>CAJQZP010001707.1:9155000-10355000 GCA_907164705.1 Parnassius apollo
TTTTCGTTGATGCGTTGCACGCGATCTTTAAGCTGTGCACGAAAGACGTGTTCGAGGTGAGCGTCACCATATCTCGCCTCCAATGCCTCAAGGAGCTCATAAGTCACTTCCTCGCCGAGAACTTCCAGAACAGTTAAGGCCTGGTCCCGCAGGCCTAGTGTGAGAGCAGTCATGGTCTGATTTCTATTCATGAATAACAGCTTCGAACTGGATTTTGAAGGCCGATCAGGAAGAAGTCCCGTCGAAGGGTGGCACTTTGAACCCACGTAGCGAAGTTGTGGTAGCTCCTACGGGAACTGTAGTTCTATCCCTAAGTTTGAGTTCGTCCAGTGATTCTTCATGTCAGCCATCACGTTGTCAACCCGATTATTCACTTGGACGATTCGGTTTTTAGCTTCCTCGATTCGGGTTTCAGCTTCCGACAAGCGGTTGTCATGTTGAGCAACCCTATCCTGCACCTCCTTTATCTCTTTTCCGAAGTTAACGTGAATGTCCTTCACGAGGAGCATCTGCTCTTCCTGTCGGCAGGCCTGTTCCTCCTGCTGCTCTTTTAACCAACGGGCCTGCTTGTCCTGTCGGCGAGCCTGTTTCTCCTGCTGCTCTTTCAACAAACGGGCCTGTTCCTCTTTTCCACCCCGCAGCTGCTCTTCCAATCGGCGTGCCTGTTCCTGCAGCATCATCATGAGAGCACCTAAGTCAGGTGCTGCAGGTGTAGAAGCTTTTGACAGGCCACCCTCCGTGGCTGGCAGTTGGCCCTCCGACGTCTACGGCATTGTACCACCAAATCGTTTCTGGTCCGTCTCCTGCTGGCGTTGACTTCGGGTCCTCCATTTCGTCCTTAGGTAAAATCGGCATGATTTTATCCCACTTCTGACACCAATTGTTATGAGCTTACGATTCGTGACAATAGAAACTGCCGATTGAATTACCAAAATTAACAGTTTAATTGCCGAACACCAATTAAAACTTAAAACACACTAATAATTAAACGCACTGATCACTTTAGTTCACTTTATTTCGCCCCGAAGCTTCTCGTGTATCGCCAATTTAATACAGCTCCGATCGGCTTTATATAGGCTTTTTCCAACGAAACATTCAGAATATTTCAGCAAATACCGGCCCCGACCGACCAGGTGCAGAAAGTTCGAGTGTGGGGCTTTCCAGAAATCTTAATTCTTCTATTCGATACTAGATAGCGCTGTTGGGAGAGTTCTAGAAAGATCTTGACACTCCTACTCGTATCAAGTAGCAGAATACTTGATACCAGATGGCGCTAGTGCCATCAAATGTGGCGCGCGCAACAATATCAATGCTATGTTGCAAACCCGTAACATTAATTGCTATGCAGATGACAGCACTGGTGATGCTCTGTACACCGGCCGTGCCAATATTTCTCGGGAAAGCGTCTCCGAGTCCCGGTACTCGGAAACTTGTGTCTGAAGTCGAGTCTTGGCTGAACAAAGTCTCGTATTGGGGGCGACTAAATATAGTCCAGTTTAACCCTCAGAAGACACAAGTTTGCGCGTTAATCGCTAAAAAGTACCCCTTTGTCGCATCTCCTCAGCTAGTATCGGAATCCTCGGCGTCGACATATCGAGTGACGTGCAGTTTCGTGGTCACTTGAAAGAGAAGGCCAAACTGGCCTCTAAAAAGCTTGGCGTGCTCAGCAGAGCAAAGCAGTATTTCATGACGGCACACCGCCTGCAACTTTACAAGGCGCAGGTTCGGCCGCACATGGAATACTGTTCCCATCTCTGGGCTGGGGCTCCCCATTGCCAGCTCCTTCCACTTGACCACATCCAGCGCAGAGCGGCTTTCCGATCGGCTTGATTCACTGGCGCTGCGAAGAGATGTTGCATCTCTTTGGATTTTCTTTCGCTTATATCACTGGGAGTGCTCTGAGAAATTGTTTGGATTAATCCTAGCCGCCAAATTTCGTGAACGCACTACGTGGCAAACGTCCCGATACCATCCACACCATTTGGATGCTTGGCGATCCACCACTGTACGCTTCACAAGATTTGTGGACGATAAACCCAACACCTTGGGACAGATGGTCGCCCTCTCGGTGATTGAAGAACATGTTGCCGGATTCGAGAATCACCTTGTCCTCCCCTCTCTTCGACCTTTGATAATTCTACAATATCCCAGCGCAACTTGTCTTTCTCTTCTTCCAGCTACAGGATCGTCTCGTCAGTCCTCAGGTATGTAATTCTTCTTCTGGAATAATTTGCCAAGTCGAGTCATTTTAGGTGGCGACCGAACCTCCACAGGAGATTTTTCACCCCCTGCCCCGCCGTTACCATGGTCACCACCGTAGCCAGAAATAGCGGGGCTGCCGGGGCTGGGGACCGTCTATTTGTGTCGTTGCTCATGGGGGGTATATTGCCGTAGTTGCCATGCTTGGCGAGCGGGTTGGCAATCGCAGTCTTTTTGTTGTCCAGTTGCTGTTATCAGGAAGATGCTGATGCCCATCTCTTGCCTGTTTCCCTCTGTCGTCTTTTACGACACCCACGGGAAGATATGGGGTAGTGGATATTCTTAACCGCCACCACACATGCATTGCATGGATAATATACTATATAGGGCAATGCATTGAGTGCACAGAACACAACACTATATTATTATTATCTATATAAAATAAAATAAAATATTCCTAAAATAGTCCTAGATTGAGTGAATATCGTAAGTTTGTAAGTGGCGGATTGGAATATGTCTTCCGATAGATGGCGGTATAACCAGCTCGAGCGATGTCAAAAAATTTAATCCACTAAATAAAAATGTAATGAAAAAATAAAAATTTTGTGTATAATTATTTAGCTATGGTTGTCAATCAACGTTATCAATTAGAGCCAGATTGCTCTTTTCGGGATAAAGTATAGTAAGAATAGAGCTAAACCACTGTAAAAATTAGTGCTTCTTTATCTACCTAGCCCGAAAAGGGCTAAGGTGGCAACACCAGTCGGCCGTAGTAGAAAGTAATGTAACCATATGTGACAGTTTCTTACCTTATTGTCAGGATTGGCCCGTGATTTGATTACTGATAGATACATATAATATACATTCGATGTTAAAAAAATTTGGCAATATTTGAAGAACACTTCTAAATAACATGATTATATTTATTACAGATTTACAGAAAATAAATATCTTTGTACGGAAAGAAATATAATACAAATGCTAATTAAATAGTCCAGCACCCTCACATCATACGTTATCTTTCTTTTTGCCTTTACACGTACTCATATACAATTGTTAAGGCACTACATATTTGTTAAATACTAAGGTTAGTTAAGATTTCAAACATATGTTATTTCTTTAATACTTCGTGTCCTAAAGTCAGACAATCAAGTATTTGTTTTAGGTCTTTTTTCTATAGAAATTAAAGATTGTTGATATGATGGCTGGTGCATTTTATAAGATAACTAAATTCGTGTACATTTATGATAGCAGGTGGTTTACCATTTTTTTACTTATTATAAGTCTGTGCACAATCCAGGTAGGGGGGGGGGTAAGCAGTGATGAACCCCTAAATGGTAAATCACACTGTCTTAGCTTAACAAAAGCCTTCTCCTGCCATGAAGATGCACAGATTGTAATTGGACAGAAAGACAGATGTCAAATTATTCCATCCTTTATTTAATCCAATACTATTTAGTAAGTATCTTTCGTAGGATTAGGATTTTTATCGGAATTTTTATTTCTTCTTGACAATATTTGATGATGTTATTTTTCTAATGCTTCTTATCCTTTAGTTGGAAACGGTCAAATGTATTATACGAATCACATGTAAAAATATGGAGCTGAAGTTATTGTTTTTAATCATTATATTTTCTGCACCTAAGAAACTATAAAACTCACTGTAAAATACGCATCCTCACGTTTCAAATTTTCTTTGATAAAATCTTCGATCAACAATACCAACTAGTAACGTGTCACGTACAAAATCATAGCTAAATACTGTCCGCGTGAATATAAACTTAAACATCTACATTTGTTTACAAAAGAAATGAGACAAAAAATTAAAATAGTTTTAAATTCAACCTGATTACAACCATCGCATCTAATAATAAAGTTACAAATCTTACGAACATTAGTCACAAAAAAAGAACAAAGCTATACAATACCCCTATCATTTGGAAATGAAAAGACATAAATTAAATGACATTTAGTGTGAAATTAACCCTAAGTAATTAAAGTAATAACAAATAAAGTTCTATTTCCCGTTATTACCTTGCGAGCTACGTCATTTTGTTATGTTTCTGTTTTATTCTTCGAATTTAGTCCAGGAAGTATTGAGTCGCGTTGAACACTAAAATAATTTATAATATGATCATAAGTTCAAGTTCATTGGTTATCTGGAAGAAATTGCTATCAGCAATAAGATCTTCCATTGCATACTTTTAAAACGTGGTAGAGTGATGCTGCAATTATATTAGTAGAACGAATGGGTTGGCTCGACCGGGGAAGAAAGGTAGGAAAGCTAAAATAAAAAAAGCCAAGTATCTATTGGAATTACACAAACAAAGACAAAAGTAGCAATTACCATTATTTAAATTTTGGTAACGTAATATTAAAAATTATTACAATACAAATCTACTTCATGCGTCTATGTTCTGTTTCACAAATGTTTGCGCGTGTATTGGTCAACATTGGCAAAACATTTGTAGAGGTGGTTATGATTGGTAATTTTGTTTCAAATATGATATTATTTGTTAGTTTAGAGCTTAAAATATAACATATTATACATGTCATTACCGAAAGTGAGACACTCCTCTTAAATTACTTTTTCAGGCATTATTCTTGCAACTTTTAAATACACATCGCGGCATTGTGAAACGTGTTTACATTGGCTGTGTTTCTAGTGAACTAAACGAAATAAGACCTCTCGTCTCATCTGCGCTCTTATTTACTAATATGGGTTTCTTGCACCGACCCGACATCTAGTTAGTATTGTTTATCGAAGGATAAAATACACATATATCATTAAAGCAAGTGCTGAGAAAGTAATCAAAATTATCGTGGGGTGATATACTTTTTATAAATTATATCGTTATAACCACATGGAAGTAACTTTTAATGTTTAGTTTAATTCATCATTATACGATTGTAACGTCTTATGTGTATAAGACGTTATTATATCAGGATTGTGTGTGCTTGAATTAAAAATAATCTTAAATAAAATATTTATAGTAGTAATTTTTCGGCTAAACAAATTACGGCTGAATTTTTAAGTACTAGCTGGTCACACTGGTAGGAATATTAGTGACATTTTATTCTGTGGCGACAGACGTCAGGTGGAGATGTCTTAGAGTTTGTGTTGTAAAAATAATTAATTTCACGACGTTTTGTGCAACAATTATGTGAATAATGAGATGAAAGTGTAAATAGATATTAGTTTAGTGCTCGCAAGTGATTATGGCGCATAGTGGTGGTGTTTTAAGTTCGGATATATCTCGAAGAAATCCACAAGATGAGTACGAGCTGGTGCAACGGATTGGTTCGGGCACCTATGGCGATGTATACAAGGTAGGGGGCCTTTCTAAACTTTACTTTACCACTCATCGCGTCGTTAAATAATTCTATTATTTTGGCATGTCTCAGAATCATGCAAGCCGCGGACGAATAGTAACGGTTGTCGGTTGCATTACGTGAATACGAAATTGGTTGTTCTTATGTCAGTTTAGCTGAATAAATTATTTATATAATTTAGTTTATGCGATGATAATATAATTTTTTTTTCAAAAACAAAACTACGTGACCTTGATGCTCATAGTCGCTTTATATTCTAAGGTAGGAGGAACACACCCATGTGTTTATACCCATTGACTTGACAAAGCATTCGTCTTAAGACATTGCACATCCTACACGCAATACAATTCTGACGTCGAATTATGAAATAAAAATAAAATAAAAAAGTAATAAAAAAGTTAGTATCCTTGAGCTTCAAACAGTACATGTATAAATCCTACAGACCTGTGTTAACTCTAATCCAAGAGAAGTTAATTCTATGATCTCATTGTGTACTTTTTGCAAGCCTAATGCTTGTTATGTGGTATACAATGATTCATAACACGTTATAACCACTTAATTTGAGATATTATTTTTTCCTTAGAAATCTGAAAATAGTTATGAGAATGAAATAGATATACATAGTATTTACATTACTATTGTATTGTTATTGAGCTACAACATTTTTTCTGTGCATTTTCAGATTAGAATACTATATAAAATATCCGAATCATAATACAACTATATGCTGATAGCTTATTTGCATGTGGATGATTGAAATTGTAAAAAAAATATGTCTGAAAATATTAAATTATTTCCACATATTTGTGGAAAAATAATAGCATTTGAAGTTGGGCTTTTAGAAGGTCTTTTATATGTTATATTTGATATTTAAATAAAATCTTTGTTATTGTTGTGATAATTATTACACTAAAATAGACTGTGTGTCAGTAGCTTAAAGATTTACTTTCATTTATTTGACTTTTGCGGAATGCAGGAAATAGAGTAAATGGGGCCTTGCACTCTATTGTGAAGAGTCAAAATGTGTCGAAAAAAGGCACGTATGGCAATTCACAATGCTGTGTTGGTCCCTACTTAACGTATGGTAGTGAAAGTTGGGTGTGGCAGAAGAAGCACGAGAGTAGAACAAACGCAGTAGAAATGCGGTCTTTAAGGAATATGTTAGGGCTGAATCTGAATGACAGGGTAAGAAATTGTGTAATAAGAGAAGAGTGTGGTTTGCAAGATGATGTTGTGACCAGGATTAAGAAAGGAATGCTTCGGTGGTTTGGTCATGTGGAAAGAATGAATGAGGAAAGAGTGACATAGAAAATTTATGGTGCAGAAGTGAATGGCAGAGTCGGAAAGGGACGTCCTAGGCGAAAATTTATCGACCAAATTGGCGATTTATTGAAAACGGGCCAAATTAGGAGTACCCTTAACCGACGAGCATGTATGCGTAGGTGTATGGATGTGAAGGAGGCGAGAGAGGTGTGTCAGGATCATGCCAAATGGAAGTCTGTAGTCTCTGCCTACCCCTCTGGGTGACAGGCGTGAGTGTTTATATGTTTTATATTATTTGACTTTTATAGAACCTGCAGGAAATTGTGATGATTTTTCTTATGAAAGTGTTACACAATATTTGGCCTAAATTATTCCAGATTACCTATATTATAGATATATAGTTTCATTTGTATACTCATATTGCTCAAAGCATGAAGCAGTGTTTCCAAGTCAATTGGCTAAAATAGTGTAATAATTACTGACATCATTGAAACAATGCATATTATTTAACAATTGAAAATGCGAGGCCTTGCCACTGGCATTACTTCCTGACTAGCATAATAGTGTTTAAGTAATTTTTTAAATATTTATTGAAATATTTTTTGTTTTAAAAATAGTGAGGTAATATATGCATACATAGTAGAGCCATTCTGCAGCTATATTATGGTTGTATCACAAATGGGTCAGTTCGACTATGAAAGGGCCATGCTCTCATAGAGTAACAGAGTTAAATAGTGTTTAATGTTTTGTATGGTAAGTATATAGACCCGAGAACTTCTTTTTACTGAAAATTAGGAGATTAGAATAGATAGAGAGGATGGATTTAGATGTCTTTGGGTCACAGAATCCACTTACTATCAGGTGGGCTGTGTACTTGTTTGTCGCCCAAATTGTTAAGAAAAAATCCAAATCTGTATTGATCAGGGGATTATGACATATATGTATATATCAGTGCTGACTGTTGATGGATATGCTGAATGTCTGAATGGCCATGTAGAGCTGGTTTTAGAGAATCTATTTTCGCATATCACTGAGTGGGTGATATCACAGCCAGCAGAGTTAAATAATACAGGAATTGAATATCAGCATCTTCCTAATTTTACCCAAATAGCCCAGATGGTGGCTACTTTTAGATGCACATATGTATGTTTGCTTCCTGTTCCTTTGACATACTGTATATTGCTTGATAGATATTTTAATTACAAGGTTTGAGTTGTCTTGTTATCTCAATACATTAAATGGTAATATTTAATAATTAAATTATATATATTGACATTTTCAAAACAGTGTTCTTATGATTGTGTTAATTTATTAATTTACAATAGGTATATTGCTGAACTTGTTTACTTTGTTTTATTGTTTTGTTTTCAATTTCCTGTGCCCACAACTTCATATATATCTAGTTTTTTTAGTTTAGTAATTTATTACCATACTCCCTTTTCTAAACTGGGTTATGTTCAAAGTTTCATGGGTTTTAATTTTGTTTTATTTAAAAATAGCTTAAATTACTGCTTATGCATTAGCTATGTGCTACTGCTTACATCAGTTCCATCAAAATCGGTTTAGCTGTTTCGGAGATTAGCCAAAACAAACAGACAGATAGATAGACAGACAATTTTTTTTAACTTTTTTGTTATAAATACCATACATACTTTCACATGCATTTAGTAAAAAGCTGTTATTTTTAAATTACAGACACTCCAATTTTATTTATTTGTATTACAAGTACAAATATGGATAAAAAAATTGCACAAATATTAATAACCATAGTAATTACCTCAAGAGTTGTTTTACCATTTATTTTAGGAAATGTATTTGTATTAAATAAGTGACAAAAAAGTATTTAAATGAAATTATGTTCCATACTCAACTGGACAATGTAAAGACTAAATTTTGTCCATCAACTGTGGAATATAATGTACAGTCCTTACGGGTCTCTTTTCACATCATAAAGGGTTACATGTCTAAATGAAACTACTTCTTATGGATTTTATCATGTAAATTAACTTATTTTATATTCCCGATGTTTCAAGTACTGTATAGCACCAAAGGTCACAGAAAGACTGTGATGGTGCACCTTTCAATGTTTTCATGGCTACCTTCAGTTTTAAATTATTACATAGTGGTGGATTGCATATGCTCATATGAAGTTTTTCGCACAATAAGCTATTTTTTCCTTTACCTCTGATGATCTTGAATCCACTGTCCCAATTAAAGTACCATCACTAAACCATGCAATCAATTAAAACTAAAATATTTTCATAATTTAGCAAGTAAACATACAGACATTCTGAACCAACTTTACATAATATTCATAACAATATATTTAACTTTACCTTACATTTTTATTAAATGGACATTGGTGCATATTATGTTTGTTTTAACATGCTAAATGTGCCATAGAATTAGAATATTTCTTTGAGTACATTATAATTACCTGCCTTGTTCATTAAGCACCCTGATTGCTGGTTAACTTTTTTTTTTCATAACCTTTATCCTATAAATATTACACTTTGCTCACAGTTTGTATTTACATAATTGTTAATGCTTAACAAATAAATTGATGTCTACAGTACCAGGTGTATATGCATGAAACTGGAATTTCTTTATAGATGATGCTATCCGTCGGTTTACGGACCATAGGACTGCTTCTGTAGTGCCATAATCTGTCTCTAACAGCTGACGAAGATTTTCAACACACATCAACCCAAGTGCCATACACCGGTATATTTTTCTATTACCTTAAAAATGTCAAGTTTTGTGCCAACAAACTACGATTTGCGGACAGCATTGATTTACTGTTATCATTTGAAGAAAACTGTTGCATAATTGCATCCAATGCTAGTCGCAGCTTGCGGTGAACATGCTCTTGGTAAAACACAGTGTTTTGAAAAAATCGAAAAAATTAACAGACAACGTAGTCATTATTGGATGTAAACGAATATAAATACGCCATATTGGATGAAGATGATAGTTAAACTTTATCTTGCAGATCAATTGAATGTGCTACAGAAAGCCCTCTCCATTTGTTTAAAAGCCATGGGAAAGATTCAAAAGCGAGAAAAAGAGTTCTGAATGAACTTATCAAAAGCAGCAAGAAAATCGAAAAACCACTTGTGAAATGTTGCTCAACAAATATGAAAAATTTCTCCATTGCAAGACCAAATTGCTTTGGAAAGAAAATAGTGCTCTGTGTTTGGTGGGATCAGAAGAGTGTAATCTATTATGAGCTGCTAAAACCTGGTGAAACCGTTAACACTGATGGCTACCAACAACAAATGATCAATTTAAATTGAGCCTCACGTGAGAAAAGATCGGAATATGAAAATGACAACACAAATACATAATAATTACGGTTTCATACTTCATTAATCTTCACACTTGGCAGGCAATTTGACAGTGCAGTATCAGATGTCTCGCACCTGTAAAATTGGTGCCCGTCGGTCTGAGTGTTATACATCTGACGTAAACGAGTTGGATATACCAGCATCTATTGGAAGCAATAAGAATTTTCATAATATGATCGTCATCATCATCATTGTCATCATATTACACGTGATAGAGCCATGTTGCAGTTTTATTAGTAGTGTAGTTGAGCATGAATGGGTCGGCTCAACAGGAGAAGGACCACACTCTCATAGAATACCAGCGTAAAATTGCAGCTTAATGCTGCTGTGTATCGTATGGTGTGTGTAGAGAACCGGAGACCCTTTTTACCGGAAACGAGGCATAATATTCTATCTTAGTCCGCATGGATGACAATGCATCTGCATTTTGATTCGTAATCGAGAACAGATGTAGATGTCTATAGGCCACAGCAACCACTTACCATCAGGTGGACTGTGTGCTTGTTTGTCACCCTATCCTATAAAATGAAAAAATGTCACCCACAGAGTAGTGGATGTTCTTGCATCGTTAACATTTCATCCCCTATTTTACTACCCTCAAAGGTTTTAGGGGCTGATGAAAAAGAAGAAGCATAAGAATTAGACGACATTCTAGTTAACTTGAGGTTGTGAATTGTGATATTACTTATGGTAAAATACTCCAAATGCTACTCAATTTTAAGAATTAGCCTCATGGTGTGACAGTCACTTTGCATTAAAGTAATAGAGACAGAACTTAATGGTATCTTGAAATTTGAGCAGTGTTTGGAGTATTTAGGCACTAGTTCACTAAAGTAAAGACCGACTGAAGAGAACAAATAAAAAAAAATTGAAGTTATTTTATTCTTTTTAGTTCTTTAGAAGTCGATTTAGTAGAAATACTTTTTTAAAGTTTGTTTTTGTTGATTACGACACGGAACCCGTCGAAAATATTGTCGATACCTGTTGCGTACCCACGCAAGTATTGCGCCGTATGTTATCGAATATCGTACAAAATATTTTCGTTACAGCCATTAGCAATGAATGTCGCCACGCGGGATCAAGTAATTGTAATGAATTATTCGCGTGTAGGGTGTCCATATTGTACGGGTTAGTAGCGGATGTACCATGCTGGCACCAATTAAATTGTTAATTTAACTATTATTTTGAACTTAGGTACTGCTTCATCATAGTCTACTCGTTGATAAAGGAAAATATCTGAATATATAATTTTAGGAATTTAAAATATATTGTGAAGTTCGTCAACACTATATCGTGAAGTCCGTCAGCACGTAATTGATTGAGAACACTTTTTGTCCCGAAACCCACACGGTAATGGAACTTGCGGTATAAAAATAAGAGGGTGGTGGCGATACAAAAAATCAGTTTTGTTAAGCACTATTGAGTTTGGACAAATATTTCAAGCAATGCGTTTTTTCTAGACTGTCCTCTAGACAGTATTTCAGTCACGGCGCAGCGGTTAGTCTCAACGGAGACTAGCCCAGACAGGATTATGTTACATGAGTATGTTGCCCAAGCACAGGTAAACTATTCCTTATCCTCGTAGTCCGATGGGATGGGATACTATCTGACATGACCAGAGAGAAATCAGCACGCCACGGAAATCAGGTAAAGTTATTAGATCGCAGAACTAATAACTTTACCTGATTTCCGTGGCGCAGAGGTGAAAAACCTACTGACTCCAAGTTACTACTAAGAATTTCTCGACATAAAAACCCAACAACTGATTACTGACCCGATCCGGGATTCGAACCCGAGTCAGCAGCCGAAGTTACGACCTCTTGACTACGAAGACAGTCATGAGCATGGGGCGGTGATAAGCTAACCAAAACATGGACTGTATAAGCTTGTTTGACTTTTAATGCTATAAAAATAATTTAAAAGTACCGCCCCTTAATTGAGAAATGCTATTGGAGTTAGAATTAGTTATAAAAGTTAAAAAAAATCCTGAAAATCTAGACTTATGTGGTAAACCTCGCGTGATTCATCGTGACTCGCGCTGTCCCGCTCTGCTGAACACAGTGACCAAGTAATTTACAGGTGGTATTGTTTTTTTTTTCAATAAAAAATTGTCTCATTGATTAATGCCCCTGGTTTTAGGTACTGTGTCATACTTTATAAGAGAACATTAGAAAGATTAGTAATAACTAATTTTTTTTTAATACAAGGGTGACAATATAACACACAGTCCAATTGCTAATAAATGAGTCCATAGACTCCTACATATATTTGTTTATTATTCGGTTAATTAATAGCTATTAAATTAATATACAGTTAGGCATAATAAGTGACATAGAGCAAATTTATTTTACAGCCAGTATAACAAACAGTGATAGTATACTGTTCTGATACATACATCTGGGAAAAAGTATACATACAAAAATAAACTCGGGAATAATATTAGTGTTTAGTTAAAAAATTAAAGGGACAGGGAATAGTATAAATTTTAACATGTTTATTATCTGTTTAGCTATTCGTAAACTTAAATTTCTTTAAGTGTATAAAACAAAAAGCTATACCAGGTGTGGAACTCAGGTGTAAATCGGGATCTATTTTTCTTTTAGTATTCTAAGTCAGCGCTGGACTACAATCTCACCTGATGGTAAGTGGTGATGCAGCCGAAGATGGTGAAGCGCACTTACACTGTAATCGGATTCAGGTCCATATTTAAAGAATTAATGTCATGGATGCACTTTTATATCATCGTCATTAGATATCATCAACGGTTTCCATTGTGATACAACATATCTGGAGTAGCGGCATCGTTTATTGCTTTTAAAAGATCAAATAACGCTGCATGTTAACAAAATAACCCTCACGACAAGTTTGTTTAACAAGTAATTCTACTACCAAGGACTTAGTACTGGTGATTATAAGTGGATGTAGTGACACTTCGACATCTAATAATAATGTCCTATAGACCGAGTTTCGGTCACGGCGGCCTGTCTCAACTCGAGTGTATGCGCAAGCACAGGTGCACTCTCTATTCCTTCCTTCTTTTTATAGACCGATGGGACGGTTATCGACGCGACCTAAGGTAGATCAGGCGAAGGACCAATGGCTTTACGTGCTTTTCTGAGTCACGAGTGTGAAACACTGCCAGCTTCCCGACTCCTTACTGCTACTGAGAATTTCTTGAAATATAAACCCATTAACTGATTTAGGCCCAACCCGGGACTCAATCCGGGGCCTCATCATCAGCATGCGCGCTTAAAACCAAGTCAAAAGTTTGACAGCTATATCTATCCTCGATTGATAATCAAAAAATACATATGCGTCTATCTAGAAGATTCATTCATTATCAGTAATAAGTGTCTCCTGTTCTAGTCATTCGATATACGAAAGCAAGACCTAGGCATTTATCAAGTACAAGAACAATGGGTATCAATTCGAATAGTTGCATTCATTACGTTACCTTAAACGTTCCTCACAACAATAGTGTCGGTAGGGTACTTACTACATTCTATAAATAATGGGGGCTGATGATACGTAGTGGAAAAGCCATTTAAACACACCGATGAAAAAACTAAACATTTTTATCTAAACTAAGATTCGTTTTGAATAACTTTTGAAAACATATATAGGTAGGATAGTTGACAATTTTCTAAAATATTTAGTAGAATCAGGCGTTAATTTGCGAAGAGGATTTAGAGACGTGAAAATTAATATGCTAGGATATAAACATATATTTTAAATATATATAATATGTACTTAGTCGGGTCATAAGTTCTGTCAAAAGCTTATTATTTAAATTTTTTGAATACTGGCTGGATGAACTTCACTAATTTAAAAAAAAAAACGGTTGCGCTTGCAGAAAATAAAAAAGACATTAATTTTCATTCATTTTCAAATATGTAGTGGCCGAAGAAACAAGATAGAGTAGCGGTTATCGCATTGCACCGCTGTGGTTACGCGCCAAAAGAGATTTTCAATATTCTACAAAAATTGAAAATAACCCTACGATATGTTTAGCGCACTATCAAACGATTCACTGAAGATTCAAGCTTCGAAGATCGTAAGAGGACCGGCCGACCTCGTACAGTTAGGACACCCGCGATCATCAAAGCAGTGAAGGCGCGAATCCAACGAAATCCTGTTCGTAAACCAATAATTTTAGCTCTTCAGATGGGCCTAAGCAAAACCACGGTTAAAAGAGTGATAAATGAAGACCACTAGGACTACGAGGTTATCGTAAGAAGACCGGACATTTTTTGAACAAGCGAGCGTTTAAAAAAAATTATGCTGGATAGATCCCGCACTTTGTTACGGCGGTACGCGGGAAAAAATACGGCGAAATTTTGTTTTAGGGCGAAAAATGTTTCTACATCGAAAAAAGTTATAAATAGGCTATTAGGCTGTGGGCATCAGCAGTGAAGAAGCCAGCACGCGTATTCCGAGGGTTCAACGAGCACATTATCCTTCATCACTCATGATTTGGTTTGGAGTCTCATATTCAGGCTTAACTGAGGTATTTTTATGCGAAATAAATTGTAAAAACCAGTGCCGAGGTGTACCAAAATACCGTCCTAACAAACATAGTGGAACTTCATTCTCAAACAATGTTCAAAAAAAGACATTGGATATTCCAACAGGACTCTGCACCAGCTCATAGGCCACGAAGCACGCAAAACTGGTTGACCGCCCATGGAATCGACTTAATTGCATATGAAGACTGGCCCTCTTCTAGTCCAGATATAAGCCACTGGATTATAAGATATGGCAACATTTGGAGGAGAAAGTCTGCGCTAAACCTCATCAGAATTTGGAATCTCTCCGAGCATCTTTGGCTAAAGCAGCGGCAGAAATAGATATGAGTGTGGTGCGTGCTGCGATTGATGATTGGCCGCGTCGATTAAGGGCATGTATTCAAAATAGGGGAGGACATTTTGAATAATGTAAATAAAATTGTATTTTAAATTAAATTACCTTTCATTTCATATATAATTTCCATATAATTATCAAAAAGTATATCCATTAATTTTATAAAAAGTTTTTGACAGAAGTTATGACCTGCCTAAGTATATACATATGTTTTAAATTTAGATATTATTTATTCTTATCAGTATTAATTTTATGTTATCACGAAGATGCTGTGGCCTATCCTGTTTTATTTCCCTCTGTCGTACTATCCCTGTCACTATCACTCTCAGCACCACTGCTGCAATATTATTACAGTACGTTATTAGGTATAGTAATAATGTCCTCCAGACCGCATTTTGGTTAGGGCGACTAGCCTCAACGGAGACTAGCCTTCGGCCCAGGCCAGGATTATAGTGCCCAAGTGTATGCGCAAGCATCTATTCCCTCACTCTCATAGTCCGATGGGACGGTAAACCGACACGACCGGAGAGAGATCAGGCGCAGGACCAACGGCTTTACGTGATTTCGGGAATGAGACACTGCCTACGTCCTGACTCCGGGCAGCTATTGAGAATTTCTTACTGGAAAAACTCAATAAATGATTTTTCAACCCGGGACCTAACGATCAGCAGTCGCACTATTAAAACCACCAGACCAATGAGGCAGTCATTAGGTATAGTAGAAATATTATCGACGGTGGTGTCTGTCCTAGTGTAGTGATGTTGGCGGTAGTGGTGACGGGGATAGTGGATGCAATTAAGGTAAGGTCGGGAGTGCTCTTCAACTAGGTAAGACACATCATTTTATTTTATTACGCGCATCCTAACTAATTAAATTTTAACATGTGTGATTTTCTGTAATCTATTTTTTTTGTTTAGGATCTAAGCTCTCCGTGTAGTGGCAACAGAAAATAGTCTACTGCCCTATAATAATCGGTGGGTGTCGTAAGAGGCTACAGAGCCAAATAAAACTGAAGAATCGCCACAGCGTGTTCCTGATAACATAAAAATTAACACTGATAAGAACAAAGAATATCTAAATAATTTAAAACATATGCATCCTACTTTACGCGTAGCAATTATTATCAATAAGTCCGTGACGCCCTTGACCTTGAAATCGCCCGCTAGAAAAGTTCACTTCAAATTATTATTATTTTTATCGATAGTATTTATTGATATATCAATTTGATAATACCTTATAATGTATAAAATATGTCACAAATCTATATCATAGTCTTGTACTTCGTTGACCTGTTGTAGCCGATTTTTCCCGACGGTAAAAAGTCACCCAGTATTGTTATTATTATTGATTACATATTCCATCCGTCTATTAAAGCCTATAAAAGTCAATTGATAGAATCAGGCGTTACTTTGCGGAAATCTATTATATTAATGGTTACTTTGCAGCCATCCGCTCAATAAAATAATATGTCTGATGTCTACATCACCTGAGGATGCCTCGTGTAGCGACGAAACACGTGTCGTATTATCGTCGATGGTGTGTCTTTCCTGGAATAGTGGTGTTGGAAGTAGTGGTGCTGGGATTAGTGTTGACAGGATTAGTGCACGCAATTGAGAGAGGGCGGGAGGTGCTCTTCAAACTAGGGAAGACACATAATATCTTTTTATTAATATCTTTATCATATAAAAGTCCACTGCTGAACATAGATTGCTTCATATGGGGACTTTGTCAACCGGAGCTCCAACTCTTCAATAACGCTATGCCGTAGCACCTACAACTACATAACAGCGAATTATGCTATGCAGCACTAATGAGTGAGGCAACGCTTGTACAGAATACCAGCGTAAAATAACAGCAATAATATTGCTGTGGTTCGTGATGTGAATAGTGGAAACGGAGGGGGCAGACTCTATATCCAGACGTCTACTTTATCTTATGTTAAAAATTAAGAGTTTTCATTTTATTTACTGGTAACGAGGCAACTCATCAGTTCTTGCTATTATACTATATTCTTTTGAAGATAAGGGGTAATAAAAATCCGTATGGAACTTAAAAACCTACCTTTTTGCTGGAAACATGGCATTCCATCTTATTTCTCAGGGGTGACAACGCATCTGCATTTTGATTCTTAATCGACGATAGATGTAAATGTATATGGGCCACAGCATCCACATACCATTAGGTGGACTTTGTACTCGTTTGTCACCCTTATTCTATATTTAAAAAAAACTGAATCTGCAGATAACTAGCCTATCATTTCATTGTGAGGTTATTCAATTTTTTTTATAAGAATGGGTGACAAACGATCACCCATTCCATCTCATGGAAAGTGGATGCTATGGCCCATAGACGTCGATATTTACCTTCAATTAAGAATCAAAAATACAAATGCGTTGTCACCCCTGAGTACTAAGATGGTTAAAAATTGTGTCAAAGCTAAATACAAGTCACTTCCTAGCGATTTGAATAGAGAGAAGTATAGATTAGTACGGAATCGTTGCAACAATCTGTGTAGAACAGCACAACGACGCCATATTCATGAATCAGTACAAGATCCTGACCCTGCTAGGGTCTGGAAATTTCTTAAGTCCTTAGGAGTTGGGAAATTACGACAAAATCTCACACACTATAACTTTGATCTCAATCAACTTAATTTGCATTTCTCATCTTCGTCTTGCATTAACGATAAAGCAAAACATAATACTTTGGATTCTCTTTCAAAAGCTCCCACTCCGGACACTTCTGCTTTTAACTTTATCCAATTTAACAGTTGTGATGTTAAGAGTGCCATAATGTCTATCCATTCAAATTCGATTGGTAGTGACTGCATTAGTCGGAAAATGGTAATCCCTCTCATTGATCTCCTTTTACCTATAATCACGTCTATCCTGAATAATTCACTGAATTCTGCTTTTTCCCTTCAACTTGGAAAGACGCATTTGTAGTTCCTCTTCCGAAAAAGACAAATCCCTGTAGTTTTTCTGATTATAGACCTATCTCTATTTTGCCTTTCTTTTCCAAAGTTCTAGAACGTCTTGTGCACAATCAATTAAGCACATATCTTTTAAAACACAATCTTTTAAATCCCTTGCAATCCGGTTTCCGTCCTGGCCATAGTACGACTATTGCACTTTTACAAATCACTGATGATATTCGGTATGATATGGAGAAACAAAAGCTTACCATTCTCACGTTGCTTGATTTTAGTAACGCATTTAATACTGTAGATTTTGATATCTTGTTAAGCATCCTAAGCTCTCTCAACATATCTCCAACTGTAGTTGACTGGTTTCAAAGTTACTTGTTTGGTCGCCGACAGCGAATTCAGGTGCAAGGTTTTTTCCACCTGGACTACTACCGCTGCTGGTGTACCACAAGGTGGCGTGTTGTCTCCTCTCCTTTTTGCAATTTTCATTAACTCTATAAGTCATAATTTGTCCTCTTACTACCACTTGTATGCTGATGATTTCCAAATCTATACTCAGTCCTCTCTTGAAGATCTATCTAAAGCAGTTGACACTATTAACGCTGATCTGACTTGTATTTCGAATTGGAGTAAATGTTATGGTTTAACGATTAATCCTAAGAAAACTCAGATCATTGTCATCGGTAGTTCTCGATTAATTGGTAAAATTGACTGGTCTTCTCTACCCCCTATTATACTAGACTGCACTCTAATCCCTTACTGTAACAAGGTTAAAAACCTGGGGTTGTATCTTGACTCCTGTATGTCTTGGACCTCACAGGTTAGTGAGGTCAGCAGAAAAATGTTTACTGCGTTAAGCTCTTTAAGTAGATTACGTAATTTCCTTCCCACGGCAACTAAAGTTACGCTCGCCCAGTTTCTACTTCTGCCTATCCTTGACTATGCTGATATTTGCTATCTTGACATTACCGAGGAGCAGCTTAATAAGCTTGAGCGCATTCAAAATTTATGCATTAGATTTTTATTTGGGCTTCGCAAATATGATCATATCTCCGAATTTCGCAAACAGCTCGAATGGTTCCCGATCCGCCTTCGAAGGAATACTCACATTCTCTCCGCGTTGTATAGTGTGCTGTTTAATCCTTCTACTCCTCTTTATCTAAAAAACCGTTTCCAGTATCTTTCTCTTACCCATAATCGGTTTCTTTGATCCTCCGTCAATCTTTCTCTCTCTACACCTTTGCACTCTTCTTCCTTTTTCAAGAAATCCTTCACCGTAACCGCTGTGCGATTGTGGAACTCCTTACCCCCCTCCATATTCGTCGTGCTAAATCTCTTCACTCTTTCAAAAGTCTTGTTAAATCGTATTATTTAGAACGCTATTAGATAAATTACTTTACCTTTCACGTACTCTTTTCATTTAATCTATTATATTTTATATATAACTTTCACTTATTTTTATATGTATGTATTATTATATTATTATTATTTTTTTATTATTATTATTTTGTATGCCCCCCTCTATTTGTAACTTTTGTTTGCATCATTCCTCTATGCAAAGGTTGTCTGGAAGAAATCACTTTCAGGGTGATAAGACCGCCTATTGTACATACTTTAATTAGTTTTAACTATATTGATGTTTCTGTATTGTGGTGTACAAAAAAGAATAAATAAATAAAATAAAATGGAATGCCTCGATTCCAGAAAAAAGGGTCTCCGGTTCCCTGCACTCACCATACGAAACACAGCAGCATTACGCAGCTAATTTACGCTGGTATTCTGTGAGAGATTGGTCTGCACCGGTCGAGCCGACCCATTCGTGCTACAACTATAATATTATAGCTGCCACGCTGGCTCTACCACAATATTTTTATAAAATACTGTGACACAAAGTTGGTGACCATGGACCATCGGAAATCAAGTTAGTTACATTTGACTATGGAGTTTAATAAATCATTAGCAATTCATGAAATCATTGAAAAACACTACTGTGTAACTTAAGACACAATGCGAAGGTCAAGAAGCGAGGCGCGATATATCTAGTAATCTAGTAATCGCAGCGACTTCCAGGAAGCAACGCTGTGCCCCTCAGTTGAATTACGTACATTTTTGTGGTTGGGATAAACACTTGTAAACTACGTACATAAATCTACAAAATCTTACGTAGTGAACTGTACACCAAAAGTTGGTTTTCGTCAACTAACAAAATTTTATTTAATTAGCCTGAAAGTCAAATACTCACTGCGTCGCGTCTACAGAAATCTAAGTAATAATTATTAAGATTTCTGTGGTCGCGTTCCATCAGAGAGCTCTAGAACTTTTAAGAAAACCAGCATTTTCTTGTTCTTTTTCATCAGCTCGTAGTCCATTACTGGTGTTCTCTCGTTGTAGAAAAGATTTGTCTCAATCGTTACGCTTGTGTAGGAATGACACACGCTGCACCGGAAGTCCCAGTCGACGTAAACCCCCTATGATTTAAGGGGGAGGCCTGTGCTCAGCATTTCAACCTATAAATTCGTATATAGATGGTAATGAGTAAACGATAGTGATGAAATGTTCCTTGAATTGACGTAATTGCATATCAATAATTTGTTATCTTAAAGAAATAAATTTTCTTTTCCATTTTTATATAATTATTTTATGTATATATTTTTATATTACTCAGTATAATTACATGGAATGTGCTTGCCTAAAAAGGCTTCAGTGTAGAAAAAATTAACGAGTAAAGAGTGACAAATCAAATTTGTGCTGCGCATGCGAGTGGGGGGAACGGCAAATGAAGCCCTAGAGGTAATCGAAAGTGTATCGACAAAATTGGCAATGTTGAAAAATTAGGTAAATTAGGAGTAACTTTAACCGACGAGCATGTATGTATGTAGATATGATGCGGAAAAAGCGATAGAGGAGTGTCAGGATCGTGCAAAATTTTACAAGATCTTAAGCCATGCTGCAGTTATAACAACGTGACTTCGTATAGTGAGTGTAGAGAACCGGCGACCCTTTTTACTGGAAACGAGGCATTTCATCTTAGTCCTCATGGGTGATAACGCATCATCAGTAGTGTGTTGCCATATGCAACACACTACAAATTAAATAAATCATGTAGTTCACTTAGTTCTCAGTAGAAGTTCGCGACAGACGCTGGTTCGTTGACCGGGTGGCCAATGGCGTGATTACCAGCCGTCTGTGTTAGCTGTTTTAAATTTTTCCAACTTAATTTATTGCAGAACCATTTAGAGCACCTTATTAATACTGTATGCATAAAGGTTCCTTTGGATGTTCACTTCGGCTTGTGACATATTTGTTTTAAAAAAATGTACCTGTACCAAATTTAAAATTTTGGCATATATGGCGTTATCTCTGTATATATGCCGGGACCTTTCGTGCAATTTAGAGCGAGTAATACGAGGGCCGGCGTGTGATACGTGTTATGTTGACTGCCTGCGACTTTTCTAACACGAGGAATTTGCAAGTCACTAGAGTTATAGTATATTTTTCCTATGATAGGTAAATGCTTGACTTATTAATAGAATCAGGGCCGTTACTTTGCGGAAAACTGTTATCTTAAAGATGTAAAACGCTACTACGCTATAATAAAAATATACGCGTAAAAATAAAACAAAAAATATGTGTCTTACCAGGTTTGAAGAGCACCTCTCGCGCTCTCTCAATTGCGTGCACTATCCCCGTATACCATTAAAAACCCAACTACTCCCAACACCATTACACTCGAAAGGGTTCCACATGGTCGATAATACGACGCGTGTATTGCCTCTAATCGAGGCATCATCAGGTGAAAATAGGCTGCGATTGCTAATTTTGTTAATGGTTTGCCGCTCACTTAGTGTCATGGACTTTACATTCAGACCCCAAAACCAGTTTTGTTTCGAAAAAATTCGGTAATTTCTTTATTACAAACACAGACCGATCTATTTAAAATATATTTATATTAACGCCACCATAACTACAGTATGTACAATATGGTTTGTAAGTAGGCGCATGTGTTTCATATTATAAACACATTATAAACACTTGGTTGCAAAACAAATACGACATTTAAACGCTCTGCCAACGGCGAGTCGTCGATGCTTAAATTATTTTGCTGGAATCAAACTTGTTAGTCTTGATTTATTATATTTACGCGAACAATACACATTTAGATAAAACTAATTTATATATCCGACGATAGCTCGATCTCCGCCGGCACCAATGAAATTGATAATGCAATTTTAAGTGTTGATTTACCACGTGCAAAGTGGTGAAGGAAAACATCGTGAGGTAACTTGCATGTCTGAGAAATAAGAATTTTTTTTTTCGAAAACATGAAGTTCACCAACACGCAGTAGGGCAGTGCGGTGGACATTTCCTTGGTCTAAAACCCTTTCAGAAATGAGAGGCTTGCGCACCTGTAAATTTAACTTTATCGTATCGACGTTTCGAGTACTTTTCAGCACGCATGGTCTTGGGGGACTGTGGTGTTGGTCATCCTAATGTCATAATTAGACACGAGTACCTTAAGTTTAAAATTATTAATTTTTGGTTCGATCTACGCAGAATGAGCTAATAGTATCTTGAAGTCTTGCAGTTGTATGCTTGTATTGGGATTTTTTGTTTTTTTTTGTTCGTAGAATTACAAACAAGCACACAGTCCACCTGATGGTAAGTGGATACTTTGGCCCATAGACATCTACATTTAACCTCGATAAAGAATCAAAACGCAGATGCGTTGTCATCCCTGAGGACTAAGATGGAATGCCTCGATTTCAGTAAAACGGATCGCCGGTTTTCTACACTCACACTACACAAACTAAAAATAATAGGTATTAGTTATAAATGTTAGCTAGTTATATATGTTATTTAACCTGCTTTGGTAGATATACAATTATTTTCCAATACTTTCCCATTAATAAAAAAATAGCATGTTTTCGCTATTGGGACTGTACATGTTGATTGTTGACGGTACGGGCTTGATGAGCCCCTATTTCCAATCCCATTCTTTATTTTTATTTTATTAAAATTGGTTTACCAACAACTTATGCACTAACATCTTCCCATATAAATCAAGCGATATAGTAAAAAAAAACTAAGTACACAGTCAATTACAGGTAAACACCACATGCATAACTTTTATCGCGACAATTAAAAGACGAATTTATACTTATTGAATAGAAACACTGTAGTATTGCTATTATAAAATGCACTAAAACAAACTGACCAAAAACAGAGCGGCAAGTATGGATTTACAAAATTAAAAAAAAAATTTAAAAAAAATTAAAAAAAAATCCGTACGGACTGTACTAGGTTCACTTCCCGTTGCATAATATGTCAACAATCATGAGTACCCTATATCTGTATCTATTTAATATAGACATCTGTAATATATGAGATGGAAAACTGATATCTATCGGAGGGCATGATATCTTTAATATTACATATAAAATAAAAAAGGAAAATAACAACCAACATAAGTTCCATTGAGTAGGGTATGAACGGAATGTGCTCCGTTTGTCCATTCACAGATACTGATTTGTACATACGGGATCAGTGCGTGGCGGACTTCACGGCTTTGAAAAATATTTTTCAGTTCTTGTATATACAAGTCTCACGATGTTCCTTTTTACTGGCGAGTCCTTGGTAAAAATCTTTTGACATGCAATTGACAATTTTCATTGATGCCGGCTAGGATCGACTCGGTTTGCTCGCCTAAACTTTCATTGCATCTCTTTGTATCATATGTTCACACACACACACACACACACACACACACACACACACACATATATATATATATATATATATATATATATATATATATATATAAATATGCGAAGAAATTTTAAGGCAAACACATAGTGCGTACGTGCCATAAAAATCCACTGGTACCTAAGTTACTATCATGGCTCATGGACACCAGCAACTAGAAATCGACCCCTAAGGATTGAATACTTAACAGTAATATATCTGTGTTATCGTTGCTACACACACTTTAACGTATGGTAGTGAAAGTTGTGTGTGTCAGAAAAAGCACGAGTGTAGAATAAATGCTGCAGAGATGTGTTCCTTAAAAAGTATATGAGAAATTGTGTGATAAGAGAAAAGTGCGGTTTACAAGATATTGCGATCAGGATTAAGAAAAATATGCTTCGGTGGTTTGGTCATGTAGAATGAATTAACGAGGAAGAGTAACAAAGCAAATTTATGTTGCAAAATGGATTCTCATAGTCGGCAAGGGTCGCCCCAGATTTTATTGACTAAATAGGCAATATATATTGATGATGGACTAAAATAAGAGTACCCTTAACCAACAAGCATCTATGCGTTTATCGTATATAAACGTGAAGCAGCCAAGAGGGATGTGTTAAGATCTTGAAAACTGAAATTTCTTAATCTCTGCCTACTTCTCTGGGTATTAGGCGTAAGTGTTTGTTTATTGTGTTCCAAACTTTTATCGGGTATATCTGTCACTCATAACTGAGTGATATGCTAAGAATAATCCCCCCCTTTCCATACATTGATTGACCTGTCACTTGATTCCTTTAAGAAGTCGCGTCTATCTACAACTACTGTTGTATAAAAACAATTATTGTTTATAATAACATAACAACTTATCATCTTATCATTTAGAGGCCAGGGGAAAATGCTATTCGGTAAATACGTTTTTGAGGTTATAACGGCAGTCAGATTAGGTCTGTATACTTTTCTTTCCACACAATAGTATAAAACCATAAAAATCGTATCTAATCATAAATTAATAAGTTATAAAAAAGCAATTGGTTAATTTGAACATTCATAAATCATATGACGAATGAAGAAGTTTTTCGCAGTCTGAAACGGAACGTGTAAAACACGTTTATTTATATATTTTAGAATGGCTTCTGGGCCTTTGAGCCATTGTAAAACACGTTCCGTCTCCAAAAGTCTATTGAGAATGATAAACGTAGTAACATTACTTTTTTTCCTGGCTTTATTTGAAAATTCAATTATGCGATACGAAATAAGCAAAACATATGCAATTTTATCAGATATTTTACATCACTAGACGCGTTAGAAAATTTTCAGGTCAAGACTGGGCATGATTCTTTAATCCAGATTGGATATCTTCGACTTTATTTCGTTTATTAATAATATCAGAAGTATCATGTCTCACAAGAAAACGGTTGAGAACATGTGCGCTGCAGGTTCTGATCTGACGCAGTATATTGTTATGCTGTCACTGCAATGACGTCATCGGCCTATAATTAGTTTAGCCGATGGTAACACGTTTCTTAACCCTTGTATTTTTTAACTTAAATTATCTCTCAGACCAACAAAAAAGGTTTGTCGTTCAAAAGGAGCACACCTCGAGACCACTTTCCCGTTCTTTTTTCTTTAATCGCATCTTTTAATTTTTCTAGTAGCGTAGCGTAATACTGTCGTGTGATATTGACACCTTTATCTTTTTCATCGGTCAATAAAATCTCTGTATCCCAAAATTCTGAAGCCAGTCTATCCAGGCGATTGTGACACTTTGAACTACTTAGGCGGTGCTGCGCCTTTTATGCCACTACATGAACTCCTGCGTTGACTCAGGTTCATGGTAATAAACCCAAGTAAACATTCTGACATTCAACTAATATGCGGTTCATAATTTGGTCCCCGTTCTCACTACACAGGTCCAAAAACTCGCGCAAACACTTGACCGCCGCTGTTTTTGTAGCGGGGTGAGCATTCTTGGCACAGGTGCCATGCCAAGATGGTCGTGGAGAATGTTTAAAACAGTCTTAGATGTTAATCCAGTCATTTTTACGATTAGGTTTTTCTTCAGATGAACATCTTCAAGAACATGTAATTTACTTTTTCGACAATGTCTGAGGAAGTAGTCTCAATCGGTCGCCCTGAGCGCTGATGGTCTTCAAACTTATAAATCATCGTTTTTCCAGGGCGCTTTTCGTTGATAAGTGAGGAACTTAATTTTCTAGATAGTTAGTGTTCACTTCCTGGTTGACCTGTTTATCTTGTGATATCTTAAAGGTTAATGAACAGATCCAGCTGAAACTTGGTATTTATAGTATTATTGTATATATACAACAATTTGGTATTTATGTATTAAGTCGCCAAGTAGTGATAGTTAAAAAAAATCTTACTTCCCTTCTGTAATCCCTCCATTCCGCGAACTATTTGAACCGCCCTCGTATATGACCTTTATATTGCCAGTAGCTTACTGATTAATGGGGTTATATCGGTTTCTCTGGTTCTACTACGGATATTCTCGTTACGAACTCTATTGTGCAAGAAATTTCTGTAAAGCCCTACGATACGAGTATATCTGTATAAACTTATGTACAATATACATTATGTGACAAACGCTTTTATTAATCTAGTAAATGGACACGTCATGACTGCAGTTGCGTGTTCAGTGCTATTAAAATGTGTATAATTATAACTTTTAACAAAAAGTAAAAAACTGACTTAAAATTGCTATAAAAGAAGTTATTTATTTGCTACCCTTAAGGGTGGAATTCTTTCTCCAAATTTATATGGGTTCATCCTTGATGTATAACCTATTTAAGAAAAAAATCATTAAAAACTGTTCTATATCTGCGATGATATCATATGAAATTCCTTAAACGAGAGTCCTATATGAAACTTATTCCCTTATACTCCACCTTTGGGAGCGGAATTTTTTTCTTCAAAATTTTGTGGGACCACCCTTGAGGTAAATCCTATTTAAAATCGGTTCAAAATCTGCGAAGATATCGCGTAACATACATACAAAAAAAAATAACATACACTGGAATTGAAAACCTCCTACTTTTTTAAAGTCGTTTAAAAATGAAACTAATCTATTGGTATTATATACAAACAAACAAAATTGAAATGTCTGTTTGTAATGACAAAATAACAGCTTTTTACTAAATGCAATATAAAACAATTTGTTAAATTTTTGTTTTTATATCCATTTGTTTGTTTGTTCCGGCTAATCGCCGGAATGACTGGACCGATTTTGACGGGACTTACACTGACATATAGCTGATGTATGATGATAAGGAGTAATTTACTTTTATTTAAAAAAAGAATTAGGGTTCCGCGATAAAACCAATAAATTATTGTATCCTTTTCAGTGGACTAAGGAATATCACAAGTTCAAGGTATAGTTCTTGCAATTCACGAGTTCGGTCGAGCTTTGGATGTGGTTCGACATGTACATGCACAGTATGATCGTGTGCGTGTTTGTCCGAGCGATGAGTCGTCGAGTCGTCGTGAACGGACGCCCGCTCCGCCACGCACGCACACTATCACACTGTGCATGTACATGTCGAACCACACCCAAGGGTCGACCGCACTCGTGAATTACAAACTATAACGACTAGATTGCCGTCTAAATTACTTATTTTTCCAACCTTAATAATGAATGTTTATACTAAATATGGAACCAACTTTGAAATATGACCTATTTACTTAATAAAAGAAAAATCGTTATAATGGGCTCAGCCGTTTCCGTGAAATCGGTAAACATACAGACTACAATATTGCTTAATGCCCGATTCCTATATTCACGAAACGTTTCGTTCTCCATAACGATCCGTTTTATTACATAAGAGGATGTAGCAACAGTTTAAATTACAAACTCATTTAGAAACCTAGGATGACCTTAAATGAAAAAAAAATAACTAAACGGTACCGTTATCGCTACAGCCTTTTAAAGTTCACTGCTGAATATAGACCTCCCCTAGATTGGCTGATAAGGGGGATATTTGTCATAGTAGACACGTTTGGCAAGCGGGTTGGAAACTGCAGTATTTTTACTTTTAGTCATTATAAGTGAGATGCTGCTGCCCATGTCGTAATTTGTTTCCTTTTTGGTTAAATACTCAAACGCTACTCAATTTTAAGACGTAGTTAAGTCTCGTGGTGTCACAGTCACTTTGAGTTAAGTTATATTTTTATATTGAGTTAAGTGATAGAGACAGCATGAGACTTAACGACATCGTAAAATTTAGTGGCGTTCACTGATATTCATTGATATACAAAAAAAAATTTTGTATATCAATGGTAGCGTTTGAGTATCTCACAGAATACCAGCGTGAAATAGTAGCTTAATGCTTCTGTATTTCGTATGGTGAGTGTAGAGAACCGGAGACCCGTTTTACTGGAATCGAGGCATTCCATCTCAGTCCTCAGGGGTGAGAACGCATCTGCATTTTGATTCGTAATCGAGAAAAAATGTAAATGTCTATGGACCACAGCATCCACTTACCATCTGATGGACTGTGTGTTCGTTTGTCACCCTTATTTTATAAAAAGTACATAAATGGTTAAACTAGTATTTTGTTTTAACAAAGGGGTTTCAAGCACTTATTTAATGTAAAATGGCTAGTAAAAGCAAACGAAGCGTTTTTAAATATATAAATTTGGCATAAATTATTACATTAAAAACTTCATAAATATACCCTATACTTCTTTAGGGGTGAAATTAACATGGGGGGCACTCATGCATAAAAATCAACATACGCTTCGAGTGTTATAGTAACTCAACGTTTTTGAAATTCGGTTAATAAAATCCGTGAACATTTAAGAGTGGCAAACGTGGCTTTAGTCAATATATATAAATAAAATTAAGGTGTCTGGCTTTATTATCGCATGCTGTTAAGAACCATTTATATGATATACAATTTATAAAACTTTGGTCTGTCTGTGCGGGCAGATCTTTAAAAATGACTAAAAAAAAATTATAAATTGATGAAATAAATATCTTTGATTTTTTTTAATAGAATTAGGCTGACAAACGAGTACCATATGATGATAAGTGGATGCTGTGGTCCATAGACATCTACATTTAAAAATGCAGATGCGTTGTCACTCCTGAGGACTAAGATGGAATGCCTCGTTTCCAATAAAATGGGTCTCCGGTTCTCTACACTCACCGTACGAAACACAGCAGCATTAAGCTGCTATTTCACGCTGGTATTCTGTGAGAGCGTGGTCCTTCCCCGGTCGAGCCGACCCATTCGTGCTACAACCACAATATAACTGCAGCGCAGCTCTACCATGTAAAAATGCTATCGTATCTTTGATTATCTTAAATAACAATATATTACTAAGACCTACGCAGGCGATGCCGGGACTGATAGCTAGTATTACACAAGTACGAGTACTCGAGATCGATTCACGGTGCCAGCGCCCTGAAAATTGTTATTGGATGGATGCGGCTGCCAATTATATTCATGAAGATATATATACAGAGTTGAATTTTGTTTCTTGGGTTTGTCCCGGACATTTTATTGATTGGGATTGAATAGGAATTAAAATAGCCTAAGGCATCGTGTTGCTTTCCAAATGAAATTCATTAAACTATGAAATCTTAGGATTGAAGCATATTTTATACGTGGTAGAGTCATGCTGCAGTTATATTATGGTTGTAGCACGAATTGGTCGGCTCGGGTGAGACCACGTTCTAATAGAATACCAGCGTTTAATAGCAGCTTAACGCTGCTGTTTCGTATGTTGAGTGTAGAGAACCGGAGACCCTTTTTACTGGAAATGAGGTATTCCGTCTTAGTCCTCAGGCATGATATTGTATCTGCATCTTGATGAATCAAGCATAGTAGAAAATATCTATGGGCCACAGCAAACTTTTACCGTCAGGTGGACCGCCCCTGAAAAAAGCCCCTGATATACCACGGCTCTTTTCGCTGGTATTTATGTTATTCGATAGATCTAAAGAAATGTGTGTGTGTGTTAAGCGAGAACGTTAAAAAGGAAAAACAGTTAAAAAGTTAAAAGGTTTAATTCAACCTCTGTCTGTTTGCGAACGATTTGATCTGCTCTCGTAGGTGTAGATTCAACCGAAATAATACCGATTGTATGATTCTAGAGCGGCGAGTTAATTAATGAAGATAATTGCTAGAATTAGTACGCATACCGTCTACGTACAGCAACTGCTGACGACTTTGGGTAAAATTTATGATTTGTAGTCGGAAGTTTTTTACATGATTGAGCTATGCTGCAGCTATATTGTGGTTGAAACACGAATGGGTCGTCTCGACGAGGGACCACGCTTTCACAGAATACCAGCGGAAAATAACAGCTTATTACTGCTGTGTTTCGTATGATGAGTGTAGAGAATCGGAGACCCTTTTCACTGGAAACGAGGCATTCCATCTTAGTCCTCAGAGGTGGCAACGCATCGGCATTTCGATTCTTTATCGAGGTTAGATTATCGCCCAGCTCACATCTGTAATATTAGTTTTTCCGTTGTCTTGAACAATATTTAAACTGGTATTTGTAATGGATAAGGATGATACCTATAACAATTTTAGTAAAAATGTCCAGGTAATTTCTCCGTCTTATTTGAGGTGACCATAAGAAAGTGACCAGTGGCCACGTTCAAGTGTGTAGTGACGGTGTAAAGGATATCCACCACTCCATATCCTCCGATATGGGGTGGTGGATATGCGACAAAGGCAATCTTAAAACTGTTTATTGACTGCAGCTTCTTCTTGATAACAACTCCAAGTAATATATAAAACTGCGGGTGGTAACCCCTTCGCCAAGCGTGTCAACTTTGGAAAAATTCCCCCTTATAAAGGAATCTGTGGGGGAGGCTTATGTTCAGCAGTGGACTTTTATAGGCTTTAATGGATGGATGGAATATATTATTCATGATTTTTATTTATTTTAACACATAATGATTTTGTTATTTACGTCGCTAGTAATCAGTAACAAGTATCGCCCGAAGTTATAGTCTGTGGAAAGTTGTGTTGTAGAGCAGTTATCATTTGAATACTATCTTTTTACTGGATTAAGAAGATATTTAATGAGGATAAATGGGGTAATGTTCGAGTAGTCGCTTAATCTGAGCCTTCTGAGCCGACCCGGCAACATACGTGCCAAAAGTAATAAAGCTTGACTACTTGAACATGTCATAAAGTGTAAAATCTGCAGTTAAGCAGCTAGTTGCAAATGCTCTCGTAAACTCTTATGTTAGCGACCTTAGGTTACCTACTTCAATAGGTTTTGCCTTAGAACATGGAACGGTTAATTACCTACGAGGGGCGTTCGATGTGTTCTCGGTATGGGTATGTTAGAAAAAAGATAAAATTATGCAATATTTTTTATTTTTCAATATAGTCTCCTACGACGTCAATACATTTATTTGTTTGTGAAAAAATCTTTTCTAATCTCTTTAAAATATTCTTCGTTTTGGCCTGAAAAATGTTCATTTACAGCTGACATGACCTCATTATCGCTGCAAATCGCTTTCCCCGACGGTCTTTTTCTAAATATGGGAATAAAAAGGAGGTAAGTAGTTACTAGGGGCTGGATCTAGGCTATATGGTGGGTGGTTTATTTCCTTAAACCAGCAGTCTCGTACCTTGGAGCAGCCTTGGAGAGTCACGCCGTGTGAACCAGTGCGTTGTCATGAAGAAGCAGCACTCCATTGCTCAGCTATCGTCGCTACGTCGTAAAGTGGCTGAATGTAAGTTGCGTCGATGGTTTCACCTTGTTTTGTGTATTAGATTAATAGTATTCCTTTGAAATCCCAGAACACTGTGGCCATGATTTTTCCGGTCGATGGAATGACCTTTAACTTCTTGGTGGGGTCTGCTCCCTTTTTATGCCATTGCACAGACTCCTGTTTACTCTCAGGGCTATAGTGGTGAACCTACATTTCATCTCCTGTGTAATTATCCTATCGAAAACACTTGTTGGGTCGTCACCACACAGCTCTGAAAACTCCCTGCAACAGTCAACCCGCGCCTGCTTTTGAAGCGCAGTGAACATTCGCGGCACCCGTCATGCACTGACTTTTGTGAGGTTGAGATAGTCATGCGATATGGTGTGTATGGTACCAACGAAAACGTACATTCAAGTTTTTCAACAATTTTCACATTTTCATCTGTAGCCGCTGTGGTTGGCCCACCCAATTTTTGGCCAAACCCAACATTGAAGGAGCAGAGTCTTGGTAAACGGGCACCATTTCTTCATAGATGTTTCTTTTTGAGTTTTTCTTTGTTTAGTGAGGAATTTAATCACTGCACGGTGTCCGATTTTTTTCTACATTGTCAAGTCAATCATTCTCGTAGTCTATCATTGAAGGTTACATAAGAAGTAATGAAGTTATCAAGACGAAATTTCATATTTATAGCCTCAGTTAGTGTCGTCAGCTAATGTTTTTTTTTTAAATTACGCACATTATTAGCAAATTACCCTAATATCGAGAATACATTGAACGCCTCTCGTATATATACATAAGCTTAGGCCGCGTGTAAAGAAAAAAATTAGTATGCCCTTTGCGTTTTCTTTTGCTTGATCTAACTTTCTTCATGGTAGAGCCACGAGGCAGCTATTCGATCGGACACAGCGGATCGAACGCACTTCCCCCAACCCTTTTGTTGTAAAAGGGGTAGGTAGTGCCCACAGTGTAGAAGTCTCCTTATTAATATCACCACCACCCGCGTCGCGCATCAATCCGCTGCCGATCGGTTGGAAGATAGATAGGGCCTTAGTTAGATTACCGCTGACACTGACTGTTAGGTTAGGATGTCAGGGAACGATAAGGGGGAACCTCCTCCGAGATCGAGAAAACCACCGGACCGGCCAGGCGTACTGGACAGACCCATCGCCTACCGCGATATTTTTAACCCGGAGAGGATGAGAGTAGTCTCATCCTACTCACAAATACCCACCCGGAAACCTTCGTCGCCGGGTAAGGAGGCCGCACCTAGGGTTGCACTCTCTCCCGTCGTACCTGAGTGTACGACGGGGCGTGAACCGCTGCCCTCACAGCAACAGCGGCCCAAGAAGACGCCACGAAGGCATACGCCACCGGAGACCGAAGCCTCCCTCTACGAAAAGAGGCAGTGCATCGGTAACTCATCCGACTCGCCAACATCATCAGAAGATGAAGAGCCCCAAGCAACGACTAGGAAGAAGGTCCATACCTCACCTCCTAAGTCGCCATCACCGCCACCCATCTCACCGGACCGTCGTAGTCACGACTCGATGCAATTCGAGCAAGGAGGTGAGGAATCCTACAGCTGGGGCTCGACTACATATGCAACCCTAGCTGCATCAGCTGGAAAGTCATCCCCGGTACAAATTACCAACCCGTCCGGGTTAGCTCATGATGATGGGCAGCGGCCATCAACGAGCTATGCCCACATGGCAGCAGCCCCGGCAGTACCACGACCGCAATCGGCGGAGCAACCTCAGGAAACTGAAAAGGAAAAGGAAAAGGAGAAGAGATATCCGCCGATTGTCGCAGAATGCCTCCCGGACTGGACCAGGCATTTTAAGGTCCTTAATGAGAAGTTGGGCCATCCACCTAATGCCCGTCCGTTCGGGAAAGGAGTTAGGTTCACTCCACAGAGCCCGGATGAGTTCCGTACCATACAGAGGTATATGGTAGAACTCTCCGAAAAGGATAAGACAATGTCGTGGTACTGTTACACACCGGCAGAGGAGAAGCCCACCAAAGTGGGCATCCGTGGCCTGCCTGTGGGCACCGACGTAAAATTGATTGAGGAGCCTATTCGGGCAAAAGGCTTCCCCATCAATTATGTGAAGGCCATACCACCACGTAGGGGCAGACCGGGCTGCCTCTACTATGCACAGCTGGAGCATCTGAGCCTGGAACGGCTACAGCAATTTTACCAACTCGACGAGCTCCTATATATGAGAGGAGTCGTCATCGAAGCCTGGCAGAGGAAGACCGGACCGGCACAATGCCACCGTTGCCAGGCTTTCGGACATGCCTCCGCTAATTGTTTCAGGCCAGTGAAATGCGTCCGCTGTGCCGGGGAACATATTGCCAGCCTTTGCCCAAGGGGTAGAGAGGAAGAGCCAAAGTGCGCTAATTGCGCCAAGAACCATACGGCCAACGATCGCCGCTGTCCGGTACTGAGGAGGATAGCCAGGAAGCAGGGGATCGTCTTACCTGGGCTACAGCCGGAGAACCCAAAGAGGATCCCCCAAAGTCGCCCAAAGGCCGTCACTATACAGGAGGATGGGTGGGCCACCATCACCAGAGGGAAGGGCAGGCAACCAGCCCCCCCACCACCCCCTCCCGTAGTTCCATCAGAAACGGTTGGTCCCACTGAGCAAAGGGCAACCACCGGGGCGACTCTCCGACCTCCTGCCAATGACGCCACTGAGAGGCAACCCTCCAGGAGGAAGAGGCGGAGGAACAGGAGTAAGAGAACGGAGCAGCCTCCTCCTCAGGCTGTGACCACCTCTACCCCTACGACTACAGGACCAATAGCCTCCCAGGCGCAGGTTTCTACAAGAGCACCAGCACCACCTACGGCAGGTAGAGCACCTGAAAGGGCCCTGCCAGAAAGCAACAGAGCTCGCTCTACACACAGAGCGCGCTCAATGCAAAGGAAGACATCTATTAATGCCCCGAGACCAGTGCCTTCACAGCGTAGTTCAGATCGCAGACCACCAGCGTCCGGCTTCGAGACGGCTGATGCCATCCATAGATTAGTAGGCATAGCCATCGAAGTCGGTACACAAGTCCTGGCCGACATAAGGGCCGGGACTGATCCCGTTACCGCCGTTATGAAGGCGCTGGCATCCTTACTGGCAAGGCACTATGGAGGATAGCAACCTGCGCCTGTTATATTGGAACCCGGACGGGATCCGTCAAAGGATCCATGAACTCCGCACTCTCACCCAGCAACAGGACATCCAGGTGATCTTGCTGGGTGAAACTAAATTAAGACCATCAACGCATCTTAAGCTGCCCAACTACCACATATACAGGAGGGACGAGGTCGATCCTCAAGGGGTCGCTTACAGAGGGACAGCGATCCTGGTGAGGAGAGACATCGTCCACCAGGAGCTGGAACTGCCAGACTTCCAGACGATGCGTTCAATCGGCATAAAAATGGAGGCGGCGGGCGAGGAACTTAGGATCTTTGCAGCATACCGCCCGCCAGGGACTCCATTTCACTCCTCAGACATCCGGACGGTAATGGAAGGCACAACACCCACCATCATCGCCGGGGACCTGAACGCCAAACACCCGGCGTGGGGGTCCAGAGTGATCACCCCGCCGGGTCGTGAACTGTACGAAGACGCTGAACACCATGACTATGACGTTCTAGGTCCCGAGGAACCGACGCACATTCCTAGCGACCATAGGAAGCGTTCGGATGTATTAGACATCGTGCTCACTAGGAACGTCAACTATCCAGTAGTGGTAGAAGTGCTGTATGACCTGAATACACAGCACCTCCCGATTCCGATAACCCTTGGCACTAAGGCAGTGACCTCACCGCCCAGAGCCAGTAAGACCAAGATCGACTGGAGGCTCTACCACCAACACCTGCAGGAGAGACCTCCAGTCCATACCCCGATCACCTCAGCGGACGACGTAGAGGCCGCTGCAACCAGAATTTCCACGAGCATCAGGGAGGCCCTCAACGCGGCCTCTACGATCGTCCCTCTCTCGGGAAGGAAAGAGGAGCTGCCGCTAAAGATACGCGTGCAGCTAAATCATAAAAGAGCGCTGAGGAAGCTCTGGGCGCGTACTCGCTGCCCTAGAGTAAAGAGAAAACTGAACACCTTGTCAGACGAACTGTCGGTTGCAATACAGGCCCACAGAGGAGAGGCCTGGGAGCGGCGCATTTGGAAAGCTGATGAACAGCACGCGTCGCTCTACACATTGAACCGGCAGTTAACGAAAACTCGACCACCTGTTTGCCCGCTGACCAACAACGCGGGCATTCAACGTTACGATGCCAAGGGCAGAGCGGATATCCTAGCTGAGCACTTCGAGGAGCAGTTTATGCCGAACCCTACAAGTGCGGAGTTCCTGGAATCCCATTCACGGAAGGAAAGCCGCGTGCAGGAGCTCCTGTCGTCGCCCGCGCCACCGCTTGCAGGAGAGTGGTTTATCTCCCCCCGCCGAACTGCGGAGGACAGTAACCCGCCTGCAACCGAGGAAGGCGCCGGGGCACGACGGGATTACTAATGCTGCACTACGACAGCTGCCCAATAGAGTCCTTGTAGAGATAGGTCGGCTCTACAATGGAATATTGCGGACATCCCACTTCCCGGAGGACTGGAAGAAAGGCAAAGTCATCGTCTTGCCGAAACCCGGGAAGGACAGGCGTAGAGCTGCCAACTACAGGCCGATCACGCTGCTACCGCATATAGCTAAACTGTGCGAAAGATTACTGTTAAGACGTCTCCGCCCGTGCATCCAACTTCGGGCGGAGCAACATGGATTCAGGAGGGGTCACTCAACAGCAACACAGCTGACCAGAGTGCTGCACCTGCTTGCGGCCGAACACAACCGTGGCCGCATATCGTTGGGCGTCTTTCTTGATATCGAGAAAGCGTTCGACCGGGTGTGGCACACAGGATTACTCTATAAACTAGATGTGCAAACAAGTATCCCTCCTGCTATATTGCGGCTAGTGGCGTCTTTCCTGGAAGGCAGGAAGTTCTACGTCTGCGTAGAGGACGCAGAGTCCGCAATTAAGACCATAGCAGCTGGTGTGCCACAGGGCAGCTGTCTATCTCCAGCCCTGTACGCGGCGTACACTAATGACATACCCACCCTGGCAGGACACTTGCAAGAATGGGAGGACGACGTCGAACTAGCACTGTTTGCGGATGACAGTGCATACTTCACGTCGTCCAGAAGAGCCCACATAGCAGCTGCCAGGATGCAACGTTTGCTGGACCTGCTGCCACCATGGTTGGATGAGTGGAGGATGGCCGTCAATGTTAGCAAGACGACCGCTCTACTCACTCGCCGCTATAGAAATCTACCACCACCGCTAACCCTCAGAGGCCAGGAGATCGCATATGAGAAGGCCGTGACCTACCTTGGATGTCGGATTGACAGGATGCTGCGTATGACTGCGCACGTTGACTCTGCTATACGCAAAGCTCGATGTGCGCGGGCAATGCTACGTCCTGTCCTGACATCCAAGTTACCGACAAAGTCGAAGATAACCATCTATAAAACTTATATAAGACCCCTGCTAACATACGCTGCTCCGGCCTGGTATGAACTCCTGAGCGATCATCAGAAGCGGCGACTTCAGGCCCAGCAGAATTTGTCATTAAGAACTATAGTCGGTGCGGGTCGCTACGTCCGTAATGACGTTATAGCGGCCAACCTCAAGATAGAGAGCCTTCATGAATTCGTGGTCCGGCTGGCGCGCGGTATGTTTGACCGCGCCGACAACGGGCCACATGAACACCTCAACGGCTTCGCGCCGTTGCATGCAAGGCCGCCGGACGGGCGACCTTATCCAAGAGAACTCCTCCCTATATAGATTAGGGGAGTCCGAGTAAACCCCTCAATGCCGCAGAAAGGCCAACTTTGACAAATAATTGTGTTACTTAAACACAATTAATAGATAACCTCCCTTTCTTATAAGTTAACCGACTGCGACAATAGTCGTCATAGCAACGCCTTTAACATCAAGGCGCCCAGGACCGGCACATTGTAGTGTGCCGTGAGGAACATCCGGGTAAAGGGGTACACCCCGAGGCCCGAGACCTGCACGGCACTTATGCCCTGCAGAGGACAACAACGACGGATCGAACCGGGTTGGTACCACGACTTCACAGAAGACCAGCGTGAAATAGAAGCTCTGCTTATGTATTTCGTTTGGAGAGTGCAGGTGGCCAGAGGCCCAATCCCCGCCCCACTGAAAGGGTAGCGTAGTAAAATAGAATTGGTACTAGCCTAAAGCTTTCATTATACGCTGGTATTCTGTGAGAGCGTGTCCTTCTCCGATCGAGGTGACTCGATACATGGTATCACCATCAACTTCATCATTATAACCTTTCACAGGCACCTGAATCTAAGCCTCCCACAAGGAATGCCACAAATCATGGTCTTGAGCCACTTGCATCGACTTCCTGCATATCTTATCAGATCATCACTCCATCTAGTGGGAGGTCACACTACGCTTAGCTTGTCGATACGAGGCTACCATTCGAGAACCTTTCTCCGTCGGTTGTCAGTTCTTCGAGTTATACTTATATGGTACCCATTGGCACTTACACACAGTAATCAGCATATTGATCCGTTGCTTTATCTCGGTTATTCTGGTTCTACTGCGGATATCCACATTATCATATTAAAGTCTATCACACAGAGAAACTCCGAGTATAGCCTTGTCTCTCTGAGCGACCTTGAGTTTCCGCATACGGCCAGCATGACTGGCAACACGCACAGTTTCAACCATATAAACATTTTTATAACTGCTTATGATAAACGAAAACGCTGTAAACATGGATAACGTCACCAATTAAAGTAAACGATGAAGTTAAGAGACTACGTTCCAGGCGCCCATATTAGGCGCTCGCTCACTTTCACACCGACCACGCACCGACCTTGGCTGGGCGTCGAACCTGCACCATTGACAATGCCAAGCGGTCAGAACCGGATTGTCAACTATACAGACATACAGTTACTGTCAAATTATTTGATTAGTCGGTTCGTTTGACGTTGTCTCAAATCGGTTTATTACAATGCTTTAAGCGGACCCTTTTTTTATTTTTTATAAATCTGAAGTAACAAACTTACCATTTACCCGTAGACAGTAGGATTCTCTGTCCACGCATTTACCTGATTGTTAAGGCCTATCGTAATCTATGGACACGTTTTTTTACATGGCAAATGAGAAGACAAGAACTCGTACCCGCCTCGCTCGGACAAAGACTTGTTATGTCGTCTCGTACCGACTAAAGCGCCAAGATGTTCCACCTAAAAAAAAAAAATATTGGCAAGGCCACAGGAACGTTTACGCACACATCTGTAGCCCTCCAGCGCTGACTGCCCATGACAGGGATAGGATGACTCCTTCCCTTTTCCTTTTAGTTCACCGTGAGTAACCAAGCCACGGGAACTCGTTCAGGGGGATGTAGTATAAAAGCGTAGCTTGCGTTACTCTACCTCCTTACTGTCTACTTGATGGTAAGCGACTACTGCAGTCCTTGGACACCTGGTTGCAGGCACACTTCGAACAAGGAACGCAGCAAAGGCAAAGAACGCAGCAAAAGCAAAGGACTGCAGAAGCGTTGTCACCTCTGAGGACAAAGGTGGAAGGCCTCACAGTCTGTAATTATATTGGCTCTATACACCCTTCAGACTCAATCAAAGCACTACAGGCTCTGCTATCTGGCGGCGGGTATAGGCAGGAGTCACTTGTCTGCCCAGACGGACTCCTAGGCAGAGAAGAAGTATGACCATACATTAGTTGAGTTTTATAGAATAAGGGTGACAAACGAGCACACAGTCCACCTGATGGTAAGTGGATGCTGTGGCCCATAGACATCTACATCTATCCTCGATTAAGAATCAAAATGCAGATGCGTTGTCACCCCTGCCGACTAAGATGGAATGCCCTCGTTTCTAGCAGAAAAGGGTCCCCGGATCTCTGCACTCACCATACGAAACGCATGCGTATTATGTGAAAGCGCGGTCCTTCCCCGGTCGAGCCGACACATTGGTGCAATTATTTTTCTCATAATCTTGAATAATTCTCTCTAAGGCTTTTTTAAAAAAAGCTGATGAGAGACTAGTTAGTGATTATATGACTAATTAAACTATCCTATAACCTAATATAAAATTCGTGTAAACTTCTATCGTATCGTATAATGGCGCTGTAAGAATATCTACGGGATGATATACAATATGTAACGTAATTAACGCACACCCTCAGACCCAAGTCATACACTGAATTTTTAGTTAAACATTTTTATGCACTGACTATTCATCAAATATTATACTAATTCCGGAAGAATGTTGTGGTCACAGTACAAATCCACGAACGCAAAGACTTTAACATGCTTAAAATAAAGTTCATTTTTCTTTATTTTTATTGAATGACAGAATTAGTAATAATAACAAATAAAACTGCACTCTTAAAAGTCTTATTGCCTTAAGTTACGGTCCATTTCAGGTTTTGACTGTACAGATTTAGTGTGACTGTAATTTACGTAGTTTTATTTATTTTTGGGATAAAAATTACCTATATTAAAAATGAAAGGAATCGATTCAGTAAACGATTCTGAACAAACTACTTTCTCAAAGTGCGTTAATTATGTTACGTGTTGTATACCATATCATCCCGTGGGTGTCGTAAGAGGCGACGGAGGGAAACAAAGCAGGCGATGGGACGGCAGCGTCTTCCGAATAACGACTAAAAAAACTACGGTTGCCAACCCGCTTGCTAAGCGTGGCAATTATGGCAAATATCTCGATGAGACAGTCTAAGCGGGCTTTAATAGGCATTAGTTGTAATAGTGAACTTCTAGATTACACTACACGCCAATTGTAAACGATTACAAACATTTTTATTTTGAATTCCAACTTAAAACCAGCGCTGCCTTTGCAGAATTATGCTGAGTTGGTGACCCATTTGATGTCACATTTTTTTTTAAAGAATATTAACAATGCTATAAAGATTACTAATATTCCCCTTAACCACTCGTGGTAAGCTTAAATTGCTTGTGTTACGAGTGGTTCACGCCAGTAATTGAATGGCGGTTTCGAACCCACGACCTTTCTAAGTTCGCTGTCCGGGCCCTGCCATTAGGCTGCTGTCGTTTTATTTTTATTATTTTGTCTTAAAATTCTTTTTTTTTAATTTGTTATTTGTTTTTTTTTGTATCGTTATTAATTAATGTCGTGCGTGTACTGCTTATTACTAATTTTTAATGCGTTAGCAGTCTTACTTCTGTGTATGCATATTTTTGCCCCTTGTATTTGTGTTTATATTAATATTTCTTAAATGGTGTGTAAAATAAAATGCGATTATCAAATAAATAGTCCCTTCTTTCTTATTTCTTTCTTTTTTTTTTGTATATTCTCTAACCTTTTTATGCTTAAAACTTGTCACGATAATTTTTAAGTCCAATGAACTATTCAACTGGTAAGATAGGGGAAGGGTTGGGATCAATATTATTGGCATCGCTTGCCAACAGTCGCGATAAATATTAAACCAGCTTATAGCAATAACGGAGCACCGACGTGAGTCCTTTTGGGGATGCGTGCGAATTGTATTAAACGATTTTGACGGGTACGATTGTCCATTTTACAGTCATCATTGCATACGTAAACACTCACGCCTGTCACCCAGAGGGGTAGGCGGAGACTGCAACTTTCATTTGGCACGAATCTGATACACCTCTCTCGCCTCCTTTACATCCATATACCTAATTTGGCCCAATTTCAGTTTATTGCCAATTTGGTCGATAAACTTTCGTCTAGGGCGTCTCTTTCCGACTCTGCCGTTCACATCTGCAACATAGATTTGATTTGTCACTATGCTTTCATTCTTTTTACATGACCAAAGCACCCAATTATTCCTTTCTTAATACTGGTCACAATATCATCTTGCAAAACCCTTTTCTCTTATCACACAATTTCTCACACTGTCATTCACATTCAGCTCAGCTTCAACTTTTTCATTATTGCATAAACTTTAAAAAGTAAAGTCATAACCTGCGTAGTCCTGACAAATAATCTGATATCCGCAGAAAAGTCCTGACGTTTTGATGCGAACGTAAATAACAAGCGTGAAAAAAAAATCATTACACAATTGGTTTAGTGCACTGTCGCGAACAATCCACGCCGCAGATTAAGTACGTCCCTTCCACGTAAAAACCGTTACTATATTTTATTGAAAAATCGAAAAACCCTGACATTGCCATAATCCGTCCGCAATTCTGGCAAGAGCCCAATAGTGTGACAAGTCAGGACAAATCCTGACATATAGTATATCTATGTATGACCTCCTTAATCGTATCTTCTTTCGTTTGTGTGTTGGAGTTATGGAGCAGAAAACAGTGTTCCGCATTGCGCACATTATATCAATTTTTATATTCTCAAATATTCATGTTTCCTCACGATGTTTCCCTTCACCGCCGACCACGTGGTGAACCGGAGATGTAAATTGTAATTAAAATATACGACGTACGGTAAATAAATTATGTTTACCAGACCAAATTACGATCACGGCGGCCAACCTCAACGCAGACTACAGCACCCTATTATATGCGCAAGCACATTCGAACTGTCTATTCCCTAACTGTCATAGTCTGATGGGACGGTAATCCGACACGACGGGACCAACGGCGTTATATGCTTTCCGAGACACGGGGGTGAAAGTGAAACACCGTCAACCTCCTTACTCCGGACTGCTACGGAGAATATCTTAACAGATAAACTCAATAACTGATTTTGGCCCGATTCGAACTTGGGACCTCATGACCACTAAACCAACGAGGCAGTCAGGGTCGTGGGTTCGCGTATTTTGAAATTTTTAGGCGAGCGCTTATCCCCTGACCTACGACGGTTATGAATTTACGAAATATGATAAAATTGTAGTGTAATTACGCAGTTATTTCTCATTTGGACGTTTGGGAAGGTTTAATATTATGAAATAGGAAGAATGGTCGGTAGGAATTTTAATTGTTTATTTTATTTCAATTGTTTTTACGCGAACGTGTGTTATATTTAAATAGAAAATTCATACAATGTGAATATTAAACATGGACACATTTTTTAACTTATTAGAAGTACTTGACTTGACTACCATCTCAAGTGGTGAGTGGTGATGATGCTTTAGATAGTATATCGCACTGTCTTGGCGTAACGAAAGCCTGTTCACTTTTGCGTTTGAATTATTTTTCTCCTTAGCTGTACGCATTATAAAAGACGAAGCAAACCGATTGGTTCTAATGCGTGGAATATCGAAAACAAAGAGATGTATGCCCGCCGATCCCAGTAGTTTGATGATAGAAAGTTGAAGGAGGAGTTAAGGCATATTTTACCTGCGCACACTCCGAAATGCATCTCATAGGTGCAGGGCATAGTAGATTCGTCGATAGCATCACGAGGCCACGAGTCTATCGCAGTTGCTAGAGCAGTACTGAGCAGACAAACGCGTTACACGGTCGTCGGCGGAATTGGTTACAGTGATCATCGGGGGACCGTGTAGTTTTTATAGTAAGATATCCGTGTAGTAAGAATACCCTCCCGTTGTCGTCTCGTAGCTGTCTTGGGTGTCGACAGAGGAAAATTGAAACTGTACCTATTTTGAGTACTTAGAGTTACTGTAATTAGGCCCGCCATGCTCAACATACGGAATTCAGAAACGGAATTCCGAAACGGAATGAACGGTTCGGCAACACACTTACGGAATCCCATTTTGCCCGCAAAATTTCGAACGGAAAACTACCGTTAGTGTGTGACGGGTCCTTGATTTTAACTTGAATCCCTAATCGGAATTCCTTAGAGGCCTTAGAGATATTATCTATTTGTGATATTTCACATATATTTTATGTGGTAGAGCCATGCTACCATGCTACATATATCCTCGATTACGAATCAAAATGCAGATGCGTTGTCACCCGTAAGAACTAAACTGAAGTGCCTCGTTTCCAGTAAAAAGAGTCCGGTTCTCTACACACACCATACGAAACACAGCAGCATTAAGCTACTATTTAACGCTGGTATTCTGTGAGAGCGTGGTCCTTCCCCGGTCGAGCCGACCCATTCGTGCTACAACTATACTATTAATATAACTGCAGTATGGCTCTACCACGTATAAAAAATATAAATATAATGTTATTGCTTGCACTTACGCGAAGATTATTGGCATTGTACAATTAACGTACCGACAAATTTATTTGAAAGTCATATATCATTTAATTTCAGTGAATTTAATTATCATTCCTAATTAAACAATTATTACCCTTCCAAATTTAAAACGATATTTCCACAAATATCTTCTGGAGCAGCAAAAAAACCCAGCGCAAATTTTTGAAGAATGAAAAGCAGGTTAAAGTTATTTAATATATTATATGTTGCACAATAATTGACAACACAAAACAAATTAGAAATAGCTTGGTAGCGATAACCTCATTCCTAGGGGTTATTATCATCCATAAATTCCTTAATATTATAATAACCCTTTTTATAAATCTTTCTTAAATAATATTTTTTTAACTCTGTGGAAGTCAGATTTTGTATATTTTCTGGGATTTTGTTGTAAAAACGTATGCATATCCTCAAGAATGACTTACTCTTCCGAGTCTAGTAACTGGTACCCCTACAGAGAGAATATGACTTATTGTTATTTTTTAAACTAGTTATATTTTTGTGTACCTACATACATTACATTTTCGTAAAAGTTTTGAGAGACCAAAGTAAATATATTAATTTCCTTAAATTTTTGTCTTAGACACCAGGTTTTAAGTCGTATACTGCTCAAATGTTTGTACGTACAGAATCTTTAGAAAATTTTAACAATACAGTAGTTCGGAGCCCTCGTTATCTGTACGGAACTCGGTACTGCACTTATCCGTTTTCATAGAACGTTGGCGCTCCAGACGGTTGGGGCGGAAGGAACCCCGCCGTCAAGTGAATCAGTTATTTGGCGAGACGGGTTGATGACCTATAACTTCGTTAAGGTTTTGCGTGGGTAGTCTGCATTTTAAATACCTAAGTACTGATTCTATAACCTAACTTTATAATAGATGGATTAAGTTCATTACAGATGTATGGGTGACAAACGAGCGTATAGTCCTGACTAAGTGTATGCTCGTAGCACATGCACACCTACATCTATCCTATATTAAAAATTAAGTGCAAATGCGTAGTCAACCGCAGTAGTGTAACAAAATGTTACATGATAAAGCAAAGTATTACTTAAGTATTTGTTAGTTTCATTTATCCAGTAAATAAACGAATAATAACTCTTATTTGTTAGAGTGGCCATCCATGGTACACCCACCTTATTTTAACGTCGAAATCAATGAAGCGAGGGACCGTACTGTCAAAATAGTAGCGCGAACGATTCGCCGCCGCGTCTGTGATTTTCAGTTCGATGTGTGTTTGTGTAAGTAGAAGGAATTTGTCACCACATGGCAATAACTACGACATTTTAATAATTGGCCTTCGAAGGAGCATGGCCTTCCATGGTCCACGCACTTATGATATGAAAATCTTGTTAAATTTTCACCTAATTTTCTCTTAAGTTCTTTTTTATATCCAAAATCTTACTTTACTTCCAAAATCTTTCTCACTTACGGATTGACGGCTCCGTGGCGCAGTGGCTTAGCAATGCGTTACAACGCTAAGGGCCGCGGGTTCGAATCCCGCACGTAACAAGTAGTATACTCGTATGTATGGTCTACAGGTAATTGTTCCGGGTCTGGATGTTTGCCCTTGTGAAATTTATGTTTGTAAACTGCCCCCACGATACAGGAGAAAATCTTAGTGTAGTCACCCCCGCAGTAGAATTTTCTCCTATTTCATGGATGTGTTTTACATAATCAATAGCACAAGGACAAATATTCAGACCTGGTACAATTATTTGTATATCATATACTTTTATTCCGTGCGGGAATCGAACTTGTAGCCTAGCAGAACTGCGCCCAAACACTTAACAACTGTGAAATAAAACATTGACTACTTCCAAAGTCTTCCTCACTTACACGATCACAGCTTTCGAAAGTATTCGAAAGTCGTTGACGGGGTCGGTATCGGTGTACGTCATTTAGCTGTGAACTTTTCAAAAAGGCAAAATAGAGGACATATAAAAAGAGAAATCGATAAAATACTTTAAAAAGTAAATTTTGCAGTCGAATAATTTATTTATTGCTTATTTATTTACTGTGGTATCTACTTACATTATCTGCGTACCACTCTTACCTATTACTCGCCAAATAAGTTAGCAGCTTAATGCTGCTGTGTTTCGTGCGGTGAGTGTAGAGAACCGGATATCCTTTTTACTGTAAACGAGGCATTCCATCTTAGTCCTGAGAATAAATCTATCTATGTCTATGGGCCACTGCATCCACTTACCATCAGGTGGATTCTATTATAAAAGTAGCAGTACTCGTACTGCTGTCTCTCGGATATAAAAAGCCGGTGTAATTACAGGTTATGATGCATTTCATGTTAGTGCTCAGAGGTGACAGCGCACCGGTAACCATGTTGAGGTTTTGGCGGGAACTTGGCCGTCGACGGATTGTCGCTCCTGTTTTGTCGCTTGAATAATGGTTTGAAGTGGATTTTGATTCGTAAAAGTGATGCGATTTTGTGAATTAAGTGTCCGCGCGTGTGAACTATTAGAGAAAACGACGAAACAAGTGCTTTGATGTTGATATAAACCTTAAGTTAATTTGATCGCTTGGGTGCCTTATGAACTTGAGTGGCTTTCAAAAAACTTCGTAATGTGACGCATCAGCATATTATGAAGAAAAATATATAAAAATGAAGATTCCGAAAGAAATGATAGGCTCAGAAGGCCTAGAACCCAGAGCCGTAAAGCCAGTTAATAAAAAAAAAGTAACCTTGTTAGCTTGAAGTTGGTTTGTTATTTCAGGTTAAGTAATAAGTAGGAGGTAAGTTAAATAGACAAAGTCTTATCCAGAAAGTCCAGCTACCTAGTATAGTTCTTGCAATTCACAAGTGCGGTCGACCTTTGGTGTGGTTCGGCCTGCCTCAACGGCGACTAGCTATCGGCGCAGGACAGGATTATAGTGCCCAAGTGCAAGCGCAAGCACAGGTGCACTCTCTATTCTCTCACTCTCATTATCCGATAGGACGGTAAACCGACACGATCGGAGAGAGATCAGGCACATAACCAATGGATGTGATGAACCAAGGAATGAATTTACGTGCTCTCCGAGGCACGGGGGGACACCGCCAATTTTATGACTGGGCAGCTACTGAGAATTTCTTGATGGAAGACTCAATAATTGATTTTTTGTCTTCGCACTACTACAACCACTAAACCAACGAGGCAGTCCCATGTTTATGCACAGTATGACTGTTATAACTACTAGCTTGCCAGGCAGACAGTTCTGCCCTCTTCGACGACTCTTTGTCATGTTCTATTAAAAATCCTTAAATTAGCAAAAAAAATGTGGGTCACTCATGGGCAAAAAACTATCCTATCTCTCAAGTTGGACCAAACTGCACACAGTGTGCAAATTTGATTAAAATCGGTTAAGTAGTTTAGGAGTCCATCGCGGACAAACAACGTGACACGTAATTTATATATATTAAGATTACGGATGCACTCATCAATAATTTTCTGAAGTTAAGCGTAACGGGCAGACAGAACCGTGTAGTGGCAGTGCGGTGAAGGAATATTGAAACGGGTTCAAATCCGCGGTTACCAAGCGTGGCAATCATGGAAAAATCACCCAATGAGGCAATCTATCAGGGAGGCCTTTATTCACCAGTAGACTTTAGACTGTAATAGATGTCCGCCATATTTATATTTCGCTGACGTCATAAACGGCATTTGACGGCTCCGTGGCGCAGTGGCTTAGTTATGAATTACAGCGCTAAGGGCCGCGGCTTCGAATCCCGCACGGAACAAGTATTTGTATGGCCTACAAGTAATTGTCCCGGGTCTGGATGTTTGTCCTCGTGAAATTTGTGTTGGTAAACTGCCCTCAGGATACAGGAGAAAATCCTAGTGTGGAGGTAACGTTTTTAAAAAGAAAATAAAAATAAAAAATAAATTGTCTGCCCTATTTGGTTACTTGCTTACTTTCTTATGACAAATCGATGAATATTTTATAATTTTTCGAATTCCGACGACTAGTTTAGGAGTAACCGGCGTACAGAAACACATACATATACGTCACGTATACATACATAAATATTGTTATTGTTCATACATATATTACTGATATTTTGATGTACGATTATCTAGTTTATTGAGAACAGTGGGTCGCAGCATAGGTGCTAAATATTTGCCGTAAATGTAATAGTAGGTACCTAAGAGAGAAACTAATTTTGATCCTCTCACAGAAATCTTTGACCACTTAAATTATTGTGTTGTAATTTACTACGCGATGGTGAAGGAAAACCCGTAAGGAAACTAAAATAAAATTTGAAGTTCGCTAATATACACTGTGTAGCAAGGCGACGACCTTACCCCATAACGCTTTTAGAAACAAGAGAGAATAATTGTGACCTCCTGTGGGACATATATACATTGTAACTTTACGTTTACCTATTTTTCAAATGTTGATCATGCAGCCCTCAGTTTTTATCCCCCCCCTTGATTAAGAGTAGCGGAAGTGCTCCCGCCGAGAGTGGATCATTGAACGAGACGTCGACGTCGTCGCTTCACCTTTGTTTGGGTGCGTTTGTTTGTGTGTTGATTACTTGTCACTCGACGCGACGGTTAGTGCACAGTTGTATATAGAGCATCGTATGGCTCAGAGGTAGAAGTTCTTAGTATTGCATTATGATTGTGTTACTAATGGGTCGGCTCGACCAGGAAAGGACCACGCTCTCACAGAATACCAGCTTAAAATAACAGCTTAATGCTGCTGTGTTTGTATGGTGAATGTAGAAAGCAGGAAACCCTTTTTACTGTAAAAGTGGTATTTCTATCTTAGTTCTCAGGGGGACAACGCATCTTGTCTACTCAACTCAACAACTTTGTTCAACAGCATCCACTAACCATCAGGTGGACTGTGCGCTCGTATGTCACCCAATGCTTTAAAATAATGTAGATGAGAGTTACCTCTGATATCTTATTTTGTTTTTCAATCTACTCCGCGAGATTCGTAGGCGTGTGTTTAACTGGTATATTTACCGCCGGGTTTTGCGATCGTCTCATGCCATTACTGGGTGCAAGTGACCAGTAGTTAACTGGTTCTGGAACTGACTTCCTGCTCATATAAATGTCAGATATTGACGTAAGGCAATTAAAACTACAGCTTAATTATATCTTATAATATCTGTTATACATTACAACACATTTAGAATTCCAGCCTTCGATCAACGTTGGTATTGTTGATCGAAGATTCCAGCCGAAAATATTTCATATATTAATGTGAATACCACACGGATTTTTTTTCTTAGGTAGCCATGATGCGGTAAATGATATAATGTATACAGTCTTCGCAGCGTTTAATATGTAATCAATGTAATGTATACAAGTAATAACTCTAGATTAAAATTAAAATTTTCTAGATTTCTCTGTACGTATAACAATCATTTGCTTTCCGTTAAGGGGAAATATAACCTCAAATGGTTTAGCAAGATCCTCCGTTATGGCGAAAGTATTGCAGCATTAATTTTGAAATAAATATATGGTAAAGTTGAGGAATAATTTTAAGTACTATGTTAGACGAAAACACGATTCCGTAAAATTTACTCGATAGAAAAAAAATCCAAAGTTACCTTAAAATACTTTAAATAAGATCATGAAACTTTGCATACTAACTGAACTAACTATAAAGCAGGGCTTATGTTTTTTTTTTAAATTACCATTATTTTCACTGTAAAAAGAAATTACCTAAACTATCGTCGTCTTGAAGCTTGTTTCCTGCCGCCCGGTCAGTATCGCTTCGGTCTTTGAAGGGGGAAGCTGTGTCATTTACGATCAGAATACACATTACGCAACAGGACGACGTAAAATTAAAATGGGAAATAACCGTAATAAAAATAAGAAGCGACTGGGTTGGCGTAAAGAAACAGGCATAAATATGATAAACCTAACGAAATAAGTATCTAACGACCTATCTACTTACAGTATTACTAATTACAAACATTGTTTAGGCCTTATCGGGACTTTAGAAATAAAATGAGTGGACTGTATTAACTAAAGGTTTAATGCCGTTAAACCTCTAACAAAATATAAATTGAAGAATAAAGTGCCCGTCTGCTACCGCGTCTCGCCGCTGAGTGAGTTACAGAAGCGCCCCCACGCGTCCATCATTTTGGCCGAGGCGCGATGACGTGCGCCGACAAACATGTCGGTACATAGCACACGACGCGCGGGGAAGTGAGGGCGAAATTAGAATTTGAGCTGAGTTACTATATCCCCTTAATCTTGGCTAAAACTCAAAAACGCACTGACGGATTCTGATGAGTTTTTTTGTGTATATTTGAATGAGTCCATGAGATGCATTAGATTTGGACTCGGTAGATGGCACTGTTGTCGGGATCCAGAAATTACCCGGATTGTTAGTATAAGTTAAATATGAAATGCACTTTTTTTAGATTATATTAATTGTATGTAATGACTGTTTGTACCAAAATATAGAGAGAAAAAAGTAATTAAAAAATATAAAAATTTAAGTTTACTTCTAATTTTTTAACTTCCTTTTTATTGCCCACTACGAGGGGACTACACCACAAATGTCATAATTAACCAGAGTTACCATCTGCATTACATCACGCATTACGACTTTATGATACTGTTAACTCATTCTGCTAGTTATTTCCAAAATTAATTGGTAGTTATTTAAAAACTGAAGGTAGCCCGAATGACATTATAAATACCAAATACCAGTGTAAACTAGCAGCTTAATGCTGGCTGCTGTTTCGTATGGTGAGTGTAGAGAACCGGAGATCCTTTTTACTGGAAAAGAGGTATTCCATCTTAATCCTCACGGGTGACAAAGCAAGAATCAAAATGCATATCATTTTGATTTTTAAATGAGCATAAATGAAGATGTCTATGGGACACAGCATCCACATACCATCAGATCCAACTAATCATCTTAATCCATAAAAACCTCAGCCTCTTCCGTGACCGAGGCATTTCGTGATTTCGGTATATATAATTCATATATAGCTATATGTATGTATAAGCGAAACACCACCGACTGACTGATTCATCAGGAGATCTCTAAAATTAAACACCTGATTGAGTTGAAATTTTTTATAGTTACTCATTTCCTAATGTAGACGCTCACTAGGAATGGATTTTACGATAGTCACATCAAAAAAAAAATCTTGACATTTTACATCTATGTTCCCCCAATAAAATATTATCGTGAGCCCAGCGAAGCGAGCGGGTTTCAGCTTGTCTATGATAAATTAAAGAAAAAGTTTAAAGCTATACGTCCCACTGCTGGGCGTAGACCTCCTCTCATTTCTGAGAGGGATTTGGGGCAAGGAAGTGTCCATTGTGCTGCCCCAATGCGTGTTAGCGAACTTCACATGTCTTCGAAATATTTTTTTTATTTCTCAATCAGCATTTAAAATTGCAATTAACAATTTCATTGTTGCCGGCGGGGATCGAACCCGGGTTGCTGGCGTACTGTGAAATTTATAGCGAGCCAATTTAAACGCGATTAAATCCACAAATCAGTTTTATTCTATGTTTAGTATTCGCGTTTAAGTATAGTTGTATGTCGCTGTCTTCATGCAATTTAAAAAGTTTCTTGGGAAGTTTGCAACGCTTTTCCGTCTATCAACTTTCTAATATAAAAGCGTCTCCTAAAACCGGTCGTAAAGTATATCGTCAAGTGTTGAACGTGGGCTATGAATTATAGAATTTCGCGTGTCATGTTTTTGATGATACGCTTCCAATTTACATTGGGTAAAGCAGCTAACGAGTTCCATCAACTTTACAACTACTGTACCACTACTGCCTATCAAAAGGCCTCTCGTGGGAGGGATAGTTGCCATAGTTGCATGTTTGGTGCTGCAGGTGGTGGTCCATTTTCTGGTTCATTTTTACTATGTCGCCTCTTACGTCACTCACGGAATGATATTAGTTTTTTTTTAATAGAAGAGGGGGCAAACGAGCATGCGGCTCACCTGATGTTAAGTGATCACCGCCCATGATCAACCGCATCACCAGAGGAATTGCAGGTGCGTTGCCGGCCCTTTAGAAAGGAGTAAGCTCTTTTCTTGAAGGTCCCTAGGTCGTATCGGTCTGGAAAAATCGCCAGTGGTAAACTATTCCACAGAGAGGTCGTACGCGGAAGAAAACTCCTTCTGTAACGTACAGTGGTGGACCGCTAAGCATCGAGAAACGTCCCGATACCATCCACACCATCCATGATATGAGGTTGTGGATATTCTTACACCGTCACGGTTAATTAACCCCTTCGCAGCGTTATTTATCTTTTAAAATCGAAAGGACCCCTTGATACCTAGTGCCGAAATCTGCTTATGCAATATTATAATTATTAAATTTATTGCAATTTTGGTCATCGATCTACTTTGGAGGGTTTTTTTTTAAAATCGAATAATACACATTCCACCTGATGGTAAGCCCCGGTAGAGTCGACCCATTCGTGCTATAACCATAATATAGCTGTAGTGTGGCTCTACCACGTATAAATATGTTATGTCATATTCATTAAAGTCATGAAAAGAAGCAACTGTCGGTTTGACAGTATTTTTCCCATCTGTTTTGTAGGACTAATGTTACCATTACAGCCTATAAATGACCACTGCCAGAACATATTCCTCTCCCGTATATTGCCTACATAGGGAAGATTTTATCATAGTTGCCACGGCGGCTTTTTTAGTATTTTGAGTTGTTATCAGGAAGATGCTGCTGCCGAAGTCCTGTTTCAGTTTCCCTGTCGCCTCTTACGACACCCACGGGATGATATAGGCTAGTGGATATTCTTACAATACCACCACACGGTCAAGGATTCAACTTATGAACTACTAAATGCTTATTTGCACAGATTTCGATAACTGGCACTAAGTAATTGTAACTAAAAAAAGAAAAGAAGTAACACCATAATATAAACTTTACCGTAAGTCCACAAGTTTATAATCTTGGAGGCCTTGATTCATAATAGTGTCTGGTCGTTTTCGGCACCAATCGCGTTGTCGATGCGTCAATGAATATTCAAGCCACAACACTTGGAGCACGTGCGTTTAGCATAACTGTCAAGAGGTCGACGTCCCCGGTCCGTTGGAGGAGTGGTAATTGTATCGAACCGAACTGGCTTGGACCTACTTGAGTGTTGAACTGCTAATCAGGGGCAGATGTCAGAGTGAATACCCTAGATTAATTTATACCTTAAATCAAATATGCGAAAGCTGAGATTTGTATGAGCAAGTGGTGAAATTGAAAATTTTGTACAACCTCCTTCCATATAATTAAAATGAGAAGTGTTCGAAGTCAATTAAATATGCATTGTTAAGGATAACTCAAAGCTACGGGTTAGATCTTGATTAAATTTATTTGAGACCACACGAGAAGCACCAGCTTTCAGATAAAAAAAGAATCATCAAAATCTTTTCACGCAGAGAAAAGTTCTGAGGTAACACACATAAAAAAACAACAGTCGACTTGAATACCTCCTTTATGGAGTCGGTAGAAATGAAATGGTGTGTATTTTCTAGTATGAAGAGAGCATCCCTTTCTACCACAATTGATACAACTAAAGCCAACACAACTTCCCCAACACTAACCTACAGGTAAATAACGTCCGTAATAAACATGTTTCGCCTCAAAAAGACTCGTCACCAGAGGTAATAGACGCTGGGCTGGCAAACTTAACCATTAAACCCGATTGCCTTTGCTTTAAATTACTGATTTTAGTTCGATCTACGCAGAAGGAGTATCTTCTGTCTCAACAATAGTTGACAATAGTTAAGATGTTAGACGTCCTTAAGTAATTACTTAAGGACATCTAACATCTTCGGCACCCTGTGATATGATGCTGTAAAATATTTTAAACTTATCGAAAACTTAAAATGAGAAAATTAACGAGATCAAACTGTAAAACATATAGTTAATTACACCGTTATTACATAATTATATGTATATAATCAACTATGATAATGAATATGATAGCCGTTGTAGCTCAGATGGTTGTAAATCGCGCTCGCTGTAAATCTTACAGTACGCGAGCAACCGATTTTATTTATATAGTGATTTTATAGATTAGTGCTTTCCGATCGGCTCGATTCACTGGCACTGCGAAGAGATGTTGCATCTCTTTGCATTTTCTTTCGCATATACCATGGAGAGTGCTCTGAGGAATTGTTCGGATTAATCCCAGCCGCCAAATTTCGTGAACGCACTACGCGGCAAACGTCCCGATACCATCCACACCGTCTGGATGCTTGGCGGTCCACCATTGTACGTTTCAAGAGGAGTTTTCTTCCGCGTACAACCTCTCTGTGGAATAGTTTATCACCAGCGATTTTTCCGGACCGATACGACCTGGGGACCTTCAAGAAAAGAGCGTACTCCTTTCTAAAGGGCCGGCAAAGCACCTGCAATTCCCCTGGTGTTGCGGTTGATCATGGGCGGCGGTAGTCACTTAACATCAGGTGAGCCGCATGCTCGTTTGCCCCCTCTTCTATTAAAAAAAAAAAAAAAACAAAACCCGGGTTCGATCCCCGCCGACACCAATGAAATTTTTATTTGCTGATTTACCACGAGCCCGGCGGGAAAGGAAAACCTGGTGAGGAAACCTGCATGTCTCAGAAATAAGAAAAAAATATTTCGAAGACATATGAACTTCATTTTATAAGCGCTGGAGCCACGCTGCAGCTATATTATGGTTGCAGCACGAATGGGTCGGCTCGACCGGGGAATGACCACGGTCTCACAGAATACCAGCGTAAAATAGCAGCTTGATACCGATGTGTTTCGTATGGTGAGTGTAGAGTACCGGAAACCCTATTTACTGGAGTAGAGGCGTTGCATCTTAGTCCTAAGGGGTGACAACGCATCTGCATTTTGATTTTTAATCGAGGATGAATTTGGATGTATATGGTCCACAGTATCCACTTACCACCAGGTGGACTGTGTACTCGTTTGTCACTCTTATTCAAAAAAAAAAAAAAAAGACGAGGAGAATACTTTAAACGTATGGTGAGTTTTTTAGTATTTGGTGAGTGTGTTTAACGTATGGTGAATTTTTATATGCACACTCGCGTGCACTCTAGTCCTGTCTGGCGCAGATGGATAGTGTCCGTCGAGACTGGCCGCCGTGACCAAAATTCTGTTTGAAAGATATTAGATTATACATATGAAAATTTATTATTGATTGACATGACTGAGATTGGTGGAGCGGTAGGGTGCTATTTTAAAATCCGGTCCGAATGAACCAGAAAATGGTGCGGCGGTTGTGCCGATTCTAATCCGGGTCGAAGTAACCAGAAAATGGTGACGCTAATGGTTCCTGGGTTCGAATCCATCCGGAACGGATGGTCACTAAATGGTTAGGGTAACTATGTTGCCCTTCGTATCCGGATCAAAGAAACCTGAAAATGGTGAAGCTAAGGAGATTTTACTATATATGGACTATATGCGTGGTTCTTTATAACCAACGCAAGATAGCGGAAGTGGCACGTGACCGGGTTTTGGGCAATGCACTTTTTTTTTACTTATTTTAAAAAGAATATTAACAATGCATAAACATTACTAACATTTCCCTTAACCACTCGTGGTAAGCTTAAATTGCTTGTGTTACGAGTGGTTCACGCCAGTAGTCGAATGGTGGATTCGAACCCGCGACCTTTTTGAGTTCGCGGTCCGCGCCGTGCCATTAGGCTACTATCGCTTATAGACTTGCTTACTTGCTGTTACCTAACATAAATCAGCCGGCAAGGGTAGGAGCGTGAGCGTGAGAAAAGAAAGGAGGTGCATATGTAATTTATTATTGAGTCAGAATTTATAATTGAAAAATATTAGTATTATAATTAGATTATACATATTTAATAATGTAATAGCTGCCTTATACATTCATGTAAACATAAGAACGTACTATTCCGATTATAATGACACTAAAAATAAAAATTGCAATCAACAATTTCATTGGTGCCGGAGGGAATTAAATGTAGGCTGCTCGAATACTCAGGAATTTACGGCGCCGTCTTATTTCTCTGTAACTCAGGGCACGGCTCTTCATTTTATATTAAGTGCTGATTTACCACGCGTTCGGCGGTAAAGGAAACATAATACATACACATACATAAACACTCACGCCTGTCACCCAGAGGGGTAGGCAGAGACTACAGACTTCCATTTAGCACGATCCTGACATACCTTTCTCGCCTCCTCCACATCCATATACCTACGCATACATGCTCGTCGGTTAAGGGTACTCTTAATTTGGCCCATTTTTAGTATATCGCCAATTTGGTCGACAAACTTCTTCTCTTTTTCTGTTCTTCTTTCTGTTCTCTTTTTCTGTTCTTCTTTCTGTTCTCTTTTTCTGTTCTTCTCTTGTTCTTAAAGGAAACATTCAGGTTTTATTTGCAAGTCTGAGAAATATAATATTTCGAAGACATGATGTGAAGTGCGCCAACACGCTTTTTATATAATTAGGGTGACATACGAAAACGCAGTCCATCTGATGATAAGTCAATAATATATGGGCCACCCGTGGACATCTACATCTATCCTTGATTAAGCATTAAAACGTTGATGCGTTTTCAGTTATCACCCCTGGGGACTAAGATGGAATGCCTCGTTTCTAGTAAAAAGGGTCTCCGGACGTTTATAATTACCATGCTAAACGCAGTAGCATTAAGCTGCTATTTTCGCTGGTATTCTGTGAGAGCGTTGTCCTTCCCCGGTCGAGCCGACTAATTCGTGTAACCGTAATAAAGCTGCATCGTGGCTCTATGAGAGTCGAATAAGTACGCCCTAGAATAGTCAACCTATTAAAACGGCTGTCACCACCCAGGTGATGAAAGGGTGAACAATAAGTATGTAAGTGATTATTCAACATTTACATACGTCCTATGGTATTGTAGACGGATCTACGGATTTGGTCTCTTTAGAACGGCAAATAAGGTGGACAGCGGAACGTAGTAACCATTCATGACGGAAAAATATTATGTAAAACCTTCTTCTGAATAAAAAAAATTCGATTCCATACTGTAGTGGCTTAGCAATGGGTAACGCTAAGGATCAGAGGTCGAATCCCGCACGGAACAACTATTTGTATGTGGCCTACGAGTAATTATTTTGGGTCTGGAAGTTTGTACTTGTGCAATTTCTGTATGTAAACTGCCTCCTCTATACTTTAACTCTATACTTAGAAGGACCACGCACTCACAGATCACCAGAATTAAAGCAGGCAGTTAATATCGAATACCGAAAATACTAACAACCACAGTCAAACAATTTATGCTATAGATGTGTTGTCACACTTCAGAACAAAGATTTAGATAAGATTTCATCTGAACCCTGTAGTTGCCTATGGCTCACAGCATCTACTTACTATCAGGTGGACTGTGTGATTGTTTTTCATCCTTATTTGTTTTGAGACGAATTGAGATTCACTTAAGCTGTTTGCGAATTTGGGAAGATTTTATCGTATTTGCGAAGCCCAATTACCTAATTAAAAATATTAAACCGGGTTTTAATAAATCCGAGTCGCGTGTCTTTGACAGGTCGCGCTCGACGGTATAGCTCAATTTTCATTATTTCCACTTAAACGAACTTAAGCTTATTAAGTTTGTCTATGGTATATATATATACTAGCTTGCCACGCAGACGTTGTTCTGCCCTTTTCGACGACGGAACGAAATTTTTAAATTCACAAAAAAAAAATTGTGGGCAAAAAACTATCCCACTCTCAAGTTGGACCAAACTGCACGCGGTGTGTAAATTTTATTAAAATCGGTTAAGTAGTTTAGGAGTACATCGCGGACAAACAACGTGACACGTAATATATATTATATATATATATATATATATATATATATATATATATATATATATATATATATATATATAACATAACATTAAATAACATAAACACTCACGCCTGTTACCCAGAGGGGTAGGCAGAGACTCCGGACTTCCATTTGACACGATCCTGACATACCTCTTTCGCCTCCTTTACATCCATATATCTACGCATACATGCTCGTCGGTTAAGGGTACTTTTAACGTTCTAACGTGGCCCCTTTTCAAAATATCGCCAATTTGGTCGATAAACTTTTTTCTAGGGCGTCCCTTACCGACTCGGCCGTTCATATCTGCCATATAAATTTGCTTTGTCACTCTTTCCTCATTCATTCTTTCTATGCGACCAAACCACCGAAGCATTCCTTTCTTAATCCTGGTCACAACATCATCTTGCATACCACATTTATCTCTTATCACGCAATTTCTCACCCTGTCATTCAGATTCAACCCTAGCATACTCCTTAAAGACCGCATTTCTACAGCATTTATTCTGCTTTCGTGCTTCTTCTGCCACACCCAGCTTTCACTACCATACATTAAAGTAGGGACTAACACAGCATTATGAATTACCATACGTGCCTTTTTTGACACATTCTGGTTCTTCATAATAGAGTGTAGTGCCCCATTCACTCTATTCCCTGCATTTACTCGTCGTTCTATATCCCTATATATATATATATATATATATATATATATATATATATATATATATATATATATATATATATATATATATATATATATTTATATTTATATATATATATACTGCAGACTCCCACTTAGCATACTTGGTAGAGTCACACCGTAGCTATATTATGGTTGCAGCGCGAATAGGTCTACTTGACCGGGATAGCACCACACTCTCACAGCATAAGAGCGTAAAATTGCAGCGGCTCTTTTTACTTGATTTCCTTTTCATTCTAGTCCTCAGGTATGACAACGCATCTCCATTTTGATTATTATTAATCGAAGATAGACGTAGATGTCTATGGACCACAGTATGCACTTGCTATCAGGTGGTCTGTGGGGCTGTGTGCTCGATTGTCATTCTTGTTAGCTTAAAGATGTTAAAAAATAATTGGCTAAAATCCGCGTCATAAAAAAAAGATGTCTTCAAACTTTGAAGTGCACCTTCCGCAGTTCCTCAATTGCGTGCACCATCCCCGTCACCACTTCTTTCAACAACACTACACTAGGAGAGACGGACGTGGTAAAGCCACGCTGCAGCTATTATGGTTGTAGCGTGAATGGGTCGGCTCGACCGGGGAAGGACCACGCTCTCACAGAATACCAGCGTAAAATAGCAGCTTAATCAGTATCCACTTACCATCAGGTGGACTGTGTGCTCGTTATTCACTCTTATCCTATAAAAAAAACACCATCGTCAATAATACGACACGTATTTCGCCTGCCTTCGCCTAGACTGCGGTGACCCATCGCATCTTAGTGGTCTTCAAACTTCTTAGCTATTTTTTTTTAAATCTTTAATATAATGGATTTTCGCAAAGCAACCCCTGATTCTATTAACTACCCTTATTCGATATAAACATAACACAGTCCTGACACACACCCCTTACTTCTTTCACATCCATGAATCTACTCATAAGTGCTCATTGCTCTCTAATATTTTTAAAAATAAACCTAAACAATAACTTTATAGTTGGCTGCAGCATTTAATCGCGTAATCAATTTTCCTAGCTCGTCGGCTCGTAAAGGCCCTAGCGTGCTGTTGTGGCCTAAAATTCAATTCAGTTTTTTTCCACTCGCACTTTTGCTAAAAGTGGAGCGCCATTTCCGAGTGTTGTTTACGGCGACAAAGCTAGGTTTCCACGTGTACTTAGGTTTCATTATGATTGTTTTTCTATGTAAGGTTTTTTTATATATAATAAGGGTAACAAACGAGCACACAGTCCACCTGATAGTATGGGTGCAGTGGCCCATATACATTTATCCTCGATTAAGAATCAAAACGCATGCGATATCACCCCCGATATCACACCATACAAAACACAGCGGTCTTAAGTTGCTATCTTACGCTTGTATTCTGTGAGCGCGTGGTCCTTCCCCGGTCGAGCCTACCCATTCCTGCTGCTACAACCATAATATAGCTATTCACTATTCATTAGATAATGGGATAGCTAGTCTATAAATAAGTTTGACTGAATGTTCACTTTAACTTAAATATTATAACAAATTTGCGAGGGGTTTGGGGCAAGGAAGTGTCCGCCGCGCTGCCCCAATGCGTGTTGGCGAACTTCACATGTCTTCGAAATATTTTTTTCTTATTCCTCAGAGATGCAGGTTTCCTCACGATGTTTTACTTCACCGTCGAACACGTGGTAAATCAGGACTTAAAATTGCAATTGACAATTTCATTGGTGCCGGCGCGAACGAACCCGGGTTACTCGCGTTCTGTTATATTTACAGCGAGCGTTAACCATCTGAGCTGCCACGGCTCTCACGGCCTAGACAAACAGACAGAAAATCATTTTAAAAATGGTTATTCACAAATAACTCCCTCGGTTCAATATAAGGCAGTTACTTCGATATTACATACATACAATTTATTAAATAAAACCACTTATACGGATTTTAAAACGGATTTCAAAACAGCCTAGATTGAATGCGATACGAGACGATAATGGCTGTATCCTGAATGATGAAGTGTTGAGTCTAAAGACATGGAAGGAATATTATGAAAGCGAATTTATGAGTGAGGAGAAGTGTGAACTAAATGAAATAGAAATTCCGAAAGAAGATGAAAGAGATAGGGAGATAAGTATAGATGAAATAATGAAAGCAATGAAAAGCATGAAAGTAGGTAAGGCAGCCGGATATGATAGAGTTTCACTCGAAATGCTAAGGGCTGGAGAGGACGTGGTGGCAGGCCTGCTGCACACCTTGTTTAATTTATGTTGGGAACTAAAGCGGGTACCGGGAGACTGGTGCAAAGCCGTGATAGTCCCAATATATAAGGGAAAAGGGTCACAGCAGGACTGTAAAAACTACCGTGGTATCAGCCTTCTTAGCATTGTGGGAAAACTGTATGCTAAGGTACTAATTGAAAGAGTTATGAAAGAAACTGATGAAAAAATTTGGGATGTGCAAGCGGGATTTAGAAAGGGAATGGGGTGTACAGATCAAGTCTTTTCCATGCGCATGATTTTGACGCGCGAAAAACCAAAAAGTTTTTTGTGCGTTCATGGACTTGGAAAAAGCTTATGACAGAGTGGACAGGGATGTGTTATGGCAAACGCTGAACGCATTTAGGTTGAGCGCTGGTTTGATACAGGCATTAAAGTCTCTGTATAGGGACTCGAGTGCTTGTGTTAGAATCAACGGGGTCTACTCGGACTGGTTTGGCATCCATAAAGGTGTCAGACAGGGCTGTGTAGCTTCCCCGTGGCTGTTCAACCTATTTATGGACAGCTGTTTGGAAAATTTGAAAGTTGAAGAATGCGGGTTAAGAATGGGTGAGTTAAGCATCAAATGCCTTTTGTACGCCGATGATCAAGTCATACTTGCGTCGTCGGCGGCCGAGTTGCAAATGATCGTGTTCAACTAACTTATTTTTAATTCCCGACGTTTCGCGTGCTTTACAGCAACCATGGTCACTAGGGGATGAGATGTTTGACGTCCCAATGTCATAGTTAGCCCGGCTACTAATTTTTGGTACGATCTACGCAGAACAAGCGTACAGTATCTTGGAAGTCTTCATACATACAATTAATTGAATAAAACTACTTACTCGTATACGGATTTTATCGCGTTTAATTAACTTATTTTTAATTCCCGACGTTTGTGACGTTAATCTCGACGTTCCGAAAGCACGGGGGACTGAGATGTTTAATATCCCAATGTCACAGTTAGCCCGGCCTACCTTCAGTTTTTGAATATTAATTTTTTGGTCCGATCTACGTAGAACAAGCGTACAGTATCTTTAAGTCTTGCAGTGGTATGCTTGGGTTTAGATTTAATTTTGTTAATTATAGGACCCCAAGTAGATGGCAACACCCATCCATCTTTAATGAAATTAGGATGATTATTTAAATTTCAATAGCCTCGCGTATCATTCTTGGTAGGAATCGGTGTTCTTTTGCGAGGATTTGTGGTTTATCATTCCCTCCATTACGTCATCGGATGTAATGGTAGGAACGATCTTGAACATGTTTACAGACTGCAGAATTCCCGGAGTTTCGGTGCGTCGGTGCTTCACGTCTTTCTTTATTCTTTCTTTTCTTTTATCATAATTCTATTTATATTTATAGAATATAGATAACTGTCGATACGTTTGTCAGTAATTTCTCTCAGGTCCTACGCTCAACAATGTACTCCGGGTAAACCATGTTATCAGAAATCTCGGTATATTCACCAAAACGCAAAGTTTAATTAATGGTATGTAACTAAAAGCCTCGAATTTCTCGGTTCAGTGAGAGAATGTGTTTGGCATTCTTCCAAAGAGCAACGCTTTCTCAACTTGTCTTCCTCGTAATCAATATGAGCCGACCCTTTAAACTTTAAACTGTAGGCCGAAAAGACTTAATAAAAGGGTATATTTGTATATACTGAATGGAATTCTATCTATTGAATAAAAGATAAAAGATTTAAGATATAATTATGGAATTCTACCCGCTATAATAATTTCTGCAAAAGTTTAAATTATTGTCATGTGGTGACTACATAATGCTGATGGTGAAAGGTGGAATACCTCTTTTTTAGGAAAATTTTTGCAAAATACGACCATCCATATTCCCAAAAAAAAAAACATAAAAAACTGCATACAGCATTTTTCTTATGTGGCGTTCTTAAAAGAACGCCACAACCGGGGTAGGCCCACGCTCATACCACCATCATTTTATACGTGGTAGAGCCACGCTGCAGCTATATTATGGTTATAGTACGAATGGGTCCGCTCGACCGGGGAAGGACCACGCTCTCAAAGAACACCAGCGTAAAATAGTAGCTTAATGATGCTGTGTTTCGTATGGTGAGTGTAGAGAAACGGAGATCCTTCTTACTGGAAACGAGGCGTTCCATCTTAGTCCTCACGGGGGACAACACATCTGCGTTTTGATTCTTAATCGTGGATAAAAGTAAATGTCTATGGGCCACAGCAACCACTTACCATCAGGTGGACTGTGTGCTCGTTTGTCACCATTTTCTATAAGAAAACCATACCAGCATAATGCAGTTGTCCTTCAGGCAGTGTAGAGAACCAGAGACCCTTTTTTTATTTAACTGAAGTGGTAGCTGGAGTTGGTGATTATGTGATAGTAAGTGACTCTGCAGTCCATCGGCACCTGTAGCCATCTTAAAAGAAAGAAGGCTATATGCGCATTGTCACCTCTGAGGACTTAGATGGAATACTTAACAGCCTGCAATTTATACTAGCTCCCGATAACCTTCAGACGCACCAGTGCAAACACTGTGATTTGGAGGCAGATATAGATAACGAGTGTGATCCCCATCCAGACGGAGTTCAAGCAGAAAAAAACTCCACCTTAACAACCACCTTGAACTTATGCTGCTTATACGGTTGCCAACTTTTTTTTGAATAAATATAGTATTTTTCCAAAATAGATGTAAAAAAAAACTTTTGAGAAGTTCAGGGGAAAAAAAGTAAACATTTATTTCTAATCTTTATGTCTGTATGTACTTAATGCACATATGAATGTATTTTTCCTTATATATAGATATTTGTTATTGCTCTTTGTTTTGGCCATCAATGATCTAGCCACTTACCTTGAACTTTACTATTAAAATAATTACAGGAGTCTAAATAATTTAAATATATTAAAATAAATTAAGAATTAATTTTTAACTAAACTAATACACTCTCTTTTTCTTCCTTCTTACAATTTACCATTCATGATGGAAAATATTATTTCCGTAAAACTGACTTCTAATTACAGTTAATACAACAAAGCGACAGTTGAATTAGACATAAAAATACAGTATTTTTCGTACCTACTTTATTATTTTTCTATAATATATAGGAGGTGCAATTGACTGAAATATGGTACGATACTATATATTATAGTACGGGTGGCAACCCTAACTGGTTACGAGACAGTCTTCGGAAATGGATAGATATTTATATTGTTTATGAGCCACCGCATCTACTTACCATCAGGTGTACTTAGTGCTAATGTTCCGTAATCGATTTTGTTTTTGTTGAAATACGAACACAGTCTTATTTAATAATTTGACTCTAGTGAAGATAAGTGAATCACTTAGCAACGCGGTAATAATCATATCAACAAATTTCGATATCACTGGTTTGATTCAATGTGAATTATATCAAAAGGGTTTATTGCGGCCTGCAGTTGTTACAATATACCAGTTTGAAATACTTCGCCTACCGGAAAACATTCACAAGTGGAAGCTTCAGACGAGCGTCCCATTTGGCGTAGTTACATGGCTCTGGTCGCCAAACGTTAAATTGTAGGCTGCATTCCTTAAATTCATTAAAAGTTTTGCAGAAACAATTTTGTATTTAACAATTTACTGGACAGGACTCTCTACCTATCGTCTATTTAGAATCAAAGTGTAGATGCGTTGTCATCCCAGAGGACTAAGATGAAAAGCCACAATACCAGTGAAAAAGATATTTCTTGTCATTACTTTTTTTTGAACCGGAAATGATAAACGAACTTAGAGTCAGTCCGCAATCCATAGACACCTGCAGCCATCTTTAAACAAAGAAGGTTACAGAGGTGTTGTCACCTGAAAGGACTAAGATAGAATGCCTCAAAGGGTGTAATAATAATAAATCCGATGGGATTATAAACCGACACGATCGGAGAGAGATCAGGCGCAGGACCAACGGCTTTACATGCTTTCCGAGGCACGGGGGTGAGACACTGCCAACTTCCTGACTCTGAGCAGCTACTGAGAATTGCTTGACGGAAAAACTCAATAATTGATGAATAATTGACCCGACCCGGGATTCGAACCCGGGACCTCACGATCAGCAATCGCACCACTACAACTACTAGACCAACGAGGCGGTCTGTAATTATACTGGTTCTCTATACCCTTCAGATCTAAACACAGCAGTGCAAGCACTGCTATCTGTCGACAAAAACAGGTATGAGGGTAGTCGTTAGACGAAGTTTAGTCGCTCCGTGGGTTGTTTGTAAGCGACTTGATAGAGCAATGCTGAAACTATATAGTAATATAGTTGTAGCACGAATGGGTCGGCTTGACCCGGGAAGGATCACGTTCTCACAATACCGGCGTAAAATAGCAGCTTAACGCTACTGTGTTGTGTATGGTAAGTGTAGAGAACCGGAGACCATTTTTACTGAAAACGAGGGATTCCATCTTAGTCCTCACGGGTGACAACGCATCTGCGTTTTGATTCGTCATCGAGGATAGATGTAGATGCCTATGGGCCACAGCAACCACTTACCATCAGGTGGACTGTGTGCTCGTTTGTTACCTTTATCCCATAAAAAAGACTGGTTCCAGTAGGAATTCTCGCTGTTGTGGTCTCCAGCTATTATTACACAGAGGCCTAGATTGTGTGATTCTAAAAATATCAGATTCTATTATACGTTTCAGCGACGGTTGATACGCCGAAATTATGGTAAGTGGTGGATGGTCAGAGAGAGCTACATTAAATAAAGAAATTACTATATTAGTTAACGGGGGAGCGTCGATCTTTACGCAGTGCAAGGACCTTTTGAAGTCATCGTTACAGCTCTTCAAAAGTCCACTGCTGAACATAGGCCTCCTCCGAGGAATGCCACAAAACACGGTCCTGAGCCACCTGCATCCATCGACTTTCTGCTTACCAGGTCGTCACTCCATTCCGTGGGGGGACGTCCTACACTTCGCCTGCCGGTACGAAACCTTATGAAGTAGATCAAGGTAAATAGGTATGGGGGTAGCCGTAGAAGTAACCTACTCAGACCGACTTCTAAACAATACAACTATTCAACTCGTCACTACTTCTATTTGCGATCCTGCGATCTATAATCCTTCCTAATGAACGAAAAATCCTGCCCTACTATGAGATAGTACTCTGATCAGCAATGGACTATTATGGACCGATACAGATGTCATTATCATCATCATCGTCAATACAGCCCTTCACATGTCCACTGCTGAATATAGGCCATCCACCAAGGAATGCCACAAAGCACGGTCCTGAGCTACCTGCATCCACCGACTTACTACATGTCTTACCAAGTCGTAACTCCATCTAGTGGGGTGGTGCCTTAAATTTTGCCTACCGGTACGAGGCTGCCACTCGAAAACCTTTCTTCCCCATTGGTTGTTGATACTTCGAGCTATATTGCCGGTCCATTGCCACTTCAGCTTACTCAACCGATGGGTTATATTGGTTACTCTGGTTCTATTGCGGACATCCTCATTTCTAAGTTTATCACACAGATAAATCCCGAGCATAGTCCTATGGAGATGTCTTGGATACAGAAGTAGAGGAATAAAACTCTCTACCGCTTTAGAATGCATTAAATATCTCGTTTTAGGTAAAGTCGTAGATAACGAAATGTCATTTCGTTTGTCCATTGATCCCAAGTTCGTCGCCTTTATCTCGGACAGCTGATACGGTATACTTCGGCCATTCGGCCTTGCGATAACACTTGATTTCGTTTTCGGCTGGGACGCATTGTGTAACCCATTGTTTATACACGCCTATATTTCCGGCTTGCTGCGATTGTAACGACATCTAACGCTGAAATATACAAGCGCGTAAATAACTATTGTACTTGAATAAAATTATAAAAGTAGCCAAGAGACTGAGATGTTACTGTTGAATGTAGTTACGTAAAAATATCGCTTAGAGGAGCCAGCACACCTTGGCACCATCAGAATGACATAACCTAATTCCTCCCTTTCCCTTCCACCATCGGATAACCAGACGCTCGACCTGTCTCCATCCCTGGATGCTGTGACCCATAGACACGTGGAATGCTCCATTTCCAGAGGGTGTTCGTTTGTCTATACTCACCATACGAAACAGTTTAAGCAGTATTAAACTGTTATTTTACGCTGGTATTCTGTGAGAGCGTGGTCCTGCTCCTGCCCTGGTCGAGTCGACCCATAAAAAAATAAAATAAATAAATAAAAAGTATTTATTTGCCACACAAAAATACAATGTTAAAATTTAAATAGAGAGATAATAATAACTTTTTAGTTGTGACAAAACGGTCTGTGACTCAGTTGTAACGGAAAACCCATTACTCCTGCTATTCTGCCACAGCCTTTGCGCATAATTCATACAGGGTCTTAGGCAATTGATGAAACACACGTATCAACAATAAAAAAGTAAAAATAAAAATAAAACAATTAATAAATTATACCTTCCAAATACAAAAAAAAAGTTGTCTAATTTGAGGGGGGTATCAAAGCCACATAGAGCCAGGGACTGTCTTTGAATAAGCCACTTGCGGCATCTTTGTCGGAAGGTAGACGGAAATAGGGTAGACCGGATTGGTGGTGGCAAATCGTTCCAAATTTTAGCAGCGGCAAATTTAAAACACCCCCTGGCTCCAGCGAGTCTAATCCTGGGTAGTGGAAGCCGATGACTATTTTCTCTGACTGAAAGCAAACTTTTTTTTTAACAGCTATCTTATCATACAGATATCTTGGAGACTTTGCGTGACGCAGAGTGTGCAGAAATTATGCATATTTTAATTTAGTACTATTGCCCATATTTAAAATGCCATTACTGACTAAATAAGGTGAAATCCTATCCCTTTTCGGTATGTTAAAACAAAAACGCATACATGCGTTCTGCACTCTCTGCACATTCTTCACAGTTTTTTTAAATAAGCATGGACCATAAACAATATCACAATAATGAAGGTGGCATAGTACTAAACTGTTACAGAGCAGCAGTCTTATGTCACGTTTTAGAAATGAGCGAATTTTATACAAAGCTTTTAACGAACCATAGCATTTACCGATTTTAGTCTGAACATGTTGCTCAAATTTTAAATTCTCATCCATAAGGAGACCTAAATTGCGAACACAACCCTCGTAAGGTATAACGGTGTCAAAGATCTTAACAAGAGATTTCCGTTCATTAATCGTTTTTACCTGGTGCTTTGTTCCAAGGGTAATGGTGACACTCTTTGTTGGCGACGCGCCTATAAAATGTTTCAGTTTATTAAATCAACCGATGACGTTGCAATGAAAAAAGGGGCAGTCACGAGCAACGACGCTCTGATAAGAGAATGCTTAGTTAAATCTTTAAGAAATGTCGAATTAATGATATGAAGGTCTTGGGTTCGACTCCCAGGCCGGACTAGTTTGTTTGTTTTCCTAAGTAATATCGCTTAATAAATTCGTAAGGAATTTAAGATATAAATTATGTTACCGGATTTGTTCCCCGGTTGAAATCATCTTTCAAATGATGTAAATTCATAAGAATATTAAAGTGAAGTTAAAGATCGGATTTGTTCCCCGGTCGAGATAATCACTCTGTGCATAGGCAGAATTAATGGATATTAATTGCATAAATGTTGTTTTGTATAAGTTTGATACGTTTTGTACGAAAACAAATGCCTATTTGTTATGATTGATTAATGAGAACATTCATTTATATTGTTATCTGATTAAAGATAGTTTCATACAGTTCGAAAATTGTATAAAAGCATTTAATTTGCCTAATATGGTCAAAATTGGTGTATTTCATAATTTAATTTTTTCTGATAGCCGAGAGCCGTGCAAAGTTAGTTGTTCACATAGCGTGAGTACACGGAAGCACGCTGGCCACGCCCTTAGGAGGCCGAATATGTAAAAATTTAAAATGTTTGTAATTCAGTGATTTATGTAAAAATTACTTGTAAAATATTTCAGGTTAATTGTACGTGCTAAAAAGGTAAATTCTGTGTTATTTTCATGTGAAAATTCCTGTGTATAAGTGAAATAATGATAGTTTTGTATAAGAAATTTAAAAGTGTTTTAAATAGTGAAATAAATAGAAAAAATGTAAGTTAAACTATTGTATTGGTTAGCTTATGTATAAATTCAAGTGAGAAACATTGTTTTAACTTTCTGTGTTAAATATTTAAGAAATTTCGATTTCGAACTTGTGAGTAAAATAGGCAGTTTTCGTTTAATAAATAAAAGGTTTTTTATGATATGAAGATATGATGTATATCATGGTGTAGATATTGTTTTGTACTACCTATATTGATAAATTGTATTTGTATATGATTTGAATAAATAAAGATATTGAGTGAAACGTGAGAGAGTAATAGTACAAATTCATGTAATTAAGTTGCGCAAGCGCGCAGATGGCGCGGCTCACTTTCGCGTATAGCTCTGGGGTAGCTTAGTGAACGGGTTTTATTGCAATTCGTTCGGGAATCCTTCGGGAAAGTACGAAAATCCTTCGGGAAAAGTGCAAAACCAGCAGTCAAGAAAGAAAAAGTGTAGGGAAGTGATAGGGAAAAGTGATTACTCTCTCACGGAACGGTTTGAAGATAATTGCTGTTTTATTCCCAAGAAATTCATCCCTCAAAATTATACAGTCCACATCGAAGAATTAAGGCGTCGGGACCGGGACGACTTCGGAAGACCCGTAATCCCCGTCTGAACCTACTTGCTGAAAAGGAAGAGGTTATCGCCCTAGTGTGTTACTCCGTTGCGGAGATCACATACGTTGTTCCCGAACCCAACGTAGGCGTGATAGGAGGCCGGATCGAGAGAAGCCTCGATTCCTGTTTCTTAGTACCCGATCCGCTAGGTCCTTTTCAATTGGTCCTTTTCAGGATCAAGAGGGACCCCGAACCGACCTGGTCCTTTTCAATTGGTCCTTCGCGGCCGGATTGAGAGGACGCCCGAACCTGAGTTCCTTTTCAATTGGACCTTCGGAGCCGGATTAAAGACCACCCGAACCCCGCCAGCTGGATCAAGGAACCAGCTGTGGACTGCTGGTTGTGGAAGAAGAAGACCTTCGGAAGCCGAGTGAAGATCAGCAACCGAAGGAAGCCAGAGGTTTGAGCTGAAGCAATAGGACCAAAGGCCTGAAGACCAGGACGGCAGCACTGAAGGGCTGGACCTGGAACTACCGGAAGAAAGAAAACCGGGATTGCAGCTTGGGGCGTGTGCTCGCATGGGGCACATATCGCAGCCGGGCGCAGGTGTCTTGTGAAGGCACTCATCGTGGCCAAGCAGGGCTTGGCATTTTTCCTGTCGGGCAAGCGTGCTCGGCATTTCCTGTCAGACGATCGTGTCTGGCATTTCCTGTCGGACGACCGTGTCCGGCATTTCCCGTCGGGTCATCAGGGTGCAAAAAGCATCCACCGCTGCTGCTGCCGGGCGAGGGTGCGCGTGGGCACCTGACTGCATCGCGGCCGGAGGAGGGCGCTTGGACGAGGCGTTACCGGCAACTGGGCGGCGAGCACAGCATACATCCCGACCACCTAACGGTGCCAAACGGTTGGGCTCTGGCATAACACCTTCGGGTGGAGCAGTTCTCTCGAGCGAGACTGCGCTTGCACTACCGCTCGACTGTTTCGTCATATTCCTTGGCGGGACAGTTCCTAAACCTTTCCTCCATTCCATTCCTGCACGACTCCATCCCTGGACGGCTCACCTCGGTAGGCCCCGTTCAGGATTGATAGGGCTGATAGGGCTGTTAGGGTGGTAGTAGGGTTGTAGGGTTGGGAGATAAAGGGGGGAGGGGTAGTGGTGTTAGGTTGGGGTGTAGAAGGGTTGTAGGTAAGGGGTTGTAGGGACCGTAGGGACTGTAGGGACAGTTAGGGACCGTAGGCCAACAATCACCTTCCTGCAAGATGAAGAAGGCACAAGACCAGACAGGGAGAAGCGAAGGGAGCAGGACAAGGACAGGGCTCTCAAGAAAAGCTAAAGAAGCGGAATCATCTGGAGCGACCACAGCTACTGCGTCAAATGGAGCAACTCCTCCAAGTGGAGCCACCACAGACACGTCCACATGCACGTGGGACTCAGGGACGTCCATGGCAACGACGAGCAACAGGACGGACACCAGTGGTACGCAGGCCAGCACCGCACAACAATCCGTTATATCCAGGAGTGAAACGGTGGTCGAAAAAGTAGGTCAAAGGACCGAAGAAGCGGCATCGTCAAGGACAGTAATCGGGCACACTAGTGATAAAGGGTCACAGAGAGGTAGTAGGTCATCGCGATCGGCGAGGCTGAAAGCCGAATTAGAGGCGCGGATTAAATTCGAACGCTCAGAGCTCGAACGAGCACAGGCAGCTGCTGCCTTAGCCAAGTCTCAATTGGAGTTGGCACGACTCAACCGAGAAGAGGAGATCGACTCGAGTGAGGATGATGAAGAGCGGAATACTCAGGTGGAACCTTTCGTAAGGAGTTGGGTTCAGCAAACCATAATGAGCGCGCCGGTTAGTGTAGCACAACCCGATATTACTGATAAGGAAGCGTGTAAAGGATCACGCCGCAAAGGGGCGGAGGTCGAGCGCAACCTAGGAAATGCACAGAAAACACACGCGAGTGAGGTGTCAGAATTGACCGAAGCGATTGTGAGTGCAATAAAAATAGCTGGTAAAGATAAATCTTCCCAGCTTCATTTCCTCCAGGAATTACCGGTGTTCGATGGAGACCCGGGTGAATGGATAATTTTCAAAACGGTGTTTGAAGACACAAAAGGCCAATTTTCAGGGGTGCAAAATGTCGCACGCCTTAGGAGGGCATTAAAGGGCACCGCTAAAGAGGCGGTTAAGTCGCTGTTATTTACTTTATGTGAACCTGAAGAAATAATGAACGCTCTCGAAAGAAGATTCGGTAGGGTTGAGATGCTCATTCTAGCCGAAATCGAGAATGTAAAGCGTATGCCAAGATTGGCAGAAGATTGCCGAAATATAGGATCTTTTGCAAGTCGTATTACGAACGTGGTTGCCACAATACAAGCGTTGAATCAACCACAGTATTTATACTCACCGGAGTTAGTGAGCCGCATAGTGGAGAAACTTGGAACTATGATTAAATTTAAATGGTTTGAATATCGAGCTCAATATCCTTTGGAGCCAGAGTTACAGAAGATGGCCAAGTTTTTAAATTTATTGAGTGAACAATTTGGAACGTCCTTAAGCAATGAAAATGCGCCTGAAAAAAGGAAGCGTCCTGAATTCAGGAAGCAAACTGTACACACTGCAAAGGGAGGTGTACGCAGCTGTGCCGAGAGCGAGCGCTATATGCGCCGAAGTAATATGAGCGAGCGTTTAGAACGCCGAAATAATAAAAGGCACAACCGACAAGTGGTTATGATAACCCAGGACAAGCCTGTAAGTCGGGTAACACATAAGTGTGTTATATGCAACAAGGAGCACTCTATAGTGAGTTGTTACAAGTTTAAGGACATGAATATTCGCGAGAAATGGGAAGCCGTCAAAAAGGCCAAAGTATGTTTCCAATGTTTGTCACCTAACCATAGGAGGTTAGAGTGCAAAGCGAAAAAATGTGGTGTAGAAGGATGTAGAATGTCACATCATCGAATGCTACACCGATACCCCAATGAAAATACCTCGCCACAAGGGGACGAGGGGGGTAAAGATGCTCAGATTACAACTGTTAGTACAGTAAATGCACTGGCATGTGCATATTTAAAGATCATACCGGTCGAGTTGCATGGGCCTAGAGGAAAGGTCAGGACAACAGCTCTTCTGGATGAGGGATCGACCATGACACTCATAGAGGAGTGGATGGCTCAGAAGTTAGCGCCTCGCGGACGTAAAGAGGGATTACGTATCGAAGCCGTGGGAGGTAAGCGAATTAACGACGATAGTTCGTATCGCTTAAACGTTAAAATAAAAGGCATTTATTCGAGCGACTTAGAAGAGATAAGTGTACAAACAATTAAGTCACTTAACCTCGCTCCTCAGTCGGTAAGCCGAGAATTATTGCAACGGTGTTCTCATTTGACACCGATCAAGGATGAGTTGATGTATGAGAGGTCCAAGCCTACCATATTGATTGGTCAGGACAATTGGCATCTCATAGTTACTCGTGAATTGGTTTCGGGAGGTAAGAACCTACCTGTAGCATCGCTCACCAAACTGGGGTGGGTTTTGCATGGTCACATATCGGGTGGCATTAAACCAATCAAGATTGTTAACCACATTTCCACCAAGAAGGAGGAAGATATGGATAAATTAATCAAGGATTATTTTAGTTTGGAATCTCTGGGAGTATCGGCTAGAAAGCCCGTGAACGACCCAGAAGAACGAGCTTTAAATATTTTGAACAAAACGGTACGTCGTATACCTAATAATAGGTACGAGACTGCTTTGTTATGGCGCACAGACAATGAGTGCTTGCCATCGAATAGGGCACAGGTTGAAAGTCGCCTGTTTAATATTGAGAAAAAGCTCGACAAAAATAGCGAGTTGAAAAAGGAATACGAGAAGCAAATTGAAAATCTCATCGTTAACGGTTACGCAGAGAAAGCGAACCATATTTCCATTTCCCCACGTACGTGGTACCTTCCTCACTTCGCAGTGACTCACCCACAAAAGAAGAAAATAAGGATAGTTTTCGACGCCGCCGCAAGGACGGGCGGACGTTGTCTTAACGATGCGTTGTTGACCGGACCGGACTTATTGAAGTCGTTGTTCGGAGTTCTGCTACGATTCAGAGAAGGAAGCGTGGCAGTAATGGCAGACATTAAGGAAATGTTCCTGCAAGTGAAAATCCGGGAAGAAGACAGGGATAGCCTTCGATTCTTATGGCGGCACAATCGTGACGCGCCACCGGAAGAGTATAGAATGACGTCACTCATATTTGGAGCGGCATCATCACCATGCATCGCTATATATGTAAAGAATAGAAATGCGCAGGACAACGCACATATCTATCCAGAAGCAGCTTCCGCTACGGAAAGCAATTTTTATATGGATGATTACCTACAGGCATTTCCCGACGTGACGACGGCCGAAAGGATAGTAAACGATATGTATGAATTACATAAGCATGCTTCTTTCCAACTGAGGGGATGGGCTAGCAACCGACCCGAAGTTTTAAGTAATATGGAAAATAAATATAAGAGCGACAGTGCTTCGCTTGGAGATAAAGAGCACACAGAGCGCACGTTAGGTTTGATTTGGAATATCAAACGGGATATAATAAGTTTTTTCCACAAGTCTTCGTAGCACACCGGAAGAGGTGATGGAGGGTTTACGACCGCCTACGAAGAGGGAGATAACTAGCGCTGTGATGTCAGTCTTCGATCCTTTGGGACTCGCATCACCCATAACGATTCAAGGGAAGTCGCTGATCCAGCAAGTATGGAGGACAGGCATCTCTTGGGATGAAGAAGTTTCACACGAGTTACACGTGTTATTTTGTAAATGGATATCGGAAGTGAAGAAATTAGGTCACTTAGAAGTACCTAGACCCGTTGCTGAAGGCATCGGCAAAGGAGAGTTACATACTTTCACGGATGCTAGTGAAAAAGCATACGCTGCCGCGGTGTATTACGTCACCACGGACGAGCAAGGAATAAGGCGGATTACGCTGATCGCCGCAAAGGCAAGAGTAGCGCCATTGAAACCAATTTCGATTCCAAGGCTTGAATTGCAAGCAGCTCTTATGGGCAGCAGACTGGCTGCTTCGGTTAGTGAAGAGAGCAAGTACGAGATGTCCGAGAGAGTGTTTTGGACAGACTCACGTACAGTGTTAACGTGGATTAAGTCAGATCCTCGCGCTTTTAAACCATTCGTTGCTCATCGATTGGCTGAGATCGAAGATCACAGTAAGCCATGTGAATGGCGATGGGTTCCAACGTCACAAAACGTGGCAGACGACGCCACTAGAAATTTTCCTTCCACCTTCGATGTAAGTCATCGCTGGTTTCAAGGACCTGAATTCCTCAGGAAAAGTCCTGATTTATGGCCCAAACAAGTAGACACCATAAATAGCTTAGAAACAGGTGAAGAAAAATCGCCAAAGGGCGTAAATACGTTAAGAAAGCAAGAACCGTTAAGTCTACCCGACTACGGACGATTTAGCAGCTTTAAGAAATTCCTTGGAGCAACTACACGCACCTTACAAGCGGTAGAAAAATTCAAGAGTTTAAGAAAGTCGGTTAAAGGACCCGACGACGCAACCGAAAAGTCGGTTATGTGTTCCAACAAAGTTTTAGCAAAGTCGGTTAAAGGACCCGATAGCGCGTTGGACACAGCGCTCTTGAAAAAGGCGGAAATATTAATTTGGAAATTCATTCAAGACGAGTGTTTTCATTCGGAAATAAAATGTTTGAAAGCAGGCAAAAGCGTTGAAAGAAGTTCACGCTTAAGTAAATTATCTATGGAAATAGGAGAGGATAACTTACTCCGTTTAAATGGACGTTTACCTTTCAAGTCTAATTTGACCGAGGAAAGTAGAAAACCTGTCATATTAGACGGTAAACACGAAATCGTTAAAATGATGATTAGAGAAGTTCATCATCATTTTGGACACGCCAATCACCAGACGGTGATGAATGAGGTGAACCAGAAATTTTACGTCTTGAACTTGCGTAATGTAGTACGAAGTGTGTCACACCATTGTCAGTGGTGCAGGACATACAGGTCAAAGCCGCAAAACGTGCCACAAGGAAATATTCCTCTGGAAAGAATAGCTCATCATGAGCCACCTTTTACATGCTCAGCTGTAGATTATTTTGGTCCTATGAGTGTGACTATAGGAAGGCGACACGAAAAACGTTGGGGCGTTTTATTCACGTGTCTGACCACCAGAGCAGTACATCTGGAATTAGCAGCCTCATTGACACCAGCGTCAATGATAATGGCGTTAAGGCGATTTATCGCCAGAAGAGGAAAACCAGCCGTTATATACAGCGATAACGGGACAAATTTCAAAGCTGCAAATAAAGAATTATTGAAAGCATGCGAAGAATGCTATGAGGGCATGAAAAACGAGTCATTTAAGAAATATATTAAATGGAAATTTATACCTCCGGGAGCACCGCACATGGGTGGCGCCTGGGAGAGGTTAGTAAGATCGATTAAAATTGCGTTGACCGCTACGCTTAAGGAGAAGAGCCCACGAGAGGAGGTTCTACATACGTTACTTTTAGAAGCAGAGCATACGGTAAATTCCAGACCTTTGGTAACATTCAGTATGGATAGTCCTGAAGAGGGTTTGACACCCAATCATTTTCTTCTGGGACGCTCATGTGGTGATCGACCACCTGGATTATTTTTAGAGCGACATCTGACGGGTCAACTCAATTGGAAAGCTGCACAGAGGTTAGCCGACCATTTTTGGACAAGATGGCTGAAAGAATACATGCCTACGTTAATACCTCGAACAGGTGATAACGGCAAGTTCATGGAACCTAAAGAAGGCGATATTGTTTTGATAATAGATCATTCGTTGCCACGAAATACGTGGCCAAAAGGTAAAATTAGTAGAACGTTACCGGGACCAGACGGTCACACCAGAGTGGTTGACGTCATTACTAGCACAGGTATCTTGAGGAGACCTACATCCAGAATAATAGTCCTGGTACCCGCGACGCCTCCCAAATGATGGTGCTAACGCACGGGGGGAGATTGTTGGCGACGCGCCTATAAAATGTTTCAGTTTATTAAATCAACCGATGACGTTGCTATGAAAAAAGGGGCAGTCACGAGCAACGACGCTCTGATAAGAGAATGCTTAGTTAAATCTTTAAGAAATGTCGAATTAATGATATGAAGGTCTTGGGTTCGACTCCCAGGCCGGACTAGTTTGTTTGTTTTCCTAAGTAATATCGCTTAATAAATTCGTAAGGAATTTAAGATATAAATTATGTTACCGGATTTGTTCCCCGGTTGAAATCATCTTTCAAATGATGTAAATTCATAAGAATATTAAAGTGAAGTTAAAGATCGGATTTGTTCCCCGGTCGAGATAATCACTCTGTGCATAGGCAGAATTAATGGATATTAATTGCATAAATGTTGTTTTGTATAAGTTTGATACGTTTTGTACGAAAACAAATGCCTATTTGTTATGATTGATTAATGAGAACATTCATTTATATTGTTATCTGATTAAAGATAGTTTCATACAGTTCGAAAATTGTATAAAAGCATTTAATTTGCCTAATATGGTCAAAATTGGTGTATTTCATAATTTAATTTTTTCTGATAGCCGAGAGCCGTGCAAAGTTAGTTGTTCACATAGCGTGAGTACACGGAAGCACGCTGGCCACGCCCTTAGGAGGCCGAATATGTAAAAATTTAAAATGTTTGTAATTCAGTGATTTATGTAAAAATTACTTGTAAAATATTTCAGGTTAATTGTACGTGCTAAAAAAGGTAAATTCTGTGCTATTTTCATGTGAAAATTCCTGTGTATAAGTGAAATAATGATAGTTTTGTATAAGAAATTTAAAAGTGTTTTAAATAGTGAAATAAATAGAAAAAATGTAAGTTAAACTATTGTATTGGTTAGCTTATGTATAAATTCAAGTGAGAAACATTGTTTTAACTTTCTGTGTTAAATATTTAAGAAATTTCGATTTCGAACTTGTGAGTAAAATAGGCAGTTTTCGTTTAATAAATAAAAGGTTTTTTATGATATGAAGATATGATGTATATCATGGTGTAGATATTGTTTTGTACTACCTATATTGATAAATTGTATTTGTATATGATTTGAATAAATAAAGATATTGAGTGAAACGTGAGAGAGTAATAGTACAAATTCATGTAATTAAGTTGCGCAAGCGCGCAGATGGCGCGGCTCACTTTCGCGTATAGCTCTGGGGTAGCTTAGTGAACGGGTTTTATTGCAATTCGTTCGGGAATCCTTCGGGAAAGTACGAAAATCCTTCGGGAAAAGTGCAAAACCAGCAGTCAAGAAAGAAAAAGTGTAGGGAAGTGATAGGGAAAAGTGATTACTCTCTCACGGAACGGTTTGAAGATAATTGCTGTTTTATTCCCAAGAAATTCATCCCTCAAAATTATACAGTCCACATCGAAGAATTAAGGCGTCGGGACCGGGACGACTTCGGAAGACCCGTAATCCCCGTCTGAACCTACTTGCTGAAAAGGAAGAGGTTATCGCCCTAGTGTGTTACTCCGTTGCGGAGATCACATACGTTGTTCCCGAACCCAACGTAGGCGTGATAGGAGGCCGGATCGAGAGAAGCCTCGATTCCTGTTTCTTAGTACCCGATCCGCTAGGTCCTTTTCAATTGGTCCTTTTCAGGATCAAGAGGGACCCCGAACCGACCTGGTCCTTTTCAATTGGTCCTTCGCGGCCGGATTGAGAGGACGCCCGAACCTGAGTTCCTTTTCACTCTTTAAGGGATTAAGTACCAGGCCATGTTTCAAAGACCACTCCGCAATAGAATCAAGATCTTTGTTTCACTTGCAAATAGCAACAGCAACCTCCTCATCAATTGGCGTTGTGTGAACGTATACTTGGCTGTCATCTGCATATAAGTGAATTTTCGAGTGAACTATAGCTTTAGTAACGTTGGCCGTGTAAATTGCGAATAATGTGGGACCAAGTATTGAACCCTGGATAACACCTTTATTAAGGGGGGAGCGTGTTGGAGACATTTAGATTCGTGTTCCCATTCGTGCTTCAACCATAATATAGCTGCAGCGTGGCTCTACCACTTAAAAAAAATAAACCTTCTTCCGTTACACCATCGAACAACCACTTCTCGTATGTTATGGTTAATTTAGAATAGACGTGGTCACATTGGGAATACGATGAATGCCTCATTTCATGAAGGGTCTCCGAACGAACAAAGCAATATGATCACCAGTATCTGTGAGAGCGTCATTATAATTACAGCGGGTTCATCTTGGTGCTCAAGAGAGACAATGCCTTTCTAGAGTCTTTTTTTTTTTAATTTTTTCCGGTGTTCTCAAGTCGCTTATCAACACGTGGACTTAGTTTCGTTGTTACTCTAATATTATTAAAAATATAGTATAGACACATAATACTTAATTTGCCACTCACCCTCCCGCTAATCCGACTTACCTCACCCCGACCGGATTTTAATAGACACTTCATTTGCTCCAAGCGATGGGACCTGCGTGCTGTATTTTATTTCACTCACTCACACATACAACGGCCCTGTTCACAAGCACATACTTGTGCATGTGGGTGTGGTGGGTAATTACGACGCGTTTGTTTCAATATATTTTATCGAGGACTGGGTGTGGTAACGTTTTTTTTTTATGAAGAATAAGGGCGACAAACGTAGACTTAAGAATCAAAATGCAGATGTGTTGTCACCTCTTAGGATTGAGATGCCTGGGTTCCAGCAAAAACGGTCTCTGGTTCTCTACACTCACCATACGAAACATATTCAGAATCATTAAGCTACTGTTTTACACTGATATTCTGTGAGAGCGTGGACTTACTCCAGTCGAGCTAATCCATTCGTGCTACAATTATAATATAGCTGCAGCATGTATTTGTATCTACGTAACAAATATATTACTAATAAAAACGGGCAGTTTTTTCATAATAATGACTTAAATTTAAAAAACCGGTTGCCAACCCACTTGCCAAGTGTGGCAACTATGGCAAATATCTCCCCTATAACATAGTTTATGGAGAAGGGCCTATGTGTAATGGTGGACTTTTAAATGTAGTAACAGTAACGGTAAGAATAGGGCGTGTAGTTTGCCAACCATCACTAGGACTAGAGCTGCTTAGCTTATCAGAAGCAAGACATGTGTCTTCTTATTACAAAAATAAGTTTATAATTAGAGTCAGGTATAAAAATTTAAATTAGAGACTGTTTCGATTTCAATAAAGATGTCGGGCGGAAATAATTCGAACTGAAATGTACTTATAACTTAAATAATAAATTAAAAAAACCCCGAAACAAAAAGAGCTGATGATATACCAACGGCTGAAGAGATTTTCTTGAAACATGGCTAAGAACACTGTCGAATAAGACACCTTACAAACGAAAAAAACTTAATCAAAATCGATTCATCTGTTTAGGATATAACACGCAATTCTATAGGCAAACGCACACATACACAGATATATCTGTGTATGTGTGCGTTTGCCTATAGCATGATATTGTATATATACAGTTACGCAGATTCACTGATACACACTACGAACTTCTAACACCCCTCTGTATTCGTTGAGTTAAAAGTATGGAATTTGTTATTAAACGTCAAATTAAGGAAGTTGCTGCGTTGCGGTAAAAGAGGACTCTTCTGAAATTATGTCTTAAACCCAAGACCAACAAACACTAAACCACGTTTTTAACCCTCGACGAAGACAGAGGGGTGTTATATGTTTATATTATTGTGTATTTGTATATCTGTGTGTCTGTCTGTGGCATCATAGCTCATCATATCTCCGGAACGGATGAAGCGATGTTTTTTTAACTTATTATAAGGCAGTGCTTAACCACAATCCCACCTGTGGTACTGGTGGTAAGTGGTGATGTAGCCCTAGATGATAAACCGCGCTGTCATAGCGTAACAAAAGCCTAATCGCTCTTGCTTTGAAGACGCCCAGATTATATTCAGACGGAAAAATAGACGCCGGCAAATTATACCACTCCTTTGCTGTACGCGTTAAAAATGTCGGAGTAAACCGTTTAGTTCTAATGCGTTGAATATCGACAACAAAGGGGTGAATACCCGCCGACCATCTGGTTGTCCGATGTGGAAATGAGGGGGAGGAATTAAAGCGTGTGTAATTCCTGCGCACAATCACCGAAATTCATCGTATAAAATACTGAGAGGCTGGCTACCCTGCGCCTGTGCTCGAGGCTGACAAGATTGGTTTCATTTCAACAATAACAAAGTTACCAATAAATGTGTTGTTAGCTATCTTTCAAGGAAATCTGTCCAGGAGTTTGGAGATCATCAGCTCTTTTTGCTTCGAGGGATTTGAACTTTTTTATTTGAGTTATCTAATAAGACAGCATATGTTCAAAGCTAATGTATAGAATACAAATCAGAACTTAATGGGACTTGTAGTTACGCCATCCAAAATACCAAGCGTGGGACCGCTTTACGTTTTTTTAAATTATTTTTTTCACTTAAAATATGCATTGTGTCGTGAACATGAAAAAAGATAATAATAAACATAAGTAAAATTAAAATAGTTAATCAAATGAACATTTTTGGTACCACACAATAATTTTCTATTCATATTAGTACAAGTAATAAGTGCCAAAAAAATACTCAAGCAAAATAAAAATATGTAAAAGGGTCATACTTACAGAGAATTTAACACAGCAATGGCAACTGTACTATCATCATAGCCGCTTGTTATTCAAGTAGTTGTGGATACAGTAATAACATTTCTGTATCAGCAGCTTTTTTTAATTTATTCTTAATATTGTTTTTTTTTTCAAATTTGTATTTGTTATAGAATAGAATATTTAATCAGGCAGACACGAGATGGAATCAGAGACTTCTTCCTTATTTCCTTGCGCGTTTTAATTTAGCTTCGTGCTTTGTAAGAGCCTTTCGCATAGGACTCTTCTTGTGCCTAAGATCCAGTGGCTTGAACTTCTTATTTTTATAATGATTACGAAGATTTACCTTCATTTTCTAATGGTATACAATGTAAACTCGAGCAATAAACCCTTCTTACAACTCTTATTTTAGAAAGCTTCGACGCTACTCCAACAGTAACCTTAGCAACTCGAAGGTTAAAGTACGGCCGCTGAGTTATTACCGATTTGACAGATTATTCTTAAATTAATATAACCTTAATCGATATAACCTTGCACGAGCGACACATTTGCCGAATGATTTAGAATACATCTTTAATATAAAACTTTATGTCAAAATGTCAGAATCAAGTAATTTTCCAATAAACTCAAAACTTAAAATAGTTTGTAAATAATATGAAAACATTTATTTTTTGTTCTTTGGCGCGCTTGTACAAAGTTACATCGTGCGTCTAGTTTTCATAGTGATGTGCTTGATAGTATTCGGTCCGAATTCATTGGAATAGATATGATATTTATTTTATTCGGATATTTTTATTTTACTTATTCCTTCGAGCAACTAGACTATAATGCTACCATTTTTTGCGTCTCCTAATTGCACTGTGTTGCCAGTATCTCTATGATTTTTAAGATTTATGTATGATCCAAAGACAGAAATACTGTTTTCTATGATTTAAAAATAAATACAATTAAAATGATTATGTATAATTTTTAACATTCATAATATATAAAACAACATTTAATAAATATAATTTTCTCCCTCAATTAAGCAATGTTATAGGTGTATTTTTTTAAGTAATTGGCGATACTATTCTGGCAACACCCTTACCACCGCTATTTTAGTCTGATTAGTCGTCTTCCGTACTCTCGTGCGCACAGACTACGTTCTCTTGTGTAACCGTTGTTTTTTGACTCGGCTTTCTCCTGTTTATCGTTGCGCTTTATTGGACTAATTTTGGTTGTGAGGAAAAACATTGAATAGTCAATGTCGTGTGCTTGTACTAAAGCTACAGGATTACTTTGAGCGTGAGTCACAAAATGGCGGCCCTTTGATTCCTGTCACTCTTTAAGATCGGGTTTCACAAGCTCTTGGAATTGGTGCAAAAACACTATATAATATAAATAAAGAAAAATTTGGTGCTTCTGGAAGTGAAAATACCAAAACGCCCTCTGTAAAAAAGGTTTGATTCCTGTCACACAAGTGAAAGATCGGGTTTCACAAGCTCTTGGAATTGGTGCAAAAACACTATATAATATAAATAAAGAAAAATTTGGTGCTTCTGGAAGTGAAGATAATGTTTTACGCACTCCTAAGAAAAAACGAAGACAAAAGCCCGTGACAGGTGTTGATGTTTTTGATGCAGATGCAATAAGAAACCACATATATGGTTATTATACTAGGAACGAGTTTCCAACTAGACGTTTGCTTTTGGTCTCTTTGGCTTGTTTAAAGGCGGTAAAACGGCGTTGTCAAAACTATTGCACGAAATTGGGTTTGAATATAAAAAAACGAATAAAAGGAAAATATTAATGGAAAGATTTGATTTAATAATTAAAAGGAGCGAGTTTTTAAGAGAAGCCAGAAAAATCGAGTCTTGGGACAACGTCGTTTTTGTTGACGAAACATGGTTAAATGCGAACCACACTGTGTCACGCTCTTGGACTGACGAAACAAAAGCATCAACCTCAAAGGTTCCAATTGGAAAAGGATCGCGACTGATAATTTGTCACGCCGGTTCTGCTGGAAGTGGTTTCTTGAAAATGGACTGCTGGCTTTCGCGTCAAAAAGTACTTCCGATTACCACGAAGAGATGGATACAGACACTTTTACGAATTGGTTCGAAAATCAATTATTACCCAGCCTGCAAGAGCCTTCTATCATAATAATGGACAACGCTTCATATCACTCGAAACAAGTGAATAAAGCGCCTACTCAGGCCGACAAGAAAGCTGATCTCGTAGCATGGCTACACCAAAATGGAATTGAAACTACTGCCGAAATGCTAAAGTCTGACTTAGTAAAGTTGGTACGCGAAAATAAAACATCAAGAGTCCGTTATGAAGTAGATGAGATAGCTCTAGCACATGGACATCGGGTACTTCGAATTCCGCCTTATTACTGCCAGTCCATTGAGCTAATATGGGCACAAATCAAAGGTAGTGTTTTTTATCGCATAAGTTATGAATATGAGTAATTTGTACTATTATAACATCCAATATTCAGCATATAAGTAAAAAGATACATAACTAAGAAATAAATATCTCATCTCCCTTACATGTAGGTAATTGTGTAACATTTCGTTTATTTAATGTAATAAATTAACGTATATTTAATGTTTACATTACAGGTTACGCAGCTCGTAATAATACGACTCCGCCATTCAGTACTAATAAAATGATGGGTCTTTTAAAAGATGCTTGCAGCAAAATAACGAAAGAAGATTGGGTCAAGGTCGTCGAAAAGACTCGAAAACTAATAACAGTAGATTATGAACGCGATATAAGAGTGGACACCATTATAGAGAATGAAATTGTCATACAAGTGACTGATAGCGATGACAGCTCTGGCGAATCTGGTTCAGAGTCTGAATAATTGTTTTAATAAATGATAGGTAGTCATTCATTAAAACATCTTGTACCTACTCTATTCATTAAAATGTGTAACAGTGTTTACAAATTTGTTTTATTTTGATATGTCCTCGACCAATTATCTACGCCCATCAAGGATACTCTACCTAATAAAGAACCTGTGTCTTTAACTATTATTGTTTTGATTTTATTTAATTACACACTATACTAGAATATTTAAAAACAAACTGTTCCCAAATGATATTAGGGTTACTGGTTCAGTCACTTCACTAGTATTGTCAATTCGTCATGTGTCAAATCGGTAATAACTCAGCGGCCGGACTATAGTTAATTCTGTTTTTGTATCTTCAATGTGTTTGAAGAGTTCTTTTTTATCTTTGTTGCGTAACTCGGAGCACTTAACCGTACCCATTTTGAAAATTTGAACCTCTTATCATAACTGCTTTGACCTAAAAGTTTTGGTTCATCTATATCCGCGCTGAATCCGTAATCTTGGATTCAGCTCGGCTATAAATGGATCGTTGACCTCTAGCTCCTATTAACCTCAAATTAGCGCTTCACTTTAATCAACGCTACCGAGTTTAAGTTTTAAGTGGTAACAACTGAGTAGTGAGTCTAGGTTATAAATCCGTCCGATAATAATTCCAGTAAATTTTTCCTTCTTTCTTGAAGTGAAAACTTTTTTGGAATCGTGATTTGAAACTCGATGGAACGAAAAAGCGATACTAAAAAGCGACAAACATATACGATTTAGCTGGCGATAGAATGAGATAGAATACAATACACAGTGTCCTCCTTATTATATCGGTCGCTTTTTCTCAAGTTTTCACTACTAACACGTATGAACTGCATACATTTTTTTTTCTTTTTTTATGGGATAAAGTGATAAAGGAACACACGGTTCACCGAACCACGGTAGGACTTCCGAGGTACCGGGCTGAAACACCGCCAACTTTCCGGCTTCGGACTGCTAAGAATTTCTCGACAGAAAAAAATACAAATTTTTAGGACCGACCCGGGATCCGAACCCGGGACCTCGTGATCAGCGGTCGGGTTCGACCACTAGACCAACGAGGCAGGTAAATTTTATATAAAATATAAAATTCACCTGAAAGTATAATTCCACCACTGGATACATGTCTTGCTCCATTTATTCTTTAAAAAAAATTATAAATTTGGAGTGAAAAGTTAACTAACAGCTATAAACAAAGAAAACTACAGATGCGTTGTCATTTCTGGGGACTATGCATGAATTTCTCACAGCCTGTAATTATAATGTCTGTCTATCCTCGTCAGATTCGAACACAGCAGTACACGCACTGCTTCTTGGCAGCAGATAAGAGATTGGTACCCACCCAGATGGACTTCTAAGCAAAAAAGTCATCCTACCATATAAAGCTAAAAATTTTAATTAATCAAATTATATTAAACATCCAGGACGTTCCTTCTTTACCTAGAATGCGGTAAATCAACACTTGAAATATATTTATCATTTTTACTTTTTTTACCGGTGGGGATAAAACTCGGTTTGCTCGCGTACTAAGTGCTTAACGCTCGTCCTATCGTATCTCTCCATTAGATATGGGATTGAAAAACTTGTTAAAACTTAATTCAGGCACGACAAGTTATTAGAATACGTCAGTATAAACTGCTATTCCTACCAGCGATATTGATTATTATTATGGGGTTATCTATATAGTTTTCTCATCCGGTTGGATTCCATAAGTATATAATTGGGAATGAAAATGATAAATATACATAAATATCAATAAAATAAAATAAATACGTAAAAATACATAAATAATAATAATTATTATTATAGTAAAGCTAGGTTTGAAGGCTCGTTTTTTCTAGGAGTCGGTATGTATTGGTATCATATATCTTTTCCTGCTGCATACAGCAATCAGTGTACGTATTGTTATATACCACTTTGGACGCTAAGTTTCAGTATAACTAATGTCCTACAGAGGCGTTGTCATCTCAAGGACTAAGATGTAATGCCTCACAGCCTGTAATTAATAATGGCTCCTTCAGACCGAATTTCGTTCACGGCAGCCAGCCTCAACGGAGACTAGCCATCGGCGCAGGACAGGATTATAGTGCCCAAGTGTATGCGCAAGCACAGGTGCACTCTCTATTCCCTCACTCTCATTATCCGATTGGATGATAAACTGACACGACCGGAGAGAGATCAGGCGCAGGACCAACGGTTTTACATGCTTTCCAAGGCACGGGGGTGAGACACCTCCAATTTACTGACTCCGGGCAGCTACGGAGAATTTCTTGACGGAAAACCTCAATAACTGATACTATTAGTACAACTACAAGCTTTGGGGAACGACATAGGAATGTATAAAACGTTTCAAGATTTCTTAAGAGTAATTTCAGGAAACAATGTAATGACCTTTATAGCACATTACATTAGTGGACTGCAATCCGACACGACTGGAGAGATATCAGGCTCAGAACCAACAGCTTTACTTGCTTCATCGGTAGCCAGTAACACAGTTCTCAACTATCACGACCTACAGAGCTTTAACATGATTTGTTTGTACAAGTTATGTGAGAAAAAATAAATATTATTATTATTGTCGGGGCGAAACACCACTAATTTGATGATTGAAATATCCAATAAATGATTTTGTCTGATCCGGGATTCACACCCCGTACAATATGATTGTCGCGTTTATGATAACTAAACCGAAACAGCCGTTTTTTAATAACGATACCCTGAACCTCTTTTTACGGATTAGTAGGCTGAAGTGGCAATGGCCGGCCATATAGCTCGAAGAACCGATAACCGATGGGGAAGAAAGGTTCTCGAGTGGCAGCCTCGTACCGGTAGGCGTAGTGTAGGGCGACCCCCCACTAGATAGAGTGACGACTTCGTAAGACATGCAGGAAGTCGATGGATGCAGATGGCTCAGGACCGTGCTTTGTGGCATTACTTGGGGGAGGTCTATGTTCAGCAGTGGATTTGTGACGGGCTGTAATCATGATGATGATGAACCTCTTTGCAAGCGGGTTGGCAACCGCAGATTTTTACTTTTGGTGTTAAGTTCGTTTGTCCCTTCAATTTATAATATATATATATATATATATATATATATATATATATATATATATAAAAAAAAATATAAATCGGAATAGAAAACAATAATTAAATATTAAAATATCAATTAATCGATAACACCGTCAAAAAAAAAACAGTAATTAAAAATTTTAAGCGAAATGAATACAATCATTAACGGCCTCAGGAAGCGTGCAGCGATCTGTTCGCTGTGTAATGTAATAATAGATATCATTATATAATAGTATTTGATAACTCGCTGTTCCCCGCGCCTTCATTCCCGTGGAAATTATTACGATTTAATTTCATGGGTTTTAATTTAATGTGCGAAACACACATTATTTTTCTAAATTTTTCTAAAATAAAAGTACTCTCAGTTACTCCTTATAGCGTCAGCTATCTGCCACTGCGATCAATCTATTGATCGAAGATCTGCCAGTAAAAGTTCTGTCAAAATCGGTCCGGCCATTTCAGAGATTAGCCGATTCAGAGATAGAGATTATACACCGACAAAACTTTCAATTGTTTATAAGAAAGTAACGTATATACTTTCAAATGCAATTAGTAAAAAGTTGTTATTTTATCATTACAAACAGACGATTCAATTTTATTTATTTGTATAAGATAAGAACGATCCGAAACAAACGGTTCAGTGGCCGATGTGGGGCAGTGCGATGCGACCGATTTAATAATACCAAATGACAAATTGACGTCTTCCCGTCGCTCGGCTTGATAATTCCTAGGGGTACGATATAATGCACACGAGAATGAATAGAAAATCTCACCCCGACACTCTGAAAACATGGAACGGTAATTAACTGTTAGCTTTCGACGTGGTACAGCAGCGCTGCAGCTATATTACAGTAGTAGCACGAAAGGGTCCGCCGGACCAGGGTAGGACCACGCTCTCATAGAATATCAGCGTAAAACAGCAGCTTAATGTTGCCGATTTTCTTATGGTTAGTCTAGAGAAACGGAGACCCTTTATTGGTAACAAGCATTCCATCTTAGTCCTCAGGGATGACAACGCATCTGCATTTTGATTTTAGCTGAAACAAGCTGTACTGATAGCTGTAGATGTCTATGGGCTTCAGCAAATAGTTTTTAGTTCAAAAAATAGGTAGGTAACGAGCACACTCACCTGATGGCAAGTGGGTGCTGTGGCCCATGAACATCTAGATCTAGCCTCGATTAAGGATCAAAATGTAGACACGTTGTCACCTCTGATGACTAAGATGCTGAGGAAGAGATGATGAGAAGATGGAATGCTTCGTTACCAGGGTCGGTTCGACCGAGGAAGGAATAATACCTCCTATAATACAAAAAACCACGTTAACGCTAACGCTGACTAACTAACGTTATTATACTTTATAAAGTATTATATTTGCGTATTTCGTATAAACGTACTTTATACTCTATGAGAGCAATAAAGTACGTTAAAAAGCTTTTAGTGATTTGTACATAACTAGTTATACGCCCTAAAACTAAATGGTGGTTTAGCCTATGGTAGATCCATTGATAAGGCGTTATTTAATTTTAAGATAATCATCATAGACCATTTATCCTATAAATTTTTCGATGTCATAAAAAATCTCTTTGCTTTTCAGATAAAATATAAACTAGATTACTCCTGTGGATGCTTTGGCCCTCGTAGATAGCTATCTATCTGTTCGCGAAGTTTAATCACAAGCCGTGTCAGCCATTTCAAAGATTAACCCAGACAGATACATTAATTTTAAAAATGGGTTATTCATGCCTTGACGGCTTGCAATCAATCCCCTCCCTATTTTATTCGAAAAACTTAAGGATACATTTTATTTTAAAACGAAAAATGAATACAATAAATGGTCTTTGATTGATCGTAAATTTAAATAACGCTACTGTATTGTAGTTTAGCCATCACGTTATATATATAAAATATATATATATATATATATATATTATATATTCAATCATCTATAAAATTCTGTTGTAGCCTCTTCTCGAATTCAATTTATTATTTATTTTTCGTCACGTCCGGTATTATTCCCCTAACATTATTTAATTTAGTAATATTTATATTTTTGTTCTGTCTTTTAACTATAAGCAAGTGCGCGTGTGTTATCGCAGCGCATCGCCTGGCAGGGTCGCCATGTAAAGTTATAAATGGTGTCAGTGAAGGAGTCGTGTTGTTCCTGATAATTCTTTAAATATACTGCTTAATTATTCTACCTTAACACTAATCCTATACCCTTAAACGAGCAATTCTTGTGTATATATATATATATATATATATAATCGGAATATCGGAAACGGCTCCAATGATTTTCATAAAATTAGTGTCCAGGGTATTTCGGGGGCAATAAATCGATCAAGCTAGGATTAATTTTTAGAAAATGTCATTTTGTCCGTGTTTTCAGCCAATGAGAAACAATATAAGAAGGTAAATTTTGACAGTCTGTTAATGATCGTAATAGCTCAAGTGGATATGGGGCGGTCCGGAAATCGTATTGCCCTGGTTCGCATCCTGTCTTCGGTCCGACATTTTTTTCCTTTTTTTTCAAGTTCCATTCTTTTGAGAGAAAATCTATTATTACGAGCCCTTTTTTAGTATTTTTTAAATAAGAAAATTTAAATTAAACTAATTGCACTCATTATTTTTTATTCAAATAACCAGTTCAGTTTTTTATATTATGTCAATAAGATCAAAATATATTATTCATGTTTCATCAATATGTAATTTGTATTTAAATATAATATCCAAAAAAAAAAAAAATACCGAGGAAAGCTCGGTCATCCAGGTACTATATATTAAAGTGGGGGGCTACACTACACTACACAACATTAATTAATACATCTTACCCAAGCAAAGCCGGTCGGGTGGCTAGTATGATGGCTAGTATGAAAAGTGATTATTTATGTACCTAGAGAGGATTCACCCTATCTGCTTATTAGATTCCCAAAAATATGTGATGTAAAAAGCGCCGACGAGTCCGATCAACTGACCGTTATGTTACTCCATTGCAATCAATTATACTTCGACTCGGTCAATATTGTGGGTCGCGACCCTGGAGGCATATCACACGAATGCACGTGACTCGGGTCGTCCTACTTCTTACAACGCGTTTACGGAATACGTTAACTTAACGTGTGGAAGTCAGTACACGTCACTTCAATCAAAGGTACTTACGTCTATGACACTGCTTGGTTCACCTGCCAAGCGTTTGAGGCTAATTCCCCTGTAACGGTATAATTTTTTACCGTTGTAGAGCCAAGCTCTTCCGCTCGACCGGGGAAGAACCACGCTCTAAATACTGACGTAAAATAGACGCTTAATGATGCTGTGTTTCGTACGGTGAGTGTAGAGAACTGGAGGCACTTTTTACATAGGTCAGCTTCTTTTTTAAAGTTGGTGGCAGGTGTCCATGGTCTGCAGAAGCCACTTATCATCATGTGGACTGAAGTTTGTTTATCTCTTCAATTTATTTAAAAAAGAATAGTGATTAAAGTACGATTCACTCTTGACTTGACCGATACTTCAGCGTGTACGGCCTGAGGTTTATGGACCCGGTTTATAATACGTAGGCGTGTTATTGACAGTGAGTGCTCGTCATATGGTATTTAATACTTGTTGTAGCTTTGACCGTATGAGGACGCTCAAGGTCGCACAAAAAGCTATTGCGAGGGCTATGCTCGGGGTTTTTCTGCGTGATAAACTCTGAAATGAGGATATCCACAGTAGAACCAGAGTGACCGACATAGCCCAACGGATTAGTAAGCTGAAGTGGCAATGGGCCGGCCATATAGCTCGAAGAACCGACAACCGATGTTGAGAACCGAAGGTTCTCGAGCGGCAGCCTCGTACCAGTAGGCGAAAGGGGCGACCCCCCACTAGATGGAGTGACGATCTGGTAAGACATGCAGGCATTCTTTGGTAGAGGCCTATGTTCAGGAGTGGACTTGTGAAAGGCTGTGAATAATGATGATAGCTTGTGTATTTCGTTTGTACGTTCGTGTTCGTGATAACATGTATTTCGTTTAAAAAAAAATAGTAATAGCCTTTCTCCGGTGATGTAAGCAATGCATAATCTTGAATGTGCTCTGGTTTGTGCGAAACCCGGCGATAGCACCACGTAATAGATTTCTAGGTTATATAAAGGAATTTCGGTATTTTCTTTCGTGTAACAGCAAATCACTCCATACTCGTTTTTATCACTTTTACTACATGTACAATTATTATAATTGTATTCTTTTATAGCGATCCGCCTCGTCTTCGCGCGGGTGATTTCTGGATCTCGACAGCGGCGTCACTTACCGGCTCCAGTTGAGAATCTTAACCATTCACCCACTCAAACACACAAAAAATTCATCAGAATCGGTGCAGCCGTTTTCAAGTGGTGATCTTTCATACATGCGTCAATTGATTTTTATTTAGATAGATAAAACTTTATTGCACGACAAAAAAAATATAAATATAAGAAGACAAATAACAAAAAAAGTAGAGAAAAAAATGTGGTACAATGGACGGTCTTATCGCAAAGAGCGATCTCTTGAACAATTCTTGAACACATCTTCTATCTAAGACAACCTTTAGATGATTGATAGAATCAGGCGTTACTTTGCGGAAATCCATTATAATAAAAAATAAAAGTGTAAATTTCCTCGCAACCTTCCGCTAAATAAATACAATGAATTTTTTTTTAACTTTTTATGAACAAGATTGCAAGAAAACAGTAAAAACATATGTGTGGTTTAGCGACAATAATATTTTTTTATATACTATAAAATAGAAATAAAGATGCATAATATAGAATGGTACACAAGTACGTAGATAAGTACATACATACTTGTTAATATATATATATATATATATATATATATATATATATATAATATGTATGTATGTATATATATTGAAACTATTACATAAATAACATATATGTATATGCCATACATATAAACAAATACTGTAGCTAGATAAATATATACATATAGTATATATTTATATAGATTTTCATTGTTATTGCGAATATTACTAATAACAAAATAATGCCACTGTAGTTCAGGCGGTAGCTGAAAATCAGAACTCTTGCAATTCCTTGTGGGAAATACGATAACTGCGTCTTTCGAAAAGATCAATTAATAAAGTTTTAATACGCCTGTTTCACGTAGTTATTTTATGTTCCCTTTACCAGTACTTCGTTCCACAATCATCATCATCATCATCATCACAGCCCTTCACAAGTCCACTGCTGAACATAGGCCTCCCCCAAGTAATGCCACAAAGCACGGTCCTGAGCCACCTGCATCCATCGACTTCCTGCATATCTTACCAGGTCGTCACTCCATCTAGTGGGGGTCGCCCTACACTACGCCTACCGGTACGAGGCTGCCACTCGAGAACCTTTCTTCCCCATCGGTTATCGGTTCTTCGAGCTATATGGCCGGCCCATTGCCACTTCAGCTTACTAATCCGTTGGGCTATGTCGGTCAATCTGGTTTTACTGCGGATATCCTCATTTCTGAGTCTATCACGCAGAGAAACTCCGAGCATAGCCCTCTCCATAGCTCGCTGAGCGACCTTGAGCGTCCTCATACGGCCAGCAGTGAAGGACCACGTCTCTGATCCGTAAGTCATCACTGGCAACACGCACTGGTTGTACACTAAAGCGTTCCACAATAGCTCCAAATAAATTTTAATTGCAACTTTAAGCACTTGGTTTAGTGAAAGAAAATTTCGTGATGAAACCTATATGTGTATATTTATATGTTTTAGTTTTTTTTTAAGTGTTTCCGAATAGTTGTGTGCTCTGTAAGATATAAATAAACAGCTATATTTATTAAAAATAAAGATATACATCGATTGGACTCACCAAGATTAAAATGGAAAGGTAGTGTTTCTGCTCTAGGAGTAATGTAGGATAAGATAGAAGAAAGTGATTCAAAGGTGTTATAAAAAAGGACTCTATTAATACAGAATAAAGAGCTTTGATGAATAGCTTCACAAGGTTTAAGACGGTGTGGGATAAAAAGGATTCTATTAATACAATATAAAGAGCTTTGATAAACTAAAAAAAATAATTTCCACATAATAGCTTCTGAAGGTTTAAGACTGGATTAAAATATTAAAGGCCCGACTTCAGAAATATACGTTTTCAAATTCACTTTTACATCCTGCTTTCTAAGGGATAAGGCTGTGGCAAAAAATACCGATGCCGATCCTAAATCCCCATAGAATAAAATAATTTTTATTCAATATGTAATATGTAAGTCTTATGGAAAGTCAAGAAATAAATTTTACAATATGAATGGTTACAAACTATTTCAAAATAATATATATATATATATATATATATATATATATATATATATATATATATATATATATATACGTGGTAGAGCCATGTTGCAGTTATATTAGTAGTATAGTTGTAGCACGAATGGGTTGGCTTGACCGGGGCAGGACCTCGCTCTTACTGAATACCAGCGTAAAATTGTTTCGTATGGTGAGTGTAGAGAAACGAGGCATTTCATCTTAGTCCTCACGGGTGACAACGCATCTGCATTTTGATTTGTAATCGAGGACAGATGTAGATGTCTATGGGCCACTGCAACCACTTACCATCAGGTGGACTGTGTGCTAGCTTGTCACACTATCCCGTAAATGAAAAACATAAACTCTCATGCTTTTCACTCTTCTCTTCTCTCGCTTTTTTCACATTCAGTATAATTACAGGCTGTGAGCCATTCCATCTTAGTCTTCAGAGGTAACAACTAATCTGTAATAATTTCTTATATTTACGCGAACACTACACATTTAAATAAAACTGGTTTTTACAGATTTTATCGCGTATATTATTTTATATTACCGACGTTTCGAGCACTTTACAGCACCCATGGTCACGGGGGCTACTGAGGTGTTCGACGTCCCGATGTCATGGTTAACTGCGGTTACTCACAGATTAAAACATCGGGAATATAAAAAAAGTTAATATGCGCGATAAAATTCGTAAAAACTAGTTTTATTTAAACTAATCTATAGCATTCTTTGTATGAAGTTGGCTGCAGGTCCATACCAAGGATGATGTGATAGTAGGTGGCAGTAAGTCTATACTTCAGAAGCCATTTACCATCAGATTTACTATAAGTTCGTTCGTAACTTAAGTTTTATAAAAAAGACATCTGAATATTTACGCATATAGTTCTCGTGGTTTAAGGATACTCTTATTTTGGCCAATCTTCGATATATCTCCAATTTGGTCGACTTTTACAAATCGTAATATGTTCTAATCTGCGCTATTAGAACAGTTGGTGTTCCTAGAATGCTTAAAAGCTGCGTGCCGTCGCATTTATTTGGGTCACCGCCCACGCAAATTTAATTGTTGTTCCAATGGCGGGTTGAGCCTCATTGCGGAATGATTTATATTAAATTGGTTGGAAATTGATATATTATGTAACAGTTCTTAAGTAAAATATTATACCAAACGGTTGTTGTATACAAAACGGAAGTCAAACGGGCCACCTGATGATAGCTGGTGGCTACTGGTATTCATGGCCACCTGCGAACTTCAAATAGAGTAGGATGTGATGTCACCTCTGTGAACTAAGATGATATAGAATAAGGGTGACACACGAGCACACAGCCCACCTGATGGTAAGTGGATGCTGTGGCCCATAGACATCTACATTTATCCTCGATTAATAATCGAAACGCAGGTGCGTTATCACCCCTGAGGACTAAGATGGAATGCCTCGTTTCCAGTAAAAAGGGTCTGCGGATCTCTACACTCACCATACGAAACACAGCAGTACTTAGCTGATATTTCACGCTGGTATTCTGTGAGAACGTATCCTTCCCCGGTCGAGCTGACCCATTCGTGCTATAACTGTAATATAGCTGCAGCGTGGCTTTACCACATATAAAATGCCTCACAGCCTAGAAATAAAATGCACAGCAATACAAATGGGTTGGGTCGGGCCAATTTTCTGCTTTTCTAGACAGGTTCAGGTGTCTATGAGTGATTTACTGGTTCGAATTAATAAGTAGTTTGAATATGTAGTATTCTAAGCCCTGCCGTTGACTTTTAAACGGATTTTCACTTTCAGATCTAGTACTAACCGCTTGCTTGAGTTTGGGTACTACAGTGCCCAACGACGAACAGCGTCAAATTGAGTTTAGGTACTGTACTGCCCACACCTACCAACATAATATATTAAAAATAAAAAAAAAAGTTAAAAAATTGTTTGCGTTAATGATGAAACAAGTATATAGGCATAATGGGCATAAAGTCCTTTATCTTTTAAATAAAATAATATTTGAGACACGAGGCAGATAGATCGAAAAAATTATTTTATGTAATTTTTTTTAAATTCTTTACGTAAGGTCATTTTTGAAGTCTTGAAAATAAAAATAAATCTATATGATTAATTTGTTTTTTTTTTCGCATACCTAATGAATCCCAACTATATTTTGCATTTGTAAAAAGAAGTGGTCATCGCTTAACTTTTTAAAATATAATTTTAAAAAAAATCTCGCTAAAAATCTCTTTTGCGTATGTTCTATCAAGATTATTAAATCTAAAATGCTGCTAAATGAGAGCTATCATTATCGTTACAGCCTTTCACAAGTCCAGTGCTGCAAGACCTTTCCCAAGGAATACCACAAAGCATGGTCCTAACTCCTAATGGTGGTAATATATTAAAGCTTCATTGTATTATAATTAATACCTTTGTTTTTCTTTAGGCCAAACGCCTCAACGGCAACGGTGAGCTTGCTGCCATCAAGGTGATAAAGCTGGAGCCGGGTGATGACTTCGCCATCATCCAACAAGAGATTCTCATGATGAAGGACTGCCGACATCCCAACATCGTCGCTTACTACGGCTCCTATTTAAGACGAGACAAGCTGTGGATCAGCATGGAGTATTGCGGTGGTGGCAGCTTACAGGTTTGTGTAAAACACTCTTGTAACTTAATAGAGAAATCCTTTCCCACTTTCTTGAGTTCTAAGATCGATTCCAGTTACAACTTGAAAATTGTTCTTTCTGGCTCGATTCACTGGCGCTGCGTAAAAATGTTGAATGCTCAGAGGAATTATTCGGACTTTTCTAGTCACCAAATTCCATCATCGCACATTGCGATAAAACTCACGTTACCATTCATACCATCTGGATGCTGTGCACGATGCTTGGCGATTTACTAGAAGTTTTCATCGCACTACTTTTTTGTGGTATCGTCTACCACCGGCGATTATCCCGGATAGATGCGACTTAGGGACCTTCAAGATACGAGCTTAATCCTTTTTTAAAGGGCAGTACTGGCAATTCCCTGGTTATAGTTGTTTTTGAGCGGCGTTAGTCACTTACCATCGGATTAACCGCATGCTCGTTTGCTCCTCTTCTATAAAAAAAGTTATGGTCAATTATCAAGTAAACAATTCACGGTTAAGTTGTGATTTATTTGTCTTATATACTTAGCACAGGCTTGCTTGCACCAACTGTCTGTCTAGTAATAATAATAATATCCTCATATTGAATTTTGGTCACGGCGGCCAGACACAACGGACACTAGCCGCCCAGCCTAGACAGGACTATAGAGCACGAGTGTGTTTGCAAGCAAAGGTGCTCCCTCTATTCCCTCTCATACTCCAATGGGACAGCAATTGATTTCCATAGAGAAATCTGGCACAGCACTAACAGCTTTACGAGCTTTCCGGTGCACGAGGGTGAAACACTGCCAACTTCCTGACTCCGGCAGCTACTGAGAATTTATTGGCAGAACTCAGTAGCTGATTTTGTCTCTTGGACTCGAGATTCAAACAGGATCAGCAGTCGCACTTATGATTGGACCAACGAGTCTTTAGAATTTTGCAGTTGTGTAGTGCAGTTGAAAGCATACGGCAGTATTCGTGTGTTCGTCGCATTCGAATTTAGTCAAGACTTTTTTATCATTATATTTGTATTAAACAATACACTTTATTATGTCTACACTCTATCTGCTCTACACTCTTTTATAAAGAATCAGAATGTGTCAAAAAAGACACGTATAATAATTCATAATGCTGTGTTAATCCCTACTTTAATGCATGGTAGTGAAAGTTGGGTGTGGCAGAAGAAGCACGAAAGTAGTATAAATTTTGTAGAAATGCGGTCTTTAAAGAGTATGCTGGGTTTGAATCTGAATCACAGGGTGAGAAATCGTGGTAAGAGAAAGATGTTGTGACCAAAATTAAGAAAGGAATGCTTCGGTGGTTTGGTCATGTAGAAAGAATGAATGAGGAAAGAGTGACAAAGCAAATTTATATGGCAGATGTGAACGGCAGAGTTGGGAAGGGACGCCCTAGACGAAAGTTTATCGACTAAATTGGCGATATCTTGAAAATGGGCCACATTAGGAGTACCCTTAACCGACGAGCGTGTATGCGTAGATATAGGATGTAAAGGAGGCGAGGGAGGTGTGTCAGGATCGTGCCAAATGGAAGTCCGCAGTCTCTACCTACCCCTCTGGGTGACAGGCGTGAACGTTTATGTATATGTATATTATGTTTTGTATTAAAGTTTAATTTGTATATTTCAGGACATTTATCACGTGACTGGTCCACTGACGGAGTTGCAGATCGCCTACATGTGCCGTGAGACACTCACCGGCCTCTCGTACCTTCACAGTATGGGCAAGATGCATAGGTAAGCAAGCACCTTTCTCACGGAGTTCAAGAAACGAGAACGTTTTAATCGTTTTTTGAATTAAAGTTTTTATTTTGGGAAGGTTTTTATATGTGGTAGAGCCACGCTACAGCTATATTATGGTTGTAATGGTTGTAGAGCGAATGGTTATGTTCCGGGGGTAGGACCACACTCTCACAGAAAACCATCGTGAAATAGCAGCTTAATGTTGCTGTATTTCGTATAGTGAGTGTAGAGAACCGGATACTCTTTTTCTTGAAAACGAGGCATTCTGTACTTAGTCCTCAGGGGTGATAACGCATCTGCATTTTGATTATTAGTTGAGGATAAATGTAGATGTCTATGGGCCATAGCATCCACTTACCATCAGGTGAACTGTGTGCTCGATTGTCACCCTTATTCTATAAAAAAAAACATTCAACTTTGTGTGTAGTAAGCTAGCGAACGCGTCACGAAAGCGTTTCGGGAGAATAATAACAAATTATGGAAGGAAGCCGCTAATAAATTTAAATATTTGTGGAAAATTAATATATGTATATACATGTATATATTATGCATATATATATATATATATATATATATTATATATATATATATATATATATATATATATATGCATACTCGTTTTTTTCTCTTCACCAGCACGTAAAAGTACACTGCTGGCTGCCCCTCCCGTTTTAGGCATGCCATTTAACGTTTACCGTAAACGGCATACCGTAATATTTCAGAAACCCCAACATTCATTTGGTATTTTGCAAAGACGAAATAGGATGATGTTTCCGCTTTCGCCGCCACGACAAGTCGTCCTTTTTACCTAACCATTAAATCGACAACCTAGCTAGCAGTTCACCTGATGGTCAGTGGTATCTTCCTTCACTAAATGTTTTCTTGGTTCCCGTTTCTTAAAGTTGACCCTCTTCTTTTTCCTGCTCTTAACCCAAGTTATTTGAGGTCGGCATAGCATGTCTTCCTCTACCATTCTCCTCTATAAGCCGTCATCTCTTACTCCTTCTTAAGCCTAATCTTATATCCATCCACTTTCATAGCAAACATTATTTCTTTGTGTTGTCCCTAATATATTTTAATTAGGCGAACCAGAATATGAAAATCTATCCAACTACTGAGAGTTGTAAGCCAGGATAAGGTTATAATCCAGAAACTCTTCACTGGTGCATTTGAAGACGTTTTCACATGGATTACCTCAACCTTTTTTACTTTGTACTAGAGGAATGGCCCTAATGGACTAGACTAAAACATCGATTGAGACTCACAGAATGACTGAAACAAGCTAGTCCTTTGAGCAGAACATTATAATATTTGTTTCAGGGACATAAAAGGTGCTAACATTTTACTCACGGAGTGCGGCGACGTGAAGCTGGCGGATTTTGGGGTGTCGGCACAGATAACGGCGACCATCAATAAAAGGAAGTCGTTCATCGGGACGCCGTATTGGATGGCACCTGAGGTTTGCAGTTTTTTTTTAAATAGATTAAGGGTGACAAACAAGCGCACAGATCATCTGATGGTAAATGGATGCTGTGGCTCAGACATCTACATCTATCTTCGATTAAAAATCAAAATGCAGTTGCGTTGTCAACCCTGAGGTCTAAAATTTTTTTTTATAGGAGAGGGGGCAAACGAGCATGCGGCTCACCTGATGTTAAGTGACTACCGCCGCCCATGATCAACCGCAACACCAGGGGAATTGCAGGTGCGTTGCCGGCCCTTTAGGAAGGAGTAAGCTCTTTTAGTGAAGGTCCCCAGGTCGTATCGGTGCGGAAAAATTGCCGGTGGTAAACTATTTCACAGAGAGGTTGTACGCGGAAGAAAACTCTTAGTGAAGCGTACAGTGGTGGACCGCCAAGCATCCAGATCATGTGGATGGTATCGGGAGGTTTGCCGCGTAATTCTTCTAAATTCTTCTGTAAAACTTCATAAAATTTAGCTACTGGGATTAATCCGAACAATTCATCAGAGCACTCCCCCCGAGATAGATGAGAAAGAAAATGCAAAGAGATGCAACATCTCTTCGCAGCGCCAATGAATCGAGCCGATCGGAAAGCATTCGGTCATCGACGATTTCAGCCGCTCTGCGCTGGATGCGGTCAAGTAGAAGGAGCTGTCACTGGGGAGCCCCAGCACAGAGATACGAACAGTAATCCATATGGGGGCAAACCTTGTAAATTTGCAGGCGGTGTGCCGGCATGAAAGACTGTCCCACTCTGCTGAGCATACCAAGCTTTTTAGAAGACAATTTGGTCTTCTCTTCCAAGTGACCACGAAACTGCACGTCACTCGATATGTCGAGGCCGAGGATTCCTATACTGACTGAGGCAACAAGGGCCTTGAAACTGATGAGATACGAGAAAGGGGTTCTTTTTAGCGGTTAACGCGCAAACTTTTGTCTTCTTTAGGGTTAAACTGGACTAGATTTAGTCGCCCCCAATTCGAGACATTGTTCATCAAAGACTCGACTTCAGACACAAGTTTGTCCCGGTACTCGGAGACGTTTTTCCGAGAAATATTGGCACGGCCGGTGTACATCACCAGTGCTGTCATCCGCATAGCAATGAATGTTACCTGTTTGCAACATATCATTGATATGCAGAAGAAGCAGCGTTGGTGATAGCACGCAGCCTTGTGGAACGCCAGCATTAATAGGCTTGTAATCGGAGCTTGCACCGTCTACAACGACCTTAATGCTCCGATCTGCAAAAAAGCTGGTGATCCAATTGCACAATTTCTCGGGGAGCCCATAGGAAGGGAGCTTCGAAAGAAGCGCTTTGTGCCAAACCCGATCAAAGGCCTTCGCAATGTCCAAACTAACGGCCAATGCCTCCCCTTGGACTCTACTGCCTCCGCCCATCGGTGAGTCAGGTAGACCAGAAGATCACCAGCTGATCGACCCCGACGAAAATCGTATTGGCGGTCACTAATCAGCTGATGATCAAGAGATCGAGAGAGTCTAAGAGATCGGCTATCTCCTTTGCGGAATGGGCCAGTGAGTCGAACTCCCTGTGCAGAGATAGAAGAGATGGCTGACGGAAATTCTCTTGGAGAGCCTTGGCGAGAGAGCAGAATGCACGGGTTCCAGAAGGAAGGCTAATTAGTTTCTCAGCATGTGCTCTGACTTTGCCTTGTCAATGACTCTTTTGAAGGACCTGGAGGCGGAATTATACTTTTTTTTTTAGGGCGCTAGCGTTTACATACCGTGACATTGATGCGTCAGCCCAGGCCCGGTAGCACTCCTGCTTATAGCGTGGTGCTAATTTACAGGAGCGACTAAACCATGACTGAGATCCGCCTCCGATGGGAACCACAGAGGAAGGAATAAAAAGTTCCATACCATGAAGTAACACATCAACGACAGAATCAGCAATGTTGGGTTCGTCCGGGGAGAAGCAAACCAAGGGTAGGGTAGGATGCAAAGAAAGACCGCATCCTATCCCAATCCGCGTACCTATAGTGCCAAACACGGCGGCAGCCTGCAGAATGCAACCGCGATTTCAGCGTGAGTGAGTCACACTCCGGACAAAACAGTGATCCGAGGAGCAACAGGGGCATCGACGGAGACCTGATATCTGTCCGTATGAGAGGTCAGCAGAAGGTCCAACATGGAAGGTACATGATCCTCCACATCTGGAATCCGCGTAGGCGAAATAACCAGTTGTGTCAGACCATATGCCAAGGCAAAATCATGAACAGATCTCCCCGCATGAGTTAAACGTGAACCAAGCCATTCCGCGTGGTGGGCGTTAAAATCGCCGAGGATCACGATCTCTGCGGAGGGGATCTGCTGCAGCAACGAAGCTGCGGCCTTTTGGACGTGCTCGAAGAGTCGGTCTGTTTGGGCATTACCGCTATGGGACCTATAAAGGCACTCGTAGACGCGTAGATGGTCGTCGCTGTCTACGCGTAGCCAAAGGATGGACAGGTCCGAACCTTCAAGACTGCCGAGGCGTCGAGAACAGACGTCCTCTCGTATACGCATACTCCAGCCCGAGGCACAAAGGAGTGTTCCAGTTTGTACCCCGGTTAGGAGAGATACGAAGCATCAGCCGGAGAGGACACTTGCGTCTCGGTCAGAAAGAGCAGAGCCGGCTTCGCCGTCTCGAGATGATAGTGGACGGGGCTTATGTTCGAGTGAAGTCCTCTGGTATTGCGCCATGTTGAATGGGGGGGGGGAACTTGGGCCTCCGGCCACCTGCACTCACCAGGCGAAACGCGGAAGCTGAACTTTCACTTCACGTCGGTATTCTGTGAGGTCGTGGTACCACCCCGCTTTGAGCCGCCCCATACGTGCAACAGCAAAGCTGCCGCGTGGCTCTACCACTGTAAGAGGATGGACTGGAGAAGGAACTGTAGATGGAATGCCTCATCTCGCGTCGAGCCGCTGTTTTCCGCTGGTATTCTGTGAGAGCATGATCCTTCCCCCGGTCGAGCCGACCCATTCCTGCTACAACCAAAATATATCTGCAGCGTGGCTCTACCAAGTATATAATCTATAAGAGAATAAACTTGTTAGTAACTAGTGTGGCCGTGGTAGGAAAAGGGGAGATCTCTCGCCGGGCAAGGTGTTCTGCCCGGGGAGCGGCCAACCCTCCGTGTGCTAGTTCGGAGATGTTCTATATATACTGTTTATGATTCGGAATGTTGATAGCGTGATTTAGGCTTCGGTGTATTTCGCTTGTGGCGCGACGACAGCGCCGCTACACTAGTAAGTGGAAAAATTTACAACAGTATTAAAAATCAAAAATATCACGTTTTCTTGTAACGTTTCACTGCCGAGGTTGCATGAGTATACTATTACTTAACCTACTTATGTAAAATATAAAATAAACGAAGAATGATATATCGTAAAGAAGTTTCACTTACGGTGTACAAAATTACATGCACAATTTTTATTTTAGGTAGCAGCAGTGGAGAGGAAGGGTGGTTACAACCAGCTGTGTGATATCTGGGCCTGCGGAATAACTGCTATTGGTAAGATTCTTTTCTATTTATTAATTTGTATGTATTTTTACGATGTTAGTGTGTGTGTAAATTACAATTTTAATTACTGATTTAGAATGAAGAAAAACATCGTGAGGAAACTGGCATGTCTGAGAAATGAAAAAATAATATTTCGAAGACGTGAAATTCGCCAACACGGACACTTCCTTGCTCTAAAACCCTCTCAAAAATGAGAGGAGCCCTGTGCCCAGTAGTGGGATGATTACACTGACTGTGTGACTGTGTTGATTAACCTTTGTACTTTTACAGAACTGGCAGAACTCCAGCCGCCGATGTTCGAATTGCACCCCATGAGGGTGCTGTTCCTCATGACAAAATCCGGGTTCAAACCTCCTCAACTGAAAGAGAGAGAGCGCTGGTCCCAGGTTTTCCATTCCTTTCTGAAGTTGGCACTCACGAAGAACCCCAAGAAAAGGCCCACTGCTGATAAATTGCTACAGGTAGTTAAGTAAATAGAAAATAATTGTATTTTTGTATATTAAGGAATGCAAAAAGAATAAATAAATAAATAAAAATAAATAGTTAATAAATTAAATGTTAATTGTATAGATACAATTCGCAACGTTACGTACTTTTAAACTTGATTGGGGATACATGCAGTAAAATCGGAATAAACACAAAAAAAAAACATTTCTTTGTGTAAAAAGGTTGTCTGGAACAAATCGCTACCAGAGCAATAAGGTTGCCTATTGTACTCTGTATTTGTTTATAATATATTTCATTTTGTTTTTTACCGACTTCAAAAAGGAGGATGCATTCAATTGGACTGTATGTTTTTTATGTGTGTTACCTCAGAACTTTTCTCTGGGTGAACCGATTTTGATGAATCAATTTTTAATCAGAAAGCTGATGCTTCTTGTGTGGTCCCATATAAATTAAATTAAAATTTGACCAGTAATTTTTTAATAATCTTTAATAATGCGTATTCAATTGACTTCCAATACATTGATGATGTTCTCATTGTAATTATAATGATTTATCAAAATTTTTAATTTTACCACTTATGATTGAATGTGTATTGGTGTACTAAAAGAATATATTGATTGATTGATTTAAATTTTTGATGTCAACAGCACGCTTTCTTCCAACAAGATATGAACAAGCGCTTAGCGATAGAACTTCTGCAAAAGTACTCCAACCCACCCAGCCACTGCGGCAGTCAGGAGTTAGATGAAGACGGGGTGAGTTACCTTGCGCGTATCTTCATAAAATAGCGAGAGTTGAGAATAAGGATTGCAAATCGAAAGGTAGTGTGTTATCATCACCATTCTCATCATCAGCACGGGCTGATGGTGAAAGACAGATCTATGTCCACTGCTGGACTTAGGGTTGTCTTATCGTAGGAAGAATTTGCCTTAATCGTTACTCTTGACGACTGAAGTTGAGCATACAGTTGACCAGACATGAGCACCTTTAAACTGCTTCTCCTGATTATTTGTTGACAATGTTTTAAAATTATTTGGCTACAATCTACTAACATTAAATGTGGTAGAGCCACGCTGCAGTTATATTATGGTTGTGGCACGAATGGGTTTGCTCGACCGGGGTAGGCCCTCGCTTTCACAAAATACCAGTTTAAAATAGCAGCATAATGCTGCTGTGTTTCGTATGGTGAGTATAGGGATCTGGAGAACCTTTTTTTTTACTGGAAATGAAGCATTCCATCTTAGTCCTCAGGGGTGATAACCCATCTATATTTTAATTCTTAATCGAGAATACATGTAAATGTCATGTTACAGGCCATAGCATCCACTTACCATGAGGTGGACTGTGCGCTCATTTGACACCCTTATTCTATTAGAAAAAATCAACTCCGCCACCAATGACGCTCCACTAAAGTGACACAACTTCTCACTCACTCTCGATTTAACCGGTATTTTATAGACGCGCCGTCGTATTCTTTACACATATTAGATATAATAAATGTGGTAACAACATTCCAGGCGTTATCGAACGTCCCGCAACGCATCGCGTCTAAGCACACGGGTCGTGGCCGACGTCTCCTGGAGCCGGTCGTGTCGGTGTCGTCGCGTCCCCGCAGCCTGGCCGAGAGGGCTCCTCTCAAGGCGCTCAAACCAAACCTGTGCCGGCCCGCTTCACTGCTCGACGACACGACACCGACACGACTGGGCGACGCGACGGACGCGCGACGACTGTACGACGACTCGCCGGTCATCGACCTGGACGCGGACGACGAGCTGGGCTTGCGCGTGATCAACTTCAGTGCGGATGTGAGCAGGAGCTGCGACGGCGATACCGTCAAACGGAACCGTGAGTTGAATTGTGTGGTGATAACGACTAAAAATCTTCCATTTACCAAATGTCGCCAGGTCGCTAGTCAGGGCTGAGGTGAAGTTATTTGTTACACTGTGGCGGCGCTGTCGTCGCGCCACAAGCGAAACACATCGAAGCCTAAATCGCGCTATCAAAGTTCCGAATGAAGCACAGTATATATAGAATAGCTCCAAACTATCAAACGGAGCGTTGGCCGCTCGGCGGGAGATCTCCCCTTTTCCTTAAACGGCCACAACGCTATTTGAGAAATGCGTTTTAAATAATAGTTCAATGGTTTCTAGAGTATCTGAATACACGAAACAACGCCTCAGTTGTTTGCTCTCTAATGTTTTATACATTATTATACCTTTTTTAACTGCCTCGTTGGTCTAGTGGTACCTCTTTAGGGAAGTCTTCATTTACGTATATACCTGATGGAAGCTTAGACTTATTTTTCAGTATTATGTGTTTTTTCCATAATGATGTGATGGAGACAACGACTGGGCGGTTTTTATTATTCGTCCTCTGCCCGATCCTGTAAATGTTGTTAATTTCATGGCTATCTAGATATGTTCCTGTCTCTATAGATAAGGAAATCATATTCCTTGATGTAATCTACTAGTTCGATTTCTGTTTTTCCTATTTCTTCAACTCCAAAAAAGACTAAGTTATTCTTACGTTTCTCTTTTTCTATGCCATTAAGTTTTCGTTCCAGTTCTGATATTTTTGTTTTAAGGTTGTTATTTTCTATCATTATTGATTTCATTTTTTCGTCTAATGCTTCCATTACATTTTTCGTCACTGCAGTTGTTATGATTAAAGTTTGTTGATTTAACTTCTCTTCCAGTTTTGACAGTAACAAATTCATAATTTTTTCCATTTGGTTGATAATTTTACTTTTGTTATGGCTACACTTACTGGTTAACTGGTTAATGGTAGTTTCTAGTACTAGTTCATATATATATACTCTGTGGTCGCTGTTGGTTGTGTTGGTATAACTGCTTCAGTTCAGCTCTATAGTTTATGACTATGATGATGAATAACACTTTTAGGTTATATTGCAAAATGATATTTGCAGTCTTTTTTCACGAAATGTATATATTTCACTGTTTTCACTTCTTTTACTTATTTCGAAGTTTTTATTTTGATAAGATTATGTCGAGACATCTTTGATTTAACACTATTTGCACTGTTATTAAATATTAATCACGGAGGCCTATAACGCACGTCTTTACGATACTTTTACCGGAACCGGAATCCTAAAATCTCTTTAAATTACAAGAAATATGTATGCAGAAGCAGACGTTGATAATTTACCGTATTTATAATACAATTATCATTATGACCTTCAGAATTCCACCGACAAACAAGCGAAGACTGGAGTGTAGCGTCTTTAATGAGTTGTCCAAAACACAACCCTCTATCTCAGGACCTTCAAGATCTCACCACCGACATTTTGCCAACGAGCGAAAAGTAAGTAACATCCCCGTTTTTATTATCTGTCGCTTTTTATATATATTTTTTATTTATTTTTTCTATATATTTTTTTTAAATTATTTATTTTATAGCAAGTGGTGTCGGGTGATCACGGGTGATGATATTATGAGAATGAGTCTGAGGTATTTTTTGATTAAATAATTATTCTTCGATTTTTGTTAATATTCATTATTTTTTTGTTAACATTGAATTTGGTTTGCGGTTTTCTTTCGATTTCTAACACAGATCATAATGAGGGTACTTTGTCTATTTGTACGTTTCGTTTTCGTGTGGCAGTTGTGAGCAATTTTTTTTAACTTTGTTCCATGTATAAATTTTCAACTTTTTGACCTCTACGGAAATTATTGCAAGTCTGTTTTCTGAATTCCAAACAAATAAAAATATTTTTCTATGCACGTATTATTTATATATATTTTTTAATTTATAAATAATTAAAAAGTACCTACATAGTTATTCAAACATTTTAAAAAATGGTGGCTTCAGTAAATAGATAACATGTTTTATTATTAGTCTCGCGTTTTGAATTATGGTTTAAAGTTTCCCTTCCCTTTGATAAAGAAGTACTTGCGAGAAGTCTTCGCGAAATTTTACATTTGATGCCAAATTCCATACTTTACATTTTAGTTCGTATATTTTACAAGGAAATTCTTTGATTTCTTTCTTAAAACAGACTATAGTTTATTCCTGAGACGAATTATAAACTACTTTTTGTAATAAGACGGTATCAGATTAAATACACTTTTTGTGAAAATTTCATATTGTCCCTTTTTCGTTGGCTGCTAATGTATATGACATTTCTAACACTTATTTTATTTTTATAAAAGGTTATTTTTCAAAGAGTAGCCAAATTTTACATTGAAGTTCAAATGAATAAATTATTATATACCGATATTAATTTTTGAAAATACGAGTATATAGGGCTTCTACTTTTATTTGAAATTATCCCAAATTGAATTTGATTTATGTGCAACAACTACTCTTACGCGCTCTCCTGTGTGTGTGATTCAATTCACGCTTTCGTTTCTCAAGTATTTGCCTACTATGTACTTTCTTAATGACACGCTTACTACTTATGCTTAAGATTATTATCTTACTACATATTACGAATTATGATTCCAGTTTTTCTTTTAGACTTTTAACTTGCTTAGGATCGTCGTAATATATAAAATTAAAAAAATATTTTTGCTTATCAACGATGTAACCGGTGACTGGCCTTATTATAGCGTATTTAAAAATTGGATAAACTACGTACAATTAAATTACGCAAGTACAGCTGATCCGCGGTAATCTGACAAACGTTTTGCAAGGCGGTGTCAGAGTATCGAATTTGTCGGACTATAGAGTATTGCCACAGCCCTGTGGTACTCCAACTTTTTTAAAAAAAGAGTGTCTTGTAATCCAACAGATTAATTATCAAATATAAAATAATAAAAAATAGAAATGTCATGTGATGTACAATAAATACCTAAACAGTAAATAATGAATGCCCGCTAGTCCGCTACCGTAGCCACATTTAAACTGAGATAATACACGTCAAGTTAGATTCGTGTGGCGCGAACTAATTGCAACCCATTTGTTTAACGCATTCGCGAAGGACACCTCTTGTCGTAGCGAGTTCATAGGATGACTTGAATTTACCTACAAGTTAAAGACATGTCGGATTACAAGGGGGGGACGGATTAATCAGGGGCCGGATTACCAGGTGTCCACTGAAGTCCCAATAACTAATATTGGTACCTCAAAATAGAATCAGACGGCGTCGGACGATAGTATCGACTGGCGAGACGAGAAAAACCAAACTGGTTGCTTCTACGCCGGGGGTTTCCGAAGGTTTCCGAAAGGTCAACGGGGTCAACGGGCCACATTCTTTATGCATAGACGAGCACGTTTTGTTAAAATATTTTTTACACTTATTACCTGTTCTTCAGCACTTTTAACTTCCGTGAACGTAGCAATCATTTTACTGTAGTGTTCGTCATAGCTTTGGTCCTCTTTGACGTAAACACGACTTTTTATACACAGATAAAAGACTAACGCTCACTGCACTTGAATAGCTTGATTCGATTGTTAGGTTGATTACGACATATATACATACATAAGCACTTACGCCTGTCATCCAGAGGGGTAGGCAGAGACTACAGACTTCCATTTGGCACGATCCTGACACACCTCTCACGCCTCCTCCACATCCATATACCTAAGCATACATGCTCGTCAGTTAAAGGTACTCTTAATTTGGCCCCTTTTCAGTGGCTTGCCAATTTGGTCGACAAACTTTCACCTAGGGCGTCCCTTACCGACTCTGCTGTTTACTTCTGCAACATAAATTAAAGAGTAACAAAGCATTGTTACTCTTTCCTCCCTGTCTGACACCTTTATGGATGCCAAATCAGTCTGAGTAGACCCTGTTGATCCTAATACAAGCACTGGAGTCCCTATAAAGAGACTTCAATGCCTGTATCAACCCAGCGCTCAACCCAAATGAGTTCAGTGTTTGCCATAACAAATTCCTGTCCACTCTGTCCTAAGCTTGTTCCAAGTCCATGAACGCATAAAAAACTTTTTGGTTTTTGGCCAAAAACTTCTCCGCGAACTGCGGTAAAAACTCACTTTAGTGTCTTTGTATGTACCACGTAACCTTTTATCGCTTAATCCTTCACGCGCAATAAAAATCCCATGCAGTCGCATGCGCCCAGCAAATCCCGAGCGGTCGCGACCGCACCCACCCACAGCACTTGAAACCATTAAAACTTATATTTAGAGACTACTTTTCTATGAAGAATTTTAGTATTATAAAATCTATACAAAATTCTCTATCCTTGGTCTAATCAAAAGTCAGGTTTTACTTCATTACAAAAAGATTTTTTTGTATTTTGATAACAAAAAAAAAACATACCAAGCGAATGTCGGCAGCGTGAAAATCACAATTATTTCAATATATATTACTCGAAATTATTTATGTAAAACGATAAATTATATTCACACAAAAACTTTGATTACATTTTTATAATAAAACACTGTACTAAAACACTAATAACTAGAAAAATCCAAAAATCAACACAATAACATTCACGCGAAAATGGCGTACGAAATGAAAGTAGATTATAAATAAATATTCATAAGATAACAGTTTTTTTATTGCACTAGAGGATAGAGTATTTCATATTGATTATATAATGCCAAACTTCTTCATAGAAAAGTAGTCTCTATATATGTTTTTATGGGTTAAAGTGCTGTGGGTGGGTGCGACCTCATGAGACCGCTAGGGATTTGACGGAATATGGGCGCGGTCTCATAAGACCGCTAGGGAGTTGAGAGGTTAAAATGTATAATACTCACACGTAATATCACCATTTCACAGTTTCATAGTATCCGCAGTTCGAATATTTTCTTTATGTCATTGGCAATGAAGCCTTGGTAATGAGGTCACGGTCAACACTGTCAGCTGTCTGTCGGGCGAGCAGGCATAGGTACTTACGGTGTAACCATGGAGGTTAGAGAACAGGAGAACGATCGCTAAGTACTAAAGCATAGCTCGCCTGTCCTTGAAAATTTGTTGAATTTTTAGCGGCGTTGACGTGACGGTAAGTAGTGACTGCGAAGTTGGCTGTTTATGAGTACAAGTAGGTGAAATTAGTTGAATAATGTACAAATTTTATTCGCGGCATTGGTGAAATAATTTTCATGCTCCGTAATTTTGTAATTTTTGACAAAAAGAAACATTAAAAAATGGAGAAATATTTTATTATGCGTGGATGTGCAAGTGGTTTACCATCTGATCGGACAAATAGACTGAAAATGACTTTTATTGAGCGAACTTAGCTATCGCAGCGCATCACTTGTGGTGTCCATATTTCTGGGACACTATTTTCTACGGCGATTGTTCTCCTGTTTTCTAACCTCCATGGGTGTGACATTGAAGGTTAAAGAACAGGAGAACGATCACTACGTACTAAAGCATAGCCCGCCTGTCCTTGAAAATTGTAGAATGCATAGCGGCGCTGACGTCGGTGAGTTATAAATGCGAAGTTAGTTGTTTATGAGTACAAGTAGATGAAGTTAGTTGAATAATGTACAAATTTTCATTTCATTTTTAATGATAAAATTTTCATGCTCCGTAATTTTGTAATTTTTGACAAAAAGAAACATTAAAAAATGGAGAAATATTTTATTGTGCGTGGATGTGCAAGTGGTTTAGCATCTGATCGGAAAAATAGACTGAAAATGACTTTTATTGAGACAACTTAGCAATCGCAGCGCCTCACTTATGGTGTCCATATTTCTTAAACACAATTTTCTACGGCGATCTTTTTCCTGTTCTCTAACCTCCATGGGTGTGACGGTAGCAGGGTGCGGGAAGATGCGCAAGAAGGTACTTTACTGAGCGTAGGGGTTTACGAATATGTGCTTGTGAACTAAAATCAGTTAAAACAATGCATTACTACGTATTTGAAATTTAAAAGATAAACTTGACAGAATGTTTGAGATTTTTTTTAATTAATTTTGTTTCACCCTCTGCCTATATTACTTATTCTGAACATTCTCTACAAATTTGGCTGTTAATTGCAAAATAATCCTGTATAATAGTAATAATAATTAATTTATTGAAGATCTATCTCTTAGGACAGGAGGCCTATGCCCAGTAGTGGAGTATATAAGCTGTAACTTTACTTTTATTGCACACATTACAGATTAAATTAAATAAAAATGTCAGAGCATAGAATAGTAAATTGTAAAAGAAATCTAAAATAATACGAATAAATTAAAATTAAAAAGTTTCTAATTATGTTAAATCCAATCAAATCGAATTAAATGAAATCAAATTCAAATTATATTACATTATGTAAGTCAGTTATTAAAGAAAAAACTATAAATTTGAAATAAATTAAATCAAATTGTACAAAATCTAATTAAATCAAACTTAATCAACTAATAAGCATAAAATAATGTAACCTAAGAAAATATAATTTAGTATCGAGAATTCTACTGGTTAGTACTTTTAGCGGACCCTGAGTACCAATTTTCCAGTTCCTCTCGAAGTAACGAGAGAAAACTGGCACTTAAGAAGGTTTTTTTTAAATTATTGACTTCCTGGTTCCATTATATTATGAATGTAACACTAACAATAATTTCGTGCTGTGAAACTAACAACCATGGTTTTTGGGGCATATTCGAATAATAAAATCTCAGTGAAGGATCGATTAGGGTCTCTATTTATAGCTGTAAAAGTATATCGACTTTTTGCATGTTTTAACTCTACGAGTATAATCGATACGGGCGTATACTTCTGTGAATGTTTCTATAGAAAATGACCCCCGCACCATTGGATTAAGTATAGAAAATTGCGGCTTGTTTAGTTCCTTATGGTCTTACGGCCGTTAAATTTTTTTTATAGCCTTATGTTTTAACATTCAATGAATTACATAGTTGTCGTTTTGAACGGAACAGTCGACATTTTCTTTAATAATAAATAATTTATTACTTTGCAACCTTCCGCTCACTAAGCTAACTAGTTAGCGGAAGGTTGCAAAGTAATAAATTATTTATTATAATGGATTTCCGCAAAGTAACGCCTGATTCTATCAATTATGACTTTTTCTTTGTTTAAAAATTACAATTTAACTGAAAGTCAAAGACTACTTCAAAGTGAATAAAAGAATAAAGCCCTGACTTTAGAACGTGGAATTATTTTATTCATTTTAGTTCTTTGGCTTTCACATTTTGTCAATTATATTTTCTACCCATTTGAGTGGACTAAAGAATATCACAATTTTAACATTGTCTAAATAGATACGTTAAAATCTTCGTCCCCTATTTTGCCAGCCTTAACAGTCAAATAAATTATAATGGCCATTTAGGCCACCCCTGAAACCTATTTAAAAAAATCTAAATCAGTTTAAAATTCGCATAACTAATCGCATAACCTTATCATACATACAAAAGAAAACATACAGTCATACTGTAAGTTTATGAAGTCGGCTGAAAGTCAGAATTTGTTAATGATTTATTTGATAAATGTTTTTGAGACTTGCAATAATTCCGAGGGTATTCGAATAGTGTTTGGCGATGTTCTTGCGTGTCAAGAGAATGCACATTTGATCTTAGCCATAGATCACGCCGGAAGTGTCTGTTACTTGCATGGATAGCTTTAAGTGGCGTCGACTTGGCTTAGTAAAGACGCAACCCATACACATTGAAGGACATACACCAAAGAAATGCAACAGTAAAGAGCGGAACTAAAAGTTAAGATTTATTTTTAAAAACACATCTCGACATTATTGCAAGGTGTAGTTTAGGGTGATCCCCGACCTCAAAACGTAATAAATGGGACCACCAAAATATACTATAAAATGTTACTCGACTATACTTTGGGCATATTTAGGTTATCAGAGGGATTCTTTAGGCCGTAAATAGGCCGACTGCTAGACATTCACCACGCCTAAAAAAGAAGTTCTTTAAAAAAATAGAAGTAAGAGTGACAAACAAGCATACAGCCTATTAGTAAGTGAAGGCTATGGCCCATAGACACCTACATCTACCCTCGGTTAAGAATTGAAATGTAGTTACAATGACGCCCTAAGGATGGCCTCGGTACGAAGTAAAAAATGGTTTTAAGTCATAGAAGGTGAAAAGTTTTTGAGATGTATATGTTTTAATAAATAAAAAGGAATAGGAAAGCAGGTCGCACAGCCTAATAACATAATACACACATAACATGATTCACACTCGGTGATGAAGGAAGACATCGCGAGGAAATCTGCATGTCCGGGAAATATATGAAAAAATAGTTTAAAGACATGTAAAATCCGCTAATACGTACTAAAGTCGCTTAAATGTATTAAAATACGTATTAAAGCCTCAAAAAATGAGGAGTTATTTGCCAAGCAGTTGGATGTTTATATGCTCTTGGTTTATGTATGAATAATATAGACAATAGATGTGTCTCAAATATATTCAGTTTATGTTTAAATCTCTTTAGCGAATCTTTAGATTACCAATTTTAGATAAACAGGATGCTATTTTATACTGTACCCCACCCTTTTAAATACATATATATTTTTCTTCAATTGAATGTTTTTATAGTGTTTTTTTTTATTTATAATGCATTATTACTACAGTCACTGTCAACACAGTAATATTTACGTCAATTTTTGACATGTGTCATTCATGTCAAAAATTTGGCTCTAATATTCATGTCAACAAGGTAAGGTTGCAAAATGGCGTGACGGAATGATTATGGGCTAAGCTTTAGTATACTTTTGTCTGTCTATCGTTTCATTGCACTAAGACCATGGCCTAAAGTTGTATAATGAAAGTTTCTTTTTAAATGACTTTTTACTTAATATAATAATATTGTATAATACTCTCGGGTCAAGGAGGAAAGAAAAACGGAAAGCTAAATTTCAATTGACCCAAAAACCAAATAAATACCATGCTCAACTAATAGTAATAACGCGAACTATTGCACGAATATGTATCTAAAATATTTTGTAAATAACAACATGGTTTTACATATGTGCGCGCCCAGCAGTAATCTTTTACGGGCTGTTAGAGATAGAAAGAAGGAAGAAAGATATAGAAGTTGAGCAAGGTTATAGCATCGTTTGATATGTGCGCTTCGTCTATTCTTTGTTGATATGAGATAATCGTACATAATATTTGCAATCCTTTTTATAAAATAACGAATAAGTTTTTGCACACTTCTGCAACATAAATTTTCTTTGTCACTCTTTTCTTTCATTTTTTTACGCGACCAAACCACCGGAGCTTTCCAATCCTGGTCACAACATCATTTTGCAAACCACAATTTTCTCTTATCACACAATTTCCTACCCTGTTCTTCGGATTCAGCCTTGACGTACTCCTTAATGGCCGAATTTCTACGTACAAAAGTACTTTTGGTTTTTACCAAAAATCTAATTATAAATCTAATTATTCGGCATGTGTTGCTGTTTCTAGAAAGCCTTTCGTACAAAATTTTCTTTCCTCTTTTTTCTTTGTATGCCACTCATCATTTTAGAGAAATTCATTTAAGATTGTCTTTAATATTTGTTTCACTTTTGCCTTTTGTTTCTTGGGGAGTTATTTTAAAGAACTTCTATATTTGATTACTGTTCATTCATACTCGAACTTTATTTTATAAATATACATTTGTTCTAATGATTCTTACTATTTTCCTAATGTTACTCGAAAGAGTTGTAAAGCGGGTAGTTACACAACTTTAGACCATACGGCCCATTACCATATAGTACATAACGGCGTAAGGCCGTCACATGTCTGTAAGTTGTCTCTCTTGTTTTAGGAGCCTCTTGCAATATATTGACGAAGAGTTGATGCTCAGGTAAACGGAGAGGTTTTACACTGCATGCGTTCAGATCCATTTTGTGTGTAGATAGTTTGTAGAGGGCGCTGTTCGAAATAAGTTCTATGGTAGAGAATATTCCTGATAAATATTGTCGTTTTAGAAAGTTTGTTAATGACTAAAAAGCCCCAAAAATATTTATTTTAATTAATTAAATAAAAACGTCTGCATAAGATCTATTTCCCTAGTGCATTTTCCAGTATATTACAGCTGTTAGTAGAAATGTTTGACATGTAGTGACATTCAATAATATATATAGCATTATTTAGCTTGAGGAATGCTACATATATATATATATATATATATATATATATATATATATATATATATATATATATATATATAGCATTCCTCAAACTAAAATTTAAACAAGTATATAATATATGTATATAGTCTGCCCTGCTTTAGCTTTTAGATAGATTAATTTGCAAAAAGGGATAACAATGGAAAAGCTGTATATTATTAAATTTCGGGCTTTTATTTCGAACAGCCCTAACTTAAAATGATCATCTCTTATTATAAGATAATTGTGACTTCTAATTACATCAAACGATTTGTAAGTAATGATTATCTAAATGAGATAATTTGCATTTGAAGTTACGATTTTAATTCGGAGGTACCGCCGAATTTATTCTGTCAAGATTATTCTTTAGTTTACTGTATAAAGTGCTTTATAGACAGGTTAACTATCGCAAAACGCGTATAGACGTTCTAGTTTTTATCCGTTATAAGCACGTGAATATTAACGATTTCAAACTTATAATATTATGAGTTTAAAATCGTAAATATTCAAGTGTAAAGTGTTTGTTTTATCGCAAGTTACTTTTGTCTTATTCATTCATTCTTTATAGCCCGTTAAGTCCACTACTGAACTACCTACCCCATATATTATTTTCTAGAGGTGACATTTGCCTTAGAAGCCACGCTTGGCAGAGGCGTGTTGGCAACCGCAGGTTTTTTTTATTATTCATTCATTACAGCCTATTAAAGTCCACAGCTGAACGTAAGCCTCGCTTGTAGATTGCCTCGTAAGGATTCCCTGGGGGAATTTCCCCCTATGAGGCAATCAATATACCGTAGCTGCTATACTGATCGTTCGGGTTGGTAAACGCAGTACGTTATTATTTTGTTGTAAGTTGTTAATCAGAAAGATGACACTGTCCCCTTGCGCTTTTTCGTTTCTAACGACACCTACAGGAAGTAAACATCCTTATTTTACGGCTATGGCCAATTCTAGTTATGTCAATCGTACTTGATTAAAAACTAAGTAAAAATATCCAAAAATTGCATTAAGTCTGCATGTTACTACAAAATATATAATTAACAACTTCTTAAATGTAATTAGAGGTCACAATATTGTTCAAAATAGCTTCAGTAGTGTAGCTTGCTTATACATGAAAAGTAAACTGTTAAAATAATGTAAATTAATATTATAATACTTATTTAGTCCGTAGCATGATAATTTATCTAGCAAATCTGTTGTTCCTTTAAAAATGTTCTTTATTCCAAATTAATTCAAAATAAAAAATAAAACCAGTCTAAATATATATTTTTAAAGATTAATATGTTTTACTTTCACAGTGAATATAATTTTCACCACCAGCACCACTTGTTATATGACAATTGATAATACAATATTAAAAATATAAATAATCACTTTCCATTTTGTGTCTAACAGCACTCCCCGAGCTTGAAAAACCTAACTGCACTGCATTTCAAAGCAGCTTACTAACCCTGGAAAATCTACCAAATTGGTAACATTACTTTTTCCACAGGGCAACACTACCGTTGACAGCTGAAACGGCGAACATGACACAGGGTAGTTCTGCGCTATCAATACACGACCAACATTTGTCGCAATGCATTCAATTAAAACAGAACTTTTTGAATAGCTCCACAACCAATATATACCAAAGTCTGGCGTCGAATTTTCAAAGCCCGATTGGAGCGTCACGAGTTTCGATAGATGATCCATTGTGTAGGAAGATTGGTGAAACGGATATAATGTACGCGGACCAACCAGAAAGCGAAGTTGCGTTAGAATCTACACAAGTTAGGAATGCAAATTGTGAATGCGGTCTTTGCCCAAAACCGGAACCCAGGGATAACAACACTCTGAGCGATTTACAACGCTCCGTAGCTTCGAAGTGCTCGTGCGACGCTTGCAACTCAAACGGTGATATACTGAGCTACTACAGGAACTGTTCGAATCAGAATCAGGAATCGGGGATCGTCTACTGTGATACATGTAAAAAGCAAAAGATCTCGGTTTCAAACTTTAGGGCTCTGCAAATCGCGAACCGTTTGCGGATATCGGATACGGACAAGGTCGAAAATGGCGGGACTTCAGACGAGGATTTATGTAGGAGAATCGACATGAGCTTAAATATGGAGGAAAAGTCATACGAACATAGGAAAAGACACAATAGGCACAACTCTGACACCGTGACAGCGGGTATAGACTTAAGTCAGTTCTGTCAATGCGAGTTGGAGAAGAGGAAAACGTCTTCTGTAGATGAAATATTCAAGATGGTGGAAGAAGTAAGAGATGGGAAGGAGTTAACGGTGGAGGAGACAAAAAGCACTCAACGGCAAAGGAGTCTATCGGACAGTCAGAGAGATAAAGCCAAAGTGGATGCAGAAGGTGAGCTATTTGCTTTTGTATAAATCGTTAATAATATTTTTTAGTGGCGGTGTAAGAACATCTTCCTCATTTCACCCCGTGGGTGTCGTAAGAGGCGACAGAGGGGAACAGTTCGAGAGATATGCACCAGCGTCTACCTAATAATGACTAAAATATAAAACTGAGGTTACCAAGTGTGGAAACTATGGTAAATATTAAGCAACCTATGGGCGTGGCCTATGCTCAGCAGTGGACTGTGTATTGATACAGTCAGTCATCGCGTTTGATGTTGTTGGAAAAGCCGACATAAACAATTAATCGCTAGGGTTGTCAGAACGGGAAGTAGTAAAAAATAAAACACTGATTTTATTTTCATGTTTTAACAAATAAAAGAATATCACGGCAAATTAAAATTACTAAATGAGGGTTTTCTATCACACAGTTTTTTATCGCACATGTAGAGTGTGAACCGTTATTTATTTGCGGGACAACCCTAGCGGACAGTTCCCGAGCTATTAGCAGCCGCTCGGGAGCACTCCGCCCGCGTACGACTACCCCGTCTAGACGCCTTCTATGACCGACTGTTAGGGATGACTCACGCTGGACCGTGTCGGATCCGAGCTGAGTGTGGGTAGTAGCACGGTCAACTAATATTACATACATTTTGTATGGACACACTCACGCTATACCGAGCGAAAATCGAGTGACGGCCGAGCAACGGATAACGCTCGGCAACAACTCGGTCCCGGCTTGTAGTTGAAGATTTGTCAGATTCTTCATCGTCCAGAGCGATCGCAATAGCCGCTAATTGCAGATCGTCAAACTTCAACATGGTTGTAGTCTAGTTATAATACTATTTTTGCTCGGACGAGTATACTGCATCACGACGCAACGGTAATTGCTCGGACGAGGCCCGTCTTTGCAATTTCAGGCAAAGGACCGGCTCGTGACCGTGCTACGGCCGACACTCGGCTCGGACCCGACTCGGTCTAGCGTGAGTCAGCCTTTAGTAGTAGTTAGACTATGATAACGATATGAAAAGTCAACAGTCTATGATAACGGTATGAAAACCAACAACAGGGGGTCATTGTAGAAGCGTGCTCGTCGCGACCCCTGCCAGCCCTTTTCAGGGCTGCAATTCTACACAGCTGTGCACCCATGCAAAAGAGGGTTAGGGCGTCCCCCCAAGGCGACGCACACCAGCTCGTCCCCGTTGGTGTGGAATGCAGCGCGCAAAGCGGCGATGGGGACCGCCACCCGTCACGCACAGCCCGACACGGCGGAAGGTGGAGGACGGAGTGCAGAGTTGGCACGTGGAATGTTAGAGGGGGCATGAGAGATAAGACGAATGAGTTGATCGAAATAATGAAAGAAAGAGAATTAGATGTCGTGTGTATGTCGGAGACCAAACGAAAAGGCAGTGGTACTGAAGAGCTTCTTGGCGGGACGTTAGCTATATGGTCCGGAGTCCCGGAAAGCGAGAACGCCTGCCAGGGAGTGGGAGTGCTGTTGTCGTCCCGGTTGGTCGATCTTATGACTGAATACAAGGTTGTGAACTCAAGACTTCTCTGGGTTCGCTTCAAAATGGGACTGACGAAGTTATTCCTTTTGGCTGTTTATGCGCCGGTAGCTTCGTCGTCCAGGGCTGAGCTGGAGGAGTTTTGGGAGAATGTAAGAGAAGTTCTAGATTTGGTTAAGGGAAACGAAAGAACTGTTGTATGTGGTGATCTGAATGGATGGGTAGGTATCGCTCGACCAGGATACGAGTCGGTGCTTGGAAAGTTTGACGATAAAAGGGTTAATGATGCTGGCAAGCTTATACTGGCTGTATGGAAGGAAAAGGGTCTTCTTGTGACAAACACTATGTTTAATCACAGGAAAATCCATATGTACACTAGAGAAAGAAAGAATGAGAGAAGTATGATTGATTTGTTCCTGGTGGATGACCGACTGCGAAAACAGGTGATGAATACACGAGTGTTCAGGGGTGCTGACCTGGGAACGGATCATTATCTAGTAATTACTAGATTTAGGGGTTTGTTTGCGGGTTGGCGCTACCGGACGGCAGTAACAGAACCACAGTCGGTCTGTCGCATCCGAAGCTGGAAGCTTCAGGAAGCGGATACTAGGGACAAATATCACACGAGGGTAGCCGAAAAGCTTGACACCATCGATGGCAGGAAAGAATGTGTGGAGAGAACATGGCAGAACCTTAGGGATGGAATGGTAAGTGCAGCGGAAGAAGTATGTGGTACGACAAAAAGAGGTAGTAGTAAAAGAAGAGATGCATGGTGGAATGATGAAGTGAGAGAAGCTGTAAAAAAAGAAGAAAAAAGCATGGTTAGACTACTTGGCCTCTAGTAACGATGAGCATATGAGAGAGAAGATGAAAGAAAGATATAAGCTGCAGAAAGTTCATGCGAAAACATTGATTGAGGAAGTACGTGAAAGGTGTAGAATAGAAGCGGACGAGAGGTTGTCGCACAACTTTAGGGAAAACTCCAAACTCTTCTGGAAAGAGGTTGGAAGGTCCCGGAGTGGTGCGACAGCCTTAAGAATGAACAAAGTGCTTTCGAGAACCAAGGACGTCCTCTCAGAAAAATCGGACGTCATGCAGCGATGGAGTGAATTTTATAGAGAAATGTATGCGTGTCATGATCTTAGTGAAGGATCCGGGGGTGACGCCGTGACTGCCACGCCAGACACGGACCTCGATGACACTGAGGTCATCAGCATAAAAGAGATTGAACGTGCGATTCGAAGTTTGAAATGTGGTAAGGCTGCGGGACTAGACAGAGTTACTGCTGAAATGGTCAAGTACGGTGGGCCTCGCGTCTGGGACAGCTTCCATCTGCTGTGCTATTTGTGCTGGCGGACGGGAGATGTCCCGGATGATTGGCGATCCGCGGACATTGTGCCTTTATATAAAGGTAAAGGTTCACATTTTGACTGCGGGTGCTATCGGGCGATCAGCTTGACCAGTTTAGCAAGTAAAGTTTACTCGAAGGTTTTGACACGTAGGATGCAAGAGAAATCGGAAAGATTCTTATGGGAGGCACAATGCGGATTTAGACCTGGAAGAGGATGCACGGATCAAATGTTTTCTCTCCGCATGATCACGGAGAAGCTTCTGAGTGTTAACCAGAAGATTTTCTGTGCTTTTGTGGATCTGGAGAAAGCATTTGATAAGGTTATAAGGAAGAAAATGTGGGAACTGTTGCCGGGATATGGTGTGAATGGTCGATTGTTAAGGGCTGTGCAGTCACTTTACTACGACTGTAAAGCCTGTGTGCGGGTAGGGCATGACCTGTCACCCATGTTTAGCGTCCAAGCGGGCGTAAAACAGGGTTGTGTCATGTCTTCCTGGCTGTTCATACTGTATCTCGACAGCTGTTTACAGAAGCTGAAAAATAGCTGTTTCGGTGTGAAATTGGGTGACATAAAAGTTAATTGTCTGCTGTATGCTGATGATGCAGTGCTTATTGCACCATCAGAAGCAGAACTGCAGGCATTAGTCACGTGTATGAAAGAGGAATGTGAAATTAAAGGTCTCCGTTTGAATGCTAATAAAACTAAGGTTCTGGTATTTGAAAAGGACGAAGAGAGAACGAAATGTGAAATATGGGTAAATCAGGAATGTCTAGAACAGGTAAATGAAATTGTATACTTGGGGAGTGCTTTCAGCCGGGATGGAAGATGTGATTTAGATGTGGATAGGCGTGTCGCTGCCGGAAACAAAGTCAATGGTGCCCTGAATGCATTAGTAAAAAGGCAAGGCGTGGTGAAGAGTGCACGCCTTGCAATACATAATGCAGTGTTGGTACCGATTTTGTTATATGGCAGCGAAACCTGGGTATGCCAGAAGAAGCATAAAAGCAAGTTGAATGCAGTGGAGATGCGATCTCTTCGTAAAATGTGTGGCGTTACCTTAGCCGACCGAAAGCGAAACGAAGAGATTCGCAATATGGCAGGATTGAAAGATGACCTTATCACAAAAATTGATAGGGGCGTACTCCAATGGTTTGGGCACGTTGAACGAATGAGTGAAGACCTAATGGTGAAGAAAATATATAGAGCAAAAGTAAATATTAAAAGGTGTCGAGGTAGACCGAGACTAACTTTCGAAGACCATGTGAGCAAATTGCTCGAAGAGGGGAGGGTCAAGAGTACTCGGATACCTAGACGTGCATGTATGAAGAAGTTAATGAACCTGAAGGAAGCGAAAGAGGTATGTAAGGATCGTGACACTTGGCGATCTGTTCTCTCTGGCTACCCCGTTAGGGATTGTGCGTGAAGATAAGCAAGCAAGCAAGCAAAAGTCAACAGTTTTTTTTAAATTTGTAATCAGGAAAATGCTGCAACCCCTCATTGTTTCATATTTTCTATGTCGTCCCTTACGACACCCAACGGATGATATGGGGTATATTATCTTACGTATATTATCTTACGTCATACGGCACAATAATAAATGATTATACATACTTAAAAATGTATTATACTCAAAAATTAATTACGTTAAAGAAAACTTGTATAAAGACAGTTATGTAAGTAACAATAGGCCGGCCATATAGCTGGAAGAACCGACAACCGATGGGGGAAAAGGTTCTCGAGTGGTAACCTCGTACTGGTATGCGGAGTGTGAGGCGACTCCCTCACTAGATGGAGTGACGACCTAGTAAGACATGCAGGTAGTCGATAGATATAGGTGTCTCAGGACCGTGCTTTGTTGCGTCCCTTGGGGGAGGCCTATGTTCAGCAGTGGACTTGCGAAGGGCTGTAATGATGATGATGAAAGAAGTTTCTAATTTTACTATATTCTCATACAATTGCTATAGAATTGTTTGTTTTATAACTCTAAATATACAATTGACTAGTGTCAAACACCTAATATCGTAAGTAGTACCGGTGTAATGGTGTTAGATAAAAACTTCCCTTCCACAGCGAGCGCGGGTTCGGTGCCGCCGGTGCCGCCGCGGCGCGCCCGCTCGCGGCGGGCGCACACGCCGCCGCGTCCGGCGCCCAACGGCTTACCGCCCACGCCCAAAGTCCACATGGGGGCCTGCTTCTCCAAGGTCAGATTTTACTTTAAAACTGTAACGAAGGTTATTATAAGGTCGGGCAAAAGGTTTCTTCGCGTTTTGTTTGTATAAAATTGAAGAACAATCTCTTTGGTTGCACTGTTTGTATCTGCCCGATTTTAATATCAACACATTTAGGACATTAAGAAAAAAAAAAGAAAAAAAAAACACCCCTATTTCAATTGTTTTTCTGCCCGCCAATCAGTGAATCTAATGAAGAAATTCAAGACATTCTGAAGTTTTATTACAAAAAGAAGAAGAAAATGCTACTCAAGCCGCGAAAAAAAAATTTGTCGTTTATTGACTTAACACAGTGTCAGTAAGAGTAAGTAGCACAGAGTTCGTTCAAACGTTTTCAGTCCACGAATTTTGATGTCAAAGATACAGCTCGCTCTGGTCGCCTTCATACGGATAAAGACGATGCTATTTTTGAAAAGGTGGAGCAAGATCGGCATATTAGTAGTTACGACATAGCCGAGGAATTAGGGTTTAACCACAACACAGTTTTGATCCATTTAAAGAAATCTGACTACAAAAAAACACCATATTTGGGTATCACATCAACTCACTAAAAGAAACCTAATGAATCGTATACTCATTTGCGATTCTCTATTGAAACGTTATGAAACCGAACCATTTTTGAATAGATTGACAACTGGTTATAACAAGTGGATCACTTACAACAAAAACGTGTGAAAAAGATCGTGATCAAACGGTAATCAAACTCCACAGACTGTATCGAAACCCGGATTAACACGCAATGCAAAAAGGTGATACGGTGTATATAGTGGGATTGGAAGAACATCATTTATTATGAGCTTTTACTGCTGAACAAAACCATCGATTCGGATCTCTATTGCCAACAAATAATAAAACTTAACCAAACAATTGAGAAAAGACGGCTGGAATAAAATCAACAGAAAATGAGTGGTCTTTCAACATGATAACGCCAAACCACACACATCTTTGGCCACTCAATAAAAATTAAGAGAGCTTGGTTGGGAAGTATTAATGCATCCACCATATAATCTTGACCTTGCACCTTCAAATTTTCACCCGTTTTGGTCTCTTCAGAATTCTTTGGGTAGTGTTTGGTTACATCAAGAGAGAACTGTCAAAACTACATGTCGCATTTTTTTCATCAAAAATCCCAAGGTTTCTACAGCAGCGGGATACTACCTACTAGATGGTAACAAGTTATTGAACGAAATGGCAAATATATATATATATATATATATATATATATATATATATATATATATATATATACAATATGTAACGTAATTAACGCACACCCTCAGACACCCCAATTAGTATATTATGTTATAATCATAATACATACACTGAATTTTAGTTAAAACATTTTTATGCACTGACTATTCATCAAATTAGTTATACTAATTCCGGAAGAATGTTGTGGTCGCAGTACAAATCCACGAACGCAAAGACTTTAACATGCTTGAAATAAAGTTCATTTTTCTTTATTTTTATTGAATGACAGAATTAGTAATAATAACAAATAAAACTGCACTCTTAAAAGTCTTATTGCCTTAAGTTACGGTCCATTTCAGTTTGTTTTGACTGTACAGATTTAGTGTGACTGTAATTTACGTAGTTTTATTTATTTTTGGAATAAAAATTACCTATATTAAAAATGAAAGGAATCGATTCAGTAAACGATTCTGAACAAACTACTTTCTCAAAGTGCGTTAATTATGTTACGTGTTGTATATATATATATATATATATATATATATTAATTAAATGTAATCAAACTTCGAAAAAAAAATGTTTTGAAATTGTAAATAAAATACGAAGAACCTTTTTTCCCGACCTTATAATATAAATAAATACAAGCTGTTTCTTAAATAAGTTTTGTAAGTAGTTCGTAGAACCGTGTGTGTGTATTTTTTTACTTTGGTAAAAAAATACACACACTTTTTTTTACTTTGTGGTTTCTTGCTGGCTCTTCCCAGGACAGATTTTCTAAACCAGAGATAAAAGTAACAAAGTAAAGAGTAATTTTCAATAAGAAATACTACTTGTATATATATATATATATATATATATATATATATATATATATATATATATATATATATATATAGCAAATATATTCTAATCTATTCTATTCTAGTAATCTGCTATGAGGTGATCGCGTTGTAGATCTGCCACAACTGCAGTTTTATCATGTTTACCTAGTAGGTTGCGACGAGTCTTTTTTTTTAAATATAAAATAAGGGTCATGAACGAGCTCACAATTCGTCTGATGGAAGTGGACCCAAAAAACTACCTTCGCAAATCTTCATCTCATCAATCAATTTTTATAATCTCTAGATTAACTTTTAGAGATGATTAAAAGTACCTTTTTATATTACAGTCAATATAAACCTTTAATTTAAAAGTTTTGAAATCATTTATATTGTTAATTTCAGGCAATCTTGAACTGAAATTTTAGTGATTTTAAGCCTTCGACTTCAGCCACAAATTGACCTTTGGTCAGACTCCAGTAGTAATTAATATAAATAAAATTGTTTTTCTTTTCAAATTAATACATAGTGTATTTAAGTAACTATAATGACATAATTATTAAACTGTAACTAAAATATACAAGAACTGTAATTTTAAAAGAAATGTATGTTCAAATTTTTATTTTTGTTTCTCGATAGCTTTTAGAATCGATATTTTTTGCTTTGCTTTGTGAATCGTTAATCGCCATTTGCTTAATCGATTTAAAATTGTTCAATCTCTAGTCTCTATAAACATTAAACTTTATGCTGTCATATGCACCATGCCACAACGCAAAGACTATAATACGAAAATTATTTCTCAAATGTACGCAATAGGGTTTGTAACAACAACAAATATCAATTTACAAAATCCTTAGATCATTCTTTACTGTTGTTTACGTAAAAAAAAATAACGTAACATAGTTTAAAAGCATAAATTATACTATCGTAGTTTTTATTTTCATCAGGTGTTCAACGGATGCCCGCTCAGGATAAACTGTACGGCGTCTTGGATACACCCGGATACACGGGATCAACATATTTTAATTGGTAAGGCATTTTCCTGCTGTTTGGTTTTTCAATGAAAATATAAAATTACTTGTGAACTTTGCTGTCTTATTTTTTGTTTGTTGTTTTTAATTTTTTGGAATTTATTAGGCAAATAAAAATACAAACGTAAAAAATAATATAAATTGAAAATAAAATACAAATGTAAATGCAATATGTAAAAAACACCCAATCCGATCAGAAACGTGCACTGAGGTACCTCCACTTCTTTACCAAAGAAAACATCATTGCCCTTATAAAATACAACGTCAATTTAAGAAACGCTTCAAGTTGATGTCTTTTCACTTAGTGCCAATAGAAAGAGACAGTTATAGGGATCATTAATACTTATGTAAGCGTTCTTTAACGATTTAAGTATGACCGCAAATATTAATGTATTTTAATATAAAATGTTATTGTTAAATGAAATACATGATTTTACAAACATTTACTAAATTTATCAAATTTTTTAAATTTAGCAATACCGTCGCCGTCGACGGTGTATTCTAGCGGTATTTTTAGAGAAAAAATTACATGTACGGAATCATATTTATATGTTAATGATTACCAAATGCATCCTTACGGATCTTACTGGGTTTTAAACATATTGTATATATCATAATATACTATCTGGTAGCCGGCGCGTTGCTGACATAAAATAATTAATTTTGGGAATTTGGTTTTAAATTTGGAAGAGTTATATAAGTAGTTTAATTAAGAATAATAATAAATTCATTGAAGTTGAGTGACATTCAAATAAATTAGTCGGTACGATACGCGCGCTGCCTAGTGAGTTGGACTATGTCTATATAACCTTTGCGCATTTGCTAGCAACAAGTTGCGAAAGTTTTACTGCAATCTAATAAAAGGAGTGGCAGCGCATGAAATACGGACAAACAAACATTAATTTTTGTATATAACGGACTTAATTTGACCGTCTAGTGGTATTGTAAGAATATCCACTACACCATATCATCCCGCGGGTATCGTAGGAGGCGACAGAAGAAAATAAACCAGGAAATCGCCTACCAAGGGCCAGGTCGTTTTACATGGGGGATATTTGACATAATTGCCATATTATATCAATATCCCAAAATATATCAAATATTATAGTGTGATGAGCTCCCTTAATTTAGTAGTGGAATTCGGATAAGTGGAGACAGTGGAGGTGAGGAGGTTAAAGTGGGGGTGTAAGGGAGCGAGATGCTTAATCAATTATTTTTCACGCGGATCTGGTTTACTTAATTTTAACATTGCGAAGAATATGAATTGAATTCTATTGACATTATAAAGCCCACACTACTAATATTATATAATTATGTATCTATTTAAACATTTTGAATCCAACAGGCGCAGAAGAAGGCATTTATACGCTGAATTTAAACGAACTGCACGAAACGGCCATGGACCAGCTGTGTCCGCGACGAACCATCTGGATGCATGTCATCAAAGATGTGCTTATGTCACTCTCCGGTAAATACCTTCATCTAACATAATTTATATAATACAAAATGTCTTCTTAACTTCAAGATCTTTTACTTAGATCGCCACGTTGTGCAAGCATTAACGAATTGAGTACCGATCAAGAGCAACTTTTACACAGCTTCCCGTCTTATATCTGGTAAACACGAGATGGATATAGTGCCATCAGTCGGAATATATAACATATTTCTGGCGTTTCCGACAGTCACCTCAGTGATGAATTCTTGTATGTTGCTACCACATGACCCTAGTATAAATTTTCTCTTAATGGTAGAAACATTAAAAGACAAAAAAGTTTTATAATGTTAGCATCAGAGTAATAAATTTATTAGAATTGTTTTTTTATAGAATAAGGGTCACAAACGAGCACACAATCCACCTGATGGTAAGTGGATGCTGTGGTCTATAGACATCGACACTTAACTTCGATTAAGAAACAAAATGCAGATGCGTTGTCACCCATGAAGACAAAGATGGAATGCCTCAATTCCAGTAAAACGAATCTCCTGTTCTCTACACTTACCATACGAAATCCAGCAGTAACAAGCTACTATTTTACGCTGGTATTCTGTGAGAGCGTTCTGTTCCCCGGTCGAGCCGACCATTCGTGCAACAACCATAATATAGCTGCAGCATAGCTCTACCACATATAATTTAATTGTTGCAGTTATTTTCCTGTATTCGTGAGGTATTTCAATTTTTTAATTTTGTATAAGGGTGACAAACGAGCACACAGTTCATCTGATGGCCTAATAATCTTTCGCTCACTAGATGTCGCTGGTTGGAAATTAAGTTTTTGTTACACAATGTCATATAATTTAGAAATTAGTTTTAAATAAATGTTTATCAGTTTCTAGAGTATTATAATAATACACAAAATACAGCCTCAGTTATTTGATTTTTATTTTTTGCATATTTTAACTGTCTTTTAATTTATCTACTTTTATGATATACATAGAGTGTCTTAACTCTCTAAGTTCTAAAATTATAATATTTAACAATAACCCTTACATTTTCCTAACAAATTAATTTTCTCACTATGATATCTTTCAAATATTTCACTTCATTCCAAAGACGCGTAGCCCTATTGGCAGAAAAAGTCATTGGATACTCTGGTCCATAGACATCTACTTCTGTCCTTAACTAAGAATAAAAACTCAAATGTGTTAACATTTCTGAGAACTAAGAGGAAATTCCTCGTTTCCAGTTAACACGGTCACCTGGTAAATCCATGCTGCAGCTATATTATGGTTGTAGCACGAATTGATCGGCTCGACCGGGGAAGGATCACATTGTCTCAGAGTACTAGCGTGAAATAACAGCTTAATGTTGCTCTGTTTCGTATGGTGCTTATGAAGGTAGACTGCTAAACATAGGCCTCCTTCATAGATTACCTTATAGGGAGGATTTTGCCATAATTGCCACCTTTGGCTGGCGGATTTGTCACCGTAGTTTCCTAAATTATGAGATTTTTGATCAGAAGGATGCTCCTGCCCATCTTCTGTTACCTTTCATTTTGTAAACTCTTACGATATCTATGATATTGGGTGATTTTTCTACGCCATTACTACATGACGCCATTTCTGCGCGGTGTACCCTCATAAGCGTAGCTTCACGTCTGTAATCCTCGAGAGGGGTAGGAAGAGTCCAAGAAGTAGCGAGTTACTCGGACCACATTTAACCAAAAAGACGAGTTAATTGGGCTACTTTACAAGTCGCAGGTTCGACTGCACATGGAATACTGTTCCCATCTCTAGGCTGGGGCTCCCCAGTGTCGGCTTCTTCCATTTAATCGCATCCGGCGCAGAGCTGTTCGAATTGTCGGCGACCAAGCTCTTTCCGATCGGCTTGACTCACTGGCACTGTTAAGAGATATTGCATCTCTTTGCCTATTTTATCGTATTTACTACGGAGAGTGCTCTGAGGAATTGTTCGGACTAATTCCAGCCGCACGATTTCAAACATCGCACATCGTGACAAAACTCGCGATACCATCCATGCCATCTGGATGAAAGAGGGCCACCACTGTGCGATTTAAAAGAAGTTTTCTTCCTCGCACGACTTCCTGGTAGAATCGACTACCACCAGATATTTTTCCGGACCGATACGACTTAGGAACCTTCATCTCCAATTCCCCTGGTGTTACAGTGGTTCATGGGCGGCGGTAATCACTTACTTATAAAAAAATATGAAAGAAATAATAGCTGGCTGGCCTATCGCCTACACACTCACAAACTTAATATACTCTTTGTTTCTTTTTACGATATGCAAGTTTCACACAAACATATCTGGATCTATTAATCCCAGACCAACATGGGGTTTATCTTCTCATTAATAACAACATACGTATATAAAGGCATCAATGTATGTAATGTACTTCTGGAGAGGCTTTGTGGCCTTAATACATTACGTACCAAGTGACGTCAATTCTCCGTAACTCCTTTAGTGACTTGTATTGCATAATAATCCGCAGCTGTGACACAGCAAAGTGTGTCAAACACAGTTTTTGTTCTAAGCTGCCGGCGTAGTTATATATATATATATATATATATTAAGTAGATAGTTAAAGCCGGCCAATTATTTTGAGTTTAGATTCGACTTTGTTTTTGAATACCGGCCCTAAAGTTTGGGATGGTACTCAGTGATAATTTCTACAAAACTCAAATTCTATAACGTGTAAATTTGTAGAGTATAATATAGGCTAGACTTAAAAATATTATTACGTAAATGTGTACACGTAATGAAACGACCTCAAAATGGCGGCGGCGTCCTCACTCTACATAACAACTTGTACTATATTTGATCCTTTAGTTTGGATGTAGTTGATATATTTGTGGTTGCAACACCAAACTGTATTCCCAGATTTTATTATCATCACTTCTTTGAATTGCTTCCCATTATGAAAGCAAATTGAAAGGAGTATTTATGTATATACGTGGTAGAAACACACTGTATCTATATTATGTTTGTAGGACGAATAGGTCGGCTCGACTGGGGAATAATTACGCTCTCATAGAATACCAACCTAAAATAGCAGCTTAATGTTTGCTGTTTCGTATGATGAATGTAGAGAACCGGAGACCCTTATTACTACAAACGAGGCATTCGAACTTAGTTTTCTGCATTGTGATTCTTAATTGAAGTAACGTAACCACAATATAGGTATGGATGGGGCCACTGCATCTACTTGTCATTGGGTGGACTGTGTGCGTTTGTCACGCTTATTTTATATAAAATGTTTGTTTGTTTTTTTCTGTGACGGATGGGGTGTTGCAGGCAAGACGCCGTCTTTGTACCGGCACGAGCTGCTAGCGCTGCTGGGCAGCTCACGTGGCGGCCGCTCGCTACGGGTGCTGCCACCGCGCTTGCTGCCACGTCGGTTTGCACTCACCACGCGCGTGCCCGACACCAGGGGTACGGGGGGAGGGGGAGCTCTGCTACTTATATTTTATATATAATATTTCAAGAAATTAATATAATATTACAAGAAATTAAAATATTTCAACAGTTTTCGACATAATAGCAAAACAATGAATTTTAAGTGGTTCTCGATAGTAAGCTTACAATTTTCCGCTCACCAGATGTAGCTAGTTGGTACTAAAGTGAAATCAGTTGTTACGCAATGTCTATAAGTGATAAGTCACATTTTAAATAAAATTTTAACGATTTCTAGAGTAGTAAATACACAAAACAATTCCTCAATGGTTTGCTTTTAAAATTTTGCAAGTTTTAACTCATTTTTTTATTTACTACTTTTTAGAATATCTGCAATTTGGTTTATTCATTTTTAATCTAATTTAAAAAAATATAACTAATTCCTACGCACTTCACATTCACACATTTACATACACCACGTACACGCACCCACTGCACACGCACACCCACGCTTTTTCAAGACAAAGGAGTTTTCTTCCGCGTACAACCTCTCTGTGGAATAGTTTACCACCGGCGATTTTTCCGGACCGATACGACCTGGGGACCTTCAAGAAAAGAGCGTACTCCTTTCTAAAGGGCCGGCAACGCACCTGCAGTTTATCCCCTCATCTATAAAAAAAAACACACAGGCACAGGCACCCAGGAGACACATGAAACACATAGTGTAATATTTGTTATGTCAAATAAACTAGGAAGTATAATTTATTTAAAAATCACAAACAAACGGTATATACAGCAGTGTATTGTATCCTATTCAGGTTGCATGCGGTGTGCGGTGTCGCGGAACCCGTACAACGGCTACAAGTACCTCTGCGGCGCCACGCCGGCGGGTCTCTTCCTCATGCAGTGGTACGATCCCCTCAGGAAGTTCATGCTGCTCAAGGTACGTCCGCTTGTCTAACTACTGCGCAACTAACATAATAGATGTAGATCTCCCTTCCCGTTAACGTAACAGACTATTAAAGTCCACTGCTGAATATAGGCCTCCCATACAGATTGATATTTACCATATTTGCCACACTTGGCAAGCGTAAGCTATTAGGAAGAATTGAAACTCATTTGATTTCCTCTGTTGCCTCTTACTACGCCCACGGGATGATATCCCTTTAGTTTCCACCATGAAACAACCAGGCGCTCGACCGGTCTCCACCTTTTCGTTGTCAACTTAGCACGCATTCCAACCAAAAGCAAAAAACCAAAAAAAAAAAGGTTTGATGAATCGTTAGTCATGCGTACAGCAAATGAGTGGTATAAGTTGCCAGCATCATCTTCCACGATTTCAATGTATCTTCAAGGTTTTCGTTACGACAGTGCGCTTCACCATTTTCGGCTACATCACCATTTACCATCAGGTGAGATTGTAGTTAAGCGCTGGTTTAGAATAGTAAAGAAAAAAAAATGTATTAATGTCCTCCAGACCGAATTCCGGTCACGCCGTCCAGTCACAACGAAGACTAAAGACACGATAGTGCACGAGTGCGAGCGCAAGCATAGGCACACTCTGTATTCCCTCACTGTCATAGTCCGATTGGACGATAATCCGACGCGTACCGAATAGAGATTAGGCGCAGGAACAACGTCTTCACGTGCTTTTCGGGGCACTAAAGTGAGCCATCGCGAACTTCCTGACTCCGGGCTGCTATATAGAATTTCTTGACAAAAACTCAATAACTGATTTTTTTTCCGGCCCGATTCTTGATTCGAACCTGGGACCTCACGACAGCAGTGACATTAAAGACCACTTGACAAACGAAACAGTCATCTACAACTGACAGTAAAGTCATAAACATCTATAAAGAAGTGGACTGAGGTCCCATAGATAATAAACATACAATGGCCATAAGGTTGTAAATCTTGGAATTTCCCATAGACCTTTTGACATATATGATATAACCATCCCGTACATAGAATACTATAATACATACATAATAGAACGGCGGAGTCCGTGTAGCTACTACCATATCAATTCACACCTATAAATGTCAACACAATCAATCGTTTCCAATCTGCGTGTCAAGCGTCGCTGCATGCAAAATATTTAAAAAATGGCGAATTGCGCAATAATTATGTGTCGAAATAACAACGGGAAATGGAATTTAAATAACGAAGACATATCCTACAACCAGTAAGTCGAAACTATTTATATTTTGTGAATATTAGAAACGAAAATAAAACAATATTGATGTGTCAAAACATTAATCAAATTTTTAAAATGTGTAAATTCGCTCAGTCTGTCAATATAGCGAACCGGGTTTGTAACTGATAATACTACGTAATTGTTTGCAAGTGTGCTCCCGGCGACGCCGATCCTCGTACAAAATAAGGTTGACAGCCATTCTATTGTGTAATATAGTATTCTATGATCTTCATCATAATCATCATCATTACAGCCATTCCCAAATTCACTGCTGAATATAGGCCTCCCCCAAGGCTTACCATCATCTCATATTTTAATTAAGTTAATTATTTTCTGTATTGACTTGTTACGTAGACGATTACTTGTAAACGAATGAGAGATTTAAGTAAGGTTGAATTACAAATCGACATAACTGTCCGTGCGTGCGTGTGTGCGTGTGCAAACAGGTGTATATATATATGGATTGCATACGTTAGTATGCCGTGTAGTGGCGGTTAAGAATATCCACTACCCCATATCTTCCCGTGGGTGTCGTAAAAGGCGACAGAGGGAAACAGGCAGGAGATGGGCAGCAGCATCTTCCTGATAACAGCAACTGTACGACAAAAACCCCCCATGAACAATTACACAAATAGACGGCCCCCAGTCCCCGGCGGCTCCGCTATTCCTGGCTACGGTGGCGACCATGGTAACGGCGGGGCAGGGGGTGCTAAGAATCTCCGGTGGAGGTTCGGTTGCCACCTACGACGACTCGACCTGGCAACATTTAACGCACGCACACTGAGGACTGAGGAGAAGATCCTGGAACTGGAAGAAGAGATAGACAAGTTGCGCTGGAGTATTATAGGATTATCCGAGGTCCGAAGAGAGGGGGAGGACACGGTGATTCTCGAATCCGGCAACTTGTTGTATCACCGGGAGGGCGACCATCTGTCCCAAGGAGGTGTCGGATTTATCGTCCACAAGTCTCTCGTCAACAACGTTGTAAAGATTGGGAGTGTGTCGACGATGGTCGCTTACCTGATACTCAGAATCACCAAACGGTATTCGCTGAAGGTCATACAGGTTTACGCACCAACCTCGGCACATTCCGATGAGGAGGTGGAGGAAATGTATGAGGATATTTCCAACACGGTGTTGATGGGAGACTTCAACGCAAAACTAGGCACAAGAGAAAACGGTGAGCTGAAGTTAGGGAAATTTGGAGTAGGGCAACGGAACCGAAGGGGCCAGCAGCTGGCCGACTTTATGGAGAAAGAGGGACTCTTTATGATGAACTCTTTCTTCCAGAAGCGGCCCCACAGGAAGTGGACCTGGTCGAGCCCCGACGGTTCGACAAAAAATGAGATTGACTTCATTATGACGACCAGACGCCAACTGTTCAGTGATGTCTCAGTGATCGCAAGGGTGAAAACTGGCAGCGATCACCGAATGGTTAGAGGCACACTGAACCTAAACGTTAAGTTAGAGAGGTCTCGTCTAATGAAGTCAACGCTCCGTCCCCCTCGTGCTCTAATCCAGAATCCCGAAAACTTTCAGCTCGAGTTACACAACCGCTTTCAGTGCCTACAAGATTGCAATGCAGTGGACGATATGAATGCCAAGCTCGTGGAAACTGTCCATGCGGTTGGAGCTAAGTTCTGCAAGACCCGACGCAGAAGAACACAAAAACTCTCCGATCACACTCTTAATCTCATGGCAGCATACAGGCAACTGAACAGACAGATCTCCAAATGCATGCGGCGAGACTTACGCAACTTTAATACTTCTCGTATTAAAGAAGCGAACGAGCGGAACCAGGGCTCCAAAATCTTTGCCAGAGATCTGTCTGCCAGAAAGAGCCAACTGTCAAAGCTGAAGACTGAGTGTGGCAACATCGTTTCCGGGACACCTGAGATTCTGAGTGAGATTGAGAGGTTCTATGGGCAGCTGTACACATCATCGTTGGAGCCACACTCAAGTGTGAGGAACGATCCAAGAGCAAGTCTTATCCGACACTATTCCGATGATATCCCGGACGTCAGTCTGAGCGAGATTACATTGGCTCTCCAACACCTTAAAAACGGCAAGGCCCCGGGCGAGGATGGAATTACAGCGGAGCTTCTGAAAGCGGGTGGAACACCGGTACTTGAAGTCCTTCAGAAGCTCTTCAATTCCGTCCTCCATGGTGGCACTACTCCAGAGGCGTGGAGCAGAAGTGCGGTGGTCTTGTTCTTTAAGAAAGGCGACAACGCTCTCTTGAAGAACTACAGACCGATTTCCCTTCTGAGCCGCGTCTACGTGCTGTTTTCGAGAGTCATTACGAATCGTCTCGCACGCAGACTCGACGACTTCCAGCCTCCCGAACAAGCCGGTTTCCGAAAAGGCTTCAGTACCATAGACCACATACATACCCTGCGGCAGATTTTACAGAAGACCGAGGAGTACAATCTGCCATTTTGCCTGGCGTATGTGGACCATAGTCCAAAAAAAAAGTAGAAAGCCTTTGATTCCGGATAGCCGGTTTCCGAAAAGGCTTTAGTACCATAGACCACATACATACCCTGCGGCAGATTGTACAGAAGACTGAAGAGTACAATTTGCCACTTTGCCTGGCGTATGTGGACTATGAGAAAGCCTTTGATTCCGTCGAAATTTGGGCGGTGCTGCAGTCCCTTCAGCGGTGCCAAGTTGACTGTCGGTATATCGAAGTGCTGAAGTGTTTGTACAGTAGGGCTACGATGGCTATCCGAGTACAGAACCAGAGCTCGAAACCTATCCAACTGCAGAGAGGTGTAAGACAGGGTGACGTTATATCCCCGAAACTCTTCACCGCTGCTTTGGAAGACGTTTTCAAGCTACTGGACTGGAAAGGATACGGTATTAACATCAATGGCGAGTACATCACTCACCTTCGATTTGCCGACGATATAGTCCTTATGGCAGAATCGCTGGAGGACTTAAGCACTATGCTCAATGACCTCAATAGTGCCTCCCATCGGATAGGTCTTAAGATGAACATGGACAAAACAAAGATCATGTTTAATGTCCATGTCACACCTATGCCGGTAGTTGTTGGGAGCACTATGCTCGAAGTTGTTGACAAGTACGTTTACCTGGGACAAATAGTCCGACTAGGTAAGTCCAACTTCGACCGAGAGGTCAATCGACGGATTCAACTCGGCTGGGCAGCGTTCGGGAAATTACGACACATCTTCTCGTCAGGTATACCTCAATCTCTGAAAACTAAAGTGTACAACCAGTGCGTGTTGCCAGTGATGACTTACGGATCAGAGACGTGGTCCTTCACTGCTGGCCGTATGAGGACGCTCAAGGTCGCTCAGCGAGCTATGGAGAGGGCTATGCTCGGAGTTTCTCTGCGTGATAGACTCAGAAATGAGGATATCCGCAGTAAAACCAGAGTGACCGACATAGCCCAACGGATTAGTAAGCTGAAGTGGCAATGGGCCGGCCATATAGCTCGAAGAACCGATAACCGATGGGGAAGAAAGGTTCTCGAGTGGCAGCCTCGTACCGGTAGGCGTAGTGTAGGGCGACCCCCACTAGATGGAGTGACGACCTGGTAAGATATGCAGGAAGTCGATGGATGCAGGTGGCTCAGGACCGTGCTTTGTGGCATTACTTGGGGGAGGCCTATGTTCAGCAGTGGACTTGTGAAGGGCTGTAATGATGATGATGATGATGATACGTTAGTAAAATTTGGTCTCCTATATTTAGATAAGAAATGATGATATCGCCTTATTATGTAATGAATACCTGATAAATTTTATTCTAATTGATCCTGTATTTTTTTAATTTATTTAATGTTACTTGAACTTATTATTCATCCATCCAACCAGCCCTTTTTAATTTGATATGACATTCGAAAAAGGTCGATATATTTTTTTACGGATTTGGAATTATTGAATATACATTTATTTATGTAGCTGGTAACCCTTATACGGCTCTTAACGATTTGTTTGAAATATGGTATTTAAATAATATTATGCTTTATATTCTGAGAAAATAATTATTTTTTAATTATTCGTACTTATAACCACGTTTATGTTACGCCCATGCGGGACATACGGTATGTTTTACTTAAGTCACGCATAAAATTCATAATATTTAATAATTTAAAAAAAAACATGTATTGAAACATAATAATAAACACAGAACAATGGAACTTTAATTAGTGACATCTATTAGAATACTTTAAATTACGAATAAAACATTAAATCATTTGATCAAGAAATTTAAAAAAATAAATGACATAATTATTTTAATTTTTTGTACATTTTTAGCTTGAACTGAATTCATTAAAGTACGATTATTAAAAACGTAATTATTATTACTACCATTTACCGTCACGTTACAATTGCTAAAAAAAGATCGTAGTGAATTCAGGTTTGATATATCATTTACATATTATAAGCTCTCTGCTACATTACGTATAAGTTATCTGGATCATACAGAACTTCTGTAAATCCAGTCTCGTTGCACCTTTAGTCCCGTTTAATTAAATCTTTACACATGATTTTTGTCTCTATAATCATTTAGTGTTCTACAATTTTTCAATTAAAAATTGCATTTAAGTCACTTGTACTATAGAACAATGTACGATACACGGAACTTAAGTAATCGATTATTAAAAGGTGTAAAGTTAGTGTAAGTACTCGCTTCGCTCGTGCGCTAACTTCACACGACTTAATAATCGGCTACTTAAGTCCTTTGTATCATAATTTACTATTTTGTATCGTAATTTACTATTTTGTATCATAATTTTAGTAAATTACATAATTAGTAAAATACAAAATAGTTTTTGTATCATAATTTACTATTTTGTATCGTAATTTTACTATTTTGTATCGTAATTAACAAATTTCGCTCGCCTGGTTACGATATTTTAAATGTCACAGCTATATCCATATTTATTATTATTCGACAGAATATAGAATGTGTTCTTCCTAACCCGTTGTCTGCGTTCGAGCTGATCATCACACCAGACCTGGAGTACCCGCTGCTGTGCATCGGGGCTACAAGGAAACCTCTGAGGCTTAACCTAATCAATATTAACTCTGGTAAGTTTCAATATTGTTACGTTTTTTTAAAACTTCACTAGTCCTTCATTCACTGTACTTGGCACTTGACAGGCGTGACATAATATAATAGCAAAGTTTGGTTACAGCCTATATACGGCACATGCGCCCTTTCATTTTTGAGGGGTTTAGTGAAAGGATGTGTTCACCCCGCTGCCCCAATGCGAGTTGGCAGACTTCACATGTCTCAGTAAGATATTTTTGCACGCCTCATAAGCAAAGCGTTGAAGTTGTGCTCTCTCAGCTAATGGAAATCTAGTAATTTTCTGAGCTAAAAATATCTTTATTTTTTTACTATTGCACTTTTAGAATAATAAAAATGCACATCTATCGAGAAAAATCACTTGTTTTCATGTTTCTATTATTTTTAAAAGTAATTTTCTGTATTTAGTGTTATTAAAACAAACTGATTGAAAAAAAAATTCGAGCGTGCCGGATCTCTGTATGTGTTTTAGGTGCACGATTACGGTCGTTAGAACTAATGTATCAAAATAGTTCTTTTTTATTAGGTTTAGAATCTCAACGCACAGGTTCGTTTTAAAAAGCACTGAGTAATTTGTTCTCGTTTAATTGTAATTAATGAAAATGTAAAAAAACAACTGGTATTTTTCTACAAAAAATATTCTCATGGATCTTTTCTTTCTACTCAAATATGGAAAAAAGATATTTTTCTTTTTATATAATCAAACGAGATTACAAGGCGTGCACTTTTGGATTCTCATTAGCTTAGCATTTATTTATGTATTTGATTCATTGTCAGAAATGATTTGCCGAATATAAGCCTCCACCATAAATTACTTAATGGAAGGATATTTGTCATAATTGCCATGTTGGCAGTTTTGGCAACTGTAGTTTATTATGTTCAGTTATCAGGAAGATACTGTTGCCAATCTCCTATTTCACGGCTAGTGGATTCAGTGAGCCACTACTAGACGGCTATATACTAGCACCATATTTTTTTTTATAAAATGTTTGTTTAATGCTACAACCCAAGCCTTTTAGTTATGAGATAATCCTATAAGAGGTATTGTCCAATATTGATGTGGAACTTAGAGGTATACAAGTGTATGCAGTATTTATAACAAAAAATATTTTTTATAGAATACGGGATGACAAACGAGCACACAGTCCACCTGATGGTACGTGGATGCTGTGGCCCATAGACATCTACATTTCTATCCACAATTAAGAATAAAAACTCAGATGCGTTGTCACCCCTGAGGACTAAAATGGAATGTCTCTTTTCAAGTAAAAAAAGGTCTCCGGTTTTAACTTCTGATAAAGTACTTTTTATATTACCGGATCACTACTGATGAGCTTAACGTATACTCTAACTAACGAATGCCTTTCTATTTACATTTCATAATCTTATAAAAACACTTAGTCAATACAAATAACTCGTTACTTACTTGTATTTAATAATACCGCAAGTCATGTAAATGCATAGATAAAAATCATTTAACAGGAAATGAATGGTTGGAAGCGTAAACAAATAGTAAGTAACATGCCAATAAGTATGAAAACTATGATTATGAAATCTAGCCTCCTACTGGGGCTTGAAATATGTATTTTAAACGTGGAAATTTACGGCCAAAGCATAACCTGTCATCAAGGACTAGAATGTAGCATGTTCAAGATAAAGAAAATAGAAAAAATAAGACACAACTTCTTCGACATACAACGACTTCAATATAAATAAAATGAAAACATCATCAATGTAGTCGAAGTCAATTATATACGCACTATTAAGGGTAACTCAAAAACTACTAATCAGATTTTGATAAAAATTTATTTGCTACCACATGAGAAGCACCAACTTTCGAATAAAAAGAATCATCAAAGTCAGTTAACCTAGAAAAATGTTTTGAGGTAACACACGTAAAAAATACAGTCGAATTGAGTACCTCCTCTTTTTTTGAAGTCGGTTGAAAATAAAAACTATTACAAAAGCAAGGAATGCCTTGAGCTTTGCACCAAAACTAAAGTGGAAATGGGCAGGTCGTTTAGCGAGACTTACAGACCAGAGATGGACCGTAAAAGCAACCCTGTGAAGTCGCCCACTAGGAAAAATAAGCAGAGAGAGGAACCTATGACACGATGGGAAGCCGAGATCAAAAGGATAGGGGCCCAAGCTTGGGCCGAATAGCACAATACAGAGAGACAAACGAGCATCTTAGGAAGGGGCCTTCGCCCAATCTAGGATACTTGCATAAGAAAAATAAAACCTAACAAAACTATTAATGGGTATGTTCCAAAATAGAACCCAGTGTACTGTCCAATGCGAATGACGTCATGAATCGACGCTATACTGGTGATTTGTTCCAAAACATAGGACAGTATATGACGTCATACATTTGCGACATATTGGAAAAGTATTGGCGATTATTTTGTGCTCCAAAAATCATTATATCCTCCTAATGGAGATATCAGCAATTATTCTATATTTTTTTGTATTTGAATAAATAAAAACAAATTCTGGCATGCTTCATTCAGCGCACACACAGTTAAAAATTGTTTTATTATGGCCGGATATCCGACACAATATGGCGGCGGCACGCCAGTACAATATAGTGTCAATTGATGACGTCATTTGTATTCGGCAGTATACCGAATACGTTTCGGAACATAGCCATAAAATCTAAGTTATCTAACCAAATAACATACATACTAGAAATAAGATAATAGTATTACAATTTGAGGAATTAAATGTTTTTTGTTAATTTATTTATTTATAGAAGACTAAACAATTAAATATATTATGAAACGCTTACATAATATATTTTGGTTGGAAGTCCACGTCCCCCTGGATTGTCTCAAATAATATATTATTTCCAGGTTCGACATGGTTCCACTCCGATGAGCTGGAAGTATGTGTAGGGGGCTCGAATACGGTCATCCCAAGGCCAGAGAGACTTCACACTCTGAAGGCTGTTCACCAACTTAACAAGGATGCGGTGAGTTGTTTAGTTGATAGTCAAGTTTAAACAACAATAATTCTTAAATTGATAAACTGTAAACTTAATGTTGTATTGTAGTAGCTAAACTCAAAATCTGTCGACCTAATAAAAAAATAAAAAGTGTAATTGGGGTTGTTTTTGTTGTAATTTACAATAATTTGCCGATTAACATATTTTTTTGACATTCATTTGAACTTAAAAAAAATTTTAAAGTTTTGTAATCAAATTTATTGGTACATAACAGATAATGTACGAGTGTGTAATCAAATTTATTGATACATAACAGATAATATTGATAGACAATATTGTTGCCCTCCGAATAAGCCAATTTTTATTTTAGTAAGACCAAAACTTTGAGAGATTTGTTTTTATTTGTATACACGTAGAGAAAAACAAAATAGCTGCCATGTAGAGGGGGACAGATTAGACCTCAGTATGTAGTGTATTTGTGAATTGAAGTAATTTTAATAGAAGTACCTAGAATATACTAGTCTGTCAACGGACATACTGTATGTGCGATTATTTCTGGCAAATAAATGTATTTTGTTACTTTTTTACAAAGTCGCATTAAAGTCTACTTTTCAGTCGTTTATAAATTATCATCATCATCACAGCCCCAACAAGTCCACTGCTGAACATAGGCCTCCCCCAAGGTATGCCACAAAGCACGGTCCTGAGCCACCTGCATCCATCGACTTCCTGCATGTCTTACCAGGTCGTCACTCCATCTAGCGGAGGGTCGCCCTACATTTCGCCTACCGGTACGAGGCTGCCACTCGAGAACCTTTTTCCCCCAACGGTTGTCGGTTCATCGAGCTATATGGCCGGCCCATTGCCACTTTAGCTTACTAATCCGTTGGGCTATGTCGGTCACTGTGGTTTAAAAATGATCCGTGATAATCCGTATGTGACACGAAATAACGCTCAGATTTCAGTAGACTTAATTTGACTCGAGTTGGTGTTAATTCTTTGCAGTTTGCGTTGACCTTTTCGGCTTAATGATGATTTCTGGGTTGAGATTAAGGTTAGAATGATGAGAAATATTGTTCCAGGTGCTAGTCTGCCACGAGAACATGGTGGACATAATCCCAGTGCTCCCGACCTTAGAGCGACGGAGGCCTGATGAGGAGAAGCGGAAGACTAAGCTAGTTTCGAGGATACAGTTCGATTTCCACATAGAGAGTATATGTAAGTTGAAAACTTATTAGAATATCAATTTTTGTTTTATATATTTGATGAGCTTTATTCATTCTTCAATGTAATTGATCGTTCGAATAATAATAAATATAGTTCTATTTTTTTAATATATTTTTAAACATTTTTCGTATAAAGTAATTAAATTATTAAGTAAACAATAACGAGTACATTGTTGTCGATTGTTGCTAACATTGCGAACGAAATCACTATAGATTAAAAACGTCACGTCTTGTAAAGTAACGTCACACATAATATTACTACGGCTTGCATAATGATTTCTTATATTTACGCGAACACTATACATGATTAAAACTACTTTTACACGTGATAAAATCCGTAAAAGTAGTTTTAATCATGTATAGTGTTCGCGTAAATATAAGAAATCATTATGTAAACCAGTACGGACTGGAAATAGCAAATAAAATACGCCGATTAGAAGATCTAAAGACCAAGCGCGCAAGATACATAACAGCTTTAAATTTCTTGAAGAGATGCAGAGATCATAATCTCATTCCTACGTGTGTCAAGATATCCACTAAAAAAGACATTCGAGGAAGCGCTAAGATCTTAAATCAGGCTAGTAAAAAGTTGTTAATAACGGTGATTCAGCAAAAACGTACCGATCTACTACGGCTTGTCATTTTTATAATAAATCAGAAGTGCGAGTGTTCTTACTCTCATATTTGGCATAGTGTAAAGAGACCAAAGATGACCAATTGACATTTCTATTTCCATGCATGGAGTACACGCAACATATTTCAATGAATTTGTCACTTTTTGCTTTATTTGAAAATTAATGGTATATTTTTTGTATATCTTTTTATGTATCTCCTGTATATCTAGGACACGTTTTAACGGTTATTTTACTATTTCTAAACACTTACAGTGTGTTTAGCGGACTCAGTGCTGGCCTTCCACCGGCATGGAGTACAGGGCCGGTCACTACGCAATGCGGACGTCACCCAGGAGATCACGGATCTCTCCAGAGCATATCGCCTACTGGGACACGATAAGTAAGTTATTCAGATGTGAATCTTTTATTTTTGGCTATCATTGTCAAAGTGTAACATTCCGGAATTGTCGTTACTGCAGTTTTTATTAGATTTTTTCTTGAAGAAACGGTGCATAAGGTTTTCTCATGTATCATGGATTCAGTTTACAAGCATAAATTGCTAAAGGACACACATCCAGACACGGAACAATTATTTGTAGGTCATACAAATACTTGATCCCTTTGGGACTCGAACCCGCGACCCTCAACGCTGCAATTCAGTGCTAAGCCACTGCGCCACGAAGCCGTCGAATTGTCAATTCGCCAAGTTTTTTTTAATAGAAATAGAGTGACAAACGAGCACACAGTCCACTTGATGGTAAGTTGTGACTGTGGCCCATAGACATCTACATAATGTATCTTCGATTAAGTATCAAAATGCAGATGCATGGTCAACCCTAAGATGGATGGTATTATGATTACGGTAATTTAAAAAAAATAAGAGTAATTTTCAACCACATAATCCCTCCTGGTGGTAAGTAGATACTACGATATATACGATACTATAGTGGCCCATCTACACCTACATTTATACTCGACTAAGAACCAAAGTACCACGCGCCTTGTGATGCACCACTCTTCAGGACTAAGATGTAACGTCTCGTTACCAGTAAAAATGGTCTTCGGTTCTCTATAGTCTGTTCGCTTAAATACGGTCGCCTTTGTGTCGCGCCGCCTTCGCACGTGCCGCATATCGTCAAAGGCGCCGACGTGACATTTAAGGTTTCCGTGTGTTGCGTACACCCGCTGGAGAATTTGGCATTTTAACCTCTCAACCCCATAGCGGTCTAATGAGACCGCGGCCATATTCCGTCAAATCCCTTGCGGTCTCATGAGGTCGCGCCCACCCACAGCACTTTAACCCAAAAAAATTAATTTATAGAGACTACTTTTCTATGAAGAAGTTTGGCATTATATAATCAATATGAAATACTCTAATTTCTAGTGCAATAAAAAAACGGTTATCCTATGAATATTTATTTATAATCTACGTTCATTTCATACGCTATTTTCGCGTGAATGTTATTGTGTTGATTTTTGGATTTTTCTAGTGTTTTACCAGTGTTTTAGTATAGTGTTTTATTATAAAATTGTAATGAAAGTTTTTGTGTGAATATAATTTATCCTTTTACGTAAATAATTTCGAGTAATATATATTGAAATAATTGTGATTTTCACGCTGCCGACATTCGCTTGGTATGTTTTTTTTTAATCAAAATACAATAAAATCTTTTTGTAATGAAGTCAAACCTGACTTTTGTTTAGACGACAAGATAGAGAATTTTGTATAGATTTTATAATGCTAAACTCCTTCATGGAAAAGTAGTCTCTAAATATAAGTTTTAATGGTTTTAAGTGCTGTGGGTGGGTGCGGTCGCATGCGACCGCTCGGGATTTGCCGGGCGCATGTGTCTGCATGGGATTTTTATGGTGCTTGAAGGGTTAAAACTTCTTTGCTACCTAACTTGTGTTCATTATTTATATTCGTATTTTATTACAATAACCATAAAAATAATATAGTAATCTATTTTATTATTGAAATATTAAAAACTTTTATTTAGCAAACAAAATAAAAATAATATAATAAGTGCGCCTCCGGGTGTACCGATACTATCTCAGTGAACAGATAATACACTCACCATACGAAACACAGCAACATAAGATTGCTATTTTACGTTCCCTGGTCATACCGACTTATTATTCCTGCAGGTTTTACGGATTTTATCGCGTTTAGTTTACTTAATTTTAATTTACTTCTATCTCTGTTTTCCTTTTCGATGCAGTTTTAAACCGATTTAAAACGAACTTGTCGTTGAGCTAAAGAACTGAAACTTGAAATATAACTTGAACCTGGATGACAATGTCATATCCTATACCTTTAAACGAGCAATTCTTGTATATATATAATCTGTATCTCGGAAACGGCTCCAACGATTTTTATAAAATTTAGTGTTCAGGGAGTTTCGGGGGCAATAAATTGATGTAGCTAGGATTTATTTTTAGAAAATGTCTTTTTGTCCGTGTTTTCAGGCAATGAAAAACTGCTACAATATAAGAAGGTAAATTTTACACTGTGATAATGAGCGTAATAGCTCAAGTGGATACGGAGCGGTCGCGAAATCATAATGCCTTGGTTCGCGTCCTGTCTTCGGTCCGATTTTTTCCCTTTTTTTTTTCAAGTTCCCTTCTTTTGTGAGAAAATCTATTATTTCGACCACTTTTTTTAGAATTTTTTAAAAATACAAAAATATTAATTAAACTAATTGCACTCATGATTTTTTATTTAAATAACCAGTGCAGTTTTGCTATTATGTCAATAAGATCAAAAAATATTATTCATCAGTATGTAATTTGTATCTAAATAAACCGAGCAAAGCTCGGTCATCCGGGTACTAAACTTATTATTTTGACTATAAGTTTGGGTGCATGTCTGCTTGATAGAAATTTTTCAATGTCTTTAGAACTAACTTGCCGAAGAGCTGGAAACTTGAAACTTGAATTTAGCTCAGAACTGGATGACAATGCAATACAAACTTACTTTCATGACTATTATTATGTTTATTTGCTTTTCAGTTCGATACAAATTTTGAAATCAATTTAAAAACTACCTTTCCAATAAGCTAGAACTTAAAACTTGAAATACAACAGCTCACAACTGTATACGTCTGTTGAAGTTTTGTAAACTGTTTTTTAAGAGTGGACTTTAAATAATAATACAAGACAGAAATATTGTTGTAATGAATTTTTTTATTATTATAATCTTGTAGATAATTTCATGGCATTTATTTTTTAAATATGATTTCCGGCATATGTCCGCCGCGGCTACGAGTTACATAGTCCATTCGAACATTCGAATTTTTCACTACTTTTTCCAATAAATCTGGCCATATGGCGTTAATGGTGGCTTGAATATTGGCTTCCAATGCTTCAGGAGTTGCTAGCCTTTTGCGGGTTTAAACCAATGACTTAAATAGCCCTATAAAAAGTAATCGAGTTACTTTAAGCCAAGTGACAGGACCACTTCTCGAAATGAAGTTGTCACCAAATTGACTTTGCAATAAATTGATTTTGTTGGTCTTGTTGGAACCAAATGTCGTCGATGTTTAGCTGATAAATTTTTCGATAGCGCTCGCCACTCACCGGAATGGCAACTCCTTCCTCATTTGGAAAAAAATAAGGGCAGGTTATGCCGCCAGCCCGTAAACCGCACCAAATAGTCATTTTTAATGGATGTAATGATGATTTGTTAATAGCATGAAGATTTTCTTCGCTCCATATAAGGCAATTTTGCTTATTCACGAAGCCATTTAACCAGAAATGAGCTTCATCACTAAACACAATTCTTTGATAAAAATGCTCATCTTCAGCCAGTTTCAAATTAGCTCAAAAAGTAAAAATGCCATTGTGACGGCCCAATATTATTATTAATAATTAAATTCAATATAAAGGGGCGTCAAAAATAGTCTTAAAAGATATATATTAAGCAATTAAGTTAAATTAATAAACATAAAGTTAATATATTTCAGACATTATCCCAATAACATAGTAAATTAAAGGCAAAATTATTGTTTTTCGTAATAAATAAATTTATTTAAAAACTTGAAAAAAATATTTAAAATAAGATAAATAATAGAAATACAAGTCAAAAAATATTATAAAATTAAGTTAAATAACGTTTATAAGATAATTAGAAAATTTGTTAAAAATTGTTTAAGTCATGGGAGGTGTTCGTGTATAAAAGAAAATTTTTCTAAGTTGTGGAAGGAGTTCACGTATAGATGAAATTTCCTAAGTTGTTGAAGGAGTTCATGTATTAAAGAAAATTTTCCTAAGTTATGGAAGGTGTTCACGTATAGATGTCTTGTATGGAGGAAGCTGTCGGAGGTACATACCTGCAGTTGTACATATATATGGGGTGGTCGGAAGCCCGACTGCCTGAAGTACTGTAGCACAATGACTAGTCCTATATTAGGGACTTATGATATTAAACTCAATGATACAAAAGCAATACTATAGAAGGTCTCCATGATGAATTTGTATTACAATAGTAGGGTCGTGGGTTCGAACCCTATATATTAATGACTTATGAAAGTAAGGTCTATGATACAAAAGCAATACTATAGAAGGTCTCTATGATTAATATGCATTACAATAGTAGGGTTGTGGGTTCGAACCCTATATATGAATGACTTATGAAAGTAAGGTCTATGATACAAAAGCATTATTATTGAAGGTCTCCTTGATGCATAAGCATTGTATGGGGTGGTCGGGTGACCGACTGCTCCTAGTACTGTAGCAAAATGACTAGTCCTTATTAGGGACTTGAAAAGGAATATTATGGTGGCGTGTGTGCTGCTTCACGAGCAATTGGTCCGAGGTAAACTTGGACTCGCTAACCGATGTGTCCTAGACATATCATCTTAGTGCCGGTGGTAAGCGGGTTTGTTGTAGCAATACGGCTTTCCCGTGGACATCGCACACCCATACCGGTTGTGGGCGGCGTCGTAGCGCATAGCGATGCGTCGTCTATCTTTCGGATTGGGAAGATGAGTGTGTTTGGTAGCACTTTTAAGTGTAACAGGCATACTCAACTACATGTCTTAGTGCATTAGCGCTATGATACGTGGAGTTTTGTTCATTGGCGTCTTAGTAGCGTGCTACTATGATACGTTGGTGATATTTTTTATATAACAACAATACCAACTTTGTTACCAAAGTCGATAAGAGTCATGTGGGTGTGTTGTGAGGGGGTGCCACCCGTATGATAGTTGCTTTGATGCTTACTGCTACTTGCGGTATTGCGTCTTGTGATGGATCTGCGGGTTTGATGCGCCTGATTCGACGCTCTCTTGTGGTTCTGGTCGATGGAGGTATGCGGGTGGTGATGTCTGCTGGGATGTATGAGAGACCTTGGGATGGTGTAAGCCCGATGATAGTCGTAATGATGCTTGTTGCGTTCTGCAGCATTGCGTCTCTGCGATGGTTGTTTGGTGGGACGCTATTCTCAATGGCGCTCTCTGCGTCTTGGTTTGACTCACACCTAAGTAGCTTTGCCCAAGTCGGGTCCCTTCATTACGGGGCTGCAGACTGTCTGCCCTCCACGATGTTTTATATAACAACATAATATTATATCTCTGTAACTTTCCCACCTTTGAATGATTGAAGGCAACTTGTCGGTGGGTGAGACAAACATGATCGAAAATGCATTTACTCAACGTCAGTGACACAAACCCTTTCTGATGGCGAATTATTACTCTTATCTTATAACTGCCTTTTGGCAATATCTGCCGTTGTATTGGTTGGTGGAGCATATGTGTCGACCTCATGCGGGTGGTAGCTGGCGGGAGGATCTGAGGAGAATCTCAAGGCTGCGGCCGAAAGCCGCACAACGTGGGACCCCATTCCCTTGAGGTGAGCGGTAGACTCATGACACGCTCTGCGGCTAGTAGCCGTGCTGATCATGCAACTGGTGGTGATGCCATACACTTACATCACGTCTGCAGGAGCGGCGGTCTGGCAGGTGGTGGCGCTCACGGAGGGTTTACGGCCAGTGTGCCTATTTGCCTAAACCGTGTGACGTACATTCACTCTGGCTGGATTCGTTCGTATTCTGTTTGGCGTTTACACGCATTGACATGCGCGACTTCGGTCGATGTTTGTGCTTACGCACTAGCAAGGGGTCAAGCCTCTTTTGCTGGTTCGCCAGTTATTTTGCTGTGGACTACGGTCCAGTTCCCGAATTAGCTTTCCCTTCGGGGGGGAGTGCATCAAAATGGTTGGCACTCACCGTGCACGGCGTGTGTGGGGCCGTGTACCTCCCCTACATTTTTTTAAAATAAATGTAGGAGAGCGAAGCCCTTGTATCGGGTATTATGTATAAATATATTGTGAGCCTTTTCCAAGCGGGAAGGGATAAATAATAATAAATTAATAATGTCAACCTGATACAAGTGGAATATAGACGTTTTACGTTCTTAACCTTTCTCGAGCCCTGTCTTCGTGAACGGGGTTCACTTAACTTATAAGGCACTACCAACAGCTTTCAATTGCTCTAGCGAATATTCATTCTTCCAAAAGACACCTAAAAGAACTAAGTTACTAAACAAACACAACGTAAATAAGGGTCCTAACTAAGACGATCATGCCAAATTATTACAAACGGCCTATTATTAAACCTTTAGAAAGATCAAAACATAATTTATTATTCCTGGTCACATATATATAATTTTTATCGAAAAGGGGTAAATTAATTATATCTAATATAATTATTATTATGAGAGAGGGGGGGAGACCGTTACACCATGTAAACGATGGTCATTTGACTTTAATTCTTGCACGAGCTGTATTTTATAGGCACGTAAGCCAAGATCCTTACGTAAAATTTTCCACGTAGTCGAAGGACAAAGATCAAAAAAAAATTTGAAACCGGCGACGAATAGACATTTCGGCGTCTTCTTCAACACTTCGCGCTATATTCTCTTCGATACGCACATACTTGTCTTGTTGATGGCTTTGAATCGAGAAGAGTAATATAGTGCGAAAACGATCAATAATTGCACGAATTGCTTGCTCACTAGGTCGATTATGTTGACCGTAAATGAACGAAGTGCTCTATGAACTTCGCGAACAGATTCATTTTTTTTTCAAAGTAAATTTACACAAATTGAAAGCGTCGTTCTGGCGTTAAACGATAGGTGTATTGGTGGATTGGATTGATGAATTGGCAAACCTTACTGAACAGAATTGAACGTAGACCGAGAAACCTATAGATAAATTGACGCCTTCTTTCCAAATAAATAAAAAACAAGCGTGTGATTGTTGTCCCTTTCTCCGTGCCGGTTTTTTAGCAAAGTGTAGTTTGCTAAACAACTTTGACAGTTTGTAGTGATCTAATGAGTTTACAGGTTGGTTTAAGTGAGAAAAAAGTGTTTTGTGAGTTTAAGATTGGTGAATCTTGTTCAGTTCAGTTCTTAGAACACTTAAAATTTTTATCTAAATATGTTTAAAAGTCATAAAGAATATTGTATAACCTAAAACTACGTTATCGTCCTTTCTCACTCGAGGCCACGCTAATCATTAGTCTATAGTTTTCTCTGTCTACGGAATTAAATGTCAACAAAGTTTGACATTCTCGACTGTCAAACCATAGACAACAATTATCGAATCGTCTCATGCAGCTAGAAAAACACCCAATACGTGGTAGAGCCACCCTGCAGCTATATTATATTATGGTCAGCCCGGCCATGGAAGGACCACGATCTCACAGAATACCAACGTAAAATAGCAGCTTAATGCTGCTGTATTTCGTATTATGGGGATAGACAACCGGAGACCCTAATGGATACGAGGCATTCTATCTTAGTCCTCACGGGTGACAACGCATCTGCATTTTGAGCTTTAATCGAGGTTAAATGTAGATGTCTATGGGCCACAGCATACACTTACCATCAGGTGGACTGTGTGCTCGTTTGTCAACCTTATTCTATAAGAAAATACTGAGCTACAATGCGATATAAACTCATTATTGACCACGCCTGCTACCATACAGTGCAAAGATGTATGGAGGGTAGAACATTAACTTTTCTGTAGCACTATTATTTTAACTCAAAATGTAATTTCTGTTTATCTCCTTTAAATATGAATTTGTAGCTGCTCTTTACTTAAACAACGTCATTGTAAGGTAGTAAGATCAATATTTTTCTTCACAAGATGTTATTTTTTACTTGTTGATAAATAAATAAATAAATTCCTAATTCCTAAATTCCTGTGTTTATGTATTTGTCTGTTCGATACAAGTTTTGCAATAGATTTTAAACTAATTTGCTATATTTAGCTAGAGACCTGAAACTTGAAATATATTTTAGAACTGAATGACAATGCAGTATAAACCCAATTCTTGTACATTTTTTTTAATTTTTTTTTAAAGTAACAGCTAGTTTAGTTAGAACCAAACTTAGAAATATTTAAACACAATCGGAACTGAAAACGTGGTATAAATAGTCGCCGTGTTGAGTTATAAGTTATAACCAATTGTAATTACATTTTTATTAATGCTTCTATTATTATTTTCCAGGGTAGTGGTATTAGAGTCGCACACATTGCACAATACTCTATCTAGCGACGACGGCAACGATTTGTACATCCTTGCCGGTCACGAGGCTTCATATTGAAATCTTTGTGACAAAATCTTGCAACGAGGTCTTGAGATTAATGAGGTCGTCACTTTAGACCGAAGCAAGCCTAGTACAGAGTTAGAAACCATGCACAAAATGTGCCACAAACATACAAACAAACAACATGAGATTATATATGTTAAAATTACCTGTAGAAAGAACTCTGAAGGTTTTGTAACTAAGTTACACATTAAACAGTGATTTGCTGACAATATACAAATTCCTAAGCTGTTAATAACTATTTTGTTTAAAGCCCAAATCATTTATATTGGACTGTTTTATTTGCTCAGTGTTTGCCAGTTTAAAAATAATGTATAAAAAATTGATTTGTGCTTTAAAATGTGTGAGTACTTGTTGTTTTAATTTTTTTATGTACAATTGTTCAAAGATTAAGGTTATTCATCCTATAGCATTATCTTCTGTGACTTTTAATTGCTTCAAAATGAGATTTTTAAGTAAATCTAAGGCCAGGTCTCATGCGCGTTTTTCCTCTGTACAAACTTTACAAAAACATCTCCCCAAACAGTTTCGCTGGATTTTGCCACACATTTTTGTTGATATAAACAATGTTTTTGCTAGCCGACATGTGCACAGTTTTTTTTATTTGAAATATGTGGCAAACCATAGTCTGCGAAACGGCATTTTGACCAACGAAAAAATTACAAAAATGTCTTTCATAAATTACCTGATTCTTTGTCATTATTTATATTTGCTGTGTATTATATAAAATATTTAACAATTTATTATCTAATTCTTTGAAATCTAAAAACTAAAAAGTTCGGAGAGCAAAATACGCTGGCGACTTGGCTTTATGTAGTCATAAGGAATGCTACGATAATAATATATCTTTACAGAAACTTTTCCTAAGTATTATGAATTGTAATGCAAAATAAAACATTTACATATCCATTAATTACGGCTTTAGGAATTAACTAAAGCAGTAATTAATGTGGTGTTAACCGATTCCTCACAGCACTGCCACTCAAACCTCCATTTGTGGAATAAACCTTGAAGCAATATTTAGTCGGTTTCAATTTTACTATTTCGTAATATTGTACTGAAAAATGTGATGTGGTGACATGTGACGCGTGACACGTGTTACATGATTCATAGCAATAATAAACATCTATGTAGGTTTAATTATTTTAAACATTCTGCTAATTGGAAAGATCGATAATGCACTGAAATATTATATTACTAATTTTAGTCAAAAATATATGAAAGCTGATAGGCCATATATTTTTAGGTAAATAATCAATTTAATGTGATTAAAGTAAGAATAGGAATGACTTTCCGTCATATTGTGACGTATTACCTGTCAGTATAAAGCTGTTAGGTAGGATTAGCAAAACAGATATTTTTGTAATTGTAATATTTATTTTCAATAGACTAGTAAATTTAATATCTTGAACGAAATAGTTTTATCACCATTTCTGTTTAATTCCTGGCAACTTGCAGATAATAGATATTTATATTGCAAACACTTAATTTAAAAATAAAAATAAAATATGAAAGCATAACAATTTTCTTTGCTAACCATACTTTTATTCTTACACTTTACAAGTGTCCGTGGACTGTTTACGATATCATTGATATTCCTATTCTTATCTTGATCGAATTGTACACTAATTGTTTGCTGCGGTGCTATTTCTATCTTAAAGTTTGATAATCTCGAAGAACCAACTATCTTTTGTTTTGTTTTTAATTTTACATAACATTTTTGAATAATCAAAATAATGAAAGCACAATAACACTCAAGTAATGCACAAATTAAGAAATGCAAAAGCAAAACTCCCGCCGAATATCCTAATGAGTTTTTTTTATTTCTCGTAATGGAGTCGTTACAATTCATTTTTGCCAGTGTCATGTATTTTAATTTATATTTAATTATAATTTGTTCAAAAACTTCTTCACACTATGTTAATTCGTCACATTGTGAAGTTTTTGGAAGATTTTGACGGTAGCTTGCCATAGGTAGTATCTCAAAGCGCCTAAGCACACCCAATAATTCCAATCACTATTGGCGCACTTGTTTCATCGTTCTCAGTAATACTTCACATGCGCAGACATGTAGTACACAAAATCACATCACTTTTTACACATATTACGTCAGCTTCCCACCAAAACTCCTTCAATGTTTTTTTAAATTACATTTTGTTCGTTCCTATTCCATATAAAAAGGCAAAGGCTTAAAGATCTTACAGCCATTTGAAAAATTAATGTGTTAACATAATGCACTTTTTAGTTAACAGTTCAATTACATGATCATTATATAAATTATTACATCTATGGTTATAATCTGGTAACAGTATTATATATATTTATTATATTAAGTCTTTACTTTGTAAATATTTATAGAATTGATTCCTACGGTACATACATAACAGTACATACCAATTACATCTTTAGTTCATTATCAGCATTATCGATCTTTAAAAAACTTGTTTTATAATTGAACTGCTAAAATAATAAAGATATAGGGTGCGCTTGGCAGAAAAAAGCGCTAGCAAGCGCTTGTAAGCAAAATGGCGATCGTAAGCGGTAAGCGCTGTCAAATCGTAAGTAGCTATTTTCCTCCAGGACACGATGTTAGTTTTAACCGGGGGAATCTAACCTAATTTAAATATATGTTTGTAAAGTATTCATATTAAAAACTTATCAATCATGAGTTTTTAATAGCATGTATATGTTTATTCATGTCATTATATTACTTGAAACTAATATTGCACAAAACAACTTATAAACTCTACTTCAAAACAAACAAATTAAATAAGCAAAATGGCGGATTGTGTCAGCGCTACTGAAGTAGCAATCGTGTCCTGGCCGAAAACTATTTTAGCGCTTATAAGCGCTTGCTAGCGCTTTTTTCTGCCAAACGCACCCATTATATTTTTAATAGTAAATTTGAGAGCTTGTTCGAAAGTTACATAATATTGAAAACATAGATAGCATTTATGCGTGCTTTAGCCATTTTCCAATTGCATATGAATTACCTTCTGTAGTATAATGTTAATTTATTTTAAGACTAAAATTGATAACTCTACTGATGACATAACTCTTCTATTTAATGTTTTTAGTTTAATTTTGCATACAACGGTACTGTGATCTTGATCTATTATTAGAATGTTTAGTCTAAAGATCTTGATTTCAAATGCTGTTTGCATTTTTTATTTAGTTAAAAATAAAATTTATTTATTCGTATAGTTCTTATATAAACAACCAAATAATTGTGATTAATGATAATCGTTTGATTAAAGCCAAGCGTTAATGGGTAATTAACATTAAAATATATTATGAAAAAAAGACAATTTTTCTCGATATGTTATTAATTATGATACGTGATAGTTATGAAATAGAAATTTTTAAATAATGAAACTGGCTTATGTATTTTTTTTTTGTAAATATTACAAATATTCCAAGTAGTTTTAGTCAATTGTATAATATCACTAGTGTAGAGATGTATGTAATTCTAATGTATTTAATTTTTTTTATTGGTAACCGTTTTTTGAGAGTTGGCGCGAAAACTCGCTTAGGGACGATTAAATTAATTTTACGCTTTCTAACTCTAGATCTTTCTTTCTACGTCTCGACAATTTAAAATGCAGTAGTAACCAGTGCATAAAAATTTACCACTATTCCAGTCGCCACAAATAGCTAATGTAGCCACCACCCTGTCGAAGACGAATGTTTGAAAGAATTTCTGACTTTATTGTAAACTATATTACAAAGACAATAACATAGTTCATTAACTTGCCGATCAATACCATGTTAAATATGCATGTAGTGGTATAAAATATGCGACCGTAAAGTTTATACATCGGGGCTTTTAAAGAAATTTTGTCTTGATTTTGTAGCACGTTGTCCTTATTAATCCCGTTTGACTGCCACGTTTTCTCACTGACGTCTCGGTTATACAATTTTTTAAAAGTTTAGTTGTTAGCATCCTTTTAAAGTAAAGGTGTGTTTTTATTCAATATAACAGATAATATACGATATTAGTTCATAAAAAATATCTACGGGATTGTTTGTACTTCGTGCTACAGAAATGACCCTCTACAAAGACAGAGTCGAATATGTCTTTCTATAGCACTATGTATAATATTTGCGGCTGGATGCTGTACTAGAAATTGTTTTTTTGAACGCCATAAATCATGACAAGGCTACCTTCATTGTTTTTTATAAATTACCGGTAAAATAAGTACCTAACAACTCTTTTTGTTTGAAATACATGAATGATTACGTCAAAAGATCGCCAAAAGTATTTAAATTTTAAAATCGATACCTTTATTGTATTTACTTATATTACTGGAATTGAAAATTCAAAATCTGTCTTCAGAAATGTGTGCTACGATGTCAAAGCGACATTAAGAAAAGAAAAGATTATTTGTCTAAAATTTGCTGATGTAGCTTTTTAACCTTTTTCCCCAGTTATTGCGTTTGTAAAAAATGGACTGTATTGCTTTGAGTAATCCTTTTTATTTATATCATCCCTAATAAACATTTATTTTCTAGTTTCGTTTTTTTATTTATACCTTTTTGTTATAATTTTTCGGTACGTTATATAATTTTGTAAGGAACTATTAATTAATGGACGGAAATATTTATACGTTTCTTCACAAGAAGGTGGAACCATTTGACGTAAAACCAAATAAAATAAACTTATTAGCTCGCAAATTACTATACTACAGTCGGTCATCAAGGCGTCTAGACGGATAACCGTGCGGTAGGTGCGGCGAGAAGCGGCCGGGACGGAGCTAGGGTTGTCCTGTCACGCAAATAAATTAAAACACTTCATCCTACATGTGCGGTGAAAACTGTGGGTTGTACTTATTTAAAGATAAGGATATAAAGTTTCATCAGATACCACATACACAGGAATTTGTTTAAACGTGAAATAAATTGAAATCAATTTTTTATTTCTTCCCGTTCTGGCAACCCTAGCAATTTATTGTTTATGTCGGCTTTTCGAACAATATCAAACGCGATGACTGACTGTAATAAGTTCTTTGGCTGTGACTATACTATATTATGATTTAATTAGCTTGTCTTTATCAGAGTGAACGAAAGTTTTGAAACGTCATACAAGCTTCTAGCTACGCTCGCAAACTGTGCAGTAGCAGATAAGGAAAGAAACGCGATATTTAGAACTATCAACGTGGACATCGCATAAACGCTGGCAAGAAGCTCCCGCACTCTTGCTCACTCTTTGCCTTTAATTGACAGATACTGTAAAGAATAAGGGTGTTACCACATTATTATACACACGATGGTGGAATGAATTAGCCGACGGCGATCGATAATTTCTACCACACCGATCGATTGATGGTGGAATGGATTGATCTACGTAACACCCTAAGTCTATACTTTGAAATATAATTTACATTTATTCCATTTCCGTAATAATTTTCTGTCTATATAATACAAATTATCAAACCAATTGAACAATATTCATTGATAGTTGAAACCGGAAAAAATATACATATAATGTGGTTCTATCTTCTTGTGACTAAAAAAATTAAAAATGTAAGACTTTAAAATGTAAAACAATCTTATAGGCTAACTTATCTTCTTTACACTCGTTTAAAAAGAATGCCAAACCAATTTCTTTAGTTTGTTCGGCGAGAGTTGATAAAAAATCAGGGTTTCTAAACTTATTACAAATTGCGGCCCGTTCAATAATTTTGCTGATAGATAATAATAAATTGTACTTTTACTTCTAGTACCATAAAACTCTGTTGCGGCAATAAGCAACGCCTTTGTACATACACAAACTACAGTCGCAATTGCGGGAAGTCTTCATAATATTTATCAACAATCACTGAACAGACTTTAGGCGTACGGACTGAACAAGGCTGTAAAATCGACTTAATGTATTATTAGAAAGTTCAACCGTAGTATTTTTTTTAAATGAGTTTTGTATATCATAGTTCATAGTTTATAACAGTTTTTGCTAGCGATAGCTGTATAACTGAGATTAAGTGTAGCCACACTCTCATCTTATGTCATTTGTCGACCGCCGGCCCATGAACAACTGCAACACTAGGAAAATTGCAGGTGCTGGCCTTTTAAAATCGAGTGAGCTCGTTTTTAGAATGTTTGGTTGATGTGGTTTATATACCTGTTGCCGTAGTAGGAGCATGTGTTCAATGTCTGTATTTCATCTGAGTTTTTTTAGAATAAAGGTGACAACACACAAACACGCAGTCCACCTGATGGTAAGTGTATGCTATGGCCCATAGACATCTATCACAGAAGAGATTTCTGTGACATATATATTTATCCTCAATTGAGAATCAAATAGTAGATGCGTTGTCACCCCTGAGCACTAAGATGGAATGCGTGGTACCCAGTCAAAAGGGTCTCCAGTTATCAACACTCACCATACCACACCTGTATCATGTATCATGTCATCACCACCATGTAAAATTTAAAATGTTAATATAGACTTAGGTCCGCCACATATATACGGAATTACGAAGGCAGCAAGTCTATATAAAATTAAGGACGCATCAGCCCATCACGCACCTACGGAAGTTTTCAGTTCGAAATTTTGCGGTTAAAAGGGGATTCCGTATGTGTGTGGCGGACTCGTTCGTTCCGTTTCGGAATTCCGTATGTAGTGTGTGCCGGATCATATAGAGAATTCATCACCTTTTTTGACCCATTTGTGTCTTAAAGTTCGTCTGGGATATGCCAAATAGATCTCATGGCTTCCGATAGATGGCGGTAAAACCGTTTTTACGCCAGACGTAAGATACTTAGACCGGCGAAGAGAAGTAGTGTCATAGGTGCTCACGTCTGGTAATCCGATCGCCAATCCACATACCAATCGTGTCGATTAAAGTAAATCCTTTCTAAAAAGCGAGAGGGCTATATCCAGCTGTGGACGTCTACGGGCTGGTGATTAAGAAGATATACATATATTTACCTACTTAAACTTAAAGACTTCTACTTATGTATATTTTTCTACAAGAGGGCACTACGGTACTAATACATTGCGCACTAAGTAACGCTTAATTCTCCGTAACATCCTAAGTTGATTACGAACAGGCGAGAAAACTAGTTCTTTGTTTTGTAAACGCCGAATGTTGTTATCGACAAACAAAACGACAAATCTTTGTCAACGTGATCTGAAGTTTATTTCAGATAACTTAATTTCGTATTTGCCTGAAAACAGTTATTGTCGTAAATGAATTTACAACTTAATGGCATATTTGCCGAGCCAGCTCAGCTACCCGCACTGCCGATGCCCGCGCAATCCACAGCAGTGACGCTCTTTTTGTTCTGGATTGTCGATCTAGTACTAGACAATGAAAGTCTTAGCATTTACCTATTTAAATACAAAAGCAAAGATTTACACTACTAGTAGCCACATTAACAGTATTTGTAAGTTGAATAAAACTAAATTTACGGATTTTATCGCGTTTATTTCACTACTTTTACTTATTTTTAATTCCCGACGTTTCGGGTGCTTTACAGCAACCATGGTCACGGGGGGGGGGGGACTGAGATGTTTGACATCCCAATGTCATAGTTAGTCCGGCTACCTTCAGTTTTTGAATATTAATTTTTGGTCCGATTTACGCAAAACGAGCTTATAGTATCATGAAGTCTTGCAGTGGTATGCTTAGGTTTGGGTTTAAAGACTTCATGATACAACGTAATGCAAAGCACCAAAGTCAAACATCTCAGTCCCCCCCGTGACCACGGTTGCTGTAAAGCACCCGAAACGTCGGGAATTAAAAATAAGTAAAAGTAGTGAAATAAACGCGATAAAATCCGTAAATTTAGTTTTATTCAATGTGTAGTGTTCGCGTAAATTTAAGAAATCATTATTGCATTTGTAAGGTTATCGCTATATGCTAAAGAAATAAACCTCGAGTTTCGGCTATCGCTAGTAAAACATTTTTAAATAGCATTACGCATTTTTGTAGATTTAAGGACTTTTGAAATTATAATATTAAGTCGTTCGATAGTCGGACACCTGGAACACCAGTAATTACTTTTAGGTTAAGTAATTTGTAGGAAAATTTGTTAGTTCAGTTTAATTTTTCGGGCAGTAACGGTATCTAGTGAAGGTAAACGTTCGTCGGTTACTTTTTTATAACGAAAATTAAATCAACTAACAAATTTTCGCGCTTATTTAACGAAAAATATATGAATAATATTATAGATTAAAATTCAAAATAAGTCTGGTATAGTATATAATAATAAAAGAGAAATTTGGCATTCAATGCTACTATAGGTTTTTTTTAAACTTAACGTAAAATATGCAAATTTTAGAGCCGTTATTAATAAAAGATGTTTATTCTTAAAAACATGCAACTCAAATGAAGCAACGTTACTGATGAAGATGTTTGTTTATATATTTATATACTTATATTTTATGTTTTGAAAAATAATGAATAAGATAACAAATAATATCCCCGTCAATATTTAAAAACAATTTATAGAAACAGTGAGATGTGTTTGATGGTCGCGATGATCTGATGAAACTTTAGTAAAGGAGACAAAAGTGTTCACGGAGGAGTAAGGGATAAAATTAAGTTAATTTCATTATGTAAAAATAACTGAATTACATAGTTAGTCTAATATGCCTTTTTTAGTTTTATCATATTTTAAATGCATAATGAATGTACGAGGTTTGAAAGCCACATACAAGAATTACAGTTGCTTGTGTACGAAGAAAAAAAACAACGGTTGGCAGCCCAGAAGAGAGACAGATAACCAATCAATTAAAATTAGGTTGACAGGTATTTGAAGTCTTGATAACATTATTCCAGACTCCCTTCAACTTTGAATTCGATCCGATCTTGATCAAAAAAGGCTGGCTGATCTGAACACACTTTTTTACTCACATGAATTAAAAACATCTATCCCCTGTGTCTAGTTTTACCCCCCTGCCACACACTCATCGAGTGACATGGGAAGTAGCGAGGAAAAGAGGCAGAGACGTAGTGTGGCCACAATACTCCTTATGCCGCACGTCATGCTCATCGCTCCCTGTTTTGTCGGTTTTTTGGACGCGAGTCAAAGGACTGGCAATGTGAGCGCGAGTGGCCACACACTCGCGTAAACGCAGTCCGTATCGAGCGCACGTTACGAAAGCATCGTTCTATCGCGATGAATATAATTCTTTTTTATGACATTGATATAATTAGCTGTACTAAATATGCATATAGTGTGCATACTGCCACAGTTGCTACAACAGTTGTGTTGCAAACGCGAGCGGCCTAGTGCGGAGCGCCGCGTTTAATTGCATGAATAGAGCAGTGAGTGGTGGAGCAATTACAAAGCTCTAGTAACATCAGGAATTGAAGTTAAATACGATAATATTTCTACAATTACTTTAAAATGTAATAATTGTATATATGGATAAGAACTTGTGGCCACCGTTTTATAAATTTTCTATCATTGGACTTAATAACGGCTCTACATTGCAACAATTTTTCTAGATACATGTAATTTGGTAGTTTGTCATAAACATATTGTACAAAAATCGACAATTTATTTTTCCTAGTGTTAAGTCTTTTCAATTTTCTCTATACATTAATAATAACTACAATAAAATTGAATTTAATCAAAGAAATTTAATGTAGATTAGAATCGGCAGAATATAATAGAGATATTATATTTATTTTCGTTATGGAGGACAGGTCCGGATACTGCCAGAGGAATGTATATAGATTAAGAGTAGAGCCAAGATAGCTAGGCGAAGTTTGAGACGACGACGCATCTCTTTCAATGTTACCATTCGAGATTGTTTCTCAACAAATTTTATTCCCAAATAAAATTATAATAATTATAACAATAGTGTTTTATTTATATTTCTAAACCTTAAATCAATTTCTGGCGATGCACCCGCCTCTGTAAATAACCGCTCACGGGATACCGAAGTTGCCACGATAGGCAAATAGATCTTATCTAGACTATGAAGCCCGGAAAATAACCCTATTCATGCCATCCCACATGTAAAATATGAAATTCAACTTCTGCTTTAGTATTATTTCTTATTTTGTCGTGCGTTAATTTTTTCTGGTAGTTCCATATTAAGTCGCCTTCAGTATTATCGCATTTTCTGAATACATCTACAAAACTATACCTAAAAACAAACAGGTGAATAACCGCTCATCCATAAAAATCAATATTTCTGAAAAATGATTGTAACTAAATACGAAGCACCGTAAGCCGATAAAATAATTTCCATTACAAAATAACTATTACCTTATAAGACTTTACTTAAGCTATTAATTAAGTTAAAACTCAAACAATATAATTATTAACAAGAAAATGCATCAAACAATTTCAATCCATTTTCAATATTTGTAAACTTATCTTAATTAATTATCACAATAAAAATAACTAGAATTTTACAAGAAAATGGAATTACCGATTGAAGACAAGTTCAAGTATATTAATTATTTTCGGCTGAAAGACCATTCGCCTGTTTGTTGATTCGTAATTAAAATTTTCGGGATTGAGTTATTTCTGCTAAATACTCGTAAACCTTCTAACTTTGAATATTTAGACGTTATCTAACTTTGACATATTTTGTTTGGAATATTTATTTTTCAATAACATGAAATTCGTGATAATCATCGTTCGCAACTTTTAACATACGGAATTTTATACCTTGGAATTGTTGGTTATTAAGTAACCTTTGACGGCAAGCCAAAACATCGTTCATAAAACATCGCTCATGAATAACCACGTTTATGAACGATATATTGATGTTTGAAAGAATTGATGTATCGTTTCCATCCCTAGTCGCACATCGAATAAGTGCCATTTAGTGTTATTACACTGCACGGTGGCAAGGGCACTGCAGACCGGGTCGACTTTGACGCCCTAATTAGTGGTACGCCTTGAATCAGGGCGTAGGGACCCTGATTCAGGTAGGACCCTGGTAGGACCAGGTAGGACCCTGATAAGGGTGAAAATTGGGAGATGAAATTGTTACACAAATATGTTAAACAATGTTTGCATGCTACTATTTAATTCATATTAAAGATATTCCTTAATTCACTTAAAATCGTCAACTTTTAATAAAAAAATAGAGCTGCCTTAAAAGATCTAATAACACTAAGTAGGTAGTAGTAAAACCACACTTTTCTTTTATTACACAATTTCTCACCCTGTCATTCAGGTTCAGCCCTAACATACTCCTTAGCAACCACATTTCTACTGCATTTATTCTACTCTCGTACTTCTGCCACACCCAACTTTCACTACCATACCTTTAAGTAGGGACCAACACAGCATTGTGAATTACCATACATGCCATTTTTGACACATTCTTGACTTTTGACAATAGATTGCAGAGGCCCATTTACTTTATTTCCTGCATTCACTCAGTGTTCTATGACCTTATCATATCTTCCATCCCGGCTGAATACACATCCCAAATATACAAACTCATCAACTTGCTCGATCAACTTCCCTTCTATTCTTATTTCACAGTCTTCTCTTTCAAAAACCATAACTTTCATCTTACTTGTGTTCACTTTCATACCCCTTTTTTTTAAAGACCTGTTCATTAATGTAACCATCATTTGTAACTCGGCCGTCAAAAATGCAAAAATAACTTGATCATTGGCATACAAAAGGCATTTGATGGTAATCTCACCCATTCTTAATCCACATTCTTTTTTTATTTTTCAAACAACTGTCCATAAATAGGTTAAACAGCCACAGGGAAGCCACACAGCCCTGTCTGACACCTTTATGGATGCCAAACCAGTCCGAGTAGACCCCATTAATCCTAACACAAGTACTTGAGGCCCTCCCTATAAAGAGGTTTTAATGCCCGTAGTTTAGTTTAGTTTAGTTTACGACGGGCTGTTTTCCGCAACTCCACGTCTAAGCGCGTATTTTGCGTGTGGGCAGGAATAATATGCTTATTCAAGCCATGATATCTCCCCGAAGAAGCTCAGCAGTCCCTTGATGTTGCAAGCAACTTCGGGGAGCGATCCCGGCGTGCCGAGATGTTCAGCCCTGTATGAAGCGACTTCTGGACATGTCAGTAACACGTGAGCCGCCGTTTCCTCCCATGCATGCCCTGCACAGGGGGCTGTCAGTAACACCTATGGTGAACAAATGTTTGTTAAAAAAGCCATGTCCTGTGATAGCACTTGTTACTATCCTGATCTGTGGCTTGTTCAGTTTCATTAGAACCTTGGTTAGACGACTGTTTATTTCAGGTAGGGCCTCCCTAGCTTGTCTACAGTCTACAAAATTTTTCCAAAGCTGAGTGTGTAAATTATTGAAGTATCTACGTACCAGTGAACGAACATAGCCAAAGGGGATTGATATTATTGGTTCCAGCCTTACAGTTGCTAGGGCCGATTCCCTTCTGGCCAGTTCATCTGCTGCATCGTTTCCTCTAGATCCACTGTCCCTTGATCCATTGCAGAGTCATATTGTTGTGCTTACATACCTCATTCAATCGTTGATGGCACTCGTATATCAGTCCCGAGTTCGTTACATTGCAACTCAGAGCTTGTAGTACCGCCATACTGTCGGTCAGTATTCTGATGGAGAAGTCTTTCACCTTCCTAGCATCTATTGCTATGGCCGCTTGGATGACCGCATTCAGCCTCCTGTGTTGTGGGTACCCAGCGGTGTGCATATGTGGATATTAAGGTCTACAGAGAAAGCCCCAGACCCCACACCTTCATTTGTCTTAAGAGCCATCCGTGAAAACTTTGAGCTATCTTGGACCCAATCCTTCCAGATGGTCAGTTTCCTTCAATTGTATCCTGTACTTTTTATCAAATACAAATTGTTTTGGGATCCTATCATACTTGGCTTGTAAGATAGGAATTTTGAGTAAATTCTATCGATTATATCTGTATGGGGGACTCTACTCTTACTTAAAAGATTTAGGGTCTTGAGTCAAATGGCAGCTAAAGTTGCTTCTTGTTGTATATGTAGATGAAGCGGTGTTAGCTCCAGCATAGCCTCCAAAGCTGCTGTTGGTGTAGTCCTTATGCAGCCCGTGGCAGCCATACAAGCTAATCACTGGTAACGCTGAAGCTTTTGTATAGTGGTGGCTTCATTGGTTTTGGTCCACCATACCAGAGAGCCGTATGCGATCATGGGCCGAATTACAGTTTTGTACAGCCACAGTATAATTTTTGGTGTTAAACCCCATCGCTTACCAATCATGTTTCTGAATTGCCAGAAAGTTAAACTAGCTTTGCTGATTTTATTTTCTATGTGTTTGTTCCAGTTAAGTTTACTGTCCAAGGTACCTAGGTATTTTACCTCGGAAGAAAGTTGGAGTTTTGTGCTGAAAAGACTTGGAAGATGATAGTTATTCAGCATTCGTTTTTGTGTGAACATTACTATAACCGTTTTATTTGGATTAACGGTTAGGTCATATTCCCTGCACCATCTCTCCACAATCGAGAACAATGCTTGCTAACTTACCAGAGACCAGTATTGTCAGATCATCTGCATAACCGACTGTGTAGAAATGATTAGCGTTTAATTTGCTGATGAGTTCATTAATGACCATATTCCACAGGAGAAGTGAAAGAACCCCATCCTGCGGGCATCCTTTCATGATCTGAATTGTCTGAGATTCACAAGCAATCTTTATTGTTCGTGTACTGAGCATGTTTACTATCCAGTCAATCAGTGCCGGTTCAACATTGTGTCTACTTAGGGCACCTTTTAATGCCCGTATCAACCTAGCGCTCTATTCTATTTCAATGGTAAACAGTTCCCAAAAATAACTTTTTTAAAGTATGCTATAGAAGTTTTAAATTTCATAAACGTAAGGGCATGTCTTAGATGAAAGTGAAGTATTATTAAAAATTTGTTAATAAAAAACTTTAATTACCAAATAAAAATACAATAATAAAGCTAATTAACATATTAAATATCACATTATTCATCCTCAACCATTTCGACATCTTCCATGTCTTCTTTCTTCTTTCCAGCGGCAGATTTTCGCGCTGAAACAGTTTGTTTATAGTGTTCCAATGCTTCAGTCAAAGGTTCTACAAACCTGTCGAATTCTATGTCTTTCATAGCTTCTAGGACATCTTGTCCCGTTAATGCTTTTCTTTTATTATTTTTTACAATGTTTGTAGCTGCTGAAGTTACATATAAAACAAAAACTGATGCAGCTTTTGCTAAACCGGTACGTGCTTCCTTGGAAATAGCTACACCCTCTGGAAGTGATTCCTTCACAATTCGTGTGACAACAGTCATGGGCAAATTTAGGTCTTCAAGTTTTTCAGCCATTATTACGTACTTTATATATACACTTTAACTAACCATAGCAAATAATGCGTTTATATGTAGAAAAATGAAATTAAACCGCCAAAACCAAAAACCAATGCTTCTACCTTGTGTCACCTCATCACCTGTCAACATCATTTTTTTAACTGGCTTTACGGCTCTGGGTTCTAGCCTTTCTGAGCCAATAAATTCTTTCGGAATCTTCGTTTTTATATAAACTCTGATTTTTCATTCCGTAGAATTCTGACAGCTATCATTTTTTGACATGTCAGAGATTACAAACCTTTTTGGCCGGGCACATTTTTCAATTTCAATACGTGTCTGAACATCTGAGTCTATACATACATTTTATTTGTTAGTAAATGTATCCATTTTATTAAGTGCGGTACTCTACATGGTTTTACGGCGAGTGATAATTACGTCCCTTTTCATTACAAACAGTAAAAAATGCACAAGTAAAAATAACATATTTTTATTAAAATCTTTAGTCATCATTAATACTTATATCACTATCTTCATCATCGTCATCATCGCTGACATGAATTATTAAAGAGTCTGCGACTGTGTCAATGAAATCGTCGAGAGTGCACATCTTATCTTCTTCTTTGATTGTATGGCTGATACATTCTTGCCATTTATCAGGAGTAATACTACTTATACTTTCCAGTAATAGTTTTTTAACTTCCGCCATTTTAAAACTTCTGTTGTGTCTTGCGACATGCCCCTTCACTTGAGCCCACACCAATTCAATAGGGTTGAGCTCACAATGATATGGGGGCAGTCTAAGCACAGTAATGCCTTGTGCTGTGGCCATCTCGTCTACAATACACTGTTGATATTTGTATTTCTCCTGACCCACAATTTCCAATAAATTAACTTTTAGCATTTTTTCTTCAAAATTTAAATTTTTTGAAGTCAACCACGCTTGGATATCGCCTTTTCTCCATGCACTCGTTGGTACTTTTTCGACCTTCCTCGAATGATAGGGAGCATTATCCAACACTACTACCGAGTTTGGTTTTAATTTTGGAAGTATTTTTGTGAACCACTCCTCAAATACTTCCCCAGTCATCTCCTTGTGGTAATCTGCCAAGCCTTTTTTTGCCTCAAAAACTAATAAACCATCTTCCAAAAATCCTTCTTCGCTCCCTATATGGCTAACTATAAGTCGCCCCCCTTTGCCTGTTGGTGCCTTAAGCCCTGTTGTCAAGCCATCGAGGAAAGCTTGTCGTGAAGATTGAATGTTGGTATCACACCACACTTTATTGACGGTATGTCCTGAAAATAAAAATATATTTAATATTTCACTTATACATGAGGACAGTTATATATGCATATAAATTGAAAAATATTACCTGTAAACATGGATTTCTTTATTTATTTATTCATTTTGGTAACAAAAATTTATTAACAAAGTTAATTTAAGTATTACATAAGTACAGAATTCGATTTCCGACTAATACTTTGAAGAAAAGATAGGTTATAAAAAAGTTAATTACCACATAATTCAATACTTGCCTTCGTTTACCCACGTTTCATCCTGGTAATATATAAGCCTGCCTTCTCTTCTATATTGTTTAATTTGGTGCAAGTATTTTTGACGCCATAGTACTATCTCCTTGCGATCTGTTAGCGCACTTCGACGTTTGCGACTTGTGTATTTAAAATTTAAATGCTTCAATACTTTTCTTAATGTTGATTTCGACATAACAGGCATGTCTGGATCACCAGTTATCTCTTGGTGAATCTGAAATAAGCATTTACATTACAGTTAAAATGTAGACAGGCAACACAGGTTAAAGTATAGTTTTAAAACAATGGGGGATGTCAGCAACGAGGTGTTAAAGAATTAGCAATAACTTTACCTTTTCAATAGTCGGAATCTCGTTCCTGTAGAAAAACGCGTGAACCTTTCGTCGAGTTGCGGCGAAAGTGAATTCGTCAAATTTTTTGTATGAAAGATAGTTGAGGTCCACTCTTTTTCGGCTTTTGAAATTCTTTTGTGTCTTTATATTCTTTGGTAATTTTATAGACACTTGACAGACCCACGCCAGTCATCTCAGAAGTCTTTTTAGCACATTCCGTTGCACTCCAATCAGTTGTTTGCGGCCAATTTTCTATATTATATTTGTAAATATTTAGAATTATGGTCTTTTCGTTGGGCGTAAAAGCACCACGAGGACGCTTCTTTCTGGGAGAAAGAAAGTCTAAGCCTTGTGCTCTGTCAGATGGGGCTGCTTCCCGGGAAGGGCCAGGTTGTGGCTCCATAACGTTTATAAAAATCAACAAACGATCACAAAACGAAAGGTCAACAAGAAAAAACTTAACAGAATAACAGAAACTTAACAAATATAACAAGATAATAACAACAAATAGCAGCAAACACCGAGAACACATGCGCATTCGAGCATTCAAAGAAGTCGAATGAAAATCAATCAATGTGACAGACGCGACGTGACAGCTAACATTTTTTTAAAAGGTTTTTTAAACCTGGAATTAGTAGACAGTGATGCCAGCTAAAGAATAAAATATTAAGTAATTAAAGTTAATTAGATATATTGTTCGTGATATTGAAATATTTGTTATTTTTGTATTAGGTGACTTGTATAAGTAAATATTTAGATTTACCTTTTTGTAGGTGAAACATAAAAAATACGTAGCATTTTATTATTTATTGCCCTCAAATGGTTCAAATTTGTCTCTTTTTCGGTGGAGAACTTTTTTAGTAGCAACACTTACGAAATGTCAGAATTCTACGGAATGAAAAATCAGAGTTTAGTTTTTCTTTACAATATGCTGATGCGTCACATTGCGAAGTTTTTGGGAGATTTTGAAGACAGTTCAAACCAGCGGACAGTTGATCACGACAGCCACTCAAATTCATTAGGCGCCCAAGCGATCAAAATAACTTGATGTTTATATCTACATCAAAGCACTTGTTTCGTCGTTTTCTCTAATAGTTCACACGCACAGATACTTAAATCACAAAATCGCATCACTTTTACGAATCAAAATCCACTTCAAACCATTACTCCAATGTTTTTCACGTAGTAGAACATAATGATATTTTTTATTTCTGTTCTTGTAATAATTGTAAATAATTATAAAAATCATTTTAAAGAAGGCTTCATAAGAAAATATTTATACTTATGCATAATTTACAATCGTGTTTAACTACTGGCTTTGTTTCAGAGTCGTAGTTTTGGGGTGAATTGTGTTTGCCCAGTATTTATTTTCATGTTTCATTTTTTATCGTGTCCAAACTGTTACAAATGGATCTCACTTGTTGCGTGACAGTATGCTAAAGTGAATTATTCAAAGGATGTGGTGTATCTTTTCACGGGTAAATAATTTTGTTATGCTTGAAGTAGGGATCCGATATTTAGTTTAGTTAAAGATATTTTATTTTTTTTTTATTATATTCTATAAAATCAAAGGTATTATAATATATTTCTATAAGAAGTATATTATAATATCTTTGATTTTAGTCTACTAAAATCTTCTAGCTTTCTATGTTAGTGAAGTGATTTATGTTATGAGTTAATGTTTTGTTTGACAGAATGCGATGTTACGTGAGAGTGTTGGTGTGCATATTTATCTTTCATATACAACGCTTAGTAATATATTTTCAAAGCTATTCCTATTATCCGTTAAACATTCAATCCGCATCTGCAGGCTTATGGTGGCCACACACGGTCAGTTAAAGTTATCAGTCGAGCTGATATAAGTTCGAACGGATTCAAGCCAAAGAAATTTTCACACACACGATCAGTTTAATTGATAATTCCAACTGATCAAGCCAAACTAAGACTGTGATATTTTTTAAAATGTCATATTTTTGATATATAATGTTGGAGTTTTATATATCGTAAGTTATTTAGTAAGTCAATATCGGAGTTTTATAAATCGGAAAAATATCGATATATCGGCTTTATTTAAAAAAAAACAACCGTAGGTCATTTGAGTTTAGTTCATTTATTATATTTATGAAGCAAATTAAATTATAAATGTATAAAAATTTTAAATTATAGTTCCTATTATCATAATCATAAACACTCACGCCTGTCACCCAGAGGGGTAGGCAGAGACTACGGACTTCCATTTGGCACGATACTGACATACTTCTTTCGCCTCCTTTACATCCATATATCTACGCATAAATGCTCGTCGGTTAAGGGTACTTCTAACGTGGCCCATTTTCAAAATATCGCCAATTTGGTCGATAAACTTTTTTCTAGGGCGTCCTTTCCAGACTCTGCCGCTCACATCTGCCACATACATTTGTTTTGTCACTCTATCCTCATTCATTCTTTCTACATGACCAAATCACCGAAGCATTCCTTTGTTAATCCTGGTCACATCATCTTGCAAACCACATTTATCTCTTATCACGCAATTTTTTCACCCTGTCATTCAAATTCAACCCTAGCATACTCCTTAAAGACCGCATTTCTACAACATTTATTTTACTTTCGTGCTTCTTCTGGCACACCCAGCTTTCACTACCATACATTAAAGTAGGGACTAACACAGCATTATGAATTACCATACGTGCCTTTTTTGACACATTCTGGTTCTTCATAATAGAGTGTAGTGCTCCATTCACTCTATTCCCTGCATTTACTCGTCGTTCTATATCCTTATCATATCTACCATCCCTGCTAAATAAATACACATCCCAAATACACAAACTCATCCACTTGCTCAATTAACTCTCCTTCTATTCTTATTTCACATACCGTTTTGCTTTCTTCTCTTTGAAAAACCATCACTTTCATCTTACTTGCGTTCACTTTCATCCCCCTTTCTTTTAATGCCCAGTTCATTAATGTAACCATCATTTGCAACTCAGCCGCCGATGACGCAAATATGACTTGATCATCGGCATGCAAAAGACATTTGACGGTTGACTCACCCATTCTTAACCCACATTCTTTATCTTTCATAGTTTGCAAACACCTGTCCATAAATAGGTTGAACAGCCAAGGGGAAGCTACACAGCCCTGTCTGACACCTTTTTGGATGCCAAACCAGTCCGAATAGATCCCATTGATCCTGACACAAGCTCTAGAGTCCCTATAAAGAGACCTTAATGCCTGTATAAACCAGCGCTCAACCCATATGAGTTCAGTGTTTGCCATAACACATTCCTGTCCACTCTGTCATAAGCCTTTTCCAAGACCATGAACGCACAAAAAACTTTCTGGTTTTTGGTCAAAAATTTCTCCGAAATCATGCGCATAGAAAAGACTTGATCTATACACTCCATTCCCTTTCTAAAACCCGCTTGCACATCCCAAAGTTTTCCATCAGTTTCTTTCATAACTCTTTCAATTAACACCTTAGCATACAGTTTACCCACAAATTCCCAACATAAATTAAACAAGGTGTACAGCAGGCCTGCTACCACTCCTTCTCCAGCCCTTAGCATCTCGAGTGATACTCTATCATATCCAGCTGTGTTACCTGCTTTCATGCTTTTCATTGCTTTCATTATTTCATCTACACTTATCTCCATACCCCTTTACACTTCTTTCGGAATTTCTAGTTCATTTAATTCAGACGGCTCTTCACTCATAAACACTCTTTCAAAGTATTCCTTCCATCTGTTTAAATTCGAAACTTCATAATTCAGAATACATCCATTCTTGTCTCTTATAGCATTAATTATAGGCTGTTTTGTATTTACCCTGGCAGTTCTTACAAGTTTCCAGAATATTTTTATATTAGCCTGGAAATTATTAGATATCCTTCTATCATTCTTATCCGCTATTTCTTTCTTTTTCCTTTTAACTACTTCTTTTACTCTCTTATTTAGACGTCTAAATTCTGCCTTTTTTCTTTCAATATCATCATTCATACCACCAGAATTACCAGCTTTGGTTGCTAGTAAATCTAACCATGCTTTCTTCTTTGATTCAACTTCCACCCGTACCTCATCATTCCACCACAACGTATTACTTTTCCTTTCATTTGTTCTCTTACTTACACCACATACTTTGGTGGCTGCATCCACCAAACCTTTCTTAATATTATCCCACACAGTATTCAAGTCAAGTCATTCAAGTATATCATTCATATACAACTCATTCAAACATCTAATATTTTCTCTCAGTCTACATTTATACTTCTCTTTCACATCTTCATCTTGTAAATTCTCTATTCTTATATGCTGTAACGCAGTGGTAGACACAGATGTCCGATGCCGCCAACGCAACGCTTGAAAAGACCATTAATTCGACATAAGATCAAGTAATGATCCGTCCCTACGTTGGACCCCCGGTAAACCCTTGTATCTACGACTGCGCTTCTCATTCTTTCATCCACAATTACGAAATATATCATGCTTCTATCATCACCTCTTTCCCATGTACATATGTGAATCTTCTTATGACGAAAAAAGTATTCGTCACAAAAAGATTCTTTTCCACACATACGTGAGGAGGACTTCACCATTCTCATTTATTCTTTCATCACCAAACCTCTTCACCCCAACCCTTCCATTAAAGTCTCCTAACATAATAATATTTTCATTTTCCTTACATTTTGTCAACACCATCCTTACCATGTCCCAAAACTGCTCTCGGATGTAAGTGGGCTTAGACATGTCTGGGGCGTACACCCCTAGCAGGAACAGCTTCTTTAAGCCCACTTTCATTCGTATCCATAGCAGCCTCGGGCTTACACATTCATACTCTTTCACACATTGACCCATTCTTTCTGAAAGGATAAAACCGACTCCCTGGCATGCCCGTTCGGTCTCGTCTACACCAGACTAATACGCGGTATACGTGCCATGTGCAGTGGTATCCTTTCCCTTTCGTTTCGTCTCATTTACACATAACACATCTATTCCTCTGTCATTCATAATTTCGCTTACTTCATCCATCTTGTCATTCATTGCTCCACATACATTCAGCGTAGCCAGACGGGCTTCCGCAATCCACTTTTCGCCCCTGCGGGAGACAGAACGTGACGGGTGGGGAACCCCTGCCCCATTAAAGGGGCGCCGGGAACTCGGGGTCATTTCTTTTATTTCCTGACTCATGGTGCGAACAAGGTCTGGTGGTAGATTTTACGCCGCTACCGTACGGCGAGGAACCGAGTCTATTTTTTCGGCTTTGTCGCTCGTTTAGCACCACCCGAGGGACACGTGTAGAGTGGGCCTAAGGTTAGGTGGTCGAAGTCTACGGACGCGAGCGACTTATCCCCCAATTTATTATTGTTTAATTATTGTTAGTTCCTATTAATTATTGTTTAATTTAAATAAGACGATTATGTGTACCAATATGTTTCCGTAAGAGTTTGAAAAATACTCGTTGTTTTATATGTTCTGCTGTTAAATATGTTTAAAAGCAAAGGTGCTACAGATGTAGCTGAAGAAATCAAATATTTAACAGCTATTAAGATAGAACGGGATTAAACTGTCTACCCAGCAGACAGCCAATGACAACAGTAACTCAAGTTCATAAGATGCCTAACCGATCAAAATAACTTGAGGTTTATATTAACATCGAAACACTTGTTTCGTCGTTTTCTCTAATATTTTACACGCGCAGACATTTAAATCACAAAATCGTATTACATTTACAAATCAAAATCCACTTCAAACCATTGTGTAAGCGATAAAACAGAAGCAAAAATCCGTCGACGGTCAAGTTCCCGCCAAAACACACAATTAGTAAAGTAGTTATAAGTTTTGTAAATTGTAGTAATTTTAATACCACAGAGATACACTATACAAAATTACATTTCTTTTTAAGATAATAAGCAAATAAATAAACTGGGGAAAAATTAATGGAATAAAATAAAGTACAGAAGATTGGGAAGTAGTAGATTAAATGATTTACGAGAAAAATAAAAAATTAAAACTTTTTATTGAAAAAAATATCGACTGTCGATATTCATGTTTTAACGCTTAGCCCACGGCGCGACCATGGTGACCATGGTTGCCATGGTATCGCCTCTCCTCTGCATCGAGCAACGAGTGAACGTGTTAATGCTGGTGCTACACTAACGGGAAACGTCAATGCCTGTAAACAAACAAATGTAACGTGATAAATGTTACTTAAACACTCAATCGTTATTAAATTTTAATATCATCATGTCATTTTAATGTCAGTCATGTCATTGAACTGCGTTAAAGTTGGCGTTAATGTTCCTTGAGGAATTTTTATATTTGTTAAAAATGGTTCTATAAAAACTTATTAGGTTTTCCTTCGCCATTCTAATTCTTCGATAGTTGTATTAAAAGATAATAATTGGAGAATTCGTCGCAAAGCATCATTTTGCGCTGTACGATTCTTAAAACTTTTGAGTCTCGAATCCCACAAACATGGCTGTTTGCAGAACTTTAAGACGAGGCATGACCCTAAATGCAAGTTTTATAATGCCTCAAAGTATATGATCCACTGCAGTAAACAAACCCAGAAAAATATATGATATTGTCCAGGATATATGCTAGTTAGATAGTGTGTTGAAAACATGATACCACTAATTTAATACGATAGAAAAAAATCACAAACATACCTCTAAAAATTTTTTTAACTAGTAAAAACCATACTAGTATACATGCAATCATTTTGATTTTTTGTCAGATTTTTATACATTCAACATATTAACGTTATAGTGTTTAAATTTTTTAGTCCAACTAATAGTTTTTTTTTAAATGCATAATCTAATTTCTGAAATAATACGTACGGATGTTTGCGTAAACGCCTGTGCAGTCACTGCCGGCCGAGGCCTGGTGCTATAGAGACGTGTCGCTCTTTTTGCCGCAGTATTTACGTTAAGATTTTTTAAGGACGCGTTTACAAAATTGATATAGGTATAGAATCGAACTATTACATTGACATGAGTCACGCACACAAGTGTACGCACGGTTGGCTTTTTGTTTTTTTTTTATAGAATAGGGGGCAAACGAGCATAGGGCTCACCTGATGTTAAGTGACTACCGCCGCCCATGATCAACCGCAACACCAGGGGAATTGCAGGTGCGTTGCCGGCCTTTAGAAAGGAGTAAGCTCTTTTCTTGAAGGTCCCCAGGTCGTATCGGTCCGGAAAAATCGCTGGTGGTAAACTATTCCACAGAGAGGTTGTACGCGGAAGAAAACTCCTCTTGAAACGTACAGTGGTGGACCGCCAAGCATCCAGATGGTGTGGATGGTATCGGGACGTTTGCCGCGTTGTGCATTCACGAAATTTGGCGGCTGGGATTAATCCGAACAATTCCTCAGAGCACTCTCCATGGTATATGCGAAAGAAAATGCAAAGAGATACAACATCTCTTCGAAGTGCCAGTGAATCGAGCCGATCGGAAAGCAGTCGGTCGTCGACGATTCGAGCCGCTCTGCGCTGGATGCGGTCAAGTGGAAGGAGCTGGTACTGGGAAGCCCCAGCCCAGAGATGGGAACAGTATTCCATGTGCGGCCGAACCTGCGCCTTGTAAAGTTGCAGGCTGTGTACCGGCATGAAATACTGTCCCGCTCTGCTGAGCACGCCAAACTTTTTAGAGGTCAATTTGGCCTTCTCTTCCAAGTGACCACGAAACTGCACGTCACTCGATATGTCGACACCGAGGATTCCGATACTGGCTGAGGCAACAAGGGGAGTGCCTTGAAACTGAGGAGATACGACAAAGGGGTTCTTTTTAGCAGTTAACGCGCAAACTTGTGTCTTCAGGGGGTTAAACTGGACTAGAGTCGCCCCCAATCCGAGACTCTGTTCATCAAAGACTCGACTTCAGACACAAGTTTGTCCCGGCACTCGGAGACGTTTTCCCGAGAAATATTGGCTCGGCCGGTGTAAAGAGCATCACCAGTGCTGTCATCTGCATAGCAATGAATGCTACGGGTTTGCAACATATCATTGATATGCAGAAGAAACAGCGTTGGCGATAGCACGCAGCCTTGTGGAACACCAGCGTTAATAGGCTCGCAAACGGAGCTTGCACCGTCTACAACGACCTTGATGCTCCGATCTGCAAGAAAGCTGGTGATCCAATCGCACAATTTCTCGGGAAGCCCATAGGAAGGGAGCTTCGAAAGAACCGCTTTGTGCCAAACCCGATCGAAGGCCTTCGCAATGTCCAAACTAACGGCCAATGCCTCCCCCTTGGACTCTACTGCCTCCGCCCATCTGTGAGTTAGGTAGACCAGAAGATCACCAGCTGACCGACCACGACGAAAACCCTATTGGCGGTCACTAATCAGCTGGTGATCCTCAAGGTACCTCATGAGATGGCAGTTTACAATGGACTCCATTGTTTTGGAGAACAAGGAGGTGATGGTAGTTTGACGGGTCCGAGCGGTCGCCTTTTTTAGGAATCGGGTGGACGAAAGCCGTCTTCCATGATTTTGGGACTACGCCTAGGATAAAAGACGTGCCAACTCTGGAGCACACGTCCTCAGCACAATTGGGGGGATTCCGTCAGGCCCACTCGACTTGTGGATGTCCAGGGAGAGGAGTGCTTTGCGAACCGAGCGCTGTGTGAACTGCACTTCCGCCATGGAGCACTCACACCGCGGGATGGTCGGTGGCGTACTCCCCCCGTCATCGAGGGTCGAGTTGGACGCAAAGAAAGAGCCTAGAAGATCGGCTTTCTCCTTTGCGGTATGGGCCAGTGAGTCATCCTCGCTGTGCAGAGATGGAAGAGATGGCTGACAGAAATTCCCCTAGACAGCCTTGGCGAGAGACCAGAATGCACGGGTTCCAGAAGGAAGGCGTACTAGTTTCTCGCCAATTCTGCCTATGTTCTCTGACTTATTATTCGCAATGACTCTTTTGAAGGACCTAGAGGCGGAATTATACTTCTTTTTTAGAGCTTTTTTCCATACCCTGAAGTACCACATCAGCGACAGAATCCGCAACAACGTTGGGATCGTCCGGTGAGAAGCAAACCCGCCCCCAAGGGTAGGATGCAAAAAAAGACCGCATCCCATCCCAATCGGCTGACCTATAGTGCCAAACACGGCGGCAGCCTGCAGAATGCAACTGCGATTTCAGCGTGAGTGGCACCACACTCCGAACAAGACAATGGTCCGAGGAGCCTAAAGGGGCGTCGACGGAAATCTGATATCCGTCCGAGTGAGAGGTCAGCAGAAGGTCCAACAGGGAAGGTGCATGATCCTCCACATCTGGAATCCGCGTAGGCGAAGTAACCAGTTGAGTCAGACCATATGCCAAGGCAAAATCATGAACAGATCTCCCCGCATGATCGGTTAAACGTGAACCAAGCCATTCGGCGTGATGGGCGTTAAAGTCGCCGAGAATCACGATCTCTGCGGAGGGGATCTGCTGTAGCAACGAATCTGTAGCCATTTGGACGTGGTTGAAGAGTCGGTCTGTTTCGGCATTACCGCTATGGGACCTATAGAGGCACCCGTAGACGCGCGGATGGTCGTCGCTGTCTACGCGTAGCCAAAGGATGGACAGGTCCGAACCTTCAAGTCTGCCGAGGCGTCGAGAACAGATGTCCTCTCTGACGTAAACGCAAACTCCAGCCCGAGGCATAAAGGAGTGTTTCAGTTTGTACCCCGGGTAGGAGAGATACGAGACATCAGCCGGAGAGGACACCTGCGTCTCGGTCAGAAAGAGCAGAGCCGGCCTCGCCGTCTCGAGATGGTAGTGGACGGCGTTTAGGTTAGAGTGAAGTCCCCTGATATTGCAGAAATTCACGGACAGCGTGGCAGGGGTCGGGGTGCGAAGTCAGAAGTCCTCCACGTGTGCCTGGTAGTTGCGGGTCCCTCTCGATACGTCTGGAGGGAAGAGCAGCAACTGGGCCGGTGCACCCTGGGCGCGGCGGTAATCTTCCTCGAGAAAGGAGAAGAAATTCTTATTCCTTGGGGAATGTTGCTGCCGCGGCTAATTATTCTGACATAGGGGGGTCCATCCCGGACCAACAGTGCGTTCCTCTGCGTGACCCTCTGATCAGCAGAGGGCATAGCAGAGGAGCGAGGGCGGGCTCGGTGTGCACTTACCCTGCCTCCGGGCAGACAGTGAAGGATTCATCCTTTGCTGTCACCGCCGGTCTCGTAATCCCAGTCGAAGTGTCGTGGATCATGTCTCGCGGCTTTGATAAGGACCGAGGGTCTTGGCTTAATCGCCCGGACCGCGAGGAAGAAAACCTCTATAAAAAGTTACCCCGAATCCCAAGCAGCGACGCACCGCGAGGGGATGGATGGCTGACGGGGTTCTATGAACAAATCAGCCGCAAGTGCGGTCCTCGCCAGGGTACCTGCAGACCCCATGGCGAGTAATAAATCCTCTAAATCTGATTACCTTGGTACAGGGGTCTCTGCCAAGGTGGACCTTTAATTCCCCCATACTCGCGGGTACAGAAATGGAAACACCAAAAACAAAAAAAAACAAAAACAAAACCAAAACCGCCGGCAACGGCAACGTAGAGGAGAGGAGAAACGATGCGGGGACTGAGTCCGACGCCGCATCGAGCAGCGTGGGAGGCTCAGAGAGCTCTCGACGCGTAGGGCCTGGGAGCGCGGAGACCAGTAAGTTCTTCCGCAAGCGGTCCAGGCGGGATGGCGACCAGGGGCCGTCATCCGGTGAAGAGGAGGTTTCGGCCCGGAAAATCCGCACCAACAGGCGGGGCGGGCTGAGAGGCAAGGGGAGGGGGCTCTGTGATAATCAGATGGCCGAACGAGCGGCAAAGCTTGCCGAGGAGGGGCGCCACCCGGGCGATACGGCTCGGGTATCAGGCGAAGAGACGAGGCCCCCGGGTCGTAAGGCCAGATTCGTAAAGGAGGTGGAGGCCGCGATCAAGGTTGTGGCCTACAAGCAAAAGCCCTCCTCAAAGTTCAAGGCCATTCCCGGGGCCTCCGCCTCCATCATGGCGGCTGCGGAGGCCAACTTTGTTGGGGCCGGGCCTAATGCGGACGAGGTGGCGAAGCTGCGGGCGGACGTGGCCCGCCTGACGTCTGCCATGGAGACTTTCCAGAAGGAGAACGAGCAGCTCCGCGCAGACCTGGCCAGTCTACGTGAGCCTGCCTCTCACGCGGCGCCCCAGACGCAGCGCCCAAGCCAGCCCGTGCCGGTGGAGAACCAGGTTCTGAACCTGGTCCGGCAGGAGCTGGCTGCCTTCCAGCACCGGTTCTCCGTGCTGGAGGGCATCATCCCGCGCCCCCCCCCCTAGGGGCAAACAAGACGGCGGCGAGGCCGGCAACGTACGCGGCGGCCACGGCTACCGCATCCAGGCCGGGGCCGTCCAGCCAGCCCCCGGGCGGGGCTGCAGTTGCTCCTCCCCCTGAAAAGCCGGCTCCGGCAAAACCGGTACCGGCTGAACCGGCTCCGGCTAAGCCGGCGACGGGAAAGAGAGGCAAGACGAAGGCGAAAAAGGGCAAGGCGGCAGCACAGATGGTGGCTGCACCAGCCCCTTGCCTGCGGCGAATGGTGCCGCGCCACAGCTGGGTCAGCCAGCCCCCACCCGCAAGCCAGGATAAAGAAGGGGAAGAAGGCAGCCAAAAAGGCCAAAGAGCAGGAGCGGCAGCGCCAGTTCAGGGCGCGCAAGATCGCGGCTAGGCTCCGCGCCCCGAAGACCGCAGCTGTAGTGATTACACTACAGCCGGACGCGGAAAAGAAGGGCGTTACCTACCGCGATCTGCTCGCGAAGGCGAAGGAGGCGGTGGATCTCGGGGAGCTCGGGATCACTGGGGGCCTCCGGCTCAAAGCCCAGAGGGGCCCGTATCTGGAGTCCCGGGGAATCCAGTGGCGCGACCTCGGACGCTCTGGCTGCGAAGCTCAGAGCGTCTCTGGACGCGGACGAGGCCCGAGTGTCAAGGCCCGTCAGATGCGCAGACCTGCGCATCCGGTGACGATCGGTATGGGGCCGCCGTCGCCAGGTCCGGGGGGTGCACTACTGACCAGGTCAGGTCAGGCGCCATACGCCCGGACCAACAGGGTATGCATGCCGCCACGATGCGCTGCCCTGTTACGGCGGCCAAAACCATAGTGGAGGGCCGAAGGCTTCTGGTGGGCTGGGTCTCAGCGCAGGTTAAGCTGCTGGAGCCCAGACCTCTGAGGTGCTATCGCTGTCTCGTGGGGCACCACGTATCAGTGAGATGCGCCTCGGAGGTTGACCGCAGTGGCCTTTGCTTCCGCTGCTGTCAGCCCGGACACATATCGGCGACCTGCTGCGCCACGCCGCACTGTGATGCATGTGCGGCGACCGGCAAGCCAGCCGATCACCGGGCCGGAAGCAAGGCCTGCGTGCCACCCGCCAAGGCCAAGGCCGCGGGTAGGGTAGGGGCCAAAGCCGCCACCGCCTCTGTGGCCTCCGCCGCAGCCGCAACTGCCACCGCCACCGCTGTCACTGTCGCCGCCGCCGCCGCCGCGACACCGACGCCCGCAGAGGGGCCCCCCGTGGAGGAAGCTGAAATGGAATGCCTATAACGGCCCCATTAAGCTTCCTCCAGGCGAATATCAACCACTGCGCCTGCGCTCAGGATCTGCTGCTCCAGAGCATGGCGCAGTGGTCGATTAACATCGCTGTGGTCGCTGAGCCGTATTTTGTCTGGCCTAGGGAGGACTGGGTGGCGGACCTTAACGGCTCAGTGGCCATCATCTCTTCGGCCGCCGCCGGTACCCCGACCCTTGAAGGTGTCAGGAGGGGTCAGGGGTACGTAGCAGCACGGTTCGGGGAGTTCGTCGTTGAGGGGGTGTACTTCTCCCCGAACCGATCTCTCGCCGAGCTCCACAACTCTCTGGCAGAGCTGAGAGCAGTCGTCGTCGGAAGTTATCCCCTGCCCGTACTTGTCCTCGGGGACTTCAATGCCAAGAACTTGGCTTGGGGTTCTCGTCGTACAGATGTGCGGGGTAGGATGGTGGAAGACTGGGCTCTGGAGACAGGCCTGGTCGTCCTAAATCGGGGTTCTGTCCCCACGTGTGTGCGGATGCGGGGCGAGTCGGTGGTGGGCATCTCGTTCGCTAGCCCCGCTCTGTCGCCGCGTGCCATTGACTGGCGTGTCATGGAGGGGGTGGAGACCTACTCCGACCACCGGTACATCCGGTTTGATGTCTCCACCCAGCCCTCGAGCGCGCCAGTCCAACAGGCCCCGAGTGGTCCGCGTTGGGCGCTGAAGCAGCTGGATCGGGAGCTCCTCCTGGAAGCCTCGATCGTGCAGGCCTGGGTGTCATCACCGGACAGGCCTGCCGACGTCAATGATGAGGCAGGGTGGTTCCAGGAGGCCATGTCCGAGATATGTGACGTGACAATGCCCCGCGTTCGGCCAGGAAGCGCCCGGCGTCAAGTGTATTGGTGGTCGCGTGAGCTGACGTCTCTGCGCGAGGCGTGTGTCGCCGCGCGGCACCTTTACACCAGGCATCGCAGGCTCCGCATTCGTCCACCGAATGCGGCAGCCATTGAGGCGGAGCTGTACGAGGGATACAGAGCGGCGAAAACCGCCCTCCGGGAGGCTGTCCTGCGGGCCCGGGATCGGGCCCGTGAGGAGATGCTGGAGACTCTCAACAGAGATCCGTGGGGGCGCCCTTACAAGATGGTGCGGGATAAACTCCGCACCTGGGCCCCCCCGCTGACGCAAAGTCTCCGGCCCCAGCTCGTGGAGGACGTGGTGAGCGCTCTGTTCCCTCTCCGCTCTCACGAGGTGGGCAAGCTCTTTGAAAGAGTCATTGCAAACCGCCTCGCCGAGCACCTTGCGGGGACGGGGCCAGATCTTGCGGAACACCAGTTTGGTTTCCGCAAGAGGCGCTCTACGGTGGACGCCATCATGCGCGTGAGAGCCCTCACGACGGGGGATGCAGTGGCCAGAGGGGGGTTGTCTTGGCGGTGTCTCTCGACATCGCCAACGCCTTCAACTCCATGCCCTGGAGCTGCATTAGGGATGCACTCCGGTATCACCGGGTGCCGACCTATCTCCGTCGTATAGTCGGGGACTACCTGACGGACGGGGCCGTCATCTACCCCGGTCGCAACGGTGAGTGGAACCGGCAAGAGATGTCGTGCGGTGTCCCACAGGGTTCGGTTCTGGGGCCACCTCTGTGGAACATCGGTTACGACTGGGTGCTGCGCGCCGACCTCCCTACCGTCGTCAGCGTAGTTTGCTACGCTGACGACACGCTGGTACTGGCACAAGGGGGGGTCGTACGAGGCGGCGGCGGAAAATATGACACGCGGGGTTGCGATAGTCGTTGAGAGGATTCGGCAACTGGGTCTCGAGGTGGCTCTGCACAAGTCCGACCTATGACTCATGCTCCCAAACAAAGGGGCTGCCTTCAGGCGGCTCCTGCCGAACCTGGGAGGGCCAAACGCCTCCTGCCGGAGGCTCCACGCGGGGATCGTGCGGTCCATGGCCCTTTACGGGGCCCCGGTGTGGGCGCGTGGTTTGGCGCGGCTTGCCGTCCACCACCTGAACGCGCCCCAAAGGGTGATAGCCGTGAAAATGGTTCGCGGCTACCGCACGATCTCCCGCGAGGCGGCGAGCCTCCTTGCCGGATTGCCGCCATGGGATCTGGAGGCGATAGTCCTCGCGCGCCTGCACGAATGGCGTGCGGAGGCACAGTGCCGTGGGGAAACCCCGCTGCCGCGGCAAGTTGTCGCGCAGCGGACAGACTTCCGGCACGATCTCATGGCGACATGGAGACAGCGACTGTCGCAACCCCGTGCTGGGCACGCCACTATAGCGGCGATAAGACCCCTCTTTGAGGAGTGGCTTAAGAGACGCCACGGCATCCTCACCTTCCGCCTGACGCAGGTCCTCACCGGACACGGTGTGTTTGGGAGGTTCCTGCACCGAATCGGGCGGGAGGAAACGCCCGGGTGCTCCCACTGCGAGGATGGACCGGAGGACACGGTGGAACACACCGTGGAGGTGTGCCCTGCTTGGGCGGAGCACCGCCGTGTCCTCGTAGCGGCGATAGGCGGCGGCGACCTCTCGCGTCCGGCCCTGGTCGAAGCCATGGTCCGGAGCGAGATGGAATGGGATGCCGTCACCACCTTCTGCGAAGCAGTGATGCTAGCGAAGGAGGTGGCGGAGCGGGAGAAGGAGAGAGCAGCAGCTTTCCTCCCCGGCCGCCGCGGGAGACGCCCCGGGCGTCGGGGGCTACGTCGTGGCCCCCGGCCACCGTAGGCGCGGGCCTGTGGGCGGCGAGCAATGGGTAGCTCGTCGTCCGTCCGTCTAATGACGACAGGCCGTGTCGACGGCGCGTTTTGTTCCACGCGCGCCTCAAAGAGCTGTCAGCAGCGTGAAGGGGCCCGCAAGGGCCGACGCCTGCCGGGGCTGCGGGCTGTTCGAAAGAGATACCGCGGCTCCGGAACGTAAGGGCACTGAAGGAACACGGATGGTTTTTAGTCAGTAAAAAGTCTGACACTCCCTTACGCTCCACCCAGAGCGAAAGGGGTCATTAGATGATTTTCCATCCGCAAAAAAAAAAAAAAAAAGCGTGGCAGGGGTCGCCTTGGTCTTGTTGCTCCGTTTGCCCCGAGCAGTTGTAGTCTTGAGAGGAATTTTGCCACTCCCAGAATACGCGGGGCAGCCTGAGCACCCACGCTCAGAAGTGAAGAAACATGGTCGTGGATGCTCAGCGAGGGATTCTCCAGGGGTGCTGGTACCCTCCTGGGGTAGTCTATCATTATTTATCCTACCAGGAGGGGGGGGGGATTTGGACCTCCGGTCACCTGCACTCACCAGACGAAACGCGGAAGCAAAGCTTCCACTTCACGCTGGTATTCTGTGAGGTCGTGGTACCACCCCGGTTTGAGCCGGCCCATACGTGCAACAGCAAAGCTGCCGCGTGGCTCTACCACTGTAATAATAATAATTTTTGTCATGCCTAACAAAAAGAGCCCAAACTCGGCACACCTAGTAGTAGTCAGCAACAAGTTCCAATACCGATTACCAAAGTACACCTTCAGGTTACTCTGTCAAGTCCGGAGGTAAGGACTCATCATACCTAACAAAACGAGCCCAAACACGACACACCTAGTATTACTCGGCGACTAGTTCGAATAGCGATTACCAAAGTATACCTTCAGGTCACTCCATCAAGTCCGGAGGTAAGGGCTCGTCATACCTAACAAAACGAGCCCAAATTCAGCTCACCTCGTAGTACTCGGCGACCTGTTCCAATACTATACAAACTTCCTTATAAACCCAAACTCCTCACCCCATTTCCAATACCACTACCAAAGTACACCTTCAGGTCACTCCGTCAACTCCGGAAGTAAGGGCTCGTCATACCTAACAAAACGAGCCCAAACTCGGCACACCTAGTAGTACTCGGCGACTTGTTCCAATACCGATTACCAAAGTACACCTTCAGTTCACTCCGTCAAGTCCGGAGGGAAGGGCTCGTCATACCTAATAAAACGAGCCCAAACTCGGCTCACCTAGTAGTACTCGGCAACCTGTTCCAATACCGATTACCAAAGTACACCTTCAGGTCACTCCACCAAGTCCGGAGGTAAGGGCTCGTCATACCTAACAAAACGAGACCAAACTCGGAACACTTAGTAGTACTCGGCGACCTGTTCCAATACCGATTACCAAAGTAGGTACACCTTCAGGTCACTCCATCAAGTCCGTAGGTAAGGTAATAGAAAACAGTAAAATATATTTGAATTTTCTAATGGTTTTATTTGAAACTATTCTTTTTCTCTTATTTTAGCTATTTTGCCAACGAAACTTGGGTTTTTTTTAGAATTTGTGAGTTGGCGTTTTAAATGTTTATGTATGTAAATAATAAATAATAATCTAAGTACCTGCTCATATCATAAAACTGACTTTAAAAAAATATTGATAATTAAAATGTAGTATGATGTCCAGACTACCGATATTGTAAACAGTTTTGATATTAGTGAGTAGGTACTCAAAATATTATTACTATAATACCTACCTAGTAGTGTTGAGAACAGTAGACCTCACGGAAAAGTTTTGTTTGGAGGTGAATTGTCTGCTTGCTTTGCGCAACTGTATTCACGCGGCGCTCTCCGACAGCCGGTTGCGCTCCGCCCACTGCGGGACGCGCGGGTGAAAAACGAATTTGAAATCGTGCTAAGACCTCGTCTTAAGAAACGTAATAACTTTTTTAAAATTCCGCTCCATAATAGCTATACGTGCGACCTTGTTGCGCTCATCGTGCACAGTCAGACAAACGTAGTGTGGCCGCTTCAACATCGAAGTTCTTCAAAATTAACTCGTTAGGTCGTGGACACGTCTACATTCAACGTCCATCAACGCGATAATTAACGGCATTTCTCTATTATCTAATCCCGCATAGAACAAGTATTTGTATGGTCTGCAAATAATTGTCCCGGATCTGGATGTTTATCCATGTGCAAATTATGCTTGTAAACTGCCTCCATGATACAGGAGAAGATCCTAGTCCTAGTCCTAGTGTGGGGAGTAATGTTTTTTTAACAAAAAGAAAAAAGATGAAAATTCTAGAATTAATAAAATAATTATTTGATTTGTTTGATAATCAAATATGTAGAGTTTTATAAAATATTTTTTCCGTATTGTATTAAGTTACATGGCACATATAGGTACACTATATTTAGTTTAGTTTTATTTATTTTTCTTGTGTTTTCTCCCCCTTTGGGGGTATAAGGTTTTTTAGAAGTGTTACAGATAAAATTGCGTGACTCATATAAGTTAATAATAAAAAAATATAAAAATAGTGCCGTCACAGATCCTATACAAACCTTTAAATTGCACCATCAGAAAGGTGAGATCATAACAGTCACCTAGATCTTTATGAGCCCTTTTAAATAAGTTCAAACACGATCGTCCTATCTAGTGGCGTCACTGAGTTCCTATACCCACCTTCGTATTGCACCATCAGAAAGGTGAGATCATAACAGTCACCTAGGTCTTTATGTGCCCTTTCAAATAAGTTCAAACATGATCGTCCTATCTAGTGGCGTCACTGAGTTCCTATACCCACCTTCGTAGTGCACCATCAGAAAGGTGAGATCATAACAGTCACCTAGTTAGACACATAGAGAAAAACCAGGTCTTTATGAGCCCTTTCAAATAAGTTCAAACACGATCGTCCTATCTACTGGCGTCACTGATATCCTATATCTACCTTCGTATTGCACCATCAGAAAGGTGAGATCATAACAGTCACCTAGGTCTTTATGAGCCCTTTCAAATGAGTTCAGACACGATCGTCCTATCTAGTGGCTTCATTGAGATCCTATACCCACCTTCGGAGTCCATCATCACCTAGGTGATATCATTATAATCATCTAGGTCTTCATGAACCTTTTTGAAAATGAGTTGAAAAAAACACATGGTTTTCGTAGCATCACTAAGATACTTTACTCATCTTCTGAGTCAATTATAAGGAAGTTGACATCATCACAGTCACCTTAGTCTTCACCCTCCGTCAAACGAAATTCTCTAAATATATAAAATAAATAATGTATGTAGCTACTAAGAAAGTAGGTACGTACCAGTAATTAAAACGAACTGAAGTCAGCGGATTACGGCGCGCCCGGAAAACTCCGTGGAATGCCATCAGTTAAAAATTTCAACACTCACGATCAGTTTTTGGATTTACGTCAGTTCGACTGAGCAGTTTCAACTGACAGTGCGACCGAAAAAATCCGTGGATTGTCGTCAGTTGAAAATTTCGACTTAAGATTCCACACTCACGGTCAGTTTTTGGGATGTATGTCAGTTCAAATGATCATTTTAACTGACCGTGTGTGGCGTCCATTACTTTTGAAAACAATTCCGATCGATCGGGATTGAAATTATAATGTTTCCTACTCTTGAAAGGGTCTCTAGCGCTAAATTAATTTAATATTGCGTGGTGATTGTGTGTACTAATTGAGATTAGAATTAAAAATATCCATTCAATCGGATTGTAAGCAAAATCGGTACTCTCGACGCACTTTTGCTGACAGCTGCATATTGTGTTTGATATTGCATTGGATTTAGAATTTAGGCAATAGCAAAACAGTAACGTTTTAGGATTTGTATTTTTTGGTTTAATAATCTTATTGTTTGCTATAAAATAATGACACTTTTAGCTCTTGCATCTATTATTCCACGCCGTAATCGTACATTATAATTAAAACTAGCTTGTCAGGCAGATTTTGTTCTGCCCTTTTCGACGACCCTTTGTCTTGACCAGTGATTCCCAAAGTGGTCTATATCGACCCCTAGGGGTCTATGACAACCTGCAAGAGGTCTACTTCAGCGAAAAAAAATTTGGGGGTCCATGAAATGAAAATGTGGGTCCACGATAGTGGATTTCAACACATACACCGATAGTACCTATTTACTTACATCATACTATCTTATAATATCAAAACATATACATTATTTATAAAAGTACCTATGAAGTAAAAAAATTATTATATATGTTTATAAAATTGTGTAAGTTGGTAGGATGTTGGTATTCGCTTTGTGGTCGCAATACATTTTGAACTTGTGAACTTGAAAAACCTTGCACTGACTTGTTCAATTCGTCACTCTATAAATAAGAATGTGGGACAAATACGTTGTAGTGTTATGCTACTTACATATCATTTTAGACTATTTTAAATTTATTTTTCCATTCGGTTTTTGATTTTCTGCATTCACCTCAAAACTGGATATTTAGCATCACCTTTATTTCCATAGGATCCTGTAACGTTTTTTAAACCATAAGAACACAATAACAAATCATTTTCACTTCGTATTAAAAAAAAAGGTGATGCAAAATATCCAGTTTTGAGGTGAATGCAGAAAATCAAAAACAGAATGGAAAAATAAATTTAAAATAGTGTAAAATGATATGTAAGTAGCATAACACTACAACGTTTATTCGTTTCCTGAATCTTGAAAAGGAAAGTGCTAAGAAAATATTTTAAAAAATATAAACAGATAGTATATCACACAAATTATAGTGAGTCAGTGTTATTTTGTTTGAGAGTGCTGGAGAAAAGTAAGTACATTATTTTTTATTAAATTTTAGTTTTGTATTCGTAGTTACCAAAGATAGATAAATTACGCCAATCATAACTTTTATTTATTAGTTGTTTAATATTCAATCAAATTACACGAGTACTGCTCAATAGTTTCTTTTTGAAAGTTCTAGCAATCGGTATTACAATTACAGTGCAATCTCCGTAATTCGACCTAATTGTTGCAAGAAGATGTTTGAATTATGAAATGTTTTCGGAAAAATCAAAAAATATTTTTAATATACAGCTGCTGGATTTTCTGTCTTATTTAAATAATTTATTTTGCCCACAGATGACTGATGCCATGTCCGAATCTAAAAAGAAATGTAGACAGTACAGCGTCAATTATTTGAAATTTGGCTTCATTCCATCATTGCCGGACAAACAATTGCCTATGTGCCATTTATGCAACAAAGTTTTGGGCAATGACGCTATGAAACCATCTAAACTGCAAGACCATCTGAGAAGATGCCACCCTGATAAAACAGAGAAAGATTTGAAATACTTTCAAACACTCAAAGATAAATTTCAGAAGAGACTTACACTGGACAGAATGTTGGTTTGGTTTGGACGATGGTTTGCGGGCATCTTACAATATCTCGTTACTTATAGCAAAATCCGGAAAACCGCATACTATCGGAGAGAAGTTAATTTTGCCAGCCGTTGAAGAGGTTTTAAAAACTGTTTTACACAAACCTGCATCTGATATCATTAAAAGAATTCCCTTAAGCCAACAATACTACTGAAAGACGTATTGATGAAATGAGTTCTGATATTGAAAGCTTCTTATGTAATTATTTGCAAACGATCCATTTCTCTATACAACTGGACGAGTCAACTTTACCTGATAATGCAGCATTATTATTGGCATATGTTCGTTTTATTATGAATCAAGAAATCTACGAAGAACTGCTCTTCGCAAGAACTTTGATAACCGACACTAAAGGTAAATCAATATTTCATGTTTTGAAGGATTACTTCATTGAAAAAGCAATTCCTTTATCAAATTTAATATCAGTAGCTACAGATGGAGCAGCTGCCATTGTTGGACGTTATCGTGGATTTATAAGCTATTTAAAACAAAATGTGTCAGGGGTGTTAACAATACATTGCGTCATCCATAGACAACATTTAGTTGCTAAAAATTTGAGTGTTAGATTGCATGAATCACTTCAGTTAGTCATTGATGCAGGAAACCGAATCCGAAGCAACGCGTTGAATATGCGGTTATTTGCGCAGTTGTGTGAAGAAAATAACGAACACTTTCATCAATTACTCCTTCACACTGAAGTACGCTGGCTGTCGAAAGGCTTATGTTTGACAAGATTTTTTGCACTTTTTGAGACTATTTTAGAATTTCTGGATACTAAAGATAAAATTTTAAAAGAAAATTTAATGAAAAGGAAAACAGAAATCGCCTATTTAACAGATTTGTTTACAAAATTTAATATGGTTAATTTGCAATTACAAGGCGACAGTTCAAATTTGATTAAAACAAAGTCCATCTTATCAGCGTTTCTTGCCAGAGTTAAACTAATGAAGCAAAATATTGGACGGGGCGAATTTTCTCAGTTCCCCAATTTGTCACAGACAAGCTGCCAGGAAGACGACGTTTCAACTTACGTTCATCATTTAAATGCCCTCTATTTAGATTTTGAATCTAGGTTTGAGGATATTTTGACTATGGTAATACCACCGTGGATAATTAATTCATATGGTGACATAGAAGGAACGTATGTCATAATACAAGAGGAACTGACTGAACTAAGTACAAACGAAGAACTTAAAGTTCAGTTTAAAAACGGATATCAGCAATTCTGGCTGCAAAACAACATACCCGTTACTTATCCCGTATTATGAAATATAGCGAGGAAATTTTTAATTTCCTTTCCTTCGTCATGCCTAGTGGAAAGGGGGTTCAGCGCTGTTACCAATCTCCTAACGAAAAAAGAAACCGGCTGGACATCATTAGCCGAGGAGATTTAAGATTAACCCTTACAAAATTGACGCCAAATGTTGATGATTTATTATTAAAGCATCAGGTTCATCCTTCTCACTAAAAATATTGACTTATTGCTTATGTTATTTTATTTATAGTTTATTTTATGTTTATTTAATGCTACATATATTTTACATAACAGATACAATGAGTAGTTTTAATTTAAATTCAATTAATAAATGTATAAATTAACATGTGTTTTTACTTTAAGTTTTAACACTAAACTTCACTACAGTTAGAAATTTACAGGAAATCAATATCAGGTAAGTAGGGGGTTTACCCAACACGGAAAAACATGGCAAGGGGTCTACGACACAAAAAAGTTTGGGGAACTCTGTGCTAAACCATTTGCACATCCACACACAATAAAATATTTATCCATTTTTTAATGTTTCTTTTTGTCAAAAATTACAAAATTACGGAGCATGAAAATTTTCTCATTAAAAATGAAATGAAAATTTGTACATTGTTCAACTAACTTCATATACTTGTACTCATAAACAGCTAACTTCGCAGTCACTACTCACCGACGTCAGCGCCGCTATGTATTCTACAATTTTCAAGGACAGGCGGGCTATGCTTTAGTACGTAGTGATCGTTCTCCTGTTCTCTTACCTTCATAATTCTCCTGTACACTATGGAGTGTAGAAGTAAGGAGTACAGACTGTGTATTAAAAAGTGTCCATAGAAAACCGTTAAATAAGGTTGGCGCCACTATAGCTACGGCCTATATTTTAAAGAACGTGCCGAAAAATATTAGTACTCGTAGGATAGATGACTTTTTCACGGTTATATTTACTAAATAGATTTTAGATTTTAGAGCTACTGAGCAGTTTAGCAGCACACTTAAACCGTCGACAACTGCTAAGTTCATTTCATCCCAGTAGCTACTCCAGCGCTGTTGTGGAGAGTTTTTGAACTGTTTTTACTGCTTACAGATGGCCACTTTTTCAACTATTTTAATATGGGAGTTGGTACTCCTTACTTCTATACACTCCATATCTCTAACCTTCATGTTGTCAATGTTTATCTTTTTTCTTTCTGTGGTAATGGACTCGTACGATTGTATTTTTGCCGGTATCAAGTAATGAGAAATTATCCTTTATGAATCATAAAGGATAAAAAAGGATATCATAAATTATGATTATTTGTTGCAAAACTTCTTCACAATATAAATATTAAAACAGGACATATAGAAGTACATACGTTCCGGTGTATGCTTGTATGTGGATGCGTATGCTAGCACGTACACTGCAGAATCCACTCACTCAATATTAAATATTATGTTACTGTATATTAATGCGTCTCATTGCGAAGTTTTTGGTAGAATTTGACGGCAGCTTAGGCCAGCCGACAGTTGACTATGGATAGTGTATCAAGGCGCAAAAGTGGATACTTGACGTTTACTTTATAATCGAATCACTTGTTTCACTGTTCAAAATTGTAAGTTAGTAAAACAAAAATAAATATTTATAATAGCTGACAAAAATTTTAATATGAAAAAAAAAAAACTGAAATGATTTAATAACTGAATGTGACTGGATTACCTCTGAGTAATTTATACAATATGAATTATTAACAAAAAGAGATAGTTTATCATAAATTTTTCAGATGATGAAGACCTATGCAAGAAATGAGTTGAGGCATCGTAAAATAGCAGCTTAATACTGCGGTGTTTCGTATGGTGAATGTAGAGAGTCGGAGACCCTTTTTTAAATACTGGAAACGAGCATTCCATCTTAGTCCTTCGGGGTGGCAACGCATCTGCATTATGATTCTTAATCGAGAACAAATGTAGATATCTATAAACCACAGCATCCACTTACCAACAGGTGGGCTGGATACTCGTTTGTCACTTAATCCTACAAAAAAGGCTAAGAATAGATTGGGCTTCTATAAAGTATTGTAAAATATATAGCAACTATTGCCCAGAAAAATTACATATAAAAATAATAAAGAAAACAGTACATTGTACACTGCGGAAATGTTAATTTAACAATATCACATGAAGTGTCAGTGTTAATAATAATATTTCTTATTTATTTTTTTCATTCTTTATTGTACTAAAATTCTGCACAAAAGGCGAGATTAATATTATAATATGGCAATCTATCAATTTCTTACCATCATTCTCCTCCATAAGATTAATAACTATGGAATACCTTCAAATTCGAATATAGATAAGAGTATACAAATGTTATCACAGCTCGCAATAAATATAAGATATATCTGAACATAATGAACATTGACTCGCAATTATTAAGAATCACACTCAGAAAATGTGATAAAAAATTTTATAATAAAATTACAACAAATATATTTATAATATACTGGCCCTTCTCGACTTGTCGTAAAAAAAAGTATGAAGAAGTTTCTTTGTTTTAATTTTTTATAGTTAAATATGCTTTTGACGCACAAGTAAAACAAATTGTACTTGAAATAAAGGCTTTAATTTATTATTATTACACCTTTGCAAAAAATTGGGGGAAAAACACTTTTCTTACTTTCACTCTCAAATTAGTATCGCTTTCGAAGTAAACCTGTATTCAAGTTATACATAATCTGATAGCCTATTTAATAAAGTTTCCATTGATATATGATTTTAATATACCTTTCATACAAAATGTCTTGGAAATAGTAATTTTAATGAACAGTTGGAAATAGTATGGAAGTACTTCAGGAAGCGTTTTACAGATGCGCCATATTGCCCAAAATGGCCGCGACATTCGAGTTTCATTCATTTTGTTTTAAAATATTATGTATACGTTTTAAATAAGAAGAACGTCATATAAAAAAGGTTTGAAATTGAATATACTGGCGTTTAAGTCTATGGGTTTGAATGACAGGCACAGAACACTATTACTCCTATCGGAGAAGAACGACAACTTCGTACAAAATTTAAGAAATGAGATATATAACCACTAGCGCCATCTATCGTCAGCCTCCTGCACTTCTCGTGTGGCGGGAAAATTTGAATGTGGTCTTTTTTTTATTTGAGGTATTTTTGGGTTTCCTATCCCAGCGCTAAATAAAAGAACAAAAATTACAAAATTTCTATTTATTTATTCAAAATAAAAATACAAATTGAAATAAAAAACATACATAACTTAAGAAACAATTTCTCCAGCAGCTTAGTTCTTTCTATAAAGACATTTGATGGGTTTAAACATGAAAAAGAAAATCAATAATGATTACAACATTTCAATTACTTAAGTAAACAATGATAAAGAATTGAAATAAGATTTATAATCATGGATGAATTGATAATATGCACAATGATTGTCTACAATAACCAAAACATCAATATTTTAATCTAAAACGAGTTAATTAATAAATAAGCTCCTACACACAAGTGCAAAGTGCAACATTCACAAATAATAATTTTGTTTTGATAATATTTGGTTGTCTATCTATTTCCCTGAATTGACACTAAAAATTTTGTCTCTATATTATATGCAATATATTAAGTATTAAATGCAGCTTATAAATAGAATAATTTTAATTCAAAATTATAAAACATATTAAATATTAGATTACAAAAATATTCCTTATTTCATTTTAAAAATTTTCATATAGAGATACATACTTTCTTTTTCAGGTTCAACATTATGTGTTATGCTTTGATGTTTGTGGTTGTTCTTCAGTGGATATAATGTTGTCCTTTTTGAAGATCCTGCTTGTGGTTTTGCAGCAATAATTTGCGAGGGACCAGCTTGAGATTCCACAAAATAAAATGGGAATACACTTTGTTAGTCTGGAAATAATTAAAAACTGAAATAAATTATGGTATCATAAAATTATTATATACAATTAAATTAACATTATATTCATTGACATTACTTTCATAGTAAACCAGTCCCTACTCATGGCACTAAATTACCCTTCTACCAATACAAAATAAATGAATGGATCTTGTTCATCCAACTTGCTCTATAATACACCCACTATTACAATTAATATAACAAAATAAGATAGTAAATACAATAACTATGTGAAAAAAATCTTGTGTTTATCTATTGTTTGAGAACCATTTGATGCATGTATTTTTACTACGTTGTACAAGTTGTGCCTTTAAATTTGATAGGTTTAGAACCAAATGCAATTATTCATATATTGTGATGCCGGAACTTTCTTAAGGTTTGTTGTTGTTTTAAAATAAAATTTGATTGTTAAAAATAATATGCAGTGTGTTGCACTTTTAATAATGTAAGGAAAGGCTTGTGCTAACTTTATAGACTTCAATCCTTTGGATGCTTTGTCCGATCCAATTATTATAAATTACTTGAAAGAATTAACAGGATTAAAACTACTGTATGTGGTCTGTCCATCCATGTTAGATCCAGATGATGGTCATATGAATAATCATCATCATCTTCTTTACAGTCTATCAAAGTCCACTCCTGAATATAGTAATCCCCATATAAAATATCTGAGTGATCCTTAAAGAAAACTATATACATACCATATTATCATATACATTATACACTTTACTTACATCACATGGGACTGCAGTGCTTAAGAGCTTTTTCTTGGTTGCATCATTAAATTAACCATCATGAAAATGTTTTTCACACAGCATTCTGGGCTTATTATGTAGCTTTGTCTGGAAAGCTAAAGTAGTATACTGCTCTTGGGAAGGAATATAATATTTCGCCCATAATTTACAACTGAAAACAAAGGATATAATTATTAAATACAAACATTATCAAAGTAGGTTAAAAACAAATTAATGGTTTACAAACCAATAATTTGTTTTTAAATGGAAAAGAGAAACAATAAGTTGGACAAGAGATTTACTTTAAGGTTAGAACTTATTAAATAGTGTAAATGTATATCGTATACGTACCGCAAAATATACTTTACTGCGAATTTCGGAAACCTAAATAATTTAACGTTGTCAATGGTTGGTATGCTGTTGCACTTAGAACACTTTTCTATTTTCTTTATCCGCCATTGCAGCGTAGTTTTTAAGAGTCACTATTTCGTATTTCACTACGATTCATTGACTAACACATTGCACATCATATAAATCTTAAAAAACATTAATCTCAACTCAACATCGTAAACTTGCAAAATCTTAGTAAAAGACACAAGCAAAACAAACATAACAACCAATCATGAACAACAATAATTTATACGGCGACGCCATATTATGAGAAAAGGGAAATATATACTCATTTAGGTATTTGGTGTTACCAGTAAAAAATATAATTTTCTACTCATTGAAAATCAAAACAAAAAGAAATCATTTATTTTTCTTTTACTGTCAAGGATATGCTAATATAATAATGTAGAAAAATACGACAGGCATAGTTATCTTCCTACTGATTACTATTTCTGTATTCAAAATTTTTGAGTGTAATTTATCTTTAGCAAAATCTTACTAATTATGAAACAAGACATTTATCTGACAAATGGCAATAATAAAATTCAGCCCCCGTAGGTATTTCATTGTGTCCATACAGAGTTGACCGGGCCTGATGACAGGCGTCAAAATGGAAACAAGGTAAGTCACGTCAACACGATATCTAAATGGTGAATCTCACCATCATCCTTCACAGTTGGCTACCGTGGGTAAATCTTTGTTTCAGAGAGCACGAGCGATCTGTGACAGAAAATATATGGCTGCCGACCTTCAGCAGGTCAAGGAAGTATTGCAAGACAACAAGCTTCGGGTCCCGCGCCTACGTCACAGTGAACGAGTGAAGCCGGCCACAGTCGAGCGCGCGCCTGCTGTACTACCGTATGTCAGAGGAGTCACAGACAAGATTGGCTACATCTTGAAGCGAGCTTCCATTAAAACATACTACAAGCCGCCGAAGAAGATTAGTCAATTTTTACCATCCATCAAATGTAATATTCCTCTACAAGATGCAGGTGTATACAAGCTAGATTGTGAATGTGGTCTCTCTTACATAGGTCAAACAAAAATATCTATAAATATATTAATAGTTAATTTGCAACCATCCACTCAATTAAATACAATGATGTGTCTTACCTGTATTGAAGAGCATCTCCCGCCCTCCCTCAATTGCGTGCACTAATCCCGTCACCACTAATCCCAGCACCACTACTCCCAACACCACTACTCCCGGCACCACTACTCCCAACACCACTATTTCGGGAAAGATACACCATCGACGATAAGGGTCACAGCTCATTAGAGCCACCTGGCACCCGACCCTCACCGCCTCGTCGCCGCTCACTGAACCACCTCCGGTAGGTGCCTGTTCCTTTAAATCTTGAGCTGTTTTTTTATTTGTTGTTCTTTCCCTTGGCAGCTCATATTTTACGTAGTGCCGGTTAATGTAGTGAATTTAAATTGTAGCAAGTATATTTATCCAAAGACCGCCACGTGCCGCGTCCACCATTTTGTTTTTGTTGTTCAATATAACGAACTACACATATACAGTCCACCGTTTGGTTCAACCCAGAATACCTATTGTTATTCGCGCACCAATCGTTTTTGGGGTCACTATTCCCGGAATCGAACCCGGGACCCCGTGGCCCAACCAAAGTCTCGTACATTATAACTAGTGATGGGCCGAATATTCGTTTTATATTCGGTATTCGACATATTCGGCAGCTTTACCGAATATTCGTATTCGGCCGAATATTCGGCTAAATGACCGAACATTCGTTTTCATAGAGTCCAATGTATTGAAATGTACGAATTGAGTAATGCGATGCTTTTACTGTTGAAAGTATATTTTATTTATGGGTTAAATCTAACTTACTCTAGAGTGCCTCAAATGCATAAATCTATACACTTATGTTTTTGAGGTCCTGTAGATTTGTTTCCAATTATAGCAAATAGAAAATTGATAAAATGTTTTTGGGACCGAACAAAGAAACATTACATTACATTAGTACACTTCCCGTTGCTTTGGTCGTCAGTTTCTCTAAAATACTCGTAAATCCAAATAGTATAGATCTTGCCGCTCATTTTTATCATATAATTATCAATTTTCACTAAGAATAAAACAACCAAATACTTTTTTTATCACAAGAATACTCAAAACATAAGCATGTGCCGGCAATTTGCTCAGTACTAGATGATGCAATAACTGTCAGGTGCGGAGGGGAGCGAGAGGCAGGGTCCGGCGCTAATCCCGCGCGCTTTACGGTAACAAGTTTAGAAATAAATTGGTTGGGTCCCGTGGTTATCCTGCCGAATAATGTTCGGCCGAATATTCGATTCGGTAAAAGTTTTACCGAACATTCGGCCGAATATTCGTATTCGGTGAAATCCATATTCGGCCCATCCCTAATTATAACTTGTCGTAAAGCGACAATTAAAAACTAAATAACCTAACCTAACTACAACAAAACAACCAAAAATAAAATAAATTATTTAAAAATTTGAAAAGATTTACAGTTTCTTTTATAAAAAAAGGTATGAAGGTGATGATGGGCTGTAATGATGATAGTGATTTACAATATTATTAAAAAAAAATAACAAAAATAAAGATACTGCAACGAAGTATGCACAGGCTATGCCTATGATAGGTGCACAGCGCCTGCTCTAGGTACACGCAGAATCTGGAGAAAGCACATGCAGCGTCTGGAGAAGGTACACGCAGCGCTTGGAGTAGGCACACGCAACGCCCGGAGCAGATACACGCAGCACCCGGAGTAGACACGCAGCGTCTGGAGTAGGTACACGTGGCGCTTGAAGTAGGCAAACACAACGTCCGGAGTAGACACACACAGCGTCCGGAGTAGACACGCAGCGTCCGGAGTAGGAACACGCAGCGCTTGAGACAAGCACGCTCAGTGGCCGAAGATAGCGCGGGCACTAATAGGTGGAGGCGTAGGCGTGGCTAGGCGACGACTTCAGGAGAAGGCTTGCAAGATCCCGAGGCAGTGCGGATAAAGCCTTTAAGAGGTGCTTCTCGTATCAAAGCTGAAGTGAGGACCTCTATCGGCCGATCCTTCGGCTTTTATACTTTTTGACGGATCTGGGATAAGAACGAGAAATTATTTGAAATTATTTAAATTAAAAGCAAATTTTTGTAAATGGCCAAGAAGAAAAGAGTATTTTTGAAGTAAAAACATCAGGCCGGTAACAATATTTGAATAAAAATTGCCACGACAACCAGATAAACAACGATGTCAAAACATGTCAAATTTTGGTTTTAAGCTCGTAATACAGAAACGGCAAGATTTAAGTGAAAAATGAGATATTATTTATATAGGAAAAAAGGTAGCGCAAGAGCGCGCACGAAACCCGAAATTGTAGAGTTACGGAGAACTAAATAAAAGATCGAAAAAGGTAGACTCCATTGACACCGATTTAAAAAGTGCTGATAACGTGAAAATACGAAGTGAAAATGATTTGTTATTGTGTTCTTATGAATTAAAAATATTACAGGATCCTATGGAAATAAAGGTGATGCAAAATATCCAGTTTTGAGGTGAATGTAGAAAATCAAAAACAGAATGGAAAAATAAAAATAAAATAGTGTAAAATGATATGTAAGTATGTATGTAAGCATAACACTACATTTTCCCCCCGACCCTGGAAAATTTTTGACTCAGCAAAAATTTTGAGATGTACATTCCAAAATAAACCATAAAAACACAGCTTTGCAGTAACAGACATCACCAGGCAATATCAGATATACTATCTCTTACATTCATCATCTGCATTCAGGTAAGGGTGGAGTTCACATTCAATGACTACCACTCTAAAAGTGTGTTTTCGAAAGGACATTCAGGCTTATTTAAGGAGTTGTCATCCGCTCCTGCGTGGAAAAAAACATTTTGAAAGGACATCCAGGCTTATTTAAGGAGTTGTCATCCGCTCCTGAGTGAAGATAAAGTTAAAGAAATTAATCTTAAGCAAGCTTTAGCCGCTATGACTTAAGTAAAGATTAAGAACGGCCAGAGCGGTAGGGCTCAAAGCCAGAGATCAGCAACATCACTAACGAAATGTGTCTGAAATAAAAAGTGAAGATTAACCAACGAAAATTCGAGGTCCTAAAGCAAGATGTGTTGAAGAACACTGGATCACCAAACAAACGAAGAAATAAAAATAATAAGGTGAGAATGATTGTGATATTTATACATATATACAGTTAATAAAAGTTAAAAAAAAATTATGATTTTACATCTTTGATGTGCCACTTGCCTCTAACTCCATTAGGGTCTTCAAGCACATAGACTAGTGGTGACAGTTTAGCTATCACTTTGCACTTGATGAACTTAGGGGCAAGTTTAGCATTAAAGTATGCGCCGGCATTGCTTAAAACATGGTTTTTACGCCAAACAGTGTCTCCCACATTAAATTCTTTAAAAGACCGGCGAAGATCATAGCGAGCGCTATTTTTAGCGTGAGCTATGTGAAGTTTAGTTTGAACTTTGTGAAAAATAGATGAGAGGAGACCAGCATTAGACGCGTAAATATCACGAGGCATAAATATCAATTCCTCGAGGCTATGAGTTGGAGTATAGAAGGAACCACAAGGTATTGTTTCCCTACCAAAGACTAAAAAGTTTGGAGTAAAGCCAGTAGCTACATTTGTAGCGCTGTTCATTGCGTACTGAATCTTAGCAAGATGGTTGTCCCAGGATCTATGATCGTCTCCTACTAGAGATGCTAGAGCTGTAATAATTGTACTATTAAACTTCTCCGTAGGATTAACCTGAGGACAATATAAAGCTGTGTGAAAAATACAAGGAACGTTATAAGAATTTAAGAATGAGTGGAATTCTCGCGACTGAAATTGAACCGCGTTGTCCATTATAATAGTTTGAGGAATGCCATGAACTAGAAAAACTGAATTTTCCAAAACATTAATAATATTAGCTGAAGTAGCACGTTTAAGGGGAAAAATCATAGTATATTTAGTAAAATTGCAGTTAATTACTAGAATATATTGGTTTCGTCTTCGAGTCATAGGTAATGGACCCATAAGATCTAAGGATATAGTTTGAAAAGGTCTGGAGCAAAGTTTGGGTTTACCCATAAGACCATAGGGAGAATGATTAGGGTGTTTGTAGGTTAAGCAGGTTTCACAAGACGAGATTAATTTGGCAATGTCCTTAAACATACCAGGCCAATAGTATTTTAAAGATATTTTCTTGAATGTCTTGAAGATACCAAGATGGAGTTCTGAAGGGGAACCATGGTTAACTTCAATAAGTGTATGCCTATCTCGAGGTAGTGGAACTTCTTTCCAAATAAAGTCATCGTTTAGACGATCGGGAGAATGGATGCAGCGGTAAAGTTTGTTATCCCTGATAGTGTAGTTGGGATATGCGTCTGGGTTGTTGGAGCATCCGAGAAAAATCTTGTTGTAGTGCTCAAGTTCACGATTAGGTGGTTCTTCAATCGTAATAGGATGTACGCCTTGAGGTGAAGTTTCTCGTGTATCAGGACGTTCTTGATTCTTATGTCTTGATAATAAATCTGGAACAACGTTATCCTTTCCTTTTTTATGTTTCAGGACAAAGTTAAAGCATGATAAGCGTAAAGTCCAGCGAGCAAGTCTTCCTGATGGATTCGATAAGTTCTGAAACCATTTAAGTGCAGCATGGTCAGTATATATTGTAAATTCTTTACCATTGTCTAGGTAACATCGCCAATGTTCTAACGCAGTTATTACAGCCAATGTTTCTCTTTCAGTAGTTGAGTAGTTCTGTTGATTTTTGTTTAGTGCTTTACTCATGTAAGCAATCACGACTTCTTTGTCATCTTGATGTTGAGTAAGCATTGCTCCTATGCCATAATTTGATGCATCACAATGTACAGAGAAGGGTAGTTTGAAGTTAGGGCAAGCAAGGACAGGAGCAGTTACCAAAGCTTCTTTAAGTTTCTGGAAAGCAGCTGCAGCTTGTGAATTCCATAAAAATTTAGGAGCGTTCTTCCCGGAACAGGTTAGTTGGTTGAGTGGAGAGGCAATGGTGCTAAAGTTTGGAATGAATCTTCTGAACCAGCTGCAGGTGCCTATGAATCTTCGTACTTCTTTTCTGCAAGTAGGTACAGGATATTCTAAAATAGCTTTTATTTTATCTGGATCAGCACGTAGACCATACTCGTCCACTAGAAAACCAAGGTATTTCAGTTCTTTCTTGAAGAATTGACTCTTCTCAAAGTTAATAGTCAGATTAGCATATGAAAGTTTTTTCATGAACTTTCATGAGAAGCGATATGTGTTCATCAAAAGTCTCGCTAATAATAACGATGTCATCCAGATAGCAAAATACCTTGTTCTCAAATTCAGGAGTAAAAAGCATATCCATTAATCTTTGTAGAGTTGCAGGTGAGTTAGAGAGACCAAAAGGCATTACCTTGAATCTAAACATGCCTCTTCCAGGTACATAAAATGCAGTTTTATCTTTATCAGCAGGATTCAAGGGAATCTCCCAAAATGCTTTCGCAATGTCGATGCTTGATAAGAATTTGGCATTCTTCAGGTTGTCCAAAATTTCGCTTATTAGTGGCAGACTATAAGCATCACGACGTGTAACTGAGTTAAGCTTCCTGCTGTCTACGCAGAAACGCCATTCACCATTCTTCTTCGGAGTGATGAGAACTGGAGATAGCCAAGGACTTTCGCATTGTTCAATGACGTTCCATCCCAGCATCTTGTCAACTTCATTAATTAACGCCTTTTGTTTTTCAGGAGACAGTCTGTAACATCTTTGTTTGATTGGAAGAGAATTACCAGTATCAATCTTGTGGGTGATTAAGTGTGTGCTTCCCAGGATACCTTTTTCTTCAAAAGAAATTGTCTTGAAGCGTTGGATGATGTCGTTAGCGATGTCCTTTTGGTTAGGAGTTAAATGCTCATAAGGTAAAACTTTAATATCTTTAATTTCGATAGCAGAGCATTTAGATTCTGTAAAGTTAAGAGAAGATAAAACACTAGGTAACAGATTAAATTTTCTCCAAAAGTCAATACCTAGTATTAGCGAAGGAAATATTTCCGGAAAAACATAAGCTTTAATCAAATGAGTTTGATTATTGAAATGAACAGGTAAGTCAAAATAACCCAGGGAATTAACTTTTTGATTATTAGCAGTAGAGACACTAATAAGATCTGACTTGAAAAGTTTACAGCCCAGTTTAAGAATTTCCAAATGAGAATTATTACCCAGAATAGTTACTGAGCTGCCAGAATCTAGTAAACCAGATAAAGTTAAGTCATAAATTTTGACATTAACGAATGGACGATTAAGATCTTGTTCTTTGGAGTAGAGTGTAGAAGAGATTTTGTAACAAGAAAAGAAGTTTTGAATTGTTTTAATCCAACTAGCCCAATCGTCATTATCAAAGTTTAAGTTACTTTTCAAGTCAGCAGTTAGTTTTTTGAACTAGTATGTGGTTTGGGAGAACAAGTAGGGCAATCTGCAGTTTTAAAACCTTTAAGACCACATTTGAAACAAATCACGAATCGTGGTTGAGTACAAGTGTTCAAAGTATGACCTTGTTTACGACAGCGAACACAAAAAGAGCTTTCTTGAGGAGCTTTAGTTTGAGAGAGACTATTAACTTGTCTAGAAGGGTATTTGTAGGATGAAGTGAATTTATTCATAAAGGGAGGAGAAGGTTGTGAGTTATTAGAAGAATTTGAAGAGCCAACTGAACTTGAGGTGGAATGCTTGTAGTTGAATTCAGAAATAAGAGGACTTTGTTGTACATTTGGTTCTTTAAATTGTTTGTCTCTGTCAAGGAACTTTTCATAGTTTTGGCAAGTAGCCAGAAGAGAGTCGATAGAGTCAATGTCTTTTAGAGCTACGAAGACTGAATAACATGGGCGAATATTCCTCAAAATAATCTCCAATTGTTCTGTTTCAGAAAGTTTCTTCGAAAGACGAGTGAACATTCCAGACATGATGGAAATATAGATGACGATAGGTTCATCACGGCCTTGAGTTCGGTTCCTAATTGCTTCTAGAAGTTTATAATCATAATCAAAACCACCAAAGTCTTTGATTAATAAAGAGGAAAGTTCGTTCCAAGTTAAGTTTGGATTCTGATTATATTTAAATCTGAACCAATGAAGAGCATTGTCGGTGAAAATTTCAAATGCTTGAGAGATCAACAAGTCTTTGGATAAGCCGCGAGCTAAGCAGTATTCTTCAAGTTTTTGAAGAAAGGATCTTGGACAGCTTTTACCATTGAACGTGTGTCTTTTCAGATCTTTGAAGACGTTAGTTGGAGAAAAAGATTGAGGTAGTGGTGAAGGATACGGGGTATGGATCGTAACAGATGTTTGAGAAACAAGAGGAGGTTCCATGACAATCGGGTCAACAGGAGGGTCAAGTGATGGAGAGTCATTTTCAGTTGGAGGTGAAGTCAAGGATTCGAATTGTTTAGTAATAGCGTCAAATTTCATCTTCAAAGTATCGAAAATAGCTTTAAAGTCTGGATATAAGTCAGTATCTATTCGCTCCAATCTGTAAAAAACATGATTAATAAAAGTTTCTATTAATCGTAAGTATTTGGTTTCACCTTGTAAAAATTTTTCAATTTTACAGTCCAGGTAAGTCAAAGTAGAACCAATTTGAGACAAGTCATCCTCGATCGGAATTGGAGAAGTCAGAATATCTTCAGGGTGAGAATTCACAACTAAACGCAAAACCTGTTTTTTTAGAAGCAAAACAGTATTAGCTGGTTCCTCACATCTAATCTTCACTTCGTATTCGAGTTCGGCCTTGTTAAGGAATTCGTACTTAATAACCCGTTTCATTGTTATAATTAAGTGTTAAGTTTAAGAAATAAAAATTTAATAAAAAATTGTACCTCTAGAATAAAAATATTAAAGTGATGAATGTAAGTGAAGTGTTATATGTAGGTCTAAATATAATCCAGATAAGTTGAAAAACTAGATGAAGTTTTGTTTTAGAATTTGGAAGATAGTACCTCTTTAAGTTCTCTAGAATAAAAATATTAAGGTGATGAATGTAAGTGTTATATGTAGGTCTAAATATAATCCAGATAAGTTGAAAAACTAGATGAAGTTTTGTTTTAGAATTTGGAAGATATGATAAGGATGAGTAAATAAAGAGTTAAGAACGAAAGAGAAAGCAATTCAATCAAAAGGAAATGGATAAGGCGTAGCTAAGGTGAAGAAAAGAAGAACTTTTACGTCGGGCGCCAAATTGTCGTAAAGCGACAATTAAAAACTAAATAACCTAACCTAACTACAACAAAACAACCAAAAATAAAATAAATTATTTAAAAATTTGAAAAGATTTACAGTTTCTTTTATAAAAAAAAGGTATGAAGGTGATGATGGGCTGTAATGATGATAGTGATTTACAATATTATTAAAAAAAATAACAAAAATAAAGATACTGCAACGAAGTATGCACAGGCTATGCCTATGATAGGTGCACAGCGCCTGCTCTAGGTACACGCAGAATCTGGAGAAAGCACATGCAGCGTCTGGAGAAGGTACACGCAGCGCTTGGAGTAGGCACACGCAACGCCCGGAGCAGATACACGCAGCACCCGGAGTAGACACGCAGCGTCTGGAGTAGGTACACGTGGCGCTTGAAGTAGGCAAACACAACGTCCGGAGTAGACACACACAGCGTCCGGAGTAGACACGCAGCGTCCGGAGTAGGCACACGCAGCGCTTGAGACAAGCACGCTCAGTGGCCGAAGATAGCGCGGGCACTAATAGGTGGAGGCGTAGGCGTGGCTAGGCGACGACTTCAGGAGAAGGCTTGCAAGATCCCGAGGCAGTGCGGATAAAGCCTTTAAGAGGTGCTTCTCGTATCAAAGCTGAAGTGAGGACCTCTATCGGCCGATCCTTCGGCTTTTATACTTTTTGACGGATCTGGGATAAGAACGAGAAATTATTTGAAATTATTTAAATTAAAAGCAAATTTTTGTAAATGGCCAAGAAGAAAAGAGTATTTTTGAAGTAAAAACATCAGGCCGGTAACAATATTTGAATAAAAATTGCCACGACAACCAGATAAACAACGATGTCAAAACATGTCAAATTTTGGTTTTAAGCTCGTAATACAGAAACGGCAAGATTTAAGTGAAAAATGAGATATTATTTATATAGGAAAAAAGGTAGCGCAAGAGCGCGCACGAAACCCGAAATTGTAGAGTTACGGAGAACTAAATAAAAGATCGAAAAAGGTAGACTCCATTGACACCGATTTAAAAAGTGCTGATAACGTGAAAATACGAAGTGAAAATGATTTGTTATTGTGTTCTTATGAATTAAAAATATTACAGGATCCTATGGAAATAAAGGTGATGCAAAATATCCAGTTTTGAGGTGAATGTAGAAAATCAAAAACAGAATGGAAAAATAAAAATAAAATAGTGTAAAATGATATGTAAGTATGTATGTAAGCATAACACTACAAACTATGTAAATTTAATTTAGAGCAGTTTGAAAATAATTTAGAGAAGGTATAAAATGAATCAATTCGTGTTTTACTCTGTATATGCTCTGCTCTTGACTGTCTCTTGTCTGTACTTATAATCGCCAACCAAGCGTAGCGATAGTGGAAAATTCTGCCTACTATGGAAGCAGCCCGTGTCGACCTTCAGACGTGGATTGTTTACAGTAGAGAGTACAGTAATATAATATGAATGTTTCCATCCATCCATCCATCATAAGCCTATAAAAGTCCACTGTTGAACATAGGCCACCTCCATAGATTGCCTCATATATTACACCACCATAGATTGCGGTGCATTTATAGCTTTGGCCATAAATGCACCGCAACCGCAGTTTTTATTATTATTTTGAGTAGTTTTCTGGAAGATGCTACTGCCCATCTCCCGGTTCGGTTTCCCTCTGTAACCTCTTACGACATCAATAGACAATATGGGGTAGTAGATTTTCTAACACCGACACTATACGGTTGAAGGTGAGGATATTCCCAAGGTATACCGGTATCCCCATATGACCTAGAGTGGTTCTATTCGCTAATAGATGTCCCGAAGACTGCACCACCCATAATTATAAGTCTACTCGAATTTAAGGTGCCGTTTCAAATATCTGGTGGTCTAAACGCTACAAGTGATCGCAGTTAACTACAATATATCGACGGTACGTTGTATTTAGCTTAAGATATGATATCATCTCTGTAGCTGCGGTTTTTGAGGCCCCGTATTTCGTCAAATAGCCTTGAATAAATTTTTCCGAGTTTATTAATCAGTTAACTAATTAACAACGGACATCATCACTTAAACCTATGTTAATTTAAAGACAAGCGTTTACTTTATCTGCCGCTTAGGGTAAAACATTGACTTAATATTGGCGAACGTTGTCTCCGTTCGTTGTAACGAGATTCATCGTTACAAAAAGTACCTAGATCATAATTAGTCTCTGGTTAAAAATATAATCTGTTTCTCCAAAGAAGTTGAGTTTGCAATTATGCCATATTCTTAAACCATAGCAAAATATGACACTATCAATATAATAAGGGGTATAGACACAGAGTGAGGACATATTTACTCATGTGGTATAGATAAGGCAGGTGTACGTAAGTACGGGGTGGGTAAACACATATAGTATAGAAACATTCATCATTATTTTTCGGTCCGAATGAAGTGGTTAACACAAACGTCCAAAAGGCCTGTTTTTCAGAATAAGTATGACAAGTGAGTACACAGTCCATCTGATGACAAGCAGATGCTATTTCATCGATTAAGAATCAAAATGCAGATACGTTGTCACCCCCGAGGGCTAATAGCTTGTGTAGACCTTCAGACGTGGATTGTTTACAGTAGAGAGTACAGTAATATAATATGAATGTTTCCATCCAACCATCCATCATAGCCTATAAAAGTAGGGCGGTAGGGGTAGTCCTACCCTCATCGAGCCGATCTACTCGCGCTGGAGTTTTGTATGAACAGTATAGCTGCAACGTGGCCTTACCACGTAAAACGTGTGGATATGTGATAATCTGGTATTAAAAATTAATGTCCTTTAGGGATTATCATATTATGGTCAGAATTCCAAGAATAGACTTTTGCCGTGAAGGAAAAGAGAAGATTTTCCACCGGGCATAGAGTTCAGCCCTGGACTGGCAAACGCTCTGTGCGATAATATGATGCTTCTAATTATACCGAAAAAGTTTGGAAACTTCGATAGTGTGATTCAGGAGTCAGTTTCGCATGTGACGCGATGACAACGCCGTCACACATTGGTCTTGGAAGTATTGGACGATTCGTATCGGTTTTGTAAGAAATATTATTTAGTTTAACAACGCACAAGATGTTAAAAATTATAATGTTCCCCAGACCTAATCGCAGTCACGGCGGCCAATCTCGATGGGGACTAGCCATCTGCGCAAAACAAAGATGAAGTACACGAATATCAATCATAGTTCAATGGGATGACAATCTGATGCGATCGCAGAGGGATCAGGCGTAGGATCAACTGCTTTTAATGCTTTAAAAGGTACGGGGCTGTAACACCTTTCTGAAACTGAGTTCGGGTTGCTTACCTAATGAAAATTTCTTGACAGAATAACCAATATCTGATTTTGACCTGAACCGGGATTTGAACCCGGGAACATATGGTCAGTAGTCGCGCTTATAACAGCTAGATAGAAACGAAACGGTCAGGTAGACAGGTACTCCATGTTTCGAGAGTTCAGCTTTATTTTGCGCAAACTCAAGTAAGCACGCCATCTTGTAACTTATGTGACTTATGCTTATGTCATATGTCAGCGAGCACGTACGTCGCTGGTCGGTGGTCGCTACGCTAGTCAGCGCTAGTGCGGTATTGACAGCGGTTGTAAGGCAACGCGTTTCATGCTCCTCTCTATCGATTTCTTCGTTCCTTTTACATAGTGTTATTGTGATGTTTTGATCTAAAACATGACAAATAGTACGCGGTTTTAACCCTGTGCTGCTATATTCTTCGTGTATTTGTCTGGTTTCATTTTGTTCTTAAACGTGTGATTTGTTAAAACATTGCCGTGTTCCATACTACGACCGATACTGTATTATCATTTTGGACGAAAATAAAGGTAAGACTGAGGAGTTCAATTATTTAGCTTTACTGATAACTCGTAAATATTTTATGAACCATTGTCAATTGTTTGTTTTTAATTGGTAACATTCGATTATCTTTTAAAAAATTAAATATGGGGCCTTTAAAGGTATACTTTGCAACGAATTTAATTATTTCTCCATTATAAAGAAAATATTGTTGAATATTATAAAATAGTAGCATTATTTGTTATTCTTTTTTATTACATTTATGTTTTTATTACAAGCCAGTAGTATATTTTGAAACTACCTATTATTACATCGGTACTATACCGGTGCCTTTTAAAGGTTATTTTTTATAACTATAAAAAGAATATTGTGTTCGTTAGATGTACAATACGTAAAACAATACTTATAGTTGAATTTTTATCGGAAAACAATACTTATTTTGAGAGTGGTATCACATATATTTTTACCCGACTAGATAGTTGAAGTAGGTTTAATTTATGTTAAATTAAAAATTAACTAGGTACCTACGCAAGATAACATAAGGATAATAAACATTTTAGAGGGATTAAAGAATGATTGGATTAAAAAATGATTTTTTTAAACTAAGCATTCATTTTATGTAGTCTATAGTAGCGGTGTAAGAATATCCAATACCCCATATCTTCCCGTAGATGTTAATTGAAAGCGGAGATAGCCAGACAAATCTTGTTAGTAATATCTCGAAATTATAAAAATCTGCGGTTGCAAACGAGGCTGTCAAATACGGCTAATATGGTTAAATTCTCTATGAGGCAATCTTTGGTGTAGGACCTGTGTTCAGTTGTGCACTTTTGGTCAAGGTTGGGTCGCAAGAAGCTTGTATTGGTTCGTGAAAACCAAACTACTGGTGCATTATTCTTTTACTTTCCATGTGTTTTCTGCATTTGGCTGACACACTGGACACTAAATCGATTTTGTTTACGCATTCCTCTTAATTAATAAAATTATCATTAAATCCGATTCAGCAGTTCGGATTACAAAAGTTGTTAATGTGTGACTCAATCACAATTAATATAAAATGATTCTTTATCTTTCCACGCAATAAATTTAAATTTCGTTTGACGTATCCTTTAAAATATATCCTTTTTAAAAGTCCGGCAACGCACCTGCAATTCCCATGCTGTTGCAGTTGTACATGGGCGGTGGTCGATACTTACCATCAGGTGAGCCGCATGCTCGTTTGTCCTTCTTTTATGAATAAAACGTGTTTCTCCGTAGGAGAAGAAACGGCGAAAGATATTGCGCACGGATCCTCGTTTTTTTTTGTTCTTTTTAAAGGCTAATGATACAATATTATTAATCAAAAATGAAAACGTAAAAAAGGTGACCGTGTAGTGACAGTGTAAGAGTATCCACTATCCCATATCATCCCGTGGGTGTCGTAAAAGGCGACAGAGGGAGACAAATCAGGAGATGGGCAGCAGCATCTTCCTATTTATTAAGTAAAAAATAAAAAAAAAAACTACAATTGCCAACCGCTTGCCAAGCGTGGCAACTATGGCAATTATCCTCTTATGGGGCAACCCTTGGGGGGGGGGGGGGGGGCTATGCGTAGCAGCGGACTTTGGATAGGCTGTAACGGTAAAATTTATCCTTTAAAACAAAATCCTTAAATTAGCAATAAAAATATTGAGGATACCTACATATCGGGATAAAAACTATCCTATCTCTCGGTTAGGGTTGCCACCCGTACTATAATATATAAGTATCGTACTATATTTTAGTCAATTGTACTATATTATAGAAAATATTATAGTACGAAAAATATTACATTTTTATCTCTAATTCAACTGTCGTGCTTTTTATATTAACTGTTATTGTAAGTCTGAAACAAATAAGAAATAAATAGAGCATTAAAAATGAATTGATAATTTATTTTAATATAAACCTAAATTGCTCAGATTCCTATAATTATTTAAAAGGTAATAAATCATTGATAGCCACAGCGAACAACAATAACAAATATTTATGGAAACATACATAAAGATTAAAATAAGTGTGTATTTTTTTTCCTGAATTTCTCAAAAGTAATATATTTTTGCATCATTTTTAATAAAAATACTATATTTGTTAAAAAAAAGGTGGCAACCCTACTATCAGGTTGGAATAAACATGCACATAATTAACAAATTTGCATTAAAATCGGTTGAGCGGTTTCGGAGATTAGCGTAAGCTGACATCGCGATTATGAGACTAAGAAAAAAAACCATGCAAAATTAAAGACAGTAAATGTGTTGACCCGAACAGATCAGTCCCAACAAGCTACAAGCAGTTCCTGTTCACAAGTATGATGCCTATGGCAGCCGTCGCCGTCACACGACGCCGCCGCAAGCACCCATATTGTTTTTAGGTTTATAGCGCGTGTGTTGCCCATTTTGTTTTCAAAAGATTGTCTATTATTTCTCAGAGTTTTTTAATGGATCGATCAGAACACTTTTTATCGCAACGTTGTGTTTTTTATTTTATTTTTATAGATAAAGGGTGAAAAACGATAACACAGCCCACCTGATGGTAAGTAAATGCTGTGGCCCATAGATATCTACATCTATCCTCGATTAAGAATTAAAATGATGATGCGTTGTCACCCTTGAGAACTAAGATAGAATGCTTCGTTTACATATAGCAGCATGGCTCTATTACGTTCAACATTTTTATCCAAATAACTATGTACTAGTGTTACCTCGATTTCGATAGAAAAAATGCGGTCATTAAGAAGTATGTTAGGGGTGACTCTGAATTATAGGATGAGTAATAGTGTGATAAGAGAAATGTGTGGTTTGCCAGTTGTTATGACCAGGATTACTAAATTAATGTTTTGGTGGTTTAGACTCGTGGAAAAAATGAAAGAAGAAAGATGGACAAAGCAATTTTATGCTGCAGAACTGGGAGAGTCGGCAAGGGACGCTTTAGACGGAATTTTATCGACCAAATCGATTATGTGATAAAGATGGCCCATGTTAAGAGTACCCTGAACCACGGAATAAATAATACTACTACCTGAACCGACGAGCGTATGCGTAAAAATAAATGAATGCGAAGGAAGCGAAAGAATTGTGTTCGGTTCGTGCCAAATGGAAGTCCGTAGTTAGATATTATGTTAGTTTTTGTAATGAATTGGAAACAAATAATTATCACATTATCACACTATCACTAAAGCCTATCACTGATGAGCATACTTAGGACTCTATCAAGCATTGCCACAAAGTAAAGTCGATGGCGTATAGTTATAACTTTTATCAAAATGTAGAAACCAACTCCAACTTTGCAGTTGGTTTTGCAGTTGCGAAAAAATAAGTTATTTTTTTGCTACCCTTAGGAGTGGATTTTTTCTATTACCTATTAAATAAAAAAAGAATCATCGAAATTAGGTCTTCATTGGCGATGATATCGCATAACAAACACACCCAAAAAACACATTCTAATTATAAACCTCCTCCTTTTTTGAAGACGATTAAATAACGTTCACTTGGCATCCTCGTACTTACTGACATGTGTTCTGTTAGACAACCGTCCATAAGACAACCTGAATAATTAATTGAAGGTTGTAGGTAGTTTTACGTGGTAGAGCCTTGCTTCAACTATATTATGGTTGTATTACGAAAAGGTCGGCTCGACCAGAGTGGGACCATGCTTTCAAATACCAAATAGTACTTAATGCTGCTGTGTTTCGTATGGTAAGTGTAACCGGAGACCCTTTTTACTGGAATCGAAGCATTCCATCTTAGTCCTCAAGGGTGACAACGCATCTGCATTTTGATTCTTAATCAAGGATAAATGTAGATGTCTATGGGCCACAGCATCCACTTACCATCAGGTGGACTATGTGCTCGTTTGTCACCCTTATTCGATAAAAGGCCATGCAAATATGTTTTATTGCTTAGTTAACCCGAACAGCAATGTGTTCGCAGCCTAAATAAAGAAGCTTTGTAATTAAATCTAAGGTCACAATTAAATTATTTATTTCTCACATACTCGTATGCTTTGCCATTTCGCTGTTTACAGTCACGTGTAATGCAGGTGCGTTGTTTCCTTTTATATATAACAGCACATGTATACTCGTAACAACTAGTGTCAGTATGTTTACATTTGAAAAGTCCGGACAAAATTGGGGAACATTTTATTTTTTTATTATTATTAAATTTGCTACAAGATAATAATGTCCTCCAGCCCGAATTTCAGTCAGTATGAACGGAGACTAGCCATCGGTGTAGGACAGGATTGTAGTGCCCAAGTGTATGCGCAAGCACAAGGACATTCTCTATTACCTCACACTCATAATCCGATGGGACGGTTAACCGACACAACCGGAGAGAGATCAGGTGCAGGACCAACGGCTTTACATGCTTTCCGAGGCACGGGGGTGAGACACCGCCAACTTCCTGACTCCGGGCCGCTACTGAGAATTTCTTGACGGAAAAACTCAGTAACTGATTTTGGCCCGACTCGGGATTTCTACCAGGAACCTCATAATCAGCAACTGCGTTTATGACCACTAACCAACGAAGAAAGTCAGAAATATACTGTCACCCAGAGGGGAACAGAGAGTACGGACTTCTAATTGGCACTATCTTGACGCTTTCTTCATATCCATTTATCTACCCATACATTTTCGTCGGTTAAGGGTACTCTCAATTTGACCTTCATTTTTAATATATCGCTAATTTTTCTGCTACCTACTTACTTCTACGACATAAATCTACTTTGTCACTCTTTCCTTATTCATTCTTTCTGTGTCAAAGCCACCAAAGCATTTCTTTTTGAACTTCTTGTCACAACATCTTTTCAACTACAGTTGTCTTTAATTACACAATTTCTCTGTATATCATTCGCCTCTAATATACTTCTTAATAACCGCATACACATTTACTCTACTGTCATGCTTATTAAGTTACTTTTAATACTATTTAGGTGGTGGTGGTACACAACATTGTGAATTGCCAAACGTACCTCTTTCGACACATTCTGACTTCCCACAATAGCGTGAATAGATCCATTTACTGCATATTCTGCATTAATCCTTCTTTCTATATCCTTGTCGACTATCCCAGTTAGATACAGAAATAAAAAAATAAAAATCCGTCATTTAGTTTCATTTTGTCGCGGTCACAAATGTATTATTACAGTAGCAACGCGAAGTTGCCATACTTGTGTTTCCGCTCTATAATAATAAATTGGGCATTGAAAAATTGTGATACTTGAATTTTGCTTTAGAAGATCTTTACAAATACAGAAGTATTGTTACCCTACTCGTAACCAAACAAGATACAGCCTTCGATTTGAAGGCGCTTGAGCACTTAAAAACATTTCGCCATCGGTCAAAGGAGGTGGAGGTCTCATTCGAGAATCGAGACCCCTTCACTTTCACTGATTTTAATGCTTAATTAATGTGAGCATTTTTCTGTCACTTTTCTAACTAGTAAAGCTGGCTGAATGAAAACATTTTATTAGATTTCAACTCGTATTTACCCAAAAAAAAAAAAAACTAAAAAACTAGAAGTTTACTTGGTTCTTGACATATTAGGAATAATCACAATTATTGTGGGTTTGTATTTTTCTTTTTCATCCAAATATCTACTTTATTTTATTTTTAAGTCCCTGAACAATATATCGGAGAAAATTTTAACAATTTACAGGTAAAAGTATATCTTAATTTAATAATAATAATTTAATAACTTAATTTCCTTACTTTAGCGTGTACCTTAAATTTTCTATTTCAGTTTATAATGGGTTATATATGATATTTGATGTCCTAATTAAAACAGTATGTAATCAGAGTATAACAATTTTATTTGTAACTTGTAATTCGCCCCGGCTTCGCTCGTGTGATATCGGGATCTCAAAAACAGCGCCATCTACCGGATCCAATTGTAATTTGAAAATCAAAATCGGTGCAGCCATTTTCGAGTTTTTGCGAAACTAAACAGCAATTGATTTTTATATACTTGTAGAGATATAAAAATGACAAACGAACTAACCATCCTCTTGATGGTAAGACTACTGTACTCTCCTGAAGTTACTTCAGTCAAATAATGTTACAGATGGGATGTCACCCTTGAGAGCCTTAGCCCTCAAGGGTGACATCCCTTCAAACGTACGTCGTTTGTATGGAATGGAATGCCTTCAAACGTACGAAAAACTATAGTGTAAGTAGTGTATTAACAATATTTCTATGATATACAACTCTAATCATATTGCATCGAGACCAAACACGTGGTAGAACCACGCTGTAGCTGTATTGTTATTGTGACACGAATGGGTAGACTATGCTCTTACAGAATACCAGCGTAAAACAGCAGCTTAATGTTGCTGTGTTTCGTATGGTGAGTGTAGAGAACCGGAGACCCTTTTACTGGATAGGAGGCATTCCGTTTTAGTTCTCAGGGTTTTTTTTTTAATACAACGCGTATGCATTTTGATTCTAAATCGAGGATAAATATGGGCCATATATAGACATCTATCAATGGGCCACATCATTCACTTACCTAAAACTTACTTGGAAAAAAATAGACTACTTAAATGTTTTGTGTGTATAATGTGTATCTATTTTTTCGAACAGCTGCGTTTACTTCGATCGGAAATGTAGTTTAGGACCTACGAATCGGCAAACATTAACATAGTTACATTATAAGACCGGGAATAATCTTGTTTGTTTTTACTACCGGTAGCCAACTTCAACAACAAATTTTACGGATTCTTCGCCGGCGCCGTAATTAAACCTTAGTTGCTATAGTAACATGCTATAGCTACAGTGTCATTAAATGATTTCTATTTAGTTTTATTTATAGATTCCTTTCCTATTCGAAATAGTTTTGATATCAGCAACACAGCTAATCTCTGTGTTCGTTACTAAACATAACCTACTTAGTGCTTATCAGTTTGGTTTTCGCTCCGGCTACATCACAACATAATCAAACTTAACAATGATATTACGCAAGGCATCTGGAGAATTTTAGTTTGTGGATTTTTAATACAGGCGACCCCGATGAACTATTTCCATCCTCTCTAATCTTAACTTTGCAGACAGCCTTGGAGTGGTTTTCGTCTTATCTTCGCGAGCGTCTGCAACCAGTCAACCTGGGGAAAAAGACCTCAGATTGGGTTGACGGTGTAACTAGCGTAATGCAAGGTGACATACTCTCACCTATCTTTTTTTAATTTTTATCAATTTTTTCATTCATTACGTCCATATTAATTGATCGTACCATCCGTATGTGGGTGATTTCCAGTTATTATATATAATACAATACTATAAAATATATTTTAAACATCAAGGACTTAAAAATAAAGAATATTGGCCCATAGGAAGATATACCTTAACCTAAAAATATATTTAAAAAAAAATATAAACATAACACTATTTCGGGGAATTTTCTTCTTTCGTACGTCCGTGTATCGGTGATACACTACTCCGGAGGATCACAAATTGGAAGCGAGGAACGTCTTTTTGTATTTTGCAGGAACCTGGAGTTTGTAGGATTTGAAGTTCGTTGACCTATTAGACTCCAGACGCTGCAAATGTACAGAGATCGGATTCTCCATGTCACTTCTAATGCGGGACAAAAATATGAGAATTCAAATATAATTAAAGCCTGATATTCCTGTCATGAAGTTACTGTTAATCCCTTAAAATGCCAAGCAATCTCTTCGATAAATTAAAATATTTAAACTTATATACTTAAAATTAAATGCTTAAATATATTAAATACTTAAACTTGATATTGTAAATTTAAAATAGAAGGGCTATTATGATAATTTAGTAATACCGTCATAGCGTGATCAAAAAAACTACGTTTTGTTATGGCGAAAACCCTGAATTGGAAGGATCTATTTGCCGTAAAGTCGCTGTCACGTTACGACCATTGACAAACGAACGTACAGTCGACCTAACTGTGGTCCTGAAACCGACTTTAAGCAAAGACGGTTAGAAAAGTGTTGCCACTACTAAGGGATCATATGAACAGCCAGTAATGATACTGGCTCTCTTTACAGGTTCTTACAGTTTCGCAACAAAGCAGTGGTGTACTGCTGCTTGGTGTCAGAAATATGAGAGATTATTAACGTAGATAGACTTCATACAGAAGTAGCCCTTTTTTTTCTTCATATGCTTGTAGAATAGAAGTCCTGTTATAGTTCTTGTGCGTACGTGAGGGTAATACGGTCATCCGGTTAATATGGCCACTTTCATATAGCTGAAAAACTTGCCCACCTTGTTTGCATAGACGACTCTGAGATACGATAGTTCTTCATCAGTTCATCAAATATTAAAGGTTCAAAAGGACACTGCTTCATCGAGCCTTTTTGACAGTTGACATTATAGTAAATATTTTTGTCGATTTTAATATTGTATAGTGTCGTTTTTTTATATTGATTTTTGAAAGTGTTCCTAATTATTTCCAGACCTTGTTTGCAATTTTTTTAAATATTATAATTATAGAATACGACTTTGTGTTTTTGTCTCTGTTATATAAAACTGAAACAACAAACGAACTAGCAGTCCATATGATGGTAGATAAGTGGCTTCTGCAGTACATGGACACCTGCAGCCGAATTCATACAAAGTAGGTTGGCTACAAATACGTTGTTACCTCTGAGAACTAAGATCGAATGCCTCACAGCCCATAATTTTACTGTTTACTGGTTTACTGTGCCCTCAATACAGGAACACAGCAGTGCACGCACTGCTATGCGTCAGAAATAGTTAAGAAGCTGGAATCTACTCAGACGGGCTTCTAGAAAAAAAAGAAGTTCTGCCTACCCTCACTATTCTTTGTCTTGTTTTAGAATTGAAGCAATACTTAGCATTTAGCGCTTTTTGGCATAGCTCATGTTGAACATAGGTCTTGAGCCACCTGCATCCACCGATTTTCTGCATGTCTTACCAGGTCGTCTCTCCATTTAGTTTTATGTATTCAATTTATTTTATTTTACCCTTTATACATATCTGTGAGGTCAAGTAGTTTTAATATGAGTTGTTTAAAGCTGGTTGTGAATCAATTAAGACAAAGTAGTTGAAAATGATTAACCTATTATTATCTTAATGTTAAGGTTAAAAACTGAAGGTTGTTATTATTGTTGGTTATACGTTTGCCGTAAATTTCATAGCACGTGCAAACTGAACTCCATCACCGCCGGCATCAATGAAATTCCACGTAATCGGCGATGAAGAAAACATCGGGAGGAATCCTGTGTTACAAGGAATAAAATATTCCGTACTTTAGTGTGCATCCATCCATTACACCTTATAAAAGCCCACTGCTGGACATAGGCCCCCTCCATAGATTGTCTATGGAAGGATTTTGCCATAGTTGCGATTCTTGCGCTTATCAGGCGGGTTGTCGACCGCAGTTTTTTTGAAGTGAAAACTTCTTTAGCGACGTTGTACACTTTTTTTGTAATGGGTAAAAAATGTTAAACTCGCGTCAGGACATTAAGACACACACACACACACACACACACACACACGCACGCACGCACGCACGCACGCACGCACGCACGCACGCACGCCGCACACACACACACACACACACACACACACACACACACACCCACACACACACACACTCGCTTAACTTAACCGATTAAGCGGCCAATCGGCCAAAGTACTAATCGTCCAAAGTACTAATCGGCCCAACTCTACTTATTACGTTTGCGTGTACGACTGTGTCGCCTTATTAAGTTTTTATCGAATACGATTCTGTAGTTAATAAAATCATAATATTTACAATAGTCGCTATATGGGAAGTTGATGGTTATAGCAGATCATATTTTATATATTTTTTTATATCAAATATATTGACGTACAAAAAACAATTATCTACGCTGAACACTGCTAAAGTTACGTATCTAGGTTAATTATTTTTACAATTTAGTCTTGATGCACTCATGTCACAGATTAAATAATGTTACTATTATGTAATTCTTATATACATATATATATATATATATATATATATATATATATATATATATATATATATATATATATATATATATATATATATATATATATATATATATAATGCTTTTGTAACTTTTGAATTTTAATGAAAGTTTTGTGTGTGTTTGAGTGGGTCCCTGTATGGTTAACATTCATAAATGGGCCTAATAGGTGGCGCTGTTGTAAACAGAAATCACTCGTGCGAAAACGGGGCACATAGGGTCGTTGCGCTGGTTTTCGGCCTTTTAGTGGAGTTGTCAACTTTAAGGTACTATAAAAAATAATAGCGATTATGTTGACCTAGTGTTGTTAATGTTAATTTATAGCTTATATAATGTAGTTTTCATTTTGATAACTCATTGATGCTACAAAAGAAATCTATTTTTTTATAATAAATTTTGATGTCAAAAATATGCAAAACGCTAGTTTTCGGCCCCAAATTTTAGATTTCGGCCTACAAGAATTTTAGTTTTCGGCCACTGGATTAGAAGAGATAGTACAAACTTAAAAGTGTTTTTGGAAAATCAGAAAATGGCAAAACGGTTTGGGAAATCGATGTATTTAGTTTTCTCAATCGGTGATTGCGATTTTTTTACCGTGACGTTATTTTTTTCTTTTTGGGTGTGTTTTTGATATACAATAATAACCATGATTAATTATTTCTCTTTGAATCATAATCTAATAATAAAATCTTTTAAATATAGCAATCAAATATTCTCATTTACGAGTATTTTGTACTTCCTCATAAGTATTTTAGTTTAACAAAATCTGTTACCATATCTAACCATTCTCATCTCTAACCAAGAGGAGCCATCTGAAGAAAAAAAAATTCTTATTGAATCTTCTTCCTAAAACGCAATGTGAATAAAATATTTGATATGATAAGATGAAATGGCCGTAAACGTAAACTAAGACAGAATTCCATTTTCCGCCGCCGTATTCTTTCATACAATTTTAAGTTGGCCGAAAACTAAATTGTATATATTTTAGAGTCAATCCAGTTTTCGGCCACGACTGAAATGGGTATTTTGTTTCATCACTAACTGTTCAAATTGCAGTACTTGGTGGCTGAAAACTGAAAGTTAGTGTCTACGCACGCTACGATTCAATATAAGTAAGAAAGATGAGTTATAGTACGTAACCAAATAAACGAAAGAGACAAAGTATTTAGGCTAAACTCAGGCTACTTTTCGGCCGCATGGCCGACAACCAAATAATGGGACAATTTTATGTGTCACTTTTCGGCCACTTAATTTATTAACTTTATCAATAAATTATTATAATAATCAGTGTCAAATAACTATATTAGGTTATTTATACAGTGAAATATAAGCACAATATTAAGTAATTATATTAAATACAGCACGAAACTTACTTTTGAATGGAACGCTCGCCACTATTTTTTTTGCTCGATCTTACCCGTTTTGATAGCTTCAGTGTCGGCGTCAAACTAAACTATTTATTATAAATCGCGTGTTGTGTTTACCTGATTAATTAATGCTACCAGATATAGTGAAACTATTTACAAATGCATTAAACTGTATTTCTTACGATAATATTTATTAAAATTGTTATTAAATCAAATTTACTGCATCAGCTCGTGCCAAAGGCCGAAATCTAGACCCGGCCGGCTTACCGGCGCATCGACCCTAGTTGGTGTCATTGAAATTGTCAAACTCGCTCGGTGGTAAATTACAAACGCCATTGACCGTCCGTATGCAATCGCTTGTTTGCAATTTGCCAGCCTTTTATATAATATAATATAATGTCTTCTCTCTATATGTATGTATGTAATGCTCGTAATAGTGTCGTAATGATCCGATGACAAATACGCTGTGCTCTGTGTCGCTTACAAAATGACGCGGCAAATTGTTTTTGTTTTTTACCAAAATGAAATCTAAACGATTAGTTGGTAAGTTCTAGCGCCATTGTGTGCGCACCAGTGTGTGTGTGCACCAGTCTCAACGGAGACTAGCCATTTCATCATCATCATCAGGACAGAAATATCGTACATGAATGTGTGGGCAAACACAGATGCATTATCTATTCCCCTCTCACACTCAGACTACAACCGAAGAGAGATAAGATTTAAGACCAACGGCTTTACGTGTTTTTCAAGGCACGGGGATGAAACACCGTGACCGTCCTAACTCCGGAGTGCTACTGAGAATTTTTTGACAGAAAAAATTAGTAGCTGATTTTGGCCCGATTAAGAGGATATAGTAAGTCAGCTCAAATTCTAATTTCGCCCCCACTTCCCCGCGCGTCGTATGCTATGTACCGATATGTTTGTAATCACTAATACTGTAAGTAGAAAGGTCGTTAGATACTTATTTCATTAGGTTTATCATATTTATGCCTGTTTCTTAACGCCAAGCCAGCCGCTTCTTATTTTTATCACGGTTATTTCCCATTTTAATTTTACGTCGTACTGTTGCGTAATGTATGTATATTCTGATCGTAAGCGACACAACTTCTCCCTTCAAAAGCCTAAGCGATACTAACGGGCGACAGGAATCAAGCTCAAGACGCCGATAGTTTAGGTAATTTCTTTTTACAGTGAAAATAATGGTATTTTAAAAAAAGTAAATAACATAAGCACTGCTTTATAGTTAGTTCACTTAGTATGTAAAGTTTCATGATCTTATTTAAAGTATTTTATGAATAACAGCGGTTTATTGTTTATTTTGGAGGTAACTTTGGATTTTTTTTTCTATCGAGAAAATTTTACGAAATCGTGTTTTCGTCTAACATAATCATTAACATTAATCCTCAACTTTACCATATATTTATTTCAAAATTAATGCTGCAATATTTTCGGCATAACGAAGGATCTTGCTAAGCCATTTGACATTATATTTCCCCTTAAGGAATTCGAATCCGGAACCACAGCAGTCGCGCTTACATGTATCTACTAGAGCCAACGAGGCAGTCCAATATAAATATGTCATATTGTACTATATTTTGATCAATTGTATAATGTCATCATCATCATCACTGCCCATCGCAAGACCGCTGCAAAACGTAGGCCTCCCCTAAGAAATGACACAAAGCACGGACCTGAGCCACCTGCATTCATCGACTTCCTGCATGTCTTACCTGTGGTCGTCACTCCATCTATTGATAGGCCTCCCTTCCCTATATACTCGAGAACGGGTGTTAATGAAGAAATGTGTAAGACCATCTGTTGTCGGTTCTTCGAACTATATGGCCGGCCTATTACCACTGCAGTGGACTTGTGATGGGATGTAAAGATGATGTTTTTGATAATTCGTTGGCAGTTGCCACCGCAAATCGTGGGCCGGAAATATCATTCATCTTTATTTCATCTATCATTTTTATTCATTAAAAAATAATAGCTGCCATTCTAAAACACTGGGGCCTCAAAGCTAAGCTCACCAGTAAACGCAAGACAGATAAAAAATACAAATTGACTCACGTCCATAGGCAACTGTGGCGAGGTTAACAACCTTCCCGCCGTTTTTGACATTGCCTTATAGCTTTTTTTTAATTTTTTATGTCACGGTTACTTAAGCATAAAGCCAGGGTCTGAGTTATTTGTTATTATAGGACATTAACTCGGGGAGTTGTGCTTAGAAAGCGTTACTGGAATCTTCTATACCTTAACTAAGTCTAGTATCTCACGGAGTTTTAACTTATAACTTACAGTTTGCATTTGATCTGTTATTTGTGGGCAGAAAATTTCGTCAAATAATAAATGATATGGAAATATCTACTAATTCAAACATTTGTGACATTGTGTCCAAGTGATTAATAAAAATGTATTAAAATAAAAAAGGCCATGACATTTTGTTCATTCTGCCTTGTTCATATTTTTAAATGCTTTTAAATCATGTTTTAATGGACAAAAATAATGTTTAATTATAGCCTTTCTTAACTATCCTTCGTATCGGTAGCTGAAGTGTGAGGCGTCCCCCCACTAGATGGAGAGACGAACTGGTAAAATATAGAGGAAGTCGATGGATGCAGGTGGCTCAAACCGTGCTTTGTGTTTGGGGGAGGCCTATGTTCAGCAGTGGACTTGTGAAGTTATGTAATGATGATGTTGTGTTGTAAAAAAAAACTAATAAGTAGGGACCTACATGCAGTAAATTGATCACTAACAAAGACAATAAAGCCATTATTGTATACTTTTTCTACGGCTAGTAACTATAATAAATTACGTAATAGTATAAAGTCGACTCTATTGATTTGACTAGTTTTTTTTATGTAATGAGGATGGAAACGAGCACAATGTCTACCTGATGGTAATTGGATGATGTGGCCTGTAGACATCCCCGATTAAGAATCAAAATGCAGATGCGTTGTCACTCCTAACTAAGATCCTCTCCTGACTAAGATGGAATGACTCGATTCCAGTAAAAGGGATCTCCGGTTCTCTACACTCATCATACGAAACACAGTAACATTAAGCTGCTATTTTACGCTTACGGTCGAGAAGAACCATTCGTGCTACAACTATAAAACAGCTAAGCTTTTTAGAGATATCGTGGCCAGTGCCGTCTTTAAGGCAGGGCCCGCAGGGCCCTGGCCCGAGGCCCCGAGGTAGGCAGGGGCCCCACAATTCTGAAAATTTTCGATATACAACAACAAATTTTATAACATAATAAGAAAAATATCAAATCACACACTTGGTAAAATAGAAACAAGATTTAGAAAATTTGTTTAAAAATTTATTTTTGCACTAAAATAACAGTAATTATATACAGCTTAAAAAACTTTTTTTCTCGATTTCTTCGCAGCAAAATTAGATATGAGTTCATCAAAATCAATCGATTTTAATAAGTCCGATTCTATACTCATTAAACTTAGATGATTCAATCGTGACTGTGACATTGTGCTTCGATGATCGGATTTTATCAACTTTAATCTAGAAAATGATCGTTCACCAGCACAATTGGTGATCATTAGGGTAAGGAATATTCGGAGACTTATTTCAATATTTGGGAATGTAGACGTCAGAAATTCTTTCTTCAGTTGCAAGTATAGATCAGGAATAAATAATTCTTCGTTCTTTCGTGTATCACGAAGATAATGTTTATAATGTAAACATTCTGATATTAAATTTTCTGCAGAAATGTCTTGATCATATTTTCTGGCAAGCTTTTCGCAGCATTCTTTTATTCCTTCGTATGTCATGTTTGGTAGAGCAGTAAAAAACTTGAAGTTATCATTCACCGTTTCGTAAGCAGTTTTTCTGGTTTTCAAATTGGAACAAAGTGAATCGATTATCGGATAAAAAATCTCTATTTTGAGCTTTTCATCTCCAGTAAATTGTGTATGTTCACTCTCTCCTTCAAAGCGAGTAAGTTTTACGCTTCTTCTTCGATTTCTTGGCTCAGATGTAGATTCACTTTCGCAGATATCAGTAAAGCTTTTTGCTTTTTCTAAAAACTCATCGAATTTATCCCTGATATCCAATAAATACAATTCTAAGGAATTTAAAAGACTGCATGCTATATACAAATCCATATTTTCTTTTTGTAAATTTTTAGATGTATCATTAATACGTGTCAAGATTTCGTGCCATACCACAGTTATAAAGACATTTTCAAATTTTGTAATTTGCTTTAAAATGGTCTTAGCTTCAAGTCTAGTCTCGTTAGACTGCGTATCATCCTTTGATAAATCATCTAGAGCTTTCGTAATATCTGTATGACCTGTGAAAAGAGCGATGATTGCATCAGCTCGGGCTGACCATCGAGTAGCGGATAAAGATTTAACGACTTTTTTTTCGTTCCTAAATATGACAATAGTTTTTGCCATCTATAAGTCGATCCTGATAAAAATGTGTACAAATTTTGTACGATATAGAAATACTTAACGACTGCATTAACACATTCAGCTGCCTTAACGCCGACTAAATTTAACGAGTGCCCGGCACAAGGAATATAATCAGCATACTTATTGATTTCCCTTATCCTGGTTTGCAGTCCTGAATAGCGTCCAGACATATTCGATGCGTTGTCATAAGATTGACCTCTACAGTCATTTATATCAATATCATTATCTTTAAAAAATTTGACTACAACCTCTGTTAAATATTCGGCATTATGACCTTCTATAGGAACGAACATTAAAAAACGTTCGATAGGCCCCTGATCGGTAACGTAGCGCACGGTGAACGTTAATTGATCTAGATGAGTGATGTCCGGCGTAGAATCCACAGAAAAAGAATAATATTTTGCCTTCTTCAACTCACTTATAATGCAAGCAAGAACTTTTTCCCCCATAAGGCCTATAAATTCCTCACAAATATTAGCTGATAAGTATGATGTTACTCCATGTCCTTTATTTCCGTAGGTATTAATGTGCTCTTTAAGGAAAGGGTCATATTCGCTCAGTAATTCTAAAATACCTAAGTAATTGCCATTTTGACTAGATCCGAATCGTTCGTTCTCCCCTCGAAAAGCGAGACCTCGTGAAGCAAGAAACTTTATAGTGTCAGTTATTCGACGTAATACTTGAATCCAATAATTTTTCTCATTTTTTTGTTGAATCGTTAATGCATTTTCTAAACTACCAGTTTCTCTTCTCCGTTTAGAATAAATAGTTAAAGTTTGTTTATGAGCTTTGCTTTGCTCATGCTCCGTAATTCGCTCTGGGTGTTTCCAATCATTAAATCCGTAAAATGTAAATTGATCTTTTTCAGATGAAAAAAGTCGACATACAAAGCAATATATACGTCCAGTTGATGGCGAATACGATAACCACTCACGCTCTACTATTTCATTATTTTGTAGTTTCAATTGAAATAATGATTTGTTTAGAGTTCTCACTTTTTGTTTATCTCCTTCTTGGTAAATCCGTGCAGATTTTGAGAAATCTTTATCCTTATTGCTGCATAAACCTGGATTTTTTTGCAACCAGTATAATCGTAACTTCTCGTTGATTTCGCCCCATAACGCAATATCAGTCGAATAACTTTCAATTTTTTCTGACGTGCTTCTCAATGCTGCCTCCTCTATTAAAATAAAATATATTTTTGTAAATCGCTTTTAATTGAAAAAAATATTTAAAATTATTCAGCTTTTTTAGAATCTAAATATTTACAATTTGAAACTCTTTATTTACCTTCTGTTCTATGATTTATAAGAACTTGTGTAGCTACTGATAATTCCGACTGTTCTGAAGGATTCAAATCGACTGATTCGTTTTGAATAACATTTTCCTGTAAATCAGCGGTACCTTTTGGCGTTTCATCATTTTTGCCTAATAAATAAAATGCAATGATCTTATTATCATACTGTTAGCACGGTTTGTTTCATAAATTAATTTCATAAAAATGATATTAAATCGACTTTTCATAAAAAAACTTTTGCTACATGCGAACAACAATGAGGTTATAGGACTCAATTAATGAACTAATCACTCTTAATTCAAATAATATATAGTATTACTTACTAGTAATGTCATGTTGTTTTAAAAATCCAGTAATTTTTGGTAACTTGTCTATTTTCTTTTGTTCTTCTTTCGCTTTTCGTTTTTTTGCAGCACCACTTTCATAAACACGATTCATGATTTTGATGTACTTCAAATGATTCGATAAACAATACTAAATTAACTGTTGCTACATCGCGTGAAAATCTGGTAATGAACTAATGAACCTGCTGGCTGTTTCACGTGTCGAAACACGGACGTTGACTATTCATTTTCTCACCAAAAACAAAAGCAAGCTTAAACAAGTTTCTTTCAAAACAATCGCGCTTCTGCTTGCGCGCAAGAGCGCGCATGCGTAAGAATCCGAATGAAGATTTTGGCGCGTTAGTTTGAATATTGTAATTGAGAAAACGTTTACATGGCATTATAAACATTACATTTAATCGTTTGTTTAAAGAAATTAAAATATACGAAAATTGTAAATTGTAAGAAATTAAATGTATGCATGGCTAAAATTACGGGTATTTAAAACAAAGCAAATAAGTTAATTGTAAAGTAAAAATGAATTAAGAAATAAGTTGAAATGCCAAGTGTTCGTTTGAGAAGCCATTGAGAACTGAGGTCGATCCGGAACGACGAAATATTGTAGTCCGATCTAATACAGCGGGGACAGTTTACGGCACTTCCTCGAAGAAAAACCGATAGCCCTTGTTTATTAAACAAGATTCGGCGCAGCATCGCGCTGTAGTTATAGACTTGGTATGCAGTGGCTCGCTAACCAATGCTGTTATAGGCTATGATGTCACGGATGACGTCACTTTCATATATTTGTATATGAATAAATATAAGTATTGTTCTTTGTATAGATTATAATATATGGTTTTCATTCAATTTTATTTAAATTAGAATTGGTGGGGTATTAGTTTTTTAGATTCAAAAAATTTATTTATTGAACTCTCATATGTGGGGTGTTAAGAGACGGGGTTACGATTTAGCCTATTGCGTTATTGTAAACTGAAAAATGATAAAGTTAAAATTTAAGGATTTTCCATCCCTTACATAGGCCCCAGCCAGTACCTTGGCCCATAGCCTCGTTGATCCTAAAGACGGCACTGATCGTGGCAACGGCCAATTACAGCCCCGATTTTTTCTTCGTCCTCCGGCCCGCAGTGTTGAGTGTCCCTTGAAGAACTTTAAATTTACTCATCGGCTCTCAAGTGGCTTTATTCTCGATGACTCATATATACTAGCGTAACGTCGAAAAGGTGCGAAATTACACCATAACAGGATACTACAAATCACCACGAGATCATAGCACATTTAAACTGGACTATTATGTTCCATTCATGGAAATTCGAGTTGTTCAATAACAGACCATTTAGCTTATATTATCGAATACAGAATCTGAATTGAGCATGCTAATTGATGAATCACTTTTGTAAAAATAGACGGAAAGTAGATTTGACCATGGTATAATTTTAATATATACTCGTACACTTGAGAGCAATAAAATCAGACACCCCTTGTAATTTGGTTTATTACTGATTTTTTTCTTATATCTAAAGATATTGAGTACAAATCATTAAGCAAAATTTAAGCATACAATCTTAGCTTTACAAAGACAAAAAATACTTCCCGTAACTTACAAAAACCAACCGTATACCAAATTCCCCAAATTGACTCGTTTGCGTTTGTCACTTCTTGCACCCTTAGTCGCAGGTATATAAAGGTGTTATTTTTATTTTAATTAGTTGCATACCGAAGGTCAACGTGATAACATCTCTACTGGAAGCATATGGGATTACTGGAGAAATATGGGCACCACGCGCCACGCCCCCAGAAGCCACTCAAGTTATTGCCTTGCTCGAAGCATTCCACAATCAAAGTGAAGTTGCTCTACAGCTAATTTTAAGCCGCTACTCTGTTCGTCGTGTATACCAAAGGTTCCAAAACACCAGGCTACATTCAGTGACCAGGATCTGGGCGGTGACGCAGAACATCAGAGCGTGATGGCTGCTTTCTTGTGATAAGGTCATTGAGAAATCGGCAACTGAGTACGGGTGCACCGGATCTGCAGCTTCGAGAAGTTCGCAATGTCAGTATAAGTCGGTGGACAGTTAGGACAAGACTAGGTGAAGCAGGACTTACTTCTTTGACTTTTTGACTTGACCACAGCTCACCGACAACATCACAATTAGACGTATGACCAATGGCGGTATGTTATGTTCTCTGATGAGTGCAGAATGACTTTACATGGTCATGATGGACGCTCTACAATAGGTCGTCAGAGCGATTTTCATAAAGCTACATAAGCGTACGTTTGGCTTTTGGAGGTTGATCGTGTATGTTTTGGGGTGGCATAATGTTGGATACTAAAACTTTTTTTTTTTCATTGTATTCATCACTGGAGCGAATATCAGGCCGAGATCGTGAGGGTTGACGGCTGCACGATACGTCGAAGAAGTTCTCGAAGAACATGTGCGGCTTATGGGAGAAGATTTTCTCTTAATGCATGACAACGCCAGACCGCAAATCGCTAGAACAGTTTGCAACTACATGGAAGACGTTGGAATCACCGCGATGGAGTGGCCAGCTCATAGTCCTGATCTCAATCCGATTGAGCATATCTGGAATGAGCTAAAAAGAGCTGTAGTTAAGGTGTGTTCCCTTAATAGGAGAATATACCTTATCAGCAAACAATTAGATCAAAAATTTTGAGTTTGATATTCAGTTTTTATAGCATTGTGTGACTAACGAGCACACAGTCCACCTGGTGCTAAATGGATGCTGTGGCCCTAAGACATCCACATTTATCCTCAATTAAGCATCAAAGACTAAGACAGAATGTCTCGATTCTAGTAAAAAAGGTCTCCGTGTCTCTACACTCACCATACGAAACAGCATTACGCTGCTATTTTACGCTCGTATTCTGTGAGAGCGTGGCCCTACCGCGGTCGAGCCGGCCCATTCGTGCTACAACCATAATATAGCTGCAGCGTGGCTCTAATGATACATGAGCTGCCAATAGCTATTTAACCTCAAGTGGACTGTTAGCTCAATTGCCTCTCTAATGTCGTAAAAAATATTTTTTACCTATTACTGGCAATGAGGTAATCAGCCGTAGTCATCAAGGTTCAAGGATGACAACGCACGCAAAATCTAAAAAGAGTACGAGTAACAAGTTTTTATAGACTCCATTACACAGAAATCGACAATTGCTATTTCTACGCTCCATTACGTAGAGAGCCCGTTTCGTTTGCCACTTTTATTTAAAAAAAAATTTTTGATAAGAATTTAAAACTTATGAGTCTTCCCTTAGTCTGTGTTTATTAAAAAATAAAACATCTTTCAGTACCGTACAAAACCAAATATGTACCATTGCATTTCGGCCTTAACACCTAATTTGGCGTGATTTTCAACTTGTAATTTTATAATACAGGTTTTGATTCAATGCGAGTTGTTTGGATTGGATATAATGGATTCACCGACTCAGTCATTCAGTCATACCGTGTGTGTAGAGTAGTGTGGTTATGTCCGATGGCTAGTTTTTTTTATTTTTAAAAACACCCGTAACGTTTATAATCTGTGTACAGTGTTGAAAGGTGAATAATTTGTCTGTTATTTCTTGTTTAAATTATTTACCTAATTTTTACATTTACTATTTTATAATCAATGCCATTATATTTAAAAAATTATAAGATCCTCGTATTTGTAAATCAAGATTAAAAGAATTGGAGTAACCCTTGAAATAATTTGGCAAATATGCCCTAAGGCAATCTATGGCAAAAAGCCTATGTTCACAACGAACTTTTGATAGAATGTAATGAATAATGATGATATATTTTGTGATTTACTATCTCACAATTAGATTTCAACATCGCATTGCGTCGGTGCAAAATGAGGTATATAAAAATTAAAAACAATAGTTAAAGAACATTAGCAACATGTGTAAATGTCTAAACTGTGATAAAACTATGTCTGGAAAGTAATTCATAAATATTTCGTGGATATCAAAGTGCGCAGTGTTAAATCTTATTTGTAAATAGCTAGAGAATACACGAATTACTAATCGAGTAGCAAAAAGACAGTCATCATCATCATCATCATCATTACAGCCTATCAAAATAAATATAAAAATCTTCAAATTTTAAGAAAATTTTATACATTACGTTTCCAGCAAAGATACATAAAACTTTTATGAAACTTCCACGTCGCGGTAAGTTGTTTTTTTTAATAGTGCTATACTAAATCTTGTCTTGATGGATGCACCCATAAAAATTATTAAAAGTTAAGTTGTAACGTACAGCAGATCCCTCGTATTCTTTGTATACTCCCGCCTCTTGATTCTTTGCTCTTCATTTGGGAAAAATTATTAAAAAATCTTTTTTTTAAATTTTAAAATTTTTAAAAAAAAACAAAAAAAAACCACCCCCCCAACCATAGACATCCACATTTATCATCAATTAAGATTCTAAATGCAGATGCGTTGTCACCCCTGAGGACTGAGATTGCTTCGTTTTCAGTAAAAAGGGTCTCCGGTTCTCTACACTCACTATACGAAACACAGCTGCATTAAACTGCTATTTTAGACTGGTATTTTGTGAGAGCACGGTCCTACCCCGGTTGAGCCGACCCATTCGTGCTACAACCATAATATAGTTACAGCGTGGCTCTACCACGTAAAAACTATGCAGAAGGATTTTTTATTGAGATACTATGTGGGAGGTCTATGTCCAGCTGTGAACTTTTATAGGCTGTAATAGCTGGATGGAGTTTTGACTCGCTTCGCAAAATATAACTGTGTAAGTTGCTGTTACTTGCAAGAAAGTAGATAGGATAGATAGGGCTGTGCATCTTCCTCATAACAACTTAAAATAAATAAAAAAACTGCGGTTGTCAACCCGCTCGCCAAGCGTGGCAACTATGGCAAAATCCCCCTACGAGGCAATGGGGGGCCTATGTTCAGCAGTGGATTTTTACAGGCTATAACGGATATGGGATTTATTCAAGCTTACTTGTATTAAGAAATGTTCTGTCCTCCCCGCAACGTACTACAACCCTCACAGTTAGGGTTGCCAGCTCACGTTTCATTTTGTACTTGATAATATAAAGTAAAGGACATCATTTTGTTTTCAATATTGTTAGGGTATCTGTGCTCTCTCTAACAACGTGCGTAACCTCAAAATAATTATTAAACTCTTTGACCTCAACTAGCAAAGGAAATGTGGAATACGCGCGATATTACCTTTCAAATTAGAGGCCAAGATCAATTTTTGGGTCTAAAATAGAAGACGTCCTTTTAAATAAAGGACATCTGGCAACCCTAATCATAGTGCACTACTCCTATATAGATATGCAGTCATGAAACAATTACGAACATATTTTGCCCAACGAACCGTTAAATTGCTTCTTGTCTGGACAAGGTAGTAGTTCTTGGAATAAATATGAAATATATCTTTTTTCTTATGTAGAAATAGATTGACACGAGCACATAGTCCACCTGATGATAAGAGGATGCTGTGGCCCATAGACATCTACATTAATATCCTCGATTAAGAATGAAAATGCAGATGCGTTCTCATCCCTGAGGACTAATATGAAATGCCTCGTTTCTAGTAAAAAGTGTCTCCAGTTCTCTACACTCGCCATACAAAACACATTAGCATTAAGCTGCTATTTTATGCTGGTATTCTGTGAGAGTGTAGTTCTTCCTCGGTCGAGTCGACCCATTCGTGCCAAAAACCTACAAACAATACAGTAATATGACTGCAGCGTGGCTCTCGCTTTGTAAACTCGACTATTATAATGATTTCGAACACTACACATTGAATAAATTTATTTATAAGGAAATCCGTATAAAACGTTTTATAATATATCTGTAATAACTCGCTCGACGGCATTAACCGTCGGTAAACGATCGCTTGTTTGTTATTTGCCGACATTTTAAGGCGACACCGCCAAAAAATACACCTCCCTCATCGAATAGTATAGAACTATGACACCACTAACGAAAGTGGAATTTGGATATAGGTAAATTCATGTCTTTATCTTGTGAATGTGATTGTTCAAAAACACGATTGTAAAATTTTGATTCGATCATAATTATTTGAGAAAACACCTCTAAAAATCACTATAGTTGAAATTACAACGAAATTACTAAATCTATATACTTGGGAATCACTCAAATATATTCATAACATCATTACCTTTTCATAATTTATTTTTTGCTCATTATTTTGGTTACTTCAATCAATATAATTAAATAATATAATCAATAATTTTATTAAAAAAAAATACGTGTGGCACTCGATGACTGCCGCGGTAAAGCTATTGCAGAGCATTTTTTATCAACTTATGCAATTATAATTATTTATTTATTTTATTTATGCAGTTAAGTCTTTGATATTAAATCAAGTTACACTTTTTGAGCGTGGTGACCGATAAGAAAACAATTTTTTCTCTCTTATTGAATAAATGAGAAGTTAATATTGTTTAAAATATTTTTAATATCTTACAATACTTGTAGGTTATTCAGGAATTTTTATCATTGAGTTAGCAGCTAGTGTACACGCACACAAACCCCGTGCCGAAGTCTGCCGAGTGCCGAAGTCTGCCGAACTAAAACGACGTTAGACGATGCACGGCTTTCAACACCACACCTCCGTGCCCGTCGGAGTGGGGAGCGTGAGGTTTTTTCGTTACGGAATTTCTGGATTCGGTCCCCGCGCTCAAGGCCCGCGATAGAAGCTATGCAATAGCTCAAAAATTTAAGATTCTGACAATTTCTAAGCGGTTGTATTCGTCGCGGGCGCTACGCAATTTTAGACCTTATGACGGCGTTTTTTCAAGTTTTTTTTTTCACTCGATCAGTACGGCGATAGCGTGGAGTCACTTTTTCGAGGTGTCGTCTTAATATGTAATACATACTGTGTCTCTTTGTTATGTCGTAATAATCCCATAACAAGTACGCTGTGTTCTGTGTCGCTTACAAAGTAACACCGATCGAGTCGACCCATTCGTGCTGCAACCATAATATAGCTGCAGCATGACTCCGCCACATGTCTTCAGGGCTGACAACACATCTGCATTTTGAATCTCAATCGATCTATTATACTCGTAGATGTCTTACGGTATTCTCCTATCTGCATGTGATCTATCTGATCTGTTGTAACTCTTATTTCTATAATAATGTACGAATAGGTGAAAAATCAGTGATCTCATTTATCACCTAATCACCACTTCAAAAAAATATGCGACACCAAAAAGTCTAACCTGCCGTAAAGCCTGTTTTAGCTTGAATAATGTAGGCGGGATGCCCTCTAACTTGTATGATATCACCGTGGTTACGTCATCATAAAAAATATACCCAAACAATATATTTGTATCGATCGACCTTGAGAAACTAAAAAAACGTAAAGATATACTTAGATGATGTAATGTAGCATTAGTAATAAAAATTTCTTCCTTTTTATTATTTTATTAAGATACATTTACTTCGATTACATTTGCTTTTACCTATGAATTCATTTGCGTAAAACTAAAAAACCTGCAGATATTTTGTATTGCAGTCTTTGGAGAAGTAGGTAGTTTAATTATCGAAAAACCTACTTTTAATCTCAATTTTCTTGCCATTATTTCGAAAAACAATACTCAATAATTTTATTTGAATATGTGTACTCAATAGTTTTGTTTTACAAATAATATTGAAGTTAAAATATACTTTAAAAATCGATTTTGTAAGTATAAAAAGTATACTAGATTTTGCATGTATTTTGGATAGAGTTATAGCCTTAGATAGTTCGTGGCATTGCTCTCTATGCTCTATCTGTTCGTAAAAAGTAATCGATTTAGCCACTCCGAAAATTAGCACGGACTGAGAGACAGATAAAAAAATAAAAATGGTTATTTATATTCTTATAAAAGTTAAAGTTAAAGTTACAGCCTATATACGTCCCACTGCTGGGCACAGGCCCCCTCATTTCTGAGAGGGTTTTAGGCCAAGGAAGTGTCCGCTACGCTGCCACAATGCGTGTTGGCGAACTTCACATCTCTTCGATTTTTTTTTCTTATTTCTCAGACATGCAGGTTTCCTCACGAGTCCTGATTGAAAGAAAGGATTGAACTTTTTAATTTTAAAAATTATCGGAGTTATTACATTATCATATGAATAAACATTTTTTAATCATACATTATTTTTTGATTAGCAACAGGCGTTTTTTTTTAAATATGTACATCTACAGCCGGTCACAAGTTAACAGCAACCATTACATACGTGTTATGGAATTCGGTTCTATTGAAACAGAAAAAGTAATAAGTCCAAAAAAAAAAAAAGAAAAAACTACCTGTTTTTTAAGATTCTATTATGATATCATAACAGACATTGTTTACTGTAATTTTGCATCAACAGAATTAACGTTCGCTCGGAAAACAAGTCAATACTACTACGCTTAGCGATTAGCTTATTGACAAGGCTGGGAGAGTCACGTTTTCTTTTTTATAGATGAGGAGACACGTGCATGCGGCTCAGCGGTGCGAGACTGGTCTAGCTAAGCGCTTATTATTTATTCTGTGCTTATTAGGCGATTAAGGCTAATTATACCTACAATGGAAAAATTCCCTTACCTAGTAGCGGAATATTACGGGCTAATTAAAAAGAATAGAGATAAAAAAAGCGCCAGCCATCTAGTGGGTACTAAAAAATACATAAAAATTGCTTTTTGGGTCCTTCATAATACTCATATGTAGTTTTTGAAATGACTGTTGGTCTAGTGGTTGTACTAGTACGACTGCTGATCATGAGGTCCTGGGTTTGAATCCCGGGTCTGGCCAAAAAATCAATTATTGAGTTTTCCATCAAGAAATTCTCAGTAGCTGCCCGGAGTCAAGTCGAGTCAAGTTGGCGGTGTCTCACCCCCGTGCCTCGGAAAGCACGTAAAACCGTTGGTCCTGCACCTAATCTCTCTCCGGTCGTGTCGGTTTACCGTCCCATCGGATTATGAGAGTGAGGGAATAGAGAGTGCACCTGTGCTTGCGCATACACTTGGGCACTATATTCCTATCCTGCGCCGATGGCTAGTCTCCGTTGAGGCTGGCCGCCGTGACAGAAATTCGGTCGGACGGATTATCAGTATTTGAAATAATTAATTACATATATTAATAGCGACTGCATGAGTATATACTTTTCTTATAAAACTTAATTAGGTTAGTAGGTAAGTGGCTACTAAAAATTTAAAAAAATCATAAAACCGTTGGTTCTAACTCAATGCAAGATTGCAATTTAAGGCTTTACTGTCTTCAGCTTGCTTCGGTTACATCACCACTTAAAATCAGGTGGGTGAGAAATCGATTACTGGCTGGAATAAATTTAAAAAAAACGGAAGCACGATAGCTTTTCTATGATAACTTAGCAGTTTCTTTTTTATTGTGTGTATCTCGACGGAATGGACGCGCGGCGATTCAGTGCGGCGATTCAATCTGGTTTTTTAAATTCACTTATTGTATATGAATATGTTGCATTAATTATTCTTTCTACAGAACATAGAAGCATGCACGTATAAATCAGAAGACCTAAATTTCTGGACAAGTTTTTAAAATTTCGGGATTTTAGGGTTGCTGTGGGGGGAGAAATAAATATTAAAAATAAATACTTTTTTAAATTAAGAGGCCACAAAATGTACTTTAAACAAAACTAATTTAAGTACACCTTATTTTTAGATTGCCACATGTAATTGGGTTTTTTTTATAGGACAGGGTGACAAACGAGCACACAGTCCACCTGATGGTAAGTAGCCGCTGCGGCCCATAGACATCCACATCTGTCTTCGATCACAAATCAAAATGCAGATGCGTCAAACGTGAGGACTAAGATGGAATGCCTCGTTTCCATCTGTGATTATAGACAGGTATATAATCAAAGATTTGCAGTAAAAAGGGTCTCCGGTTCTCTACACTCACCATACGAAACACAGCAGCATTAGACTACTATTTCACGCTGGTATTCTGTGAGAGCGTGGTCCTTCACCGGTATGGTATTGTACTTTAGAGCCCAACAAACAAAATACTTCAATGTTCAGTTTAATTACTAACTCAGCTTTTATTAAATCAAAGGCCATACCGGTTAACATTCCGAGAAGCTGTTTGTACCTATGTAGTATTTGAGTTTTATCGGGAGTCTGGAGATCATTTAAAATGTCGTGAGAATTCAGACGAATCCCGACCATCTGGCAACATTAACCAAGACCCAGCCGCAAATAAACATTACTAGTGTACAAGAGTATTGTTTACGAGGTAATTACGTTTCACAATACCTGCTAAATAGTTAAATGCATTAAATATCATGCGGACCGATGAGTCATTGGTAAACATTTGGACAATCTTTATAGTGTATGACTTACCTATTAGCGTCTCTTTTAAGAATTCGTTAAAACTAACAAGGGCAAAAGTTAATTAGTTTAAATACTTATAAAGAAACTGCTCTTAAACTATAAGTTTAACCTCATACTATCAGAAAACTACGTTTCGTAATAAGACGGTTAACGATAGGTAAAACGTATTATTATATAATTTTGAACTTAATTTTATCTTATAAAGACTCGCGTTATTATCTGCAATACAGTTAATAAAAAAACAATAAAGTAACACATTACATACAAAACATAAGAAAAGAGCCTACTCTTTTTTAAAAGGCCGGTAAAGCATTTGCAATTCCCCTGGTGTTGTTGAATGTCATCTACAGTGTCCGGGGGACAATGCAGGTATCGGGCCTCGGGGTATCCCCCATTGCCCGGGTGTCCTCATATCCCATTACTATGGGACAGTCCTTTAGCCTATTATAGGCTCGATAGCATACACGGGTTATTTCCGTGGTGACGGTAAATTTTTCCGTAGTTATCCAACTACGGAAAAAGGTGGTTATTTGGTAAGTCTGAGTTGGCCTTTCTGCGGCATTGTGGGTTGTTACTCAACTCTCTAATCACATATAGAGAGGAGTTCTCTTGGAAGAGGTCGCCCGTCCGGTGGCCGGGTGTGTAACGGCGCAAAGCCGTTAAGGTGTTCGTGTGGCCCGTTATCGGCACGGTCAAACATGCCGCGCGCTAACCGGGCCACGAAGTCGGTGATGTTCTCGATCTTCAAGTCGGCCGCTATCACGTCGTTCCGGACGTAGCGACCTGCTCCGACGATCGTCCTTAATGTCAGATTCTGCTGGGCCTGTAGTCGCCGCCTCAGAGGGTCGCTCAGAAGTGCGTACCAGGCCGGTGCAGCGTAGGTGATGATGGTCCGGATATACATCCCCTGGTGTTGGTTGCAGTTGTTCATGTGCTGCGGTAGTCACTTACCATCAGGTGAGCCGCATGACTCGTTTGTGTATGTACTAAAATTCACGTTTTTTATATGACAGGGGGTCATATAAAGACGTGAATTTTAGTACATCCATGTTTTGAAAAATATGCAAAAAGTTATGTGTTGCATGTTTATAATTAAAATGTGCATAGTAAGTATCTGAGAGTTGACCACATAATTTGTAAATAAATCGTATGATAATAGTATAAATAAATAAAGTCATTCGATTATCGAATGAATAGACACTCCCTTAAAAATACTTATTATTTACAAATGTAATTATGTTAAAATATCGTTAAAATATAATGATGATATGATGATAAAAGCTTAGGATAAAAGTATTAATATGAATGAAGCATGACTGTAAAAATTCATGCATTGTATTAAAGTGCAGGAATATTTACAGGCTCTATTTTATTCTATCTAAGTCCTCAGGAGTTTCTCTGCGTGATAAACTTAGAACAGAGGATATCCGCAGTAGAACCAGAGTAACCGGCATAGCCCAACGGATTAGTAAGCTGATGTGGCAATGGACCGGCCAAATAGCTCCAAGAACCGATAACCGATGGGGATAAAAGTATCTCGAGCGGCAGCTTGAAGTGGCTCCCACTAGATGGAGTGACGACCTGGTGAGACATGCAGGAAGTCGATGGGTGCAAGTGGCTCAGGACCGTGCTTTGCGGCATTCCTTGGAGGATGCTTTATTCAGCAGGGAGGCCTATGTTTAGCAGTGGACTTGTGAAGGACTGACTGATGATGATGATGAAGTTCTCAGAAGTGACAACGTATCCGTAGTATCTTCTTTGTTTGGATTGGTTCCAAGTGCTCATGAGCTTCAGTGGCCACTTACAATCTAGTGGACTGTTAATTCGTTTATACAAAAAAAAAACACAATGTTACTTTTTAAATACCGACTATGTATTTTACTGTAGTTATTAGTTTTACTAAGCAATTTTAAAGATTTAACAATGGCCTGTCTGCTCGTTTAAATTTATCGTTTGTTACCCTTTGTTATAGATTTTTATGGTCTGTGCTTAGGAATGCCAGATCGGAAGACGAAAGTATCTGGACAAAATTTCAAATATGTCTGGATTTTGGGGTTGCTGTCGGGAGAAATAATTTTTTTTTATAGGATGGGGTGACAAAAGAGCACACAGCCCACCTGATGATAAGTGGTTGCTGCGGTCCATAAACATCTATATCTATCCTCGATTATAAATCAAAATGCAGATGCGTTGTCACCCGTGACGAAATGTCTCGTTTCCAGTAAAAAGGGTCTCCGGTTCTCTACACTCACCATACGAAATAGCAGCATTAAGCTACTATTTAAGGCTGGTATGCTGTGAGAGCGTGGTCCTTCCCCGGTCGAGCCGACCCATTCGTGCTACATACAATTATACTACTAATATAACTGCAGCATGGCTCTATTAATACCATCAGATATTAAAAATAAAAAGTTTGTTTTTTAAATTAATAGGCTACAAAAAAAAGGATTGAGAAGAAGGATTAATTATTGAATTGATGACACATATTAATTTAAGAACACTAAATTTTTAGGTTGCCACTTTGACATTAGACTTCACTGCGTTCACCAATTTGGACCCTTTAGTAGTATTCATAAGAGATTTAAAATTTAAACAATTTACTTCAAATTTCTACGATCTCAGCTTTCACCTTTCATAAATCAAAGGGCTGTGATGCGAAGAGAATCTGTTTATCTGGAGATTTTGGGTTTTGCGAGAGTCTAGAGATCATTTAAAATGTCGGTAGAATCTAGACGAATCCCGACCATCAGGCAACCCAAATATAAATATATATATATATATATATATATATGTATATACAACATGTAACATAATTAACGCACTTTGAGAAAGTAGTTTATTCAGAATCGTTTACTGAATCGATTCCTATCATTTTTAATATAGGTAATTTTTTATCCCAAAAATAATTAAAACTACGTAAATTACAGTCACACTAAATCTGTACAGTCAAAACAAACTGAAATGGACCGTAACCTAAGGCAATAAGACTTTTAAGAGTGCAATTTTATTTGTATTATTACTAATTCTGTCATTCAATAAAAATAAAAAAATGAACTTTATTTCAAGCATGTTAAAGTCTTTGCGTTCGTGGATTTGTACCACTAGATTATAAAAACACACAACTAATTGGGGTGTCTGAGGGTGTGCGTTAATTACGTTACATATTGTATATATATATATATATATATATATATATATATATATATATATATATATATATATATATATATATATATATATATATAACCTTATTAATGTTTTTACTCGTCTGTCATAGAAGGATAGTTACGTTTTTCGGTCTATGTACGTATGTGTTTAAAAAAAAAAACGTTGCCTCCACAAGGACAAACATCCAGATGGGAACAATTATTTGTATGACTTACAAATACTTGTTGCGTGCGGGATTCAAACCCGCGGCCTTTGGAGCCACTACTCCACGGAGCCATTATTGTTTGTAAATCTAGTATTCGCTTCGTTTTATTTCTTTGTGTCCTCAAATAGCATAGACGGTTTGGGTTTTGAAATACACCTTGCATTCATTAGCGTATCATTACACAGGCTGCATTTTACAGTAATATACCATTACAAGACTCTCTAAAAATGGCCTACTCTTATATTAGTATTTATTTGGGAACAATACGTGGTACTAGTAATGGACTCGCAGTTGCTTGCTTGAAATGCTTGCAGTTTTGATTGTTACCTTGACACATTGAATCGCACTTGAGTTTACGCGACTGCACAGATCTCGAAAGAAATTTGTACATTACACTGTGGAGATTGCTGACACCTATCGCTATATACGCTATGTAACATTAGGCTAGATCACAGAATTCTAAATAATAAGGCAATATTATTTAGATTTCTGTGGGCTAGATTATTCATAAAGATTATTCTGACAAACGTGTAATTTTTTTAGACCACTGCAGTTTGTTTTCGATTGGGTTATGTTATCTGCATTGCGGTTATGTGACTCTGGTGCTAATCGTTGGCCTGTGGGAATAACTCCGCTACTGCGTTGTTTTTTTGAATTATGTGAAAATATTTTGTAACCTAAAATATGATATTATTTTTTTATTCGTAAAAGAAAATCTTTGTAGCCCTTTTTAGCATATTGCGCATGGGGAAGAGAGTAACATTTGGCGTAGTTAGAGTTTATATGGAGAAAGAGTGCAGAAAGTGTGTGTGTAGTGTTCAAATGCATGAAATAAAATAAAATAAAACATTAATTGTTTACGTTCATACTGCTAATGTCAATTATTCTCAAGCACATTATAGTCTATGGTTAAACAGTCGCACAGAGTAGAGATTGTCACCAATGAATTTTAAAATGTTGCCAACTAATACTTACAGTTTAACTGAATAAGCTGTGAATTTTGCGTGATTTCAAATTTTATTTTATTGAATAAAAGGCAAATGAGCATGCTCACCTAATACTAATTTACTAAGTGATAAGTGTACCTTTTTCAATTGTATGGAGTATATTATGTTAATGAAAAAAAAGCGTTTATTATATAACATTTTGTATATTAGAAAGCGTAGTAATACACAACATATATACTGAGAGTTGAAAGTTAAATACAACCTCTAAAATATGTAAACTTAAGAATTTAATAAATTACCTACGGTCTTTCGACCACTGTACCACAAGTAATAAATAAAGTCAATAAACGGATACGGCTCTATAGCGCAGTGGCTTAGCAATGAATTACAGGTTACAACGCTAAGGGCCGCGGGTTCGAATCACTAGGTCTAGATGAATTTATTATAGTTATATATAGTATAGTTAGGTATTTCGTTCACAGAATAAACACAGTGGCTCATTATTACGAAACTTAACTGTAATTTCAAAACCAAAAGGCCGGTTGGTAAAACGCTTAAAATCATTATGCACTTAAAGGGTTATGTGTTATATCATATCACTCATACAAATATGTATAAAATATAAAGTTTGTAGCATGAATGGGTCGGCTCGACCGGGGAAGGACCACGCTCTCGCATAATACCAGCGTAAAATAGTAGCTTAATGCTGCTGTGTTTCGTATGGTAAGTGTACAAAACCGGAGACCCTTTTTACTGAAAATGAGGCATTCTATCTTAGTCCTCACGGGTGACAACGCATCTGCGTTCGTAATCGAGGATAGATGTCGTTGTCTATGGGCCACAGCAACCACTTACCATCAGGTGGACTGTGTGCTCGTTTGTCACCCTATCCTATAAAAAAAATTATGAGTCGTACTTAGTTTGAAGAGCACGTCGCGCCCTCCCACAATTGCGTGCACTATCCCCGTCACCACTACTCACAACACTAATAATAAAAATAATGTCCTCTAGACCGAAATTTGGCCACGGCGGCCTGCCTCAACGGAGGCTAGCCATCGGCGCAGGACAGGATTATAGTGCCCAAGTGGATGCGCAAGCACAGGTGTACTCTCTATTCCTTCACTCTCATAATCCGATGGGACGGTAAACCGACACGACCGGAGAGAGATCAGGCGCAGGACCAACGGCTTTACGTGCTTTCCGAGGCACGGGGTTGGGACACCACCAACTTCCTGACTCCGGGCAGCTACTGAGAATTTATTGACAGAAAAACTCAATAATTGATTTTTTGGCCCGAACCGGGATTCGAACCCAGGACCTCATGATCAGCAGTCGCATTGCTACAACCACTAGACCAACGAGGCAGTTCCAACACTATTACACTAGGAAAGACACCATCATCGATAATACGACACGTGTTTATTCGCCTTTAACCAGGGCGTCCTCTGGTGAGGTAGACGCCGCGGTGGCTGACCGCTAAGACAAGGAATCATCGCGAAACTTGCGACCCTCCATTACCCGGTTAATCCATTTCATTCTTTACCAGTGCCTTTAGCACAAAGAAACACACTCAGTACTAAATGCTAAAGACTACATAGTTTAAACAATATGCTACCTGCTTTTGCTTTTAAATCTAGCGATTCGCCCCGTCTTCGCATGGATAGGATCGAGCAATTGACGTTTACAAGGGATGTGCCATTGGAAGCACATTTATTTCAATAAAAATTAAAACATACGCAGACACCCAAGTTAAATTGTAGGTTTATGATATAGTTAAGGTACGTGAGAGTAATATGGTCACTTTAAGCTTTGCATAAAGTCGTATTTAAAAAAAATAGCAAACAAGCTCTGGCAATAATTAGAAACACTTCGAGAAATCTACTTAAAAAAACTAATTACACTACACAATACTAATATCGACTAAAATATTGACTATATAATGTCAACTGTCAAAATGGCGTCGAAAAGCAGCGCCCTTTTGACCCTTTATTACTTGATTGACTACCAAAAAAGATTATCGTATCACAAATCCGTTTATGCAAACAAGGCATAATAAGTTTTTGTGTTATAAGACAGACAGTGATCATGTTAACCGAATGACCATATTACCCTCGCATACGTTTTGGTTATTTCGTTGACAGAACAAACGTAGTGGCTCATTATTATTTATTACGAAACTTAACTGTGATTTCAAAACCAAAAGACCGTATGGTAAAACGCTTAAAATCATTATGCACTTAAAGGGTTATGTCATATTACTCATACAAACGATATAGATGGGTGTCCTTATACTATATATATAATGTTTGTGTAGGCTGGCTATTAAGAAGTAATAATATTATAATATCTCAGAGAAAAATTTAGAGGGATAAATATATTAACTTTGGCCTCGCAGTATATTTACGAAAATTTAATGTACCTATATTCACATAAACAAAAAGTAGTTTTAATAAAAAAAGTGATAAAAAAATGTTCAAGGACCAAACACTAGCTAGTGATACCAGTTTCTCGACTACAGAGTCAGTAATTCATTCATAAGGCAATGTATACGCTAAACTACAAAGTAACAGAAAACATACAAGTTCTCTATTACCTAGTTTAAATATTTTATAATACAAAAACTGGGTAAAAAAGTCCCGCTGGGTTTCTTGTTGGTTCTTCCCGGACCGAGGTTTTTTTCCGAAACACTGGTAAAAGTTAAAAATGACTTCTAATAAGAATTACTCGTAATCTAAATTGAATAAAAAATATGCTATTCTATTCTTAAGGTTTATTAACCTCCCAGACTCCCAGTAAGAAGTTATTGTAATGGGTTCGATTTTTAAATACGAGAAGGTTGTTACATTGCACGCGTATGCTTCTTTATGTATATTTCCCGATTTCTCGGAAACTACTGAATCGATTTCAATAATTCTTTTTTTATTACTTAGACGAAATTTTAGTTGTTACCTCGAACTTGTGACATTACTTTGACCACTCAAAAGGGTAAAATAATTAAACTGTTAATGAAAAGTACAATCTAATCTGGATTGATTAGTTTTGAATTCGATTTGTACTTACTTTTTGTCGAAAACTTATAAGTTACGATTATATTAAAATATTAAAAATAATAATAATTCGAAACTATTGTGTAGTGGGGGTGTAAGAATATCCACTATCCCATATCATCCCGTGGGTGTCGTAAGAGGCGACAGAGGGGAACAAGTCAGGAGATGGGCAGCAGTGTCTTCCTAATAATGACTAAAATAAAAAAAAACTGCAGTTGCCAGTCCACGTGCCAAGCTTGGCAACTATGGCAAATATCCCACCTAGGATGCAATCTATGGGGGAAGCCTCTGTTCAGCAGTTAGACTTCGATATGCTGTATTGATAATGATATCCAAAGTATAAATTTTTACTCTAATTTTTAAGGTCTAGGAACTAGAGTCGAATTGACTACGGTTTTTAAAGAGAATAGAAGAGTTTGTGTAAATGTACCTAGTAACCCCCTAATTCATAAAAAAATTTAAACGCTTGATTAATTAAATAGTGTTTTGTCTCATTCTAATAAAAAAAAAATCACTTCAAGAAAGAGGAGGTTCTATATTTGACGGATTTTCTCAATGTAATCACCTGTTTGGGCGTCCATTAATTACGTAAGATGTTTAGGAGGTCGAGTCGAATCTCACCCAATCTCACGTGGGGTGAGAGGGAGGGTCTCGGAAAATATTATGTAATTTTTTTCCGGAAGAAACAGTGTAAAGTTACGAGAAAATTATCGTGAATTAAGTTAAATATGGCTTAAGGGGAAATATAACCTCAAATGGCTTAGCAAGATCCTCCGTTATGCCGAAAGTATTGCAGCATTAATTTTGAAATAAATATATGGTAAAGTTGAGGATTAATGTTAAGGTTTATGTTAGACGAAAACACGATTCCGTAAAATTTTCTCGATAGAAAAAAAATCCAAAGTTACGTCCAAACTGAACAATAAACCGCTGTTATTCATAAAATACTTTAAATAAGATCATGAAACTTTGCATACTAATTGAACTAACCATAAAGTAGTGCTTATGTTATTTACTTTTTTTAAAATATCATTATTTTCACTGTAAAAAAGAAATTACCTAAACTATCGGCGCATATGCTTGGTTCCTGTCGCTCCGTTAGTATTGCTCCGGCTTTTGAAGGGAGAAGTTGTGTCGCTTACGATCAGAAAACACATTACGCAACAGGAAGACGTAAAATTAAAATGGGAAATAACCGTTACAAAAATAAGAAGCGACTGGCTTGGCGTTAAGAAACAGGCATATATATGATAAACATAATGAAATAAGTATCTAACGACCTATCTACTTAGAGTATTAGTGATTACAAACATGTCGGTACATAGCATACGACGCGCGGGGAAGTGGGGGCGAAATTAGAATTTGAGCTGACTTACTCTCACCTCTTAATCCCACACAATGGTATTAATCGTGGTTATGCAAACTGCAGAAATTATATGAAAATAATAATGATGTTTTTTTTTTAAATAAACCAAACGCAATCAAGCACAGAGTAACGTACATACACTAAAAAAACGCATTTAAAAAAATTGAATGATGAGATTTGGGGAGGGGTAAAGAGGTCGAGCTATATCTCACGACATCTCAACAAGGGTAGGGGGAGGATAGAAAAACCGCCTAAATCGCCTCACGTAATTAATGGATACCCCTCTTTCTTGGAAACGATTCAGCCGTTTCCAAATTGAAATAATTCTTTATTTATTGAATAGGCGCGAAGGGTTGTCCGATTTAAATTTGAAGGAAAAAGCCACTTTTACTTTCACGCAATTAGTATAATGGTAACAAAACAGCAATCAAACCGCACGCATCGCCTTCGTTCCGTAGTTCATCGGACCCTACTCCATTGTCACCTTGCAGCCGTAAGTAAACGTGGTGGTAGTTAGTCGTGCCTCCACCATAGAGTATAACCACATTAGACAATCATTATGTCAATCATTCATTTCTAATGACCGAATCATTCTAGTACATTTCGTCAGTTCGTCACGCCTACCGGTACATTCGGATCGATCATTCAAATGGGTCATTTCGGGCTCCAGTACCCTAAGCTAAAAACAATTCATTCAGATCATTCGGGATTCGGTGGGATTTCGACTCAATCACAATTCACACCAATTACGAGGTTTAAAAAAGGTTTCGTCAATTGTGTTGTACCGGAACATTCAAAAACAGATAAATGAACCATCAATACTTTTAAGTGTACCAGCTTAAACGAACGTTTCATTCATGATTGACATATGTCTAAATCACATGAGTGGGTACTACTGGAACCTTATTCTGAGGTATAGTAATTACCTTACCTTTAAACTACTCTAAAAATAAATCCTAGCTAGACCGATTTATTACCCCCGAAACTCCCTGGACACAAAATTTAATATATATATAATCGGAATCTCGGAAACGGCTCCAACGATTTTCATAAAATTTTGTGTCCAGGGAGTTACAATGAAAAATTGCTTCAATATAAGAAGGTAAATTTTGACGCCGTATTAATGATCGTAATAGCTCAAGTGGATATCGAGCCGTCGTGAAATCGTAGTGCCCTGGTTCGCGTCCTGTCTTCGGTCCGACTTTTTCCTTTTTTTTTCAAGTTCCCTTCTTTTGTGCGAAAATCTATTAATTCGAGCCCACTTTTTTTTTAAAAATATGAAAATTTTATTGCACTCACGATTTTTTGTTATAATAACCCGTTCAGTTTTTTCTATTATGTCGGTAAGATCAAAAACTATTCTCCATATTTTATCAGTATGTAATTTTTATCTAAATACAACTTCCAAAAGACACGATTCCCAAAAAAAAAAATACCGAGTAATGCTCGGTCATCCAGATACTAGTAATTAAATATAATATCCTTAATACATCAAGCTTGCACCATGATTCGTGTAGCGCGCGTGAGCCAACCAGACAGCCACCATTATGTAAACGTTGCAAAACCTCTATAGTAACTATCATCTGATCAGCGCCCCTATGGCCAAATGGCGAACCCTTGTTCGCACCGTTCTCACCCTGTTCGAACATGTGTTCTGTTCGCGTACCCCTCTTAATTACTTATGTTACTTGTATCTTGTATATATCGTATTTACTATCGTACTTAGCATTGCTACGAAATTATATTGTCAGGTTGGTTACAGAAAATCGCAGATTTATACATTTAGATTTAAACATTTAAACATATGTAATAATCTGCCTCTATTTAAAAACAAAACATTGTGTAATACAATTCTCTGACATCATTTCATATTTTTAAACGCAAAAAAAAAATTTAATCGTTTTAAATTCGGTAGAGAAATAATAGTAAATTACAAAATACATTCGCAATTAAAATTATATATTTTAAAATTCCGGCAGACATGGCGACCTCGTGGTGATGTCATGGCAGCAAGGTCGCGTCAAGTTATCGGTCGTCCATTGGGAACAATTACGTGTGATGGACATCGCTTTTTATTAATAAAACGACTTTTGTTGTGACCTCGACTGAGTTCTTAATCATGGTTCCCTGAAGACTTTCTCAAAGCACAACTTTGGATAAAAATCGTTCCGTTTCTCATAATGTACTTACCTACTCGTAAATGTAGTTAAGTTTTAGGCAAATAAATAAGGTAAGTACATAATATACTCTGTATACTTTATCCAATATACTATTTTTAGTATAATTGGAATGTATGTGTATGAAGTAAATTTTATATTTTTCTCTTACTATCACTTAGGTTTTAATATGCTGAAAATTACGAACTCGAATATATTAAATTTTTGTCAATATTGTTCGTCACTATACACACAGCTAATTAAACTGGAAATAGCTATGAGGTAACGGAAGCTAATAAAACACACATTTACGACATCAAATCCAGACAAACAATTAAAAATAATAAGACCGTTTAATTTGATAAATATATGTTATAAAAAAGATTCGGCTTGGAATATTTGCAATTGATCCATCCTTTTTTAATAATGGGATCGCGCATTTGTTATTGTTTCGTTGATCTTTATTATTTAATATAATAAATTCGTATTACGGCAACATAAAAAATAATAACAGGGAAAACCATACAAGTAAAAAAATAAATATTTAATTGCTGTTCTTTTGAGGTGATGATGTCACGCCGCGCCACTGCTGTAATATATAACAAGAATGTTTCGGCTTGACCAGGGAACGACCACGCTCGCTCAGTAGGTCTATGACAGATTGGACAGGAATGGTTTATAGCAATATGAGCACTGGGCTGAGACAGGCATTGCGTTAAAAATCAGCACCGGGTGAAATATTAGTCAAGTACTGATGTTGAATAATTAAACAGACACTAGTGCTAGGGCCAAGATCAACGGAGTCTACCCGGACTGGTTTGACATCCATAAAGGTGTCAGACAAGATAGTTTAGCTTCCTAGTGGCTGTGCAATTTGTTATGGACAATTGTTTGAAAACTTTGAAAGTCAAGCAATTCGGGTTAAGATTAAGAATGGTAAATTGGCCGTCAAATGCCTCTCGTACGCCGACGATCAAGTCAAATTTGAGTTGTTGGCGGGTGAACTGCAAATGATAGGTATTATTAAAAGAAAGGGAAATGAAAGTGAACGCATGTTAGACGAATCATCGATATATGAAATAAGAATAAAAGGTGAGTTCGTTGAGTTAGTGGATGTGTTTGTGTATTTTGGCTGTGTGATTAACAGGGATGGTTACAAAAGTTACGAAAAGATGAAGTAACGAAGAGTAATGCAGGACACAAAGCAAATGGGGCTCTTCACTCTACTGTAGGAAAACAAAAAGTGTGACAAAGGCACGAATGGTATTATAAATTGCTGTGTTAGAATGGAGATGAAAGTTGGATGTGGTAGAAGATGCATGAGAGTAAAATGTGTGCCGTAGAAATACGGTCGTTAAGATGTTAGGTGTGACATTAGCTGTGAATGATGGAGTGAGAAATTATGCGATTAGAGAAAAGCGTGGTTCGCAAAAAGATTTTTTTATAGGATAGGGATAGGGTGTCAAACGAGCACACAGTCCACCTGATGCTAAGTGTTTACTGTGGCTCATGGACATCTACATCTATCCTCGATTACGAATGAAAATGCAGATGCGTTGTAACCCTTGGGGACTAAGATGGAGTGCCTCTTTTGCAGTAAAAAGGGTCTCCGGTTCTCTACACTCACAATACAAAACATAGCAGCGTTAAGCTACTATTTTACGCTAGTATTCTGTAAGAGCGTGGTCCTTCCACGGTCGAACCTATTCGTGCTACAACTATACTTCTAACATAGCTCTACCACGTTTAACATGTAGCACGCTCTGTTTTGACAAGGATTAAGAAAGAAATGCTTCGGTGGTTTCGACATGTAGAAATAATGATTGATGAAAGAGTGAAGCAAACTTATGCCGCAGAAGCAGAGGTGAGGGGCAAAGTCGATAGAGTACGCCCTAGGTATAAGTATATAGAATTTATTAGTGATATTTTGAAGATGGGTTAAAAAAAAGTATTCTTAACCGATATGTTTGCGTAGATATATGGATATGGAGGAGGCGAGTGAGGATTATCCTAAATGGAAGTCCGTAATCTGTCTACTATTCTGGATGACGCGCGAGAGAGTTTATATATATATATATATATATATATATATATATATATATATATATATAATGTATGTATTTTGGTGTTACCTTATGTACCTGTACATTCATATAAGAATGAGATTTAAGATTTAGCCATATTATATACAACATGTAACATAATTAACGCACTTTGAGAAAGTAGTTTGTTCAGAATCGTTTACTGAATCGATTCTTATCATTTTAAATATAGGTAATTTTTTATCCCAAAAATAATTAAAACTACGTAAATTACAGTCACACTAAATCTGTACAGTCAAAACAAACTGAAATGGACCGTAACTTAAGGCAATAAAACTTTTAAGAGTGCAGTTTTATATGTATTCTTAATTCTTCTGAATTGTATTACCGTGAAACCTTACAACTTTGCCCTTGGGGGACAACTTTGCCCAAACACGAAAATTAACTAAAACTACCGATAGAAATTTAATTTTAACACGGGGCAACTTTGTATGGCACCTAGAGAAAACTAGAACATATGTTTGGCAACACTGACTACTACAACCGCAGCTAACTACATTCAGTCATCTGTCGGCAACCTTCAAAGGGACAGTGTCGAAGGTGGTGCAAAAACATTGTTGCAGTTTTGCATCCCGCATTGCCAAGAAACGCGAAGATTCATTATTATTTACGTGTAGGGCATTAATTGTTGCTGCTTTTAATCAAGGTCTCTTTCTTACAACTGTCTTAGTTAGCGAGAAATTTGTGTGGACAATGTTGTAAGCAATTTTATAGACTGAGGTCGACAACATTGCCCAGCTCAAAAATGTTAATAGGGTTGACACTATTGAAATAAAATAAGGAAACATGTACCTAGACATAATAAATAATATACTTAATAAATTAAATAAATGTATATAGGTACATCAAAAAAAAAACAATATAATACTATACTATAATACTACCTATATAATATAACTACTGTTCACTGAGAACTAAACTACTGTTCTGATAACTATATAGGTAACTAGATGCTGTTTTATATATATTTTAAATATAATAAATAGGTATATATATTTGTCGCGAATTTTTGTCAGAAACCGCTAGTTTCCCAAAAGAAAGAGCTTAAATATTCTCAATTTCAGGCTAAAGTTTTTTAATACGATTTATGCGTCATTTCGTTTGCAAAAAAAAATTTAAGTCTAAAAGAGAATTACGATTTTAGACATTAACGATCGTAGACAAAAATGGCCGACAAAATGGATTGGTACGCATAATAGGTGAACTACGTACATCAGTGGTAACAAAATGGGTATAAGCTGGCCTCGTATTATATTAAATAAGTAAACTCGTGAGGTGTATCGATTTTTCTGATGAAAAGTGTATATACTTATACCTATAATTATTAGCTAGAATCGTAAGGGTAACATCAAAAACTGTTAGTAAGTAGTTTTTTCAATTTCAAGAAGTTAGTTAATTTATCAATTTCAGAAGGTAATTCTTGAACTAAGGATCGATAGAGCGAGCGGAGGAGCGATAATCTGCCTTGGGTGCGTGTGATAAAAAATTTCTGCGCTGCTTACTTTTTTTTTTAAACTAATACTCACGCAGGTAACTAACAGGCACGCTTACGTTAGCAGAGACCTTTTTTATTTTTTATTAATATTTAATAGGCACGCTACCTACCAACTACTTATAAACATTGATTTTCTTGATTTTTGTTGTTGTTTAGTTAGTTGTTGTTTTTAATTTTAAAAATAAAAAATACAATGCCTCAAAATCAATTTATTATTTTCCTTTCATCTGAGGCACAGCCCTAGCACCTCAAATCTTTTAGTATGAAAGTGTGACTAAATGTGGTGATAACATTGCCCACCACCGTTAAAACTGAAAATGGACTTCTATTTATTTGAAAATGTATTGGTATTCAATATTGTCGGTTTGCTAACAATATATCTTAAAATCAAAATCATAGAGCTTATAGTTGCTGAGAAATTTAGGTTGAGCAAAGATGTAAGAAAGTGGAGATAACTTTGCCCGCGTCTGTTTTTGTTTTTTTCTCAGCATCTGTTAGGAATTAATTCACCTGGTTTTAACAGTTTATTTGTTGCATATAGTGTCGTTTAAAGCTTTAGCAACCATCAAAATAAAGTGGATATTTTTTGAAAAAAGTAATAAAAACCGAAATATGTGGGCAAAGATGTAAGGTTTCACCGTACTAATTCTGTCATTCAATAAAAATAAAGAAAAATAAACTATATTTCAAGCATGTTAAAGTCTTTGCATTCGTGGATTTGTACTGTGACTACAAAATTCTTCCGGAATTAGTATAACTAATTTGATAAATAATCAGTGCATAAAAATGTTTAACTAAAGATTCAGTGTATGTATTATGATTATAACATAATATACTAATTGGGGTGTCTGAGGGTGTGCGTTAATTACGTTACATATTGTATATTGTGATTTTATATTATTTACAACAAAAGTTCTGCGAATCCAAAAGTTGTAGATTTGAATCCGCGATTTGACAATTGTAATGTGCTCCTAAGCCGCTGCTATGTATGCATTTTGTTTAGTTGAAATGCAGTTAGGAGTACTGTTGATGTTCTTAAAAGAAAATCCACAAAAACAATATCCATTGCCTACAAAACAAAAACGAATTTTTAATCGATACGTGATTGACACTCAATCTCGCACGTATCCGTTCCGTTGAGTCACAGTTACGCTTGTTATGGCTATTTCTTCACTAGACTTGATAACCGTATTGATTATATTGTGCTCTGTGTTAAACTACTTATGGCTATGAAGCCAATCAAACAGTAATTTTTATCAAATCGCAGAAAGGGCAACAGTTGCCCTGCCATGCGGGACACTCTCAGATTATAAAAAATGTCATTAAGAGGATAGAGTAAGTCAGCTCAAATTCTAATTTCGCCCCCACTTCCCCGCGCGTCGTATGCTATGTACCGACATGTTTGTAATCACTGATACTGTAAGTAAATAGGTCGTTAGATACTTATTTCATTAGGTTTATCATATTTATGTCTGTTTCTTAACGCCAAGCCAGCCGCTTCTTATTTTTATCACGGTTATTTCCCATTTTAATTTTGCGTCGTACTGTTGCGTAATGTATATTCTGATCGTAAGCGACACAACTTCTCCCTTCAAAAGCCTAAGCGATACTAACGGTGCGACAGGAATCAAGCTCAAGACGCCGATAGTTTAGGTAATTTCTTTTTACAGTGAAAATAATGGTATTTTAAAAAAAGTAAATAACATAAGCACTGCTTTATAGTTAGTTCAGTTAGTATGCAAAGTTTCATGATCTTATTTAAAGTATTTTATGAATAACAGCGGTTTATTGTTTATTTTGGAGGTAACTTTGGATTTTTTTTCTATCGAGAAATATTTACGAAATCGTGTTTTCGTCTAACATAATCATTAACATTAATCCTCAACTTTACCATATATTTATTTCAAAATTAATACTGCAATATTTTCGGCATAACGAAGGATCTTGCTAAGCCATTTGACATTATATTTCCCCTTAATAAAACTAAATAGTATTAACAAGTTTAATGTTTGTCAAAGAGTAATTAAGTAAACGGACTGCGTAAAAAAGTTTACGAAGAAAAGAAATTTTATATTCTATATCACTTCCACAACTAAGGTGAAACTAACGACACCCCCATAATATGTTAAAATCCGTGATGCCGCTTAAAATAAGAGGTGACTATGCCTGCGAGTCCATCGAACTGTATGGGAAAAAAAAACTGCAGGGTCTATTCCCATACACGCTCCGGTCTACCTCCTGGTGACCCGTTTTACTGGAACCGTGGCATTCCATCTAAGACCTCAGGGGTGACAACGCATCTAGATTTTGATTCTTAATCGACGATAAATGTAGATGTCTATGGGCCGCAGTATCTACTTACAATCAGATGGCCTGTGGGCCCGTTTGTCACCCTTCTATAAAAAAGCACTTTAATTTTATTTATATTTGTTGATATCCACTTGTGTCGGACCTAGTTTGTGCTTAACGAGCGGTTTTCATTTAAATGTTAGGCGTTGATTTCGCCATCCGGAACGAAACTAGTTCAACCTGTCGCAATTACTATACGATTCCTCTTATACGAACTGAGAACATACGCAGATCCATTTTTTCTGTACTCTTGGAGTCTCTTGGACTCCTTGTCTTGGATTACCGTTTTACCTAAGAGTATGTCTGTGTAGGTTACGTAGTATTATTATTAATTTATTCTGTGGTGTACCACCATGTATTTTTAAGCTATTGCATAGCTTCTATCGCGGGCCTTGAGCGCGGGGACTGAATCCAGAAATTCCGTAACGAAAAAAAACCTCACGCTCCGCACTCCGACGGGCATGGAGGTGTGACGTTGAAAGCCGTGCATCGTCTAACGTCGTTTTAATTCGGCAGACTTCGGCACTCGGCAGAGTTCGGCACGGTGTTTGTGTGCGTGCGACTAGACGTAAGCGTGTACACTAGCTGCTAACTCAATGATAAAAATTCCTGAATAACCTACATGTATTGTAAGATATTAAAAATATTTTAAACAATATTAACTTCTCATTTATTCAATAAGAGAAAAAAAAATTGTTTTCTTATCGGTCACCACGCTCAAAAAGTGTAACTTGATTTAATATCAAAGACTTAACTGCATAAATAAAATAAATAAATAATTATAATTGCATAAGTTGATAAAAAATGCTATGCAATAGCTTTACCGCGGCAGTCACCGAGTGCCACACCTATTTTTTTTTTTAATCTGTATTGGCATATAACATGGTAGGACAGATAAAACTTTTACATTTCTAAATGAGCATTCATGTTTAATCGATCTATCGATAAGCAAATATTTTGTCATCGTCATGCAATCAAATCACATGATGAATATCAATTAAATAAATATAAATTGCAATAAAATTAATACAAATCATATTTATACAGAATGTTAGCATTTGAAAATAAAATGTCAAGAACCATAAATAAATTACTCAATGCAAATTTCAATTTTAAGACAAACGAAACAATGTCAAAAATCATAACTTCACAAGAATAAACGTAAAAAAAAGAAAAAGTACAAGAGGTCAAACTTATATCACTATTGGAGAAACATGATACAACAAACAAGTTATAAAATTTTTAAATTATATTAATGATTATTCATTTAAACAATTAGTAATTCTTTTAATAGTTAGTTTCCTGTTAACAATTTTTGCCGAAAAACAGCAGTACGTCCACTACTGTGTTCCAGTACTATTATTTATTCTGTGGTTCCAATTTAAACGGTATAGAGTCGGTCTGATTGCAAGATGTGAGGTATTCCATCTTAGTCTTCAGAGGTGATAACGTATTCGTAAGCCTTCTTTGTTTGATGTTGGTTGTAGGTTTCCAAATTAGTATGTTTGTCGCTTTATATAAAAATATCTCATTTACTGCGGACGGAATCGATAGGTTACCTAGAGAAGCCTCTACCGGCTAAAGCCTTGTGATATTCGCATCTCCGCTCTTTGTTGGGGCTTGTCGCTACGGGAACACTTACGCACACTACTGATCATAAAGGTTAGAGAACAGGAGAACGATCACTACGTACTAAAGCATAGCCCGCCTGTCCTAGGTTAGCCGATAAAATAAAACCCAATTAATTTACTAGACAAATGTAAATAATACCAACGAGTTAAATGATATGTTAATAGACGTAATGAGAAATATAAAACGCGCGAACTACTGTTTCATGTTTATAGACTTTTTTATGTGCAACTAGGGTTGCCACCTTTTTTATGAACAAATATAGTATTTTTCCCAAAAAAGATGCATATGTATAGATAGTACTTTGAGAAATTCGGGAGCAAAAAAAGTACAAGTATTTTTCCATACATATTTGTTATTGTTCTTTGCTTTTGCCATCGATGATCTGACCGCCTTCCTGTCTACCTTACTCTAAAGTAATATTAGGAGTCTGTGCAATTTAGATTCATATTAAAATAAATTAACACTTAATTTTTAATTAAATTAATACATATTCTTTTTCTTACTTCTTTCAATTTTACATTCATGATTGAAAAAATACTTTCTTGTTCCAGATTTCCAATCACAGTTAATATAAAATAGCGCGACAGTTGAATTAGGGATAAAAATATAGTATTTTTCGTACTATATTATTTTTCTATAATTTAGTGTACAATTGACTGAAGTAGTGTACGAGACTACATATTATAGTACGGGTGGCAACCCTATGTACAACAGTGCAAGAAATATTATACTTACATTATGTTTTACGCTTTGTTAGGATTTAAAATTGGTTTTGTTTTCCATGTTACGGCAAATTAGATTTTTATTTCAGGGGTCGATAAAATATTTTTTTATCATCATCATCATTACAGCCCTTCACAAGTCCACTGTTGATCATAGGCAAGGCAAAGATCTTAGGGGAGCAAGGAATGCCACAAAGCACGGTCCTGAGCCACCTGCATCCATCGACTTCCTACATGTCTTACCAGGTCGTCACTCCATCTAATGGGGGGTCGCCCTACACTTCGCCTACCGGTACGAGGCTGCCACTCGAAAATCTTTCTTCCCCATCGGTTGTCGGTTATTCGAGCGATATTTTCAGCCTATTGCCACTTCAGCTTACTAATGAGTTTTTCTATGTCGGTTACTACTCAAGTTCTACCGTGGATATCCTCATTTCCAATTTTATCACGCAGGGAAACCACGATCATAGCCCTCTCCATAGCTCGCTTTGAGCTTCCTCATACGGCCAGCAGTGAAGGATTCATGAGTCATCACTGGCGGCACGCACTGGTTGTACAATCTTGTTTTGAAATTTTGAGGTTGAGCGCTGCCCAGTCGAATTTAATCCGTCGATTGACCTCTCAGTCTTACCGGCGGACACACACGATCAGTTCAACTGATCATTCCAACTGATCAGTTCAAAAGGACTGCTGATATTTTTTAAAATATCGGATTTTCAATATAAATAAACTTATATATAAAACGCCGATATTGATATATTTATAACACAGAAATCTAAATAACAAGGCAATTATTTATATTTCTGTGATTTATAATTATCCATATATCGATAATACGGTATTTCAAAAAAATATCAACTGTCCTAATTTGAACTGATCAGTTGGAATGATCAGTTGAACTGACCGTGTGTGTCGTCAATTAGATGGACTTGCCTAATCGGATTTTTTTACTTAGTTTCAAACACAATTAACTTTTAATAAAAATAAAATGGTGTTTTTTTTTTTTTTAATTAAATAACAGCGATCCGCCTCGGCTTTGCACGGGTGATTTCTGGATCTCGACAACACCGCCACCTACCGGGTCCAATTGAGTTTTTAAACCGTCCAGGGACCAAATACACACAAAAAATTCATGAAAATCGGTCGAGCCATTTTCGAGTTTTTGCGAGACGAACGGTCACCAATTGATTCTTATCTAATCTTCTAGACTGTCTAATGAGATAAGTAGTACAATGTCCTTTACTTGAGAAGGAAACCTGAAATGATCGTGGCCAACGTGGCTCCGAATAATATATAATTAAATAAATTATCGCATGAAAACACAATGTATCTTACAAGTAATACAAATTATGTTAAATTAGATTGCTTAGTGCGATTTCCAAGTCAATCTATGAATTTAAAATATAAAAGATTTTTAACATTGATATAGTCACTATATGATGTTCATAGTTTAGCTAATTACGTAATAACTTAAAACAGAAGGACCCTTAAGTATGGACTTAATAAATAAGAAAAGAGCGATTAAATAAAAACCCCCGAAAAAATAAAAAGAATAAAAAAAAAAAATTATAAAACACTAAACACTAATTGTATTCTAAATTTGAAGCTTCTATGTCTGCTAGAAGTGCCTTAGAGTTTTGATGATCGGTCAGTCAGTGAGTGACAAAATTAAGAAACTTTAACTAGTTGTAATTCTTAAACTATTCGTTCAAATTTGACGAAATTTGAAATATACTATTTTTATACAATTCCTACTTGGTTACTGAAAATTCAGGCTTCTAGTTCAATCCACAACGAAGTTATAGGGGGTCGAAAATGGCCTGAACTGCTTCGAGAAAAGTATGGTACGGCCGTGCCGATGCTGACACTGCCGTGCCCCCAGATGTTTTATTTCCTTCCGACATTATAGTCCTTTGCCAATGCTTGAAAAGAATTAGACCTTGGATAGATAAATAGATAGATAATCATTTACTGTCACAACTATGAACATGAGGTCTTACAAATATAGTTACAACAGTTTCGGACGTACAATATAAAACACAGCAATAAATCAATAATTACGTCTAAATTATTCATGAAAATTATAAAAACGTTTTGATATTAATCATTCTTTCAGCTTTTTTTTGATGACTTAATGAATATAGGTAAATGGTTAAAGTTATGTGACCTAAATCTGTGCTCAAATAATTTAACGATAATTTACCATCTTCGGGTTTCTCTAGTCTAGATCTGGACAATAATTGAATTCTAGAAAGAATGTGCAATATCTGTGCGTGGCAATTTAACCCAACTTTTACTTATTATTTTTATTTTTGTTGATTATAACATTATATCTATTTTGTTACAGGGATTCAACATCATGAATATGAACATCTAAGAAACGCACGACACCACGGGATGGACCTAAGATTCTGATTGAAACCACGACTAAATACGAACGAACGAACATTGTTACTAACAAATGTGTTCATTTTGAATTCATGTTAAATCATTAAAATAAAAGAGTTAATTATTTATATGAAACTGATTAAGTTATTTTAGAACGCATCTGTAAATAGAAAGAGAGGCGAAGAGCGAGATAGACAGCTGCGTCCCAAAATAGTGCGTTCGGAAATAGATAAAAAATGTCGAGCTCAGTAACTGAGGGCGAGGCGGTGGGGACTGACGCCTCCAAATGGTGGTGGAAACCATGGAAAACTATGGCGGACCTGGCCGAAGCCGTTGACGATCTCATATGCAGCTTCGATTACATGGACACAGCTATGGACAATCTAGTCATGTTAATATTTATCTGGATAGTTTTCTCCATCATCCTTCTCGGTGTCGCCAAGTGGGCTTACGGAAAATTCGGTTCTAAGCCGGCGGAATCCGAGAAAGTGACGAAACCGATCGACGAGCCTAAGAAGTCGACAGCGAACGAAATTATTACAAGTTCAGATAGCGTCCTCGCTACAAGCGCAAAAGTTAAGAGTGGGTCCTTTAAGCCAACGAAGACCAGCTTTGTGCCAGCTACTCCGCCAAACAAAAAGCGTTTGGGGCGTATGTCCCCTGGCCCCGAGCAGTTAAACATTAAGAAGCATCAGAGCGTAATCGTTCCGACATGTACGGGAGCCGACCCTGTAAGCGTCACCTGGGTGAACGAGTTATTGACTTGGTTATATAACGATCTTGTTATTGTGAATGAATTAGTGCAACAATGGATTGTTTCTATAAACGAGTTCTCGAAGAAATCCGTCGAGGAGGTAAGAATTTTTAACATTTTGTGTCTAGATTAAGGTTAAGCAGACAGATACTGCTCGGTGATATAAGAATTTTAACAAGTTAATCTTGAGATGCTAGCTCTGGCAGTTGAATAAAAACACTACTGATATAATGAATATTAAAAGTTAAAACAGGTATCTGAACAACACAGTAATAACAAAAAATAAAATGGCAACAAACAACAAATTACCATATTATGATTTACGTTTTATTCTCATAGATATTTAATTTTAATTTCATATACATATATCTAATCGATTAAAGAATGTCGTATAATGTATTTCTATACGAAATTTGGTAAGCGTTAGAATATTAACAAATCGGATTTCTCCCAACAATGGTACCCTGGTACCAGACGAGTGTGATGAGAGAGAGAGACAAATAAATGTTATCTTCTGATTTTGAACGAAATTTTGACATTTGGCAAACGCCTAGTAATGGCGGGAAACTGTAACAAACGCGCCAAAAGGATCTGCTTTAAATTTAAATTGATTGAAACAAGAATTTAGGTACGCTAACGATTTCAAAATACCTATGTTCACTTTATTTTAATATTTACATCACATCTATTAGAAGCCAATAAATTAGAATACGATGAAACAAATTGCTTTGCGACGGTAAGTGTAAGTTTTGCATCGAAAATAAACCTTATGCTATGGGCATAGCATACCCCGAGACTGTAGTGGCAATATTTTTATGTTGGTAACATTAATAGGTCGTCGGAACGAATAAAAATAATGTAGTTCAAGGACGATTTGCATCTTGTTGCGGGAATGAACGAACGGATCAGTTAGTTCAATGGAAATGATGTAAGTTTTAGTTCGAAAATGAAAATTTTTATATTTTTTTTAATGTTTGCGTGGTTCTACCACTGCAGCTAAAGCCATGCTGCAGATATATTATGGTTGTAGCACGAATGGGTCGAAAAGAACCACGCTCTCGCAGAATGCCAGCGTAAAATAGCACCTGAATGCTGCTGTGTTTCGTATGGTGAATGTAGAGAGACGGATACCTTTTTTTACTGGAAACGAGGCATTCCATTCAAAAATTTAAACCCAAAACAATTATTTATTCCGCGATATAAATACTTGTTCCCTACGGGATTCGAACCCGTTGCCCTCGGCGCCACTTCTTAATGCTCAACTACTTTACGCATGTAATTAATTAGCCTTATCATATCTTACGCTTTAAATTAGGTAATTAAAAAAGATAAAAATATAATAACAATGGACGTCCTTTGTGAGTTCGTACGTTTCTTTCATTTATTACTAGGCAAATATTTTATGATCAAGATCTGACCCGTAGTTATAGAGTTATCCTTAATAGTGCGTATTTAATTGACTTCGACTACATTGATGATGTTCTCATTTTATTTATATTGAAGTCGGTTGTAATTTTTTTTATTTTACCACTTATTTAAATGTATGGTAGTGAAAGTTGGGTGTGGCAGAAGAAGCATGAAAGTAGAATAAATGCTGTAGAAATGCGTTCTTTAAGGAGTATGCTAGTGTTGAATTTGAATGACAGGGTGAGAAATTGCGTGATAAGAGATAAATGTAGTATGCAAGATGATGTTGTGACCAGGATTAAGAAAGGAATGCTTCGGTGGTTTGGTCACGTAGAAAGAATGAATGAGGAAAGAGTGACAAAGCAAATTTATATGGCAGATGTGAACGGCAGAGTCGGGAAGGGACGAAAAGTAGAAGAAAGTTTATCGACGAAATTGGTGATATTTTGAAAATGGGCCACATTAGGAGTACCCTTAACCGACGAGCATGTATGCGTAGATACATGGATGTAAAGGAGGCGAGGGTGGTATGTCAGGATCGTGCCAAATTCAAGTCCTTAGTCTCTGCCTACCCCTCTGGGTGACAGGCGTGAGTGTTTATGTATATGTATTATGTTATCTAAATGAAGATCAAATAACCAAAAGATCAAAAAAAATCGCAAGAGAAGTAATCAAGCCAGTGCTTGACCACAATTCCGCTTGGTAAGTGGTAATGTAGCCCTAGAACCTAGATGGTAAATCGCACTGTGTTAGCGTAACCGTGAGTTTGCACTGATGCGATTCTCACAAAAAAAACATGTTTTAAACACTGTTTTCTGTCAATGTATCAAAAAGCGTTTGCACATAGAAAGAACATGTTGTAGTGAAACATGTTTGACAGTTTATTGTACATTACATATTTTTACTATATTTTGGGTATGTTCCGAAATACGACGCAGTGTACAGTCCAATGCAAATGACGTCATCATTTGACAGTTTGACACTTTATTGTACTAGCGTGCCGCCGCCATATTGTGTCGGATATCCGGCCATAATAAAACAATTTTTAATTGTGTGTTTGCCGAATAAAGCATGCCAGAATTTGTTTCTATTTATTCAAATACAAAAAATTATAGAATAATTGATGGTATATCCATTAGGAGGATATAATGATTTTTGGAGCACAAAATGACAAAATAATCGCCAACACTTTTCCAAATAGCGCAAAAGTATGACGTCATATACTGTCCAATGTTTTGGAACAAATCACCAGTATAGCGTCGATTCATGACGTCATTTGCATTGGACAGTACACTGCGTTGTATTTCGGAACATACCCTTTATCTTTATAACTAAAAAAACAAAATGTTTGATAACAAATTTGTAGAATATTGTCATGTTGAAAGATAAGTTTGAATATCTGTTGAAAATTTTACACAGTTTTTGTAAGTGTGAACGCCACCATTAACAAAACATGTTGTGTGATTTATTTTATGCGATTTGTTTCATAACATTACGTGTTGGATGTTTCTCAGTGCAAACGTACTGTAACAAAAGCCTATTATATATTCATATTATATTCACTCTTGCTTTGAAGACGCCTAGATTGTATTCGGACGGCAAAATAGACGCCGGCAAATTATTCCACTCTTTTGTTGTACTCGTACGCATTACACAAGGTAGCAAACCGTTTAGTTCTAATGCGTGTAATAAATAATTATAATGACTGAAAGAGAGATTTAATACTTTGTTTCATTTTAACTTTGCCGACTTTGATACAACTTCTTAGGACCGATTTCAGTAGGAAAGTAATATTTTATTTATTTAATTAATCTTTATTATATACCTTATACTAAGGGATATAAAGGACGGAATTAATACCGTATGGAATGTGGAAATTATTTCATTATTTTTTGTTGTTGAAGTATGTTTAAGTTTTTTTGTTAAGGTAGACTTTAACTACTGACTGCCTCGTTGGTCTAGTGGTTGTAAACACGACTGCTGATCATGAGGTCCTGGGTTCGAATCCCGGGTCGGACCAAAACAAATCAGTTATTGAGTTTTTCTATCAAGAAATTCTCAGTCGCTGTCCGGAGTCCGGAAGTTGGCGATGTCTCACCCCATGTCTCGGAAAGCATGTAAAAACGTTGGTCCTGCGGCTGATATCTCTTTGGTCGTGTCTGTTTACCGTCCCATCAGACTAAGAGTGTGAGGGAATAGAGTGCACCTGTGCTAGCGCATACATTTGGGCACTGTAATTCCATCCTGCGCTGATGGCGAATCTCCGCTACAACGAAGACTGGCGGCCTTTACCGAAATTCGATTTGGAGTGCTTATTTTTTTTTTTAATAAAATTTATTTTTTTCTCATTTTAAGACATTTCCTTAGAAGGAGGACTAAGCAACATTCGACCAACAAGCAGTATATGACCGTGAAGTACCGGTGTAACCCCATCAAGCCGAGGTTCGTCCCCCAGCTAGAGGAGCCTCACTCCAAAAGCAGGGGCTGCTGTCTCGGAACTGCAGTCGGCGAAGCGGCGCTCAACAATCGTTGCACTCAATAGCTCGTGAGTCCACTCACGAGTCTATTTCGATGAAGCTGTAACGGCCGCATGGCCAACAGCATACACGTTCAGAAAAAGAAAGGAAAAGAGGCGACAGAGTGAAAAATTAAAACAAACTGCAGCTGCCGACTAGTCTTCTGTGCGTGACAACGATGGCTAATATGAGACTATCTATGGACGAAGCCTATGTTAGGTAGTTTTTAGTAGTTACTTTGGATGGACTGTACAGAAAGTTGAATTGATGAGAGCCCCTCTAACGCTACATTATGGTTGTAGCACGAATAAGTCGGCTCGAACGCGTAAGGACCATACTGTCATAGAATACCAGCGTAAAGTAGCTTCTTAATGCTGGTTTGATTCGCCAAGCAGGCATTCCACGTTAGTCTTCAGGGGTGAAATCGCATCTGCATTTAGATTCTTAATTGAGTATAGATATAGATATCTATGAGCTACAGCATCCACTTACCATCAGGTAGACTGTGTGCTCGTTTGTCACCCTTGTTCTATAAAAAACCAGCGTAAAATTTCAGCGTGGTAGAGCCATCATGCAGCTATGTCATGGTTGTAGCATGAATGGGTCGGCCCGACCGGGGTAGGACCACGCTCTCACAGAAAACCAGCGTAAAATATCAGCTTAATGCTGCTGTGTTTCGTATGGTGAGAGTAGAGAACCGGAGACCCGTTTTACTGGAATCGAGGCATTCCATCTTAGTCCTCAAGGGTGACAACGTATCAGCATTTTGATTCTTATACGAGGTTAAATGTAGATGTCTATGGGCCACAGCATCCACTTACCATCAGGTGGACTGTGTGCTCGTGTGTCACCCTTATCCAATAAAAAAACACAATTCTGTTGTATCGTATGATGAAGGACAAGAATCGAAAGAGATAAAAACCAACAAGAAACGAGGAACTATTTAGATATGAGGCATCTAAATGTATTTCTTTAAATTGAGTTAATTTACTTTAGTTATGTTTTACTTATTACTCTAGTATTTTCTCTATAGTGGAGACAGTTGACAATAATATATAATTGTGTGCACACATCCACACTTCCGATAGACTTTCGTTTCGGAATTCCGATTCCGGATTCCGAACTCAGCAAGCCTATATAAAATCAATGACCCGTCACACACCTACGGTAGTTTTCAGTTCGAAATTTTGCGGGCAAAACTAGATTCCATATGTGTGTGGGTGTGTGTGTGTGTGTGTGTGTGTTGTTTTTTTTTTTTTTTGTGTGTGTGTATTTTTTATCTAAATTTTTTTAACGTGTTACTACATAGGGTGCGTTTGCCAGAAAAAAGCGCTAGCAAGCGATTGTAAGCAAAATGGCGATATTAAACAGTTTTCGGCCAGGACAGGTTTGCTAACTTCAGTAGCGCTAACACAATCCGCCATTTTGCTTATTTAATTTGTTTGTTTTGAAGTAGAGTTTATAAGTTGTTTTGTGCAATATTAGTTGTAAGTAATATAATGACATGAATAAACATATACATATTATTAAAAATTCATGATTGGTAAGTTTTTAATATGAATACTTTACAAACATATATTTAAATCAGGTTACGTTCCCCGGTTAAAACTAACTTCGCGTCCTAGAGGAAAATAGCTACTTATGATTTGACAGCGCTTACCGCTTACGATCGCCATTTTGCTTACAAGCGCTTGCTAGCCCTTTTTTCTGCCAAACGCACCCATAGTAATAAGATTTTCATTTATATTTATTACGCTGTTTTAGATGAAAAACGGAGAAACAACGGGATTAATACATCCATACGCTCAGATAAGCATGACGGTCACGCGAGTTTAGTGCTTTTTCCACATTTCAAAAGTTGCCAACGCATCTAAAGAAACGAAAATGAAAAGTGAAAAAAATTAAAATAGGATCCGATTTTCTAATAGACTCCAATCATGTCTTCATTTTATAACTTCTTTAACCTGACCTTCAGAGAGTCGTTGGCCGAGTTGGCTCCAGGAGTCATATTGTTTACAAGCAAGTACAAATGCGTGCACAGTGTACATGCGTCACCTATAATTATAATTTAATAATCGCTAAGCGAGCTGTAAAATGAGGTATACTCGAAGTTTCTCTGCGTGCTAGAAGCCGTACGAGCCCGGATTCCTTTTACATCTAAGAGGATTATGAGGCAATTAATACGTAACGTTTCTTCAGTGTACGTACTGAGGGACTTCACATTTCATTTTTTTATAGAATAAGGGTGACAATCGAGCACACAGTCCACCTGATGGTGAGTGGTTGCTGTGGCCCATAGACATCTACATTTATCCTCGATTAAGAGTCTAAACGCAGATGCGTTGTCACCCCTGAGTACTGAGACGGAATGCTTCGTTTCCAGTAAAAAGGGATCTCCGGATCTCTACACTCACAACAAAACATAGCAGTATTAAGCTGCTATTTTACGCTGGTATTCTGTGAATTAGTCCTCATGATATTTTTTAAATTAATTTATTCCTCATGATGTCAGCCTCCATAAGCACATAAGTGGCAGCCATCTGTCTGCTATACCATTTTAAAGGAAAGTGAACGACCTGTTACTCGACGTTGCCGCAAGTAAAGATCTTTAAAAAGCGAGCTTAATAGACCGCTCCCCCTCCCATACTATAATGAATGAAAGAATTCAATTTTATAAGGCAGCGTTCTAAAGTATTTTCTTTACAATTTTCGTTGGAATAGAAATGAAAACATTTTCCTTTAATAGTCTAGTAGAAAGTCTATGTGTGTAATATTGAAATAATAAGCTTCTATTAAGCTAACGGGTTAGTAAGCTGAAGTGGCAATAGGCCGGCCATATAGCTCGAAGAACCGACAACCGATGGGGAAAAAAGGTTCTCGAGTGGCAGCCTCGTACCGGTAGACGTAGTGTAGGGTGACCTCCCACTAGAAGGAGTGACGTCCTGGTAAAACATGCAGAAAGTCGACGGATGCAGGTGGCAAAGGACCGTGCTTTGTGGTATTCCTTGGGGGAGGCCTATGTTCAGCAGTGGACTTGTTTTTTTTTTATAGAATAAGGGTGACAAACGAGCACACAGTCCACCTGATGGTAAGTGGATGCTGTGGCCCATAGACATCTACATTCGACTAAGAATCAAAATGCAGATGCGTTGTCACCCCTGAGGACTAAGATGGAATGCCTCGATCCCAGTAAAACGGGCCTCCGGTTCTCTACACTCACCATACGAAACACAGCAGCATTAAGCTGCTTTTTTACGCTGGTTTTCTGTGAGAGCGTGGTCCTTCCTCGGTCGAGCCGACCCATTCATGCTACAACTATAATATAGCTGCAGCGTGTCTCTTCCACGTAAAGAATTTGTGATGGGCTGCAATGAAGATGATGATTCCCAGGTAGTCCCATAAAAAATTTATAGAAATCGGTCGAACGGTTTTAAAAAAAATCATCAAAAAACTATCTTATTTATATTGAAGTCGGTTGTACAATTTTTTTTTATTTTACCACTTGTAAGTTTATAATGTTTAATTTAATATAACAATGACTGAGTACTTTAAATTTCGTACGTTTTTATTACCTATGCTCACACACACGCGTTCACGCAGCTGGTATTTAATAAGTTCTGAAATAGATCGCCGCGGACCACATTTAGCAACTGCACAGAAATATTTATTTTGAGTGTATTCGAAACAAAATTACTGATTAAACTTTTTCAACCGATTTCAATATAATTATAATTTTTCAGAAAAATTAAAAAAGCGACTCTAATTGGTAAAAAAAACTAATTTATTTGCAAGATACATAATATAATGATTTCTTATATTTACGCGAACACTATACATGATTAAAACTACTTTTACGGATTTTATCGCGTTTATTTTTACTTTTTATTTACTTTTATTTTTAATTCCCGACGTTTCGGGCGCTTTCCAGCACCCATGGTCACGGGGGACTGAGATGACTGACGTCCCGATGTCATTGTTAAACCCGGAGTACCTTCAGCTTTTTTTTTTTGGTTTTTTTTCAGCTTTTTTAATTATTGTTTATATAAACCATAAACAATAATTAAAAAAGCTGAAGGTACTCCGGGTTTAACAATGACATCGGGACGTCAGTCATCTCAGTCCCCCGTGACCATGGGTGCTGGAAAGCGCCCGAAACGTCGGGAATTAAAAATAAAAGTAAATGAAAAGTAAAAATAAACGCGATAAAATCCGTAAAAGTAGTTTTAATCAAGATACATAATATATGAAATTCCTTATACTTACAATTTATTCCATATGAAACTCTTTCCTCTATTTTCCACCCTTGGAGGCGGAATTTTTGCTTCAAAATTAAATGGAACCACTCTCCACCTAGGTAAAGCCTATTTAATTAAAAAAATATTAAAATTGGTTCACAATCTGCGAATATATCGCGTAACATACCTACAAAATAAAGAACATACTCTTACACTCGAATTGAGAACCTCTTCCTTTTTGATTTCGGTCGAAAAGAAGAAGTTACTCAGTCTGCTCCTATTACGGTATTTATTTTGTTATTTATAATTATTTAAAAAAATGATGTAAGGTAACACAACAATGAAGTTAATAAGATTTAATTTTAAATCTATTAAAAGATCAGCATTGAGGTAAAAGTTACTACTTACTACCTATTAGCTCATTGAAGATCAGCAGGCTTTGGAAAGTCTTTGAGTGAAAGGGCGGACGATGGACATATTTTGTGTTTAGCGTGTGTTTATCGCGATAAACTTTACAACGTGCAGTGTGTCCAAGCACATTCGCCGTAGGCCGAAGGGGAAGTTTTATCGCGATAATTGTATCGCGATGTGTGGCCTAGGCATTACGGTATATGTTTATTTTCCTATAAACTCACGGCAACTTGTCACACCATCGCGAATATCAAAGCAAGTAATTCAGCTCATCAATTGTGCAACGACGGTCTGTAACATTGCCAACATTGTTCGTACCATTGTCTTGTATAATGTCTTCATTAAAACTTCATTTGCAACTGTGTTCCATAAAACTTCCGTGTTTAATTCTCCTTTGCTTTAAGTAAACAATTCTTGTGAAGCAACTAAACCAACTTAGTCTTACCAAAAGTTTCCACTTATCCATTGGATCAACCCTATTAAAATTCATTAATAAGGTATGTGAGGATATTATGGTCAGCTTAAACTATGTCGCACTATAAAATCAAAAATAGCAGAAGGAAAAAGACAAAAACACAAAGTCGTGTACTATAACTAATATCATATTAAGAAAAAAAATTGCAAACAAGCTTTGGCTATTATTAGAAACACTTACTACTAACTACATTACACCATAAAAATATTTACTGTATACCTAATGTCAACTGTCAAAATGGCGCCGATAAAGCAGCGCCCCTTTGATCTTTTATTATTTATTAAACTATGTCGCACTATAAAATCAAAAATAGCAGAAGGAAAAAGACAAAAACACAAAGTCGTGTACTAACTAATATCATATTAAGAAAAAAAATTGCAAACGAGCTTTGGCTATTATTAGAAATACTTACTACTAACTACATTACACCATAAAAATATTTACTGTATACCTAATGTCAACTGTCAAAATGGCGCCGATAAAGCAGCGCCCCTTTGATCTTTTATTATTTATTAAACTATGTCGCACTATAAAATCAAAAATAGCAGAAGGAAAAAGACAAAAACACAAAGTCGTGTACTATAACTAATATCATATTAAGAAAAAAAATTGCAAACGAGCTTTGGCTATTATTAGAAATACTTACTACTAACTACATTACACCATAAAAATATTTACTGTATACCTAATGTCAACTGTCAAAATGGCGCCGATAAAGCAGCGCCCCTTTGATCTTTTATTATTTATTAAACTATGTCGCACTATAAAATCAAAAATAGCAGAAGGAAAAAGACAAAAACACAAAGTCGTGTACTAACTAATATCATATTACGAAAAAAAAATTGCAAACAAGCTTTGGCTATTATTAGAAACACTTACTACTAACTACATTACACCATAAAAATATTTACTGTATACCTAATGTCAACTGTCAAAATGGCGCCGATAAAGCAGCGCCCCTTTGATCTTTTATTATTTATTAAACTATGTCGCACTATAAAATCAAAAATAGCAGAAGGAAAAAGACAAAAACACAAAGTCGTGTACTATAACTAATATCATATTAAGAAAAAAAATTGCAAACAAGCTTTGGCAGTTATTAGAAACACTTACTACTAACTACATTACACCATAAAAATATTTACTATATACGGTATAATTAAGGTGAATATAAATAAAACGTGCCAACAGTTTCATTCTTACTTAAAATCATCACCAGCTATATTAAAGCAAATTTGTTCCCCTAATAAATATAAATATAACTGAACGTTTAGGGTATATATATTTTTAATACGTAACGTTTAATCTAACTGACTTTTTCTGAATAAATAACTTTATAAAAGTTTTTTCATTGACCACCTGTTAATTGACCTAAAAAACAAATGTCCCGTTTTGAGTCAAAAAATAAATGGTCACGTTATATATACCTAATATCAACTGTCAAAATGGCGCCGATTTTTTTTTGCGCCCGAAGCAAATATGGGCAACCCTCCGGAAAGTGGGGGAGGGAGGTTGGGAATGCTCATAGCATACCACGCAGCCGGCTGCGTGGTTATGTGGTGACTTTTACCCACTAAACTCAACCTTTTAGGAATTGGCTTAACGATCGACTAGAGATCTTTAAGCCGTATACGAACGCGACCCTCCTTGGCAGAAAGGAGGGCGCAAGCGGCGAAAAGCCGCTTAGAAGAGTGCCTAACTAAGGCAGATTAAGGGATGTGTTATGTAGGCTCGGCCTGAGCCGCCAGGAGGCAGTTCAGGTCAGCCGAAAGCTTGTTGGGGGAATGGCGCCGATAAAGCAGCGCCCCTTTGATCTTTTATTATTTGATTGACCGATGAAGAGCTATCGTATCACTATCTATAGCTATACAAACAAGGCGGTAGTTTTTGAGTTACAAGAAAGTGACCATATTAACCGGATGACCATATTACCCTCACGTACTATATCGTTGTTTTCTCACGTTGTTTGTCCGCGATGGACTCCTAAACTACTTAACCGATTTTAATCAAATTTGCACACCGTGTGCAGTTTGGTCCAACTTGAGAGATAGGATAGTTTTTTTTGCCCATGAGTATATATATATATATATATATATATACCGTGAAACCTTACAACTTTGCCCTTGGGGGACATCTTTGCCCAAACACGAAAATTAACTGAAACTACCGATAGACGTTTTATTTTAACAAATGTCAACTTTGTATGGTCTCTAGGGAAAACTAGAGTATCTGTTTGACAGCACTGACTACTACAATCACAGCTAACTATATTCAGGCATCTGTCAGCAACCGTCAAACGAACAGTGTCGAAGGTGATGCAAAAACATTGTTGCAGTTTTGTATCCCGCATTGCCAAGAAACGCTGAGCAGTTAAGATTCATTATTATTTACGTGTAGGGCATTAATTGTCGCTGCTTTTAATCAAGGTCTCTTTCTTACACTCGTCTTAGTTAGCGAGAAAATTGTGTGGGTAATGTTGTAAGCAATTTTATAAACTGTGGTCGACAACATTGCCCAGCTCAATAATGTTATTAGGGTTGACACTATTGAAAAAAAAACAAGGAAACATGTACCTAGGTATAATAAATAAAAATTATGTATATGTAATAAAATGTAAATATATAGGTATACTTAATAAAATAAATAAATGTATTTAGGTATATAAAAAAAACTGTATAACAATAACTACTGTTAACTGCAAACTAAATTACTGTTCTGATAACTATATAGGTAACTAGTTACTGTTTTATATATTATTTTAAATATAATAAATAGGTATGGGTATATTTGTGAGGAATTTTTGTCAGAAATCGCTAGTTTCCCAAAAGAGAGAGCTTAAATGTTTTCAGTTTCAAGCTAAAGTTTTTAAATAAGATTAATGCAGCGCATTCGTTTGCAAAAAAAAATTAAGTCTAAAAGAGAATTGTCTCCTCAACGACAGACATTAAGAGGATTGTGAAGTGCCGAAACGCGACGCGAGTAGGTATTTTCAAAAATGCTATCTGTTTTATAACGCTCGCTTTGCCTCCCTCCGGGCGTGACAAAATCAGTATAAGCTGGCCTCCTATTATATTAAATAAGTATCGTCGCTGTCTACTTTTCCTTATCTCAACTATCAGGATTAATTTCTGAGACAATTTTCTAGAACTTTCCTACCTAAACATTGATTTTCTTGTTTTTTTTTGTTGTTCAGTTAGTTTTTGTTTTTAATTTTAAAATAAAATATACATTACTACCTTAAAATCAGTTTATTATTTTCCTTTCATCTGATGCACAGCCCTAGCACCTCAAATCTCTTAGTATGAAAGTGTGACTAAATGTGGTGATAACATTTCACACCGCCATTAAAACTTAAAATGGACTTCTAAAATACTTTGGGAAAGAACTTATAGTTTCTGAGAAATTTAGGTTGAGCAAAGATGTAAGAAAGTGGAGATAACTTTGCCCGCATCTATTTTTGGTTTTTTAATAGACCTGGTTTTGACAGTTTATTTGTTGCATAGAGTGTCGTTTAAAGTTTCAGCAACCATCAAAATAAAGTGGCTATTTTTTGAAAAAAAGTAATAAAAACCGAAATATGTGGGCAAAGATGTAAGGTTTCACCGTATATATAAATATATATAATTTTGAAGTATCTGTCAGTAATATTGTTATAACTGACTGCTATGCTCAGGGCTTATTTGCATGCTAATAGTATATAAATATCTTTTTTTTTCATTTTGTCTACCTGTATGTCTGTATCTGTCTGTCCGGGTTGATCTTCGGAACGACTGAACCTATTATTATGAAACTTTGCTAACAGATAGAGACTAAGGGCAGAAGGGGCCTAGGCTATATTCTACCCGAAAAAGCTAGATTTTTTTTTTGTAAAAACGAAAAATTGTTACAATAAATGGTCTTTGAATATCTGAAATATAAATAACGGCCACATTAATAGATACTACCCAGGCGAAACCGGGGCGGATTGCTGGTGTAAAATAAAACTGTAAAAACAACCTGTCCCCGGTCTTTTTTCGTACTTTATTATAATATAATTTTTTATTATAATTAATTTCCTTGTACCAGCTAATATATATGTTCAAGTTTACAGCCTATACACGTCCCACAGCTGGGCACAGGCCTCCTCTCACTTCTGAGAGGTTTTAGAGCAAGTAAATATCCGGCGCGCTGCCCCAAAGCGTGTTGGCGAACTTCACATCTTCAAAATATTTTTTTTTCTTATATCTCAGACATACAGATTTCCTCATGATGTTTTCCTTCACCGGCGAGCACGTTGTGAATTAGCACTTAAAATTGCAATTAACAATTTCATTGGTGCTACCGGGGATCGAACCCGGGTTGCTCGCGTGAAACAATATAGAAGGTTGGCACTAGTTGATTAAAAAGCGCGCGCTTATAGAATACTCGTACTAGCGTAAAATAGTAACTTAACGCTGCTGTTTTTCGTATGGTGAGTGTAGAGAACCGGAGACCCTTTTTACTGGAAACAAGGCATTCCATATTAGTCCTCACGGGTGACAACGCATCCGTATTTTAATTCATAATCGAGGATAAATGTAGATGTCTACGGGCCACATCAACCACTTACCATCAAATGGACTGTGTGCTAGTTTGTCATCCTTAACGTATAAAAAAATTAAATGACCTAAGCAACCGCGCCTCGCATAATACGTATATGCGATAATAATATATTATGTTAATTATGCTATTTAAAACACTAACATCCGATATTAATAATGCCGCAGACCAAATATTTAGCAACATAGTAACACGTAACAACACGACCTAAATAATTTTATAGCTTATTAGAAATACTAGGACACACGGTCAGTATTTCGTGTAATGGCACAACTTTTACATTTACTTCCTTTACTAATTTTATGAGCCATGCAGTGGCAGTTGAGAATATCTACTACCCCATATCGTTCCGTGAATGTCATAGGAGGCGACAGAGGGAATGATCTCCGTTTGCGACTGGACTCCCCCCTCCCCAGCCACTCATCCATCGGCACAGTACGCTTGGAACCTTGAATTGGGTTAGGATAGGAAAAAGGGGGTGGGATAACAGAAAAAGACCGGCCAAGAGCGTGTCGGGCCACGCTCAGTGTAGGGTTCCGTAGTTTCCCGTCCGTCACAATAAGTGTTCCCACTTATGAGTTTAAAGGTGGGTATCTATTAAGTTCGCGCTCCAGCAGCGCTCCGCGCTCCTGCAACTGCTCCCGGTAGTGGGTACTGTTGTTTCCATCCAAGTTCAAAATGATTTTCCTAGAAAGTCCTTATAAAGTTCTACTTTTCAGATTTTTTTCATATTTTCTAAACTTATGGTTCAAAAGTTAGAGGGGGGGGGGGGGACACATTGTTTTTTACTTTTGGAGCGATTATTTCCGAAATTATTGACATTATCAAAAATTGATTTTAGTAAACCCCTATTCATTTTTAAATACCTTTCCAACAATATATCACACGTTAGGGTTGAAATTAAAAAAAATCACTTCCCACTTTACATATGGGGGGGCTACCCTAATAAAACATTTTTTTCCAATTTTTATTTTACCACTTTGTCGGCGTGATTGATACACATATTGGTACCAAATTTCAGCTTTCTAGTGCTAACGGTCACAGAGATTAAGCGAGGACGGACAGACGGACAGACAGACATGGCGAAACTATAAGGGTTCCTAGTTGACTACGGAACCCTAAAAAAGAAGATCGTAAGTGTTTTTTTATAGGATATGGTGACAAACGAGCACACAGTCCAACTGATGGTAAGTGGTTGCTGTGGCCTATTGACATCCACATCTATCCTCGATTACCAATCAAATAAGCCTTATTAAGAGTTCAGAATCAAAATGCAAATGCGTTGTCATCCGTGAGGACTAATATGGAATGCCTCGTTTCCAGTAAAAAGGGTCTCCGGTTCTCTACACTCAACATACGAAACACAGCAGCATTAAGCTACTATTTAACGCTGGTATTCTGCGAGAGCGTGGTCCTTCCCCGGTCGAGCAGACCCATTCGTGCTACAACTATACTTCCGATACTGCAGCATGGCTCTACCACGTAACGAAAACTCTAGGTACGCTCACAATTTTAATGCCGTCAGCGCTTCTTGAGTTAACTCTGGTGAAGGACCACGCTCTCACATGGGTCGGCCATTCTTGCTACAACTATACTACTAATATAACTTGCAGTATAGCTCTACCACGTTTAAAACGCACGCGTGTTTCTGTTCTGCCTGTTTCCTATAATCAGAAGATGAACAGCAGGGTTTTCCCAATAATAACTAAAATATAACTAACTGCGTTATTCAATCCACCAACAAACGTGGCAACTATGGCAAATATCTCCCTATGAAACGATCTATGTGGACGGCCTATGTTCGCTGTTCAGCAGTAGATTTTTGATATGTTGTAACGGTAACTATTTTTGTAATTTATTACTTGGTAAAGTCACGCTGCAGGCTCAGGCCGAAAAATAAATAAAGACGAAGCCTTGCGTACATTTCATGCCTTAATTATAACAAGAACACGAAGTCACGCACACATTTTTAACCAACAATATGGCTTAGGTGCGTATAGGTATGTGCCTCCGGCGGTAGACTATTATTGACTGTTAAAGACAGCGACAAAGACAGCGCTCTGTCCTTTATGTTTTGGTCTGAGGATGCAGGCTGCATGAATGGGTCGACTCGTCCGTAAACGTTCTTACTGAATGTCAGAATAAAATAGCAGCACAATACTGGTGTTTCCTATAGTGAATGTTGAGAATCGGAGACACGTTTTTAAATTTTTTTAACTACTTTGGACCTTCGGTAATCTGGCTCCTATCTAATCCGGCACCTCTTGTGATACGATATGGTCTATTATTTATTATTGAATATTTTTTTTGATACAATCTTCGATAATGCATGATTGAACAAGTTGTAACTTGTACGCACCAATTATATTTTCATGCTTCTTGGTCACTTGGAAGAGAAGGCCAAATTGTTATCTAAAAAGCTTGGCGTGCTCAGCAGAGCGGGACTGTATTTCATGCCGGCACACCGCCTGCAACTTTACAAGGCGCAGGTTCGGCCGCACATGAAATACTGTTCCCATCTCTGGGCTGGGGCTCCCCAGTACCAGCTCCTTCCACTTGACCGCATCCAGCGCAGAGTGGCTCGAATCGTCGACGACCCAGTGCTTTCCGATGGGCTCGATTCACTGGCACTGCGAAGAGATGTTGCATCTCTTTGCATTTTATTTCGCATATACCATGGAGAGTGCTCTGAGGAATTGTTCGGATTAATCCCAGCCGCCAAATTTCGTGAACGCACTACGCGGCAAACGTCCCGATACCATCCACACCATCTGGATCTTGGCGGTCCACCACAGTACGTTTCAAAAGGAGTTTTCTTCCGCGTACAACCTCTCTGTGGAATAGTTTACCACCGGCGATTTTTCCGGACCGATACGACCTGGGGACCTTCAAGAAAAGAGCTTACTCCTTTCTAAAGGGCCGGCGACGCACCTGCAATTCCCCTGGTGTTGCGGTTGATCATGGGCGGGGGTAGTCACTTAACGTCAGGTGAGCCGCATGCTCGTTTGCCCTCTCTTCTATATAAAAAAATGTACATACATTTGTTTGTACGCAATTATTTCCTAATGTAAAGTTATTGCATATTTTTTGTAAGTTCTATAGCATTAATGACGTTAATTTTCTATTAAAACGTAAGCTCTCTATTGTGTTGTTTAATTTACTAAATTTGTCATACATAATGAAGTATGAGTTGTACGTCAAAGTACAAATCATACTTATGTTATATGTAGTATATATAACATATGGAATGTTATCATTGCATCTGTAAATTGTCGGATTGCCAGGTACTCTTTTCAAAAAAAATCCGGACTATAGGAGGTCTTAGGCAGTAGTAGGTACTCTACAATCCGACAAATTCGATAGTTCGACACTGCCCTGCAAAATGTTTGTCGAATTACCGGAGATCCACTGTAATATTAACCAGTTCATTACTACTATCCTCCCTGATGTTAAAGCGCACTGAAATAGTTTAACAAAAGCCTATATTCACTCTTGCCTTAAAGAGATCCACATTGTAATCGGATGCAAAAACAGATGCTGGTAAATTATTTCACTCCTTTGTAGTATCCATTTCTTAATTGAGTATAGATGTTGGTATCTATGGTACATAGCATTCACTTAACAGCAGTTTCACTTGTTGACGGTGTGCTTGTTTATTAGCATTACTTCTATTTAAAACCAACGAGAATGCTAGGGAAGTACGCTTGTAACGCTATTTTAAAAATTGTATATTGACCTTTCGGATAGACGTGGCATAAATCATACGTAGCATGTGTGAAATGGTCTTTTTCTTCTACGTCAGTCCGTGAAAGTCCATGGCCATGGGCCTCATCATAGGCGGATATCCGCTCTCTCGCTGTCTCTTTCTCAACTTAAACTTAGAAATGTAGAAGTATCGGTCATAAAAATGTGCCTTTAGCCACCCCACGTAAATATGTTCCGTTATGAAGCAATCAGTAAATCCATCTAAGAAATTTATGGCGCAGAAATATAATGAAGTTCAGTCTGCATCGGCGAGTTCTTTGTACGCTGCAATCTTTAAAGGTTATAGCGGCAATAAAACCTTGCCCTAAAAATATTAATATCATTTTTTTAGGAATTATGAGCTTAGTTTTACAAAGTCACATTTGTTAGGGCAAATATGATAGATATATAAGTACGATAGGACTTTTTACAAAGTATTTGTAAAAAGTCCTATCGTCCTATCGTACAAGGGTAATGTTCACCTACTACAGCAGTTGACAGAGAAAATAATGCCATATTTAGTACTGTCGACGAACGCGGGCATCGCGTTATTTTTTCGGTCGGGTACTGTAGGTAAGCCGCTCATTTGAATGAGTTGAGAAACGTGTATGATACTTCCGTACACTTACTTATTTACTCTGCTAGTGTTGCAATTGTCTTCTGTGCACGGATGTTGTGTCGGTGTGAAAACAATGCCATTTATCTATTTATTTACGTACGTTGTTTATAAATTTTTACCCGTGCAGTAAAGGCAAAGGGATCTTAGTTCATACAGCCATGAATGTAATAATAAAGCTTTCGTTTAAGACCCTTTTTACTGGTAACGAGGCATTACATCTTAGTCCTCGGGAATGCCAATTGCCAACGCATCTGCATTTTGATTCTTAAACGAGGATCGATATAGATGTTTATTGGCCACAGCATCAATTTACCATCAGGTGTACTGTGGCACTTATTCTATATTAAAAAATTGTTTAAAATAATTTGTTATAGAAAAATCGTGTTTTGTGCTCTTTGCTTTTCCTGCCATAATGGCACATGTACAAATGATTTTCTTTTGGTGTTCATCTATGGCACAGTACTTTTTGAATGATAAAAACTGATACTATAATTTTCGATGTTCACGTTTTAATATATTACCTTAAGCATTTTATAAGATATGTCTATTGTGCAACGTTATAAATGGCATAATAAATAAATCACAGCTCTGCGAAGCCTTACTATTGTTTTAACCCTCAAAAAAAGAAAGAGGTATTATTATACTCTAAAGAAGAATCTTTGTGGAGGATTTCATTGGTTGCTCGCGTACTGTGAAATTTACAGCGAGCGCTACCATCGGAGCTATCACGGCTCTGTAGAGGCCATAGATAATATATAAAAAACAGTTCTTATATCTATGGTAAAAGCTGAGTGAGAGCTCTCACTTTTTGAACCCGTGGTAAATTTAAACTTTCATATTAAGATCCTTAAATAAACCTAAGTGTAATGAAATCGATTTGTTTCGCCCCAAAACGGGGCGAGAAACTATAAAGTAAGTTGTTGATATTCAATCATGCGGTTGTTAAAAGCTCTTCACAAGTCCGGTGTTGACAACAGGCCTCCCTCAAGGAATGCTATTAAGTGCGGTCCTGAGCCAACCATTCGAGTTGACGACCTGGTAACAAAATTCAGTTCAAATAACACAATAGCATGATGAAGCAATGTGTGTTTGTATTGCGTGTTTAATTTTAATAATTACAAATGGTAATTTCCGTCATGAACCTTGACCATCCTAGTTGCTATCGGAATTATATCACACAAATGGTATATTTAAATAACTGACGGAATGACTCAGCAATGAACGAATTAGACATTTGTGTCAACCATGAATGATTTGTTCGTTTAAGGTACACTTAAAAGTATTGATGGTTCATTCATCTGTTTTTGAATGTTCCCGTACAACCAATCACAAACTATTGACGGAACCTTTTTAACTCGTGATTGGTGTGAATTGTGAATGAGTCGAAAACCGACCGAATCCCGAATAATCTGAATGAATTGTTTTTAGTGTAGGGTACTACTGAAGCCCGAAATGATCAATTTGAATGATCGATCCAAATGTACCGGTACGCGTGACGAAATGCACTAGAATGAATCAGTCACGAGAAATGAATGATTGACACATGTCTAGTTTGAATATTAAGATCATAGACTTAGGCCTAAAATTCTTACGATCGCCAGATGTCGTTAAATGGAACTGAGGTGAACATATTTGTCACGCAGATGGTCAAAAAGTTTCGTCATCATTGAATTTTTTTTAAAGAATTCAGCACTGTGCATTTTTTTTTTTTTTTTTGCGCCCGAAGCAATTAAAGGGCTACCCTGTACGTAGGGAGGCGGAAAATACATTACGCATACCACGATAGCCGGTCTATCGTGGTTATGGGGGACTCACTGTCCTACCGGGGACCCTAAGTGATACCCCCTAAAAACCGCCTTTGGGGACAGGCAACCGGCTGATTAAGCTCTATTGTGCCTTATCATGAGCGACCCTCTTTTGGGAAAACAGGGCGCAGGCGGCTAAGAGCCGCTGAGGGAGTGCCTACGAAGGCAAATTAATGTCAGATAATACAATAATTTTATTTAATTAGAGTTGGCCTGAGCCGCCAGGAGACAGTTCAGGTCGTTTGAAAGTTTATTAGGCGGGTCCGAGAGAGAGTTTCTCGGCCTGCGGACACGATAGCGAGAGGGGGGTGGGGCTGCATAAGAAGCTGCCTCACGAATTAAATGGTTTGGGTGCGACTCTGAGGCTTTGAAGAAGTTCTCAGAGAGTTTTTTAAGAAATTGTTGAATTGTTGGGAGCTCTAAGTCCCGATGAAGGTCGGCATTACGAACGTACCACGGTGCGTTCGCAGCTCGACGGCAGAATAGGTTCTGAACTATTTGGAGTTCATTTAAAATGTTAGGGTTTGCGTGGGCAAAGACGAGGCCCGCGTAGGACATGACTGGTCGTATACATACCTTGTAGAGTGTACGCTTGTTTCGAAGGGACATTTTACTGTGTCGGCCCAACATACTGTTGAGCCTACTCAGATAAAATCGTGCATGACGGGTTACTCTTTTGACGTGGGGCTTGAAAGTAAGCCCTGTGTCTAGAGTGACACCTAAATATTTGGCGGACGTATGCCAGGGGACAGGGGTCCCTAGCATACGTATTGGTGGAGTGTTTTTGAGACGGCGTCGTTTATAATCGAAGTGAACGGCGGAGCTCTTCTCCGGGTTCACATCGATGCGCCATTTTTTGAACCAAGCTCCTAGGTCATCAACTGACTTTTGGATCTTGTTCCGTATGAAGGGTAGTGAGACACCTTTGCAGTAGATGGCCGTGTCGTCTGCAAAGAGGGAGAGTTGAACACCTTTCGACGGGATGGGAATGTCGTTGGTGAACAGGATGTACAGCAGAGGAGCAAGTACCGAGCCCTGAGGGACATCAGCCTTGATAGTTCTCTGTGAAAAAAGTGTGCCTTCGTGTCTAAAACGAAAGGTACGATGTTTTAAATAGGAGGCCACGAGACGAACTAGACGATCGGGGAGACCTATTTTATAGAGCTTGTAGATGAGGCCTGTGTGCCAGACTCTATCGAAAGCTTTGGCTATATCGAAGAAGACCGCGATGGTTTTATGACGTCGAGGGTAGAAACCGCTGAGGATATATTCCACAATGCGGTGAACTTGTTGGAGACATGAGTGTTTGGCTCGGAAGCCGAATTGGTGGGGGATGATGAGAGGGTCGCCGTCTGTGGGAAACAGAAAGCGCCTCATACGCGTTTGAATGACTCTTTCGAAGAGCTTGCCCATTGCCTTGAGGAGGCTAATGGGGCGATGGCTGGAGGGGGAGGTTGAGAGGCTTACCTGGCTTGGGAATTCCAATCACAGTTGCCTCTTTCCACGTAGTGGGAAAATAACTAAGGTTGAAGCAGGCGTTGAAGATAATAGATAAAAAGGTTAACACCTGCTCGGGAAAGTGTTTAAGGGCTTGGTTGGAGATGCCATCCGCGCCCGGAGCCTTTTTGGGCTTAAGTCCTTCGATGAGAGATGAAATCTCATCATTGGACACAGAGATAGGTTCGGAGGTCGTGGGGGGTGAGTTCCGGCGGCGGACCTCATCCTCCACTGCCTGGACGTGTGAGGGGTCGACAGGTTGAGAACTAGGGGAGCATTGAGCGGCAATGCTATCCGCAAAGCACTCAGCCTTTTCCTCGTCCTCGAAGGCAACCGTGCCGTCGGGACGGGATAGAGGGGGAGTGTGGGTGATAGCGTCTATGCGGAGGGCTCTAGCCATCTGATAGTACGCTGTGTGAGATGGAGAGATATTCTCCATGAGCTTACTCTTTTCGAGGTCTCGAAATACAGAGAGGCGGAAGCGGAGTTCTCGTTGAAGACGATTGGCCGCGCGCCTATATTCGGGGGTGGGATATTTTGCTGCTCTCCGGAAAGCAGCTTTTTTGGCTTTTATTAGGTTGCTAATATGTAGGGGAAGCCCACTATTGTTAGCAACCGGGACGACCCTTTCGTTCTCCTTAAGGGAGGATTTAATAAGGGTGGAGAGTGAGTCGACCGCGGTGTCGATTTTTTCGGGACTATCTAAGTCCGACGGTAGGGAGATGGTAGAGTCCTGTGAGTCCAGAGCTTTAGATAGGGACTCCTTGAATCCCTTCCAGTTAGTGAAGGTTTTCGTGTGTGTTGGGGGAGGTGGCTGATGGCCAAGAATGAGGGAGACCGGTCGGTGATCTGATCCTAGATCGTCTAGTGTCTCGATTGCTCCGAGGTTGAGAGAAACTCCTTGGAGTAACGCAAAATCTAACACATCGGGGGCGTGATCGGTGTTATCGGGAAAGTGAGTAACACCGAGAGGACTATGGACGGTAATATCAAGAGACTGCGTGATATCGAGCAGTATCTTGCCACTAGGGGACGTAGTGCGGCATGTCCATTCAGTATGCTTGGAGTTAAAATCTCCAAACATAATGACTGAATTGCCTAAAGATAAAATGGCCTCAAAATCCTTTTTAAGGGGATAGGTTCCTGAAGGGATGTAACAGGAGGCTATGAGGATGGACTGATGTCCAGTCATAGCTAGCCTGCATACCGTGGCTTCCATGTTGGTAAGCTGCGGAGTAGAAATGGGCGAGCAATGAAGTGTCTTCTTGTAATAGATGGCCGTTCCGCCGCCTCGGCGGTCGGGTCTGTCGTTACGAAGAAGAGAGAAGTTTTTAATAGAAAGGCCTCTAGTGTCCTTATCTTTGAGATTAGTTTCCTGTAGGAGGAGGAAATCGACTTCACGATTCCGAAGAAAGAGCTTGAGCTCTGGGAGGTTATTTCGCAAGCCGCGAATATTAAATGATACAAGCGATAAACCCTTAGGTTTGATACGACCGTGAGATCTAGGTAGGTTAGTTTGCTCAGGCATTGGAGTTAAGTTAATTACGTTAACTTAACTTACAACGCTAGTAGAAGATCGTTATGTTCGGCAAGAGCGAGGAGACGCTCTTGGGGGGACTTCGCCGCGCGCAGTTTGCGTGCTATAACTGTAATCTCTCTAACATCTATATTCCTAATCGCGGAGTATAGCGTGTTGTAGTCGTCTGTTGTGGGCTCAGCCTCGTGTGCGTACGAGGTTGTCCGCGGAGGGTCTGCCTTTTTAGACCCCCGAGGAAAGACTGGAGGCTGCATTGGCTTTGAGAAGCCCCGGGGGCCGAATTATGCCATGATGGGGCCTAGGGGGACCCTGAGGGGGCCTAGGGGGGACCCTGAGAGGGTCGAGAGAAGCCCTGGATAGGCTGAGAGGGGCCCTGACGGGGCCGTTGATGGAGGGCTGGGAAAGTGCGGTCATTCACCGGCGGTGGAGCTTTCCTACTGGGGCGAGGTTGAGGTGCGCGTGGGCAACCCTTGTAGTTCGCCGGGTGTCCTGTCTGGTTGCACAGGACACAGGCGGGCGGGGATTCGGCGTCTTTGGGCCGGGGACACTCTTTAGTGTTGTGTGGCTCCAGGCACTTCACGCACCTGGGTGGGGGCGGAGCAGTTGGCCGCCGCGTGACCATAAAGTTGGCAGCGGTGGCACTGCGCCGGGAAACCGGGCCTATGTGGGGGCTCTACCTTCATCCTTGACAGGCCGCACACTGTGCGCACCTGCCGGAAGATGGCTTTAGCCTCCGGCACGTTGGAAAAGATTACTAGGGCAAGGTTGTATCTCTTGCCCGTACGGTTGTGCATTTTGTGCACTGCTTCTACTGGGAAACCTTGGGACTTAAGGTCCTCGAGGATTTCCTCGTTGGAGAACTCAAAGGGGACGCCTCGGATGACGGCCCTGACTTTACGCTCTTCAAGGAGAGCGTAGGTGTGGTAAGAGACCCTTTCGGCTGTGAATAGCCGGGTGATGGCGCGGAAGTCCTCGATCGAGGTTGGGATGATTTTAATCGCCTCCCCGAGGTTGACGGCATGGTCGTATTTAATCCCTGCGTCGTAGCAGGTCTTGGACAATTGGGTGAACTTGGCCTTGTCTCTTAGGAAGACAGGGGGCGGGACTTGCTTCTTCGCCAGCTCTGGAGCACAGCGAGAGGCTGGTTTAGATGGAGTGGGGATGTCTAGTGACATCAGTGGGACGGGGGCAGCGTCAAGGGCTGCGGAGGTTGAAGGAGCGGCAGGGGCCGCTGAAGTAGGGGGGTGCGTTTCAACGCGGCGCGCTTTCCGTTGCGCTTGGAGGTGACGGTGGTGAAGTTTGACTCACCGGTTCCGTCAGAGTCAGAGGACTCCGATGAACCGGAGCCTAAGGTAGTGGCGGGCCTCTTCCGGGAGGTAGACGCCGAGGATTCGGAGCATGCGTACTCCATTTCTAAGGGGGCTGCTTGTAGCGGGGCAAAGGAGTTCCTCGTTTCGAGGTATGCCGCTAGTACTGGCGGCGGGAGGTGTGCCTGAGGGGCAGGGGTGGGAGCCTGGGCGGCGAAGCACTGTGCATTAATTTGTGTATTATTTTATACGTGGTAGAGCCATGCTGCATGCCATGTAAGTAGTAGGTATAGTTGTGGCACGAATGGGCCGGCTCGACCGGGGAAGGAACACGCTCTTACAGAATACCAGCGTAAAATAGCAGATTAACGCTGCTATGTTTCGTACGGTGAGTGTAGAGAACCGGAGACCCTTCTTACTGGAAGCGAGGCATACCATCTTAGTCCTCACGGGTATAGATGATAGACCACGAAGATAGATGTAGATGTCTACGGGCTATAGCACCCACTTATCATCAGGTGGACTGTATACTCGTTAGTCAACCTCATTCTATAAAAAATGTTCATACGACATGATATTAAAACAATGTTGTAAGAGTTAGAGGAAGATACAGATACATTTACTACGGCTGTTTCGTGGCTGAAGTTTATAAGTAAATTGCAACCTAAAGGTTGTGGACAGTCGCGTAATTTTTTAATAGCGATCTTTAGAAGGTTTGGGACAGCCGAGAGGATACGCAAAATAATGCCAAGTGCTGAATTCTTTATTTTTTAAACATCTTTAACTTTTTTTATTAATATAAAATAAAATAACAGTATCTAATATTTCAGTAAGAAACATTAATGTTCACTACACTTCTCTAATAAATTAACTTCCCCCGGTATGGAACCTGTCAAATATTTTACCTCATCACATCACAGTGGCACCGCCCTATTACCAGAAAAAGTCGTGGATGCCTTCATGCCAGACAGAGAAAAAAATATCTTAGGAATAAAACCAATTAATAAACTTGAAAAGTGCAATATCATCTAAGTACAAAGTTTCATCTTAGTAAATTGCTTGGAGCCGCTTCCAATAAATATTCCAGTAAAGAGACCAATAACAACTACAAAATCTAAATATTAAACGTGAACGGTAAGTATAAGTAAGAAAGTTAAAAATCATGAATCTGCTATACATGGTAGAGCCACGTTGCAGCTATATTATGGTTGTAATACGAATGGGCCGGCTCGAACGAGGAAGAATCACGCTCTCACTGAATACCAGCGTAAAATAGCATCTTAATACTGCTGTGTTTCGTATGGTGATTGTAGAGCTCCGGAGAATATTTTTACTGGAAACGAGGCATTCTATCTTAGTCCTCAGGGGTGACAATGTATCCGCGTTTTGATTCTTAATCGAGGCTTTGGGCCACAGCATCCACTTACCATCAGGTGGACTGTGTGCTCGTTTGTCACCCTTATTCTATAATAATATCTATATAATATTCTTCTATAATAATACTAAATCGTTATAAGTCATTACACCGCGGATATTTGACACTCAGCAAACAAACTTTGACATACAAATATTTAAAAAAAAAAACATACAGACATAGCTACAAACCTTTTAAATCAAAAAGAAAAAAATTAAATCGGTCCAGTATTGGAGAAAGAAACAGAGTAGTCCTTCGCATACAGCTTGACACAGGTCTGATAGATCTTAAAATTAGTCTTCAATTTTCTTGCAACCCGCATATCTTTAAGTTCAGCAAAATGTTTCGTAGAGTTAATGACAAGGAAACTAGTCCCTTTTTACCGACTACAAAAAGGAGGAGGTATTGAATTCGACTGTATGTTTTTTTTGTGTGTTACGTCCATAACTTTTCTCTGGGTGAACCGATTATGATGATTCTTTTTTTATCTGACAGCTGGTGCTTCCATTGTGATTTCATTTAAATTTAATCAAGATCTGACCAGTGGTTTTTAAGGTATCTTTAATAATGCGTATTTAATTGACTGTTGTTCTCATTTTTACTGACTTCAAATTGGTATTCAATTCGACTGTGTTTTTTTATGTATGTTATCTCATAACTTTTATCTGGATGAATCGAATTTGATGATTGCTTTTTATCTGAAAGCTGATGCTTCTCGTGTGGTCACATATAAATTTAATCAAGATCTGACCAGTAGCTTTTGAGTCATCCTTAATAATGCGTATTTAATTGACTGTTATCATAATCTTTATTGCAATATATTGAATATACTCGTAATATATTGAAGTCGGTTGCACAAAATTTTTAAATTTACCACTTCTTACTCTATAACGAAGCATTCCAGACTCAGGATTCCAGAGTGACAACGCATCTGCATTTTGAATCTTCATATAGGATCAGTTCAGAAATCAGAAATTTTTTATTTGCATTAAACATGGTAGTGCACAGATGTCAACATAATGGCACGTCCTCATGTTTGACTTATAATTGTCATGCGAATTTAAAAGTAGTTACATTTTAGTCTACTTAGAGCTAAAAATAAGTTAACATACTAAACAGAAAACTAATGGTAAACATGAGTCACAGACAGAGCATTACATGTCATCATTTATAAATTGTATAATATTTTATGTCAAATTATTCAAGTCATAAAATGAAGTAAACACAGAAAAGCTTCAAATACAGTTAAAATTTAATAACCTCATCTAAGTATTCTTGGACTGAATAAAAGCACCTAGTGAAAAGCCAGGAATGTAACTTTCTTTTAAACAATGGTAACGGCAGAGCTTTGAAACTTGGATTGGTTCTGTTACCTGCCCTTTTTGCTATCATTCCAATTCATTAATCTAAAAATTAATATATACTAGCTGTTCCCTGCTACTTCGTACGCGTGGAATTAATTACGATTGGGTTTCGTGGGTCTTAACTTTTTTTACGCGGAACCTAATTTTTTTTCTAAAATGAAAGTAGCCTAAGTTACTCCTTATAACATCAGCTATCTGCTAGTAAAAATCCCGCCGAAATCGGTTCAGCCGTTTCGGAGATAAGTCGGAACACTCAAACAGATAGACAGACAAAAATATATTTTTTTTTTTGTTATAATTACCGTATAATCAAATCACTCTCACATGCTTTTAGTAAAAAGGTGTTATTTTGACATTACAAACGGACGCTTCAATTTTATTTATTTCTATAGATAAAAGATTATATTGTTAGATTTTCTTAGTTTAACAGAAAATACGTTATATTAGCGTTTGCTGGCACTAAATCAGTCATCTCGTTTTGTGAATCACGACCTCGCCCGTCCCACTGGCATCAGCTTGACCGACTGTCGTATTTATATAGTGCGCCGTCGCTCTGCGAAATCTGTACTTGTTTTTAATGTCAGTACATATATTTTTTATTTTTGCCAATCAACGCATGTGCTGCGATTCTTTATGACTATCCTTTTTTACCCGACTGCCTCAGAAGGAGAGTGATGTTTTTCGAGTGTATGTACGTATGTCATGTATATATATGTGAGGAAGTGAGATGGGTATATATTTTTTCTCTTTTCGGTTAAACTTATTCACGCGGTCGGGATTTTTAAATTTAGGTACCTACTGTTTTAAACACTGGACTTGTGTACATAAAGTTATCACGCGCGACCACATTTCATTACTTGAATTTTACATGAATAGATATTATTTAATGACCCATTAATAATGATAAAAACCCGTTTATTTCTTTCATAAAGAGATCTTACTGAGAGCTTAAAGATCTTATTCAGTAATTCTAAAACCTTACATGGTGACAATCTGGTGTCTGATGTGGTTTGAGAACCTATAATATAGCCCAACAGTGCTGGTGCGGTTTAGTAAGTTTTACATCACAATGAAATTAATGAAATTACTCTTATAGTATTCAATAAACGAGTATGTACATCAAATAAAACTTACTTATGTCCACCAACTCGTTTTTTTTCGTGTACTATACTTATGTACACTAAAAAAATTACCTTGGCCTGGTCTTTTTGTACTTTACCATATTTATAACATTAACCGCGCTGGTTATTTTGAACGCGGCTGACTGCCTGCGACGATGTCATGCGTTACGTCATCTGTGATGTCATACCTTGACTTGTTGCCACGGGGTCCGTCAGTAATCCAGTAAACTTTCGACTTTACATTCATACAATAATAGAAATAACATTTTTCTTTTTAAGGTGCATGTTTGAGCAAAATGCCGCGCTAGTAGTAGTTATTTGTTAGTTTTAGGAGCTATCTACTTGATATTAAAAATATATATCAACTAATAAAAAAATCTATTAAATTTCTACATAATCTTAATTCCATAATAGTCAATTCACATTTTTTTAAAGAAGGAAATACTTGATGAATATCCATACAACTAAACCACAGAAATTCGAAATGATTATTGGTAACATCTGTGATGATGATTGAATGATTATTGATATCATCAAGTCAATCTATATATTTAAATCATAAAACATTTTTAACATTGATATGGTCACTATAAAACGTTATTAGGTTAGCTAATTTGACGGTAGAAGAACTGAGTTGCGAGATTTGATTTTTTTTACAAGTTAGGTATGTTTTTGATGGCATATTTTATTTTGCGATTGACATCAATGGATAGGCAATTTATTAATGAACATTTTGATCTATTTATTTTTTTTCAAAGGACTAAAGTTCGACTTTATAAAGAAAATATTTAAAAATTTAGGCGTATTCTTTACGCGATATTATGTTGTGGCACAGAATAAATAATAGGTTGTGGTGAGAGCGCGGAGAGTGTAGAAGCATAGACGAACCGAATGCTCAATCGATACTTCAAAACGATAGCCTTTATGGTTACAATAATTAATATAAAAATTATTTATTAACCATCACTAAGAATGTGTTTACCTTTATTTCAAAGCAAAAATAAATAATTATCTTTAGTTTCGTTTATAAAAATTCATAAAGTTAGACAAAATCCTAAAAATGGGTATAGGACTTTTCAATAAAGTACAAATTGCTTTGCAGTTATGTTTCTCTGGTAGAAATTATTTGCAAATCACACAACAACTGAGTTGATTCGTTTTCCTTATAAACTTATAAACACTATGTAACCTTAAATGAGATAATAATATTATTAATAACTGGCGTTCTGCCCCGGATTCGCACGAGTGATCTCTGGATTCTACAACAGCGCCATCTACCGGTTCCAACTATGCCGTATATACAGAATGATAGTGTAAACACCGTTATCCTTGAAACCAGTGGTTTGGTTTCACTTATAGAACGTAAATTCAATGAAAAATAACAACTTTTTTTTAGTAAAATCTTATTTTTTCTTAATTCCTCAATTTTTGCCTGTCCTAAGCCAGGATGAAAGTAAGAAGGAAAAGTTACGTCACAGGTTATGTGTACCTATTGTGTTTTTATAGGAATATTGTGTAGGTAGCTAGCACGGGCGGTGATCTTTACAGTGATCACGTCACTCGGGCGCACAGGGTATCCATGAATTTACGGACGGCGTCGGACAGAAACTTTTTAAATTTTATGAAAGGAAATAGCGTTTTTTTTAATTCATTGAATTTACGTTCTATAAGTGAAACCAAACCACTGGTTTCAAGAATAACGGTGTTTACACTTACATCCTGTATAATCTACACGTATAAACTTCTTATATGTATTATCTTCGCAGAAGTACAAGCAATATGACATTGTCAAAGTTTTATATACATACTTATTTATTTATTACATAAAATAAGAACAAACAAATATTAATTTCTAAATATTATATTAATCTATACATACAATATGAATAAAATTGAAGTGTCTGTATATACTGGATGAACTGTTTTACCGTCTGGAAAAAATAGGGTGTAACATGTGAACTGAGTAGAAGCCTACGGCGCTGATATTTTACAAAAAATTAAAACAAAAATGTTGAATTAAATAAATAAATAAATTAAAATCTATCGAAAATCAAATCATATCCACTCTACGAACGGCAATAAAAGTAGGCAGCTTTGACCGTGTCACTTCGCAGGGTCACAAGCTTATGGGCAAAGGGTTTTTGTTCTAAAAAAAATTTTAAACGTTCAATTAAAAAGTTTTGTTTTTATTTTTTGTAAAATATCAGTGCCATAGGCTACTCCGTTCACATGTTACACCCTATTCATTTTCAGACGGTAAAAAAGGTCATCCAGTATGTTACATCGAAATAGAGGCCTTATATTGAACTGAGGGGACTATTTACATGCCATTAAAGTCATGAATGATCATTTTTTAAAGAAACACGGTCTGTCAGGGCTAACTTTAGAATGGTTGAACATTTTAATGAAGTTTCGACGAACGGATGGAAAGCAATACCAGGACTGATCTAGGCTATATTATATGGACATTTTAAAAAAAAAAAGTAAATACAGAATATTAGTAGATCTTACCCATGAGAAGCCGAGGCGGGGCGGGTCAACAAACATAATACATGTAAATTAAAAAAAAGTTATTGACCGTAGGTATAGTGGCGGTGTAAGAATATCCACACTACATCCATAATACAACACTACTCCGTATCGTTCCGTTGAACGTTGATTGTCGTCTGCTATGGGACTACTATTGTTCATCCCATGCAGGATTCGGGCCTCGGGGAAACCCCCATTACCCGGGTGATCCTCACGGCTCATGACAATGAGCCGGTCTTGGGAGCCGTACGGCATCGTTGGCTTTCTTGGTTGGCGTATTGCGCGCCACCAGGTCGGTGCTACCGGAGGGTCGGCCGTCTCGAAGCCCCGCGGAGTCCTGAGGATGGGAGTCGACGCAGGGCCAATTTTGCCGACAGGAGGGCGTTCCAGCTGCTCCGGACCTCCAGTGCTCCTTCCTGGCTCTAGCTGAAGGCCTGGTATTCCAAGGCAGAAAGCTGGCGTGTCTCGCGCCTCTGGGAAGGGAATCTGCCGAAGGGTCAGCAACCTCAAGGTCCCGCGGAGAGTACCTCGACGCGGAGCCGAAGTCACCAACAGTGTAGGTGATGCGCAGCGTTGGGTAATCTTCATCCCGGGGGGGGGGGTCAGGGGCGTCCTCAAGGCTCGACGCAAGCCGAGTTGGCCCCACAGCGCGCGCACCCACTGCGAAGCGACGCGCTGTACTTCTCCCTCCCGGGCGGGAGTCGACGACCGGCGGACGTGACCGCTCGTTGGCGCGGTCCGGACGAGACTCATGATCGTATCGTTCCGTACGTGTCATTAGATATGACAGAGTGAAATAAACTAGATGGGAAACGACGTCGTCAATAAAAAATAAAAAACATGTTGCCAACCTGCCTGCCAAGCGTGGCAACTTTGCCAATATCCCCCTATGAAATAATTTATTCGGGTGACTTATATTCAGCATGGGACTACAATAAGCTGTGACGGTAACTGTAATAAAAGATTATAATTCAAAATGGCGAGCGGCAACATCTTGCCGGCCTTTCTCTACAGGCCGGTCATACTACTCTGTGTAAAAAGTATCGGGCATATGTCAATAAAAAGACCCGCGTAAAAGAGGTCGTTCTAATTTTTTTACTGCATGTTGGTAGCACTGTACTGATTTAGCGCGCAAAGTTTGAGCGGGATCTGTCATTTAATTTGTTTTAAACTACACTTTTTGTTGGTCATAGTTTTGAGTTCTCGGCGATTTTTACAATGGAAAATATTGTTGAACAAAGAGTGTGCCTTAAATTTTGTGTTTCGAATGATATTTCATGTGGTGAATCACTAAAAATGTTGCGAAATACCTACGGCGAATCGTGTATATCGAAAACAAGGGCTTATGAATGGTATAAGGCTTTTAAAGAAGGCCGAGAAGTAGTAGTAGACTTGCCTCGTTCTGGTAGACCTTCAACCGCTACGACCAAAGAAAACATCGACAAAATCAAGAAGCTAGTGCTCGAAAATCGACGTATGAGTCTGAGAGAGTTGGCTAGTGAGGTGAACATATCTTTTAAGTCCGTCCACAACATTCTCATTGAAATTTTAGGCATGAAACGCGTCGCCGCTCGACTAGTTCCAAAAGAGCTCAATTTTGTTCAAAGAGCGCAGCGAAAGCATGTCGCTGAAGACATGGTTTCCCGAGCTTCTACGGATCCGACCTTTATGAAACGTATAATAACTGGCGACGAGACATGGGTTTATGAGTACGACATGCAAACAAGCCATACATACAGTTATAGTTCGCTCTCTTTGCTAAGTCACCCGCGGTAAATAAACCGCATGGCTAGTAGAACCAGAGTAAGCGACAGTGCAATCAGTAAGCTGAAATGGCACTGAGCCAGCCACATAGCTCGCAGAAACGACGACTGATGTGGAAGAAAGGTATTTGACTGTCTGCCTACTGGCATGCAAAGTGTATGCGACTCCCCAAGGAATGCCACAGCGAGAGTCCCGTTGATTACCAGCGTGTACATAATACATTTGAGAATTTAGGTTTTCTCTTAGGTCTTAGGTGACACGTCGTGACGATTAATCCATTCGCAGTTCCGTGTACTACATATAGTTAATTGCTAGTGTCTTACTATTGTGTCTGAAAATCGGACAGTGAAAGTGTTAAGATAAACCTTTCCTACAACGGGATACGTGCATGCCCGAATGTTAATGGGCTCATGAAAGAGATTACGTGTTACTCTTATTGAAAGTCATTTTTTACTTTTACCACTGGTTTAACAGATTAACTTAGGGAATAGTTTAATTCAGTGTAGTTTTGTATCGACGACAGAGATAATCTTCCTCTAAATCGTTGCTTTATCTTATCACAGCTATCTGGTTTGAGATTAAACTTACTAAATTTAAGAGCGATTCCAACAATCTTGAACTGAATCTTATTTGACCGAATTTATAGTAATATTGCGCAAATGTTTGTGATATAATATATACTGGTACCCATAGAAGTGGTTTTCGGTTCCCACGTAATCTGTACCGGGAAAATGTAAAGCAATTCGTTTTCCGTGTTTACTGCACTAAAATATTTAAAGTAGATTTTTTTAGATCAGTCGTCAAAATATTAACACAATAGAATATTGGTCTTCATACTCTGAAATTGTAATGAATTTTATCATCAAAATTCTGAGATATAATCTTTAGGCCAAAAGCCGTTTGAAACGATGGTATTTTTAAAAAAAATAGACTGTCACGGAACGCCCGGCACATATACGTATAAAACGTCATACTTGATGTTAAAACTTATAATTAACGAAAACCAATATAGAAATATGGAGTTTACTCCATATTTCTTTATTGTAATAAATAATAAATATAAGAGAGCGTTATGCCGTTTGCCGGCACGTTTGGGGTCACGTCGTACGAGTCGGTTTTACTGCCAAAGCGCACCAATATAATATATTTTACATCTTACAAATAAAATGTTTTAAACGGCGAAGAAAGGAGAATATGAATGGCACAGTTCTATAAATCCCTAAGTTCTTTTCTTCTGTTTGGATTTTTTCGCATAAACATTTATTTTGGTCCTTGATACGTTATTGTAAAAGGTTTAAAATACAAATCGTTATCAAAAAATAACGTTTAGGGAGTTCCTTAAAAATAAAATCTGATGATTTAAAAAAATGCTAATGGAAGAAAAGTACTTGTAAAACCTTTTGAACTTAGGGATTTTAAGTAGGGTTTAGGGGTTTGCAGTTGGATTTAGGTATTGAAGTAAAAAAAATAGGATTTAGTCCTTTTTCTTCATTATTATTGACCAGTCTAATATAAGTTAAACAGCTCAAAGACACAAAACAAAGCTTTTATTTTTATCGGTAGGTACATTTCTTTCTTCTGAAATAAAATATCGGAAATTTTACATAAGTCTAATACATTTTTTTTATAATTCTATATACATATAAGTTATTCGAACTCATTCAGTTCATATTCAGACACGTAATCACTATAGCATTCAGTTATTTCTATAATATTTCTATAAAAATTTCTCAAATGATGAAATTAGAGAAAAATACATTAACCCTTGAGGATTTTTGAACATACAGATTTTTTTAAATCAAATTACTGGACTAAGAGTTAATGGTGTTTTAAAAAAAACAGAAGGTACATAGGAATGTGACAGAAATAAAGCAAATGAATGGCCCATTACAAGTATTTAAGTCCACTTAAGGATTGTATTTACTAACAACACAGCCAGATAAATTCTTCTTGTTTTATAGAACATTGGTGATAAACGAGCACACAGTCCGCCTGATGGTAAGTGGTTGCTGTGGCCCATAGACATCTACATTTATCCTCGATTAAGAATCAAAATGCAGTTGCGTTGACACTCCTGAGGACTAAGATAGGGTCTCCGGATCTCTACACTCACCATACGACACAGCAGAATTAAGCTGCTGTTTTACGCAGGTATTCTGTGAGAGCGTGGAAGACCCATTCGTGCTACAACTAATATAACTGCAGCATGGCGCCTTCACGTACAATACCTGTCTTAGTAGCTGCATTTGGCAGGTGGGTCAGCAGCAGCAGTTTTTGAAGTGAAAACTTCACTTCAAAAACTGCTGCTGCTTTTCCAAAAACTTTTTTTTTGTAATGGGTAAAAAATGTTAACTAGCGTCAGGACACGTGACCTGATCGAAAATTCGTAAGACGAAAACTTCTTTAGCGGCGTTGTACACTCTTTTTGTAATGGGTAAAAAAATGTCAAACTCGCGTCAGGACACGTGACCTGATCGAAAATTCGTAAGACGGATGGAGAGTAGATTGATTTTTCTGAGAGATAAACTTTTTAATTTAATATAAATTGTCATGTTTGTGAACGATATCGCAATAAATAAATATTGTATTCAACCACATAAATGATAGTACTTCTATAGTGATAAATAAAGCATTTCGTGCAAAATTATTCCCCAAACATTCCAAAATATCAAAAATGCACAACGTTAATATTCAAGTTTTCACTTCTGCCGGCACTCCCGGAGTGCAGCCCGTCGTTTTTTTTAGTTGTTATTAGGACCAGATGGGTAGCTAAAAATAATTTTATTTTTATTTTTAGCTGCCCATCTCCTGGTTTGTTTCTCATTGTCGCCCCTTACGACTACCATGGGATGATATTGGGTGGTAGATATACTTACACCATCGCTATACCAATTTATTTTGTGACTAATAGGCCTTCTACACGGTCGGGACCAACCACCAACCGTCGTGACCTTGGTCGAGTTGATGTAAAAATGGACAGTGTAGACATCGGTTGTCTGACCAATATTTTGGTTGAGTCCGACGGCCTTGGTCGCGAGCGCATCCCTCACGACACGTTGGGTCCGTGATTGACGCCGACCGTGTGGAACGCTGTCGGCCGACGAGAGCGCCTCAGTGCCTCTCCATTCTTGTCACTGTACTGTGATTTACCATGTCTTAAAGTACCATGTCATGTTTGTTTAAAGTAATGCGCTATTTCAGCCACAATTTTATCCATTTTCTTTTTTTTTATCTTCATTCAAGCATAGAAATGTTAAAGCTAAACCGATTTTTTGTTGTATAGAAAAGCAAGGAGCCATTTTTAAAAGTAACTACATTACGTCTTTACTCTTTAAATACCAGAGACAACTGACAAGTTTACTCAACCACCCGACCGTGTAGAACGAATACAAAAATCGGTTGACCCGACCAAGGTCACGACGGTTGGTGGTTGGTCCCGACCGTGTAGAAGCGCTTTAAGCGCTTTAAGCGCTCAACACCGCCACTACACGGTATTGTCACGTAAATTACACGTCGAATTTTATCATCTTTAAATTATTTTATCGCTACTGTCGTATGAAAGGGTTATTGTATACAACTGTATAGAGCATTCAAGCGACGCGACGTTCCTGTATTCATTTAAAACCTTTTAAAACATTCGATCCTATAGGGCGACCGATCAACACGTTCATATCCAGAGTCCATTGTTAGGTTAAAGAGAAGGAAAAGGGGAGAACTCTCGCCGTGTAGTGTGCAGCTCTGGGAGCGGTCAAAGTAGAACGGAGCTTGTTCTACATATTGCAGTCGTTCGGATATTTTGATAAGATCACACACACATTCAAATCAGGGCACAGACACACACCGTACGTAGGTTCAATACCGTGATACGGGGCATTTTCAATTTATGATCCGTTTCCCCTATTCCGATAGTGGATTAAGCCGAGGTTCGTACCTAATTCTAAGCCCCTCTAGCTAGAGGAGCCTCACTCCAATAGCATGGGCTGGGGTGCTTCGGGACTGCAGTTGGCGTCGCCGCCGCGCCGGTAGAACTATAAAAGCTCGTAACTTAAATAGCTCGTAAGTCTTCGAAGACGAGTCTATTCCGGTAAAGTCGTAGTCAATAACATATACTTTCAGAAAAAAAAATCAATAACGATATTAATAGGGCTGCGGTCCGTTGATATTCTAAGCCAGTGTTTCACTGATAGATGAAGAAATGACACATGATAGATGAACAGATTAAAAATACATTGAGTTGAACGATTGATATTTTTAAAAGTTATCGTGTTTACCCCTCCATGCGGACTTGATAAATCTACACCATAAGCCACCAAAACCACTTTTATAATGTAAAAATAGCAATTAATCGATTTAAAAAAAAAAGTTCTACAATTATTTATCTTTCTGACAATGTGCCTTTTATGTCATTTATGTGTTCAATGTGATTGTATAGATAAGATTTCATGCAACAAAACGTTGGATTCTTGATTTTTAGGCGATAGTAGAACATATCTACGCTACGTAGTACTATTAATTATTCTGTGTCTACGCGCTTTGCGCTGAATGCAAGCTATAGGGAATGAAGTTTAAATTGTAACTATTTAGACTACACTGAAATTTTGATATTCCTTAGTCTACTTATAGGGGTTAAAATTATAGAAAAAATATAAAAATTAAAAACTAACTTCAAAGAACTAGAACGAATAAAACAACTTCACTTCAGAATCATCAGAATTTTCGAATTCAAATTTAAAAATTCTGATTGCTGAATGTATATCGAATTAATTACTGAATGGTGTGACTATGAACTCAGCCACGCTGCAGCTATATTATGGTTGTAGCACGAATGGGACGACTCGACCGAGGAAAGACGACGCTCTCACAAAATACCAGCATAAAATAGCAGCCTAATATTGCCGTGTTTCGTATGGTGAGTGTAGAGATCCGGAGACCCTTTTTTACTGGAAACGAAGCATTTCATCTTAGTCCTCAGGGGTGATAACTTATCTGCGTTTTGATTCTTAATCGAAGATAAATGTAGATGTCTATGGGTCATAGCATCCACTTACCATCAGGTGGACTGTGTGCTCGTTAGGCACCATTATTCTATAAAAAAAAACTCGGAAGAGAACCTCTGTTCTCTACCAAAACACAACATTTTATACTGTAAGACTATAATAACTTATATATTAAGAAGAAATAGCTATCAAGCTTTGGAACACTCCGAAAAATGAACTTAAAAAAAGACTAACTACACTACGACATACTAAAACCGACTAAAATATTTACTATAATATCAAGTGTACAAATGGCGTCGATAAAGCAGGACCCTTTGACTCTTTATTATTTGATTGACTGATGAAGAGCTATTGTATCTTATAACCATATGTGAACAAGGCAGTAGTTTTTGAGTTATAGCAAAGTGACCATATTAACCGGATCACCATATTACCCTCACGTACTATAGTAGAAAAAATGATGGCGTTTTGTTATGAAGTCACACAATTAATGCATGGTAGAACCACAAACGAGGTAGGCTCGACCGGAGTAGGACCACGCTCTCATAGAATACCGGCGCAAAATAACAGCTTTATGTGTGTTTGTAAAACCATGTTTCGTATGGTGAGTGTAGCTGTAGAGAATCTGTGACCCTTTCTACTGGAAACAAGGCATTCGTCTTAGTTCGCAGAGGTGAAAATGCATCTGTACTTTGATTCTTAATCGAGGATAAATGCAGATGTCTATGGACCACATAATCCACTTACCATCGGATGGACTGTGTGCTCGTTGGTCTCCCCCTGTCTATAATAAAAAAAAAAACGCAAAAAACCCGGATAAAGCCGGCAAGTACATTGCGGATGGAGTAGTAATTTTATTTGTCACACGTTATGATTTGCTTCCTCCATTTTTATCGTTGGTATCCAACATTCTTTAACGCGTCGTTATTTTTATATTATCTATGCTCATGTTTTCGCCGTCAATCGGTTAGGGTTGCCAACTTTTGAGAATGAATTATTTTACATAATCATTTTCATTGTAGATAGTGATCATAAAATGCTGTTTTGAAAACAGTTGCGACTCGATAATTACCTACAACAAATTTACCAGCAGGTGACAATAATAAAAATAAAACCTGGAATATGAAATAGGATAGGAATGAACCATTAAATTTTTACATAGATAAAATTAAATAAAAACTCGGTTGGAAGAAGATACATACACAAAGATTTTTATATATATGCTCACAGACAGGCTGTGCTCTGCGGCCTTAAGGCGATACCCCGACCAAAAGCTTGCTAGATTGCGTTTTTAGAGACTATTATCTCATTAGTTATGAGAAATAAACTACATCTAAGCACATTAATAATGTGCTTAGATGTAGTTTAGAGATATCATATCATTACATTCCATGTTCTAATTTGTTTTTATGTGTTATAAATACATTTAAAAACAACTTTTAAAAAATGACTAAAATTGTTGATTACATGCATCCGTTGCTAAAGACAACGCTCTGATCATTTAAGGATTACACTAATGGATAGATAATTTAAAAATCTATCTTATTCACGTTTTATTTAATTTCTTAAGTTCGCTTTTCCTTTATAATTGAAGTAATTCTAAAAATTTGGGCGTATTTCTTACGCGATATATTGTAGCGAGAGCACGTGGATTGTGTAGGACCTTCGCTGGGGGTAGCGCCTTAATACATTGCGGACTAAGTTACGGTCAATTCTCCGTAATTCGTACTCCGTAAACGTACTGCGAAATGGCTGAACCGATTTTGAAGGGACTTTCACTGGTAGATAGGATGGTATAGCTTAGGCTACTTTTCTTTTATTTTAGAAAAAGAATTAGGGTTCCGCGGAAAAGAACTAAAACTCATGAAATAAAATTATCTGAACGTAGTTGTGAAACATATACGAGTAGAAAAACATTGCAATATCGTAATGTGTCGATTTTTCATTCTTGAAATTTATATCTATATAAGTTTAAATAAGGAAGAGTTTATTCATTTGTGTGTTCACATCACTAAACTAAAAATACGTTTCAATTAGTCAACTTTATCCACATTAAATAGCGCTATGATAAATCATAAACAATAAATTAACCGAGCGTAACAAAAGAAAGTCATAATTAAAACAGCGTTCGTTCCTTATTTAAATTTCATTGTTCTAAATTTTTCGTTAGAGATCTTGAAAAAAAAGCGGTCGTTAATATGTCTAATGAGAACTGCTCATTTATCATTCTTACATTTTTTTTAATTTTACTGGCAATAAATTTATTTGGCAAATTTGCTAAAGCAATTTCCCTGTAACCCCCACGGTTTTAGACTTCTCAATTTTGTCCTAGTAAAAAAAACTAATTACAATTGCATCTTTAGTAATAATCTAATAATACACTAAAAGGTAGCAGGAAATATTTAGGATTCATTTTATTCTAAAAAGAGAAAGAGGAAAGAGATTTCAATCCTTTTTATTTCTTTAGTATTCTATTTCGATCTAGCGTGTCTATTTATAAATAGGTGCTTTTTGTTCAACCGATTTAGCTCATAATAAAAAAGTAGGTGCTCGTTTTAACAAAAGTTAAAAGGAACACGCGAAAGTGCCTCGTAGAGCCGTCTCAACCCATCAAATGAAAAGAATGTTGTACTTGTATATCAAAGTACGACCCTTAGAAACCGCGGGAATGTAGGTCGAATGGAGGGAAATTTAAAAATAGAACAGGCTCATGTGTATTTAGTCTATGTGCTGCGCCTGAAAAGTTATGATTTTTTGCTCAAGACTGTCCAAATGTGCAATCAGAATCTATATTACTATGTAATTCCGTAATATGACAATGAAAAACCACCTGCGACTTTTTCTGCCACTAGGGCGGCGGCACTTAGAAATGAGGTGAAATAGTTCACACATTTCATAGCGGCAGAAGTTAGTTTGTTAGAAAAGTGTAGAGATTATTGTTTCTTTCTGAAATATTAGTTATATTTTATATTAATTAGAAATGTACAAACCGAACTATGTACATTCCTAAAGGTAGGAGAATTAAAGAAAAGTTAAAAATGTATAAAAAATTCAAGAATGCAACACTCAGGCATTGTTTTGTGTAGGGATATAGGAAAATTAGATAAACCGAATTTTTGCAAAAAATCTAGGAATATCGCGAAAAGACGGATAATTATATGATTGGTTAAATCGGTTCTAAAATCGAATCAGCACGCCTCGACTCCACGTAGTCTTGTCTGCCCTACCCCTAGAGTGTTTTTGTAAAGTTGTAGACGTGGAGGCAGAGCAGCCCCCGCCCGCCAAGGGCGAAGAGGCTGCACTTCCCGTAGCGCCGAAGCTGTTGCAGAAGCAACTTTGGGTCAATATTCCCATCATTATACATTATTCCTAGATATTATGTGAGGTTATCATTTTACAAAAAAATCATTACTCATAAACTATACGCCTATAAATCAAAATCAATCCAATCAGAGTTAAGTATATTCAAAGTTGCAAAACCCCTAATCTTTTTTCAGTAAGATTGAAATATTATGTCATAACCATTGTCTAATTGTCCGTGTTTTCGCGATATTCCTAGATTGCGGAAAATTCGGTTTATCTAATTATCCTAAGACATATGTCCATAAATATACTAGAAACCGAAAAACATCTAATTGAATCGCAACTATGGAGTGTAGAAGTAAGGAGTACAGACTGTGTATTAAAAAGTGTCCATAGAAAACCGTTAAATAAAGGTGGCGCCACTATAACTACGGGGTAAATTTTAAAGAACGCACCGAAAAATATTAGTGGGATAGACGACTTTTTCGAGGTTATATTAACTAAATAAAATTATTTTAGATTTTAGAGCTACTGAGCAGTTTAGCAGCATACTTCACACCGTCGACAACTGCTAAGTTCATTTCATCCCAGTAGTAGCTCCAGCGCTATTGTGGAGAGTTTTTGAACTGTTATTTACTGAAATTTCTACGCAACCACCTACAATCATAAAAATAAGTATAAAGAAAAAACGCATAAAATCCGTAAAAGTAGTTTTAATCAATGTTATTTACTGCTTACAGATGACCATTTTTTCAACTATTCTACGATGGGAGTTGGTACTCCTTACTTTTACACTCCATAATCGCAACTTTTCAACGATAATGACACTGTGTCACAGAATAAATAATAGCAGATACTACTATGGTCTTGTAACAAATAACAAGTTAATATAAACTAGTGACATCTGGTGTGCGTAAGATTATTATTATTAGTCCTCAATAGCATGTTCGTAACCCAGCAACGAATTCGTTAATTACTCTATGAATGTATATGTGTGTATGTTATGAACCTGCATCTAACAAAGTATCTGTGGGTATGATAAGCAAGATAAGTGAACCATACATCTTTATGTACCGGACCAATATGTGCGAGGTGCTGGTAGACGAAAGCGTAGACTCCTCTCCTGTCCGCGTACGTGACGCTCCCCACACGCAGATAACAGTCCCACTTCTAATGGTGGTTAATATAGCGCATAGCGCCATATTATAGCGCGCTATCTCTCCATAACACATAGCGCGTGCTATGTAAGTAGTCGAAACAACGCTATTGCGCTATGGCGCTATTAAGTATTAATATATAGCGGCAACTAGTTCTAGCAGCAGCGCTGTTGGGAGAGGACGTGTGACGCAAATTTCATCTAGTAGCACGCTGTTCATCGCGCGCGACCTAATTTAGTGTTAGACGTTATTTAGTTAGTGTATACAGTATATTTATAAGTGATCGCAGGACACAGTTGTCTGCTATAAAAGAAGCTTAACTTATGTTTTTAAATGTAAATAAAATATAGATACAAAAATGTATATAATAGTGTATGTAAATAGTTGATTTTTACAAATACAATCAATAAACTTTTAAATACACAGTTATTTGGTTTATAATAATATATTAAGGATATAATAACGTTTACATCAATTATAATAAAAAATATTAAAGAAAGTCGTAAGCCTGAAAAGTACGAAAAAACGTTCATTGGTTTTTCTTTACCGCTTTATTTTATTTTAGTCTAAAATGCGACTTATTCCGAAATAATGTTATTATATAGCACGCGGTCTATCCAATAAACGACATGTAATGTAACGTGCTACGAGATCATAACCTAATACTCATAAAGATCATGAAGTTACTTCTATTTCAATTATTTATTTAATTTAAATATAAAAATTCTAAATCAATGAAAATAAAATAAAATATTTACTAAATAATAAATTTATGAAAAGAGACTAATACAACTTTTCTTAATCCATCTGGTCCTAGCTTATGCTACATATAATTTTGCTGTTGAGGATTTATATCCTCAACTAACCCAACGGAGTTAAATTGTAATTAGATTATGTATGTAACTATGTATTTGTATAAAATATTTTAGAAACAACTTGTGGCCATCACGATATTTTTATGAGTTACCATTATTCAAGTTTTGCTTACTATTAACCTTTATTACACCGTAGAAATAAAAACAAAATTGAATTTTTTGTAATTTTGTGCTGTTGTCGACCAACTGGCATTACAAATTGTTAAGTATTTTGTCATAATACCAATACTCGGCGTATTGGCATGGCTTATCGAAGATGTAAGTGGTGTCGAAAATGTAATCCACTATCTGGACAATTTTGCTTAAAGGTCTTGGGCCTTAAAAACTTTAAGATGCAGCTGAAGTCAGACCTAAAAATACGAGGTACGACTAAACGAGATCACTATCGTACGATGATCAATGATTTTAGGATTTAAATTCGGACGTTAATCGAATTAACAATAGTGAATTTCGAGAAATGGATCAGTCAAATAGTCAAATTTTCTGCGATTTTCTTTTAAGTGTGTGACCCAAAAGCGTCCAGAATGTGCTTTGTTAAGAACAGCCATAATATACCCGGAATAGTTTGATCTTTTGAATACAAAAACGTAGATATTAGTTTTTTAAAGTTCTATCCTGCTTTAAAAATACCCTCACAAAACTAAAACACCTTTTAGAACCTACAACAGTTGAGATCGTAGACAGAGAAACCTATAGACAAATTGACGCCTTTCGCATTCGCACACAAAAAAGATAGATTTATGTATACGTCATGCATAGAAATGAGACAGAGCGGTGTGATTGTCCCTTTCTCCGTGCCAGTTTTTTTTTGTTTAGCAAACTACACTTTGCGAAACAAACTTTGACAGTTCGTGGCGATTTAACGGGTTTACAAGTTGGTTTAAGTGAGAAAAAAAGTATTTTGTGAGCTTAAGATTGGTGAATCTTGTTCAGTTCAGTTCTTGAACAATTAAAAACCTTAAAAATGGTTAGATCGTAGTGTCTTAGGATGTAAAAGTGATAGTGAACGTAAACTCATCGGTATATCATTTCACTAGTAAGTATAGCATATTTTATCTGGTATTACGCATAAAATTCAATTGTAATTTTAAATTTCGTTACAGAACTATTTAAATATACGTTTAAATTTTATCCAAATATGTTTAAAAGTGATAAAGATTATTGTATAACCTAAAACTACGTTATCGTTCTATCTCACTCAAGGCCACGCTTATCATTAGTCTATTGGTTTCTCTGTCTACGGTCGAGATACTAATAGCACAGATTAAATAATATCACTCATAGTAAAACTCCATGCGTCTTTATGGTACGATGTCTAAATAGTCGGTATTCTAATTTGTCAGAACTGAATCTGCTAACTAGTAACAGTTGGATGTGTATAAAATTTTCTAGCATTTCTAGTTAGATAACACTTCCTTTAGTTATTTCTAGAATTTCTTTTACTACATTCATGGATTGAAATACAGGGAAAATCTTGCCAGACTACCACACTGGCTAATCGTTATCATCATAATATTACCACCATCACGAGATCATAACTTATAACGTTAGTCCCCCCATACCGTTACTGTTACAGACTACGAAAGTCAGTAAAGTTGACATAGTTGCCACGCTTGCCAGTCGGATTGGCAACTGAAGTATTTTTTTATTTTTAATCATTATTGGGAAGACGCTGCTGCCCATCTCCTGATTTGTTCCCCTCTGTCGCCTCTTACGACACCCACGGGATGATATGGGGTAGTAGAGATTCTTATACCGCCACTACACGGTGTTATAGATATTATAAGTACCTGATATAGGGTAGTCCCCTCATAGTCAGCCACAAAGCACGACCCTGACCCAATTTTATCCAACGTCTCCCCTCATGCAAAAAGGTGGCTTTACAATTCAAATTACATAAAAAACCGTGGCACAGAGTTGTGTTTCTTACACAATGAACAATATGGAACACATAAATCGCCTATTTTGTACAGAGGCGAGTCTAGTAATTGAATTAATTACTCCATGACATCATTCGAGCACCTTCAAGGAAGAAGTTTCGTTAATTGATGACTTCAGAGCAAAGGTTGATTTCAATTCACGAGTTCAACACGTAACACTTGATAAATGCTTTTAGAAACAATCATTTTAAATCCTACAACAATTAGGATATTTTTTATGGAGAGTAATAATACGGCTATACACGTGGTAGAGCCAGGCTGCAGCTATATTATATAGTTGTAGCACGAATGAGTCGGCTCGACCGGGGAACGCGACGCTCTCACAGAATACCAGCCTAAAATAGCAGCTCAACGCTGCTGTATTTCGTACGGTGTGTAGAGAACCGGAGACCCTTGTTACTAGAAAAAAGAGACATTCCATGTTAGTTCTCAGGGATGACAACGCATCTGCATTTTGATTGTTGATTCTGAGGCGGCTCCCTGGCGCAGTGGCTTAACAATGAGTGGCTGCGCTGGGGGCCGCGGGTTCGAATCCCGCACGGGACAAGTATTTGTATGGCCTACAAATAACTGTTCCGGGTCTGGATGTTTATCCTTGTGAAAGAATCATGCCCACTTTCCATACATTGATTGACCTGATTGACCTTTAACAGGTCGCGTCTACCTACAACTACTGTTGTATAAAAACAATTATTGTTTATAATAACATAATAACTTATCATCTTTTCATTTGGAGGCTAGGGAAAAATGTTATTAAGTAAATAAAATTTTGAGGTTATAACAGCTGACAGCTAAGGTCTGTATACTTATTTTTCTTTCCACACCATAGTATAAAACATTTAAAAATCGTATCTGATCATAAATTAATAAGTTATAAAAAAAGAAATTGGTTATTTTGTACATTCATAAACCACATCATGATGAATGAATAAGTTTTTCATAGTCTGAAACGGAACGTGGAAAACATGTTTTTAATATATTTTGGCATGGCTTCTGGGCCTTTGAGCCATTGTAAAGCACATCCCGTCTCCAAAAGTCTGTTGAGAATGATAAACAAAGTAACATTACTTTCTTTCCTGGCTTTATTTTAAAATTCAATTATGCGTTACGTAAATCACCAGACGCGTTAGAAAATTTTTAGGTCAATAATGGACATGATACTTTATGTTTATAAACTGCCTCCACGATACAGGAGAAAGACTTAGTGTGTGTTTAAAAGTTTAAAAAAAGAAAAAAAAAGATTCTTAATCGAGGATAAATGTAGACTGTATATGGCATGGCATCCACTTACCATGAGGTGGAGACTATGTGCTCGTTCGTCACCCTTATTCTATTAAAAAATGTGATGCAAGTTTTTTACCTAACTGCTCCAGAGTGAGGGTAGATAAAGTTTTTTAAGATTGTTGATGTCTTCGGCGCGCCCTGTAGCCTAAACGGCTTGATGGTGTCTTTAGATTTGCCTTAGTTGTAGAAACAACAAAAAGGTACAAGTTTTTTTTTTCTTTTTAGTAAAATTTTTCTCGCTGTGGTTGAACTTGTCCAAGGGAAAATTTTATTTATTTATTTAACTTTATTGAACCTTACATTAAGTACAGGATCAAAAGGCGGACTTAATGCTAAAAGCATTCTCTGCATGTCAACCTTAGGGCAGTGAAAGTTTTGGCGGGAACTTGGCCGTAGACGGATTGTCGCTCCTGTTTTGTCGCTTAAATAATGGTTTGAAGTGGATTTTGTTTCGTAAAAGTGATGCGATTTTGTGAATTAAGTGTACGGGCGTGTGAACTGAGAGAAAACGACGAAACAAGTGATTTGATGTCGATATAAATCTCAAGTTATTTTGATCGCTTGGGCGCCTCTTGAACTTGAGTGGCTGTCGTCATCAACTGTCCGCTGGGTTGAGTTGTCGTCAATCATCGTCGGCATCAACATATTGTGAAGAAAAATAATATAAAAATGAAGATTCCGAAAGAAATGATAGGCTCAGAAGGGCTAGAACCCAGAGCCGTAAAGCCAGTTAATAAAAAAATAAGGCAGTGACAGGACTACGGAGGCGGTTACAAAGGAATTAAAATCTAAAATCATCATAACGGACGGGAGAAACTTGAGCTAGAGCTAAGTGTCTCTTCGTTTGTAGTTTGCTAATAACCGTGTCCGTCCACAAGTCTTTTAGTACCATGTTATGGATAACTAAGCCAGGCAATTAAGCCACGCAACAAAGCAAGCCTTTTAGGTCATTGTGACAGCTCGACGTTGTCTGCTCACAAGCATTGTGTCTTCGCTAACAATTGTGAGAAATTATGCAATTTGTGTTTATAGTTGATTTTAACCGTAGTAGCTCACGGATCAGGCGTGTGTTCATAGTTTAGTACGCAAGCGTCGCGGGTTTGAACTTTGCTAATACCACTGAAATTGTTAATTGAAAATAAAAAGTCATATTGCATATTATCACACTTATTTCTAAGATGTATTGCCTCATTTTCTGTAAGAAGGGTTTTGCATTATACTGTTTAGTTCTGTAAAACTTTATCCTTTCTTGATCGAAGCGACTCATTCGCGCAGCAACCATATTATAGATGCAGCATGCAAGCAGCTAGGTGTCTTTGCTGCAAAGGTGTGTGCGGTATTTCACCCCGGGTACAGCTTATTTCCTTATATATGTGTTTGTAAGCATTTGTTACTTGTACTTTATTATACATTGATGTATGTGTGTGTTCTTGAATATTTGTATATAGTATAATTATATTCGTTTGCATATAAATGTGTGTATGTTCGTATGTTCGATTAAATAAACCTAACAGCCAGTCATCCAGATGGTATGGATGGTATCGCGATTTTATCGATTTTATCGACGGTGTGCGATGGTGAAATCGTAACTCATAAGTCATAAATCATAATACATAGTTTATAAATATCAAATAATATTTCGAAGTTGCGACAAATGGGGGAGAATCGACTGGCATTTTGCCAATTCGTTAAAACAAATATTTAAGTAATACTTTGTTTTATTACGTAACATATAAACCACTTCTTTTTATTGTAGATGTAATCGTTATTTATTAAACTTTAGTGTTAAATGACTGATTTATTATAATGGTCTTCTAAGGAGCCTTGTTCCTAGCAAGACCATTTGGAAGAGTTCAATGAAACTTAAGTTCAATCAATATTGATTAAATCTGCAATTTAAAAAAGTGGTTTATCCAGTCTGTCGCCTTCGGCTGGGGTTGTGTGTCTGCATAAATTGAAAGTAGGACTGCGATTCCCCAAAGTGTATGGCTACTGCTACAGAAATAGTAATAATAAGACAATAGAAATGAATTATCGCTCGATTGCTTCCATAATGTTAATGTTTCACATTACATTGCTTGGTGAGTTTGTCAACGTCGCGTGCGTCGCGTGTTACGGTAGAACAAAAGCAGCAATGGTAATTGTATAATTTTTAAACAACTTCAAATAGCTGTCGAGATGGAATATAGATATAGGAGGCTGTTAAGGACTAAGCTTTAATACCTCACAGCATACTGTCATTGGGTTTAGCGACAAAAATAGGCGAAAGTATTGTATCTACTCAGACAGACTCATTGGTAAAAACGTACATAGCACAGCTGGTAAGTGGTGAAGATAGTTCTGATAATTAATATTAATTAATGATGATGACCGAAGCGAGGTTATATATTGAGTTATTTGTCACTAAGTGAAGTCCTCTGGATATATTTTTTATCATACTTAACCCTTTCCCTGTCATGTGAACCATAATATATGTATATTTCGATCATTTAACTATTGTGTCTGTTTCGTGGATAAGAAAATTGTTAATCAAACAACAAGTTCGAACACAAATATAAATAAACAAATCAATTACTCACAACGCACAATCACAGAATAAATAATAGACACAATTAGAACATGATTTGACCTCTAATTCCTACTATTTATATTTCAGTACTATTGTTACCCTGATTAGGTTTTAAGCCCGGAAGAAAGAGATAGCGTAGTTAAACTATTCTTCGAACAAATCAGTGTGAAAGAGACGGCCTACTCCAGGCATCGACCGAATAGTAGAGGCGGTGGCGGCAGCCAGTCTGTCGCCTTCAGCTGGGGTTGTGTGTCTGCATAAATTGTAAGTAGGACTGCGATTCCCCTGGTGTTGTAGTTTCCGGTTTATATAAAGTACTCTGTTGTTGCAGTCGTTAATGGGCGGCGGTAGTCACTTACTATTACGAGAGCCGCATGCTCGTTTGTCCCCCCTACTATTTAAAAAAATCGGTACTTAAGGGCTCCGTATAAATAGCTAGGGTTGTAAATCGATTATATTAAATATAGATATGCAACTTTTCAATTATATGACCTTTTTTACCGTCTGGAAAATATAGGGCGTAACATGTGAACGGAGTCGAAGCTTACGGCATATTGATATTCGATATTTTACAAAACATATTGTAACGATCCCCCCCCCCTCTATATATAAAAATATATTAAATATAAATAATTTACCCCTTTTCAATAAAATTATATATATATGACCAAGATAAATAAGATATGTTTTGATCTTTCTAAATGATCTTTCAAAAGGTTTAATAATAGGCCGTTTGTAATATTTTTGGCGTGATCGTCTTAGTTAGGACCCTTATTTACGTTGTGTTTGTTTAATAACTAAGTTCTTTTAGGTGTCTTTTGGAAGAATGAATATTCACTAGAGCAATTGAAAGCTGTCGGTAGTGCTATATGATATAAGCTAAATGAACCCCGTTCACGAAGACAGGGCTCGAGAAAGGTTAAGAACATTAAACGTCCCTATTCCACTTGTATCAGGTTTACATTATTAGTTTATTATTATTTATCCCTTCCCGCTTGGAAAAGGTTGACAATATATTTATACAAAATACCGATACAAGGGCTTCACTTTCCTACATTTATTTAAAAAAATGTTGGGGAGGCACACGGCTCCACACACGCCGTGCGCGGTGAGCGCCAACCATTTTGATGCACTTCCCCCCGAAGGGCACGCTAGGTCGGGAACTGGACCGTAGTCCACAGCAAAATAACTGGCGAACCAGTAAAAGAGGCTTGGCCCCTTGTTAGTGCGTAAGCACAAACATCGACCGAAGTCGCGCATGTCAATGCATGTAAACGCCATACAAAACACTAACGAATCCAGCCACAGTGAATGTACGTCACACGGTTTAGGCAAATAGGCACACTGGCCCCGTGAGCGCCACCACATGCCAGACCGCCGCTCCTGCAGACGTTATGTAAGTGTATGGCATCACCACCAATTCCATGATCAGCACGGCTATTAGCCGCAGAGCGTGTCATGAGTCTACCGCTCACCTCGAGGGAATGGGGTCCCACGTTGTGCGGCTTTCGGCCGCAGCCTTGAGAGTCTCCTCAGATCCTCCCGCCAGCTACCACCCGCATGAGGTCGACACATATGCTCCACCAACCAATACAACGGCAGATATAGCCAAAAGGCAGTTATAAGCATCGGAAAGGGTTTGTGTCACTGACGTTGAGTAAATGCATTTTCGATCATGTTTGTCTCACCCACCAACAAGTTGCCTTCAATCATTCAAAGGTGGTAAAGTTACAGAGATATATTATTATTATTTTATTATATAAAACATCGTGGAGGGCAGACAGTCTGCAGCCCCGTAATGAAGGGACGCGACTTGGGCAAAGCTACTTAGGTGTGAGTCAAACCAAGACGCAGAGAGCGCCATTGAGAATAGCGTCCCACCAAACAAACATCGCAGAGACGCAATGCTGCAGAACGCAACAGGCATCAATACGACTATCGTCGGGCTTACACCATCCCAAGGTCCCCCATACATCCCAGCAGACATCACCACCCGCATACCTCCATCGAGAACCACAAGAGAGCGTGGAATCAGGCGCAGCACACCCGCAGATCCATCACAAGACGCAATACCGCAAGTAACAGTAAGCATCAATGCAACTATCATACGGATGGCGCCCCCCTCACAACACACCCACATGATCCCTATCGACTTTGGTAACAAAGTTTTTTATTGTTATTAACTAAAAAATATCACCAACGTATCATAGTACCCGTTCAACTAATAACATTACACAAAGTGCTACCAAACACACTAATCACACAAAAACTCACCAACTATCAGTAGCACGCTACTAAGACGCCAGTGGACAAAACTCCACGTATCATAACGCTAATGCACTAAGACATGAAGTTCAGTATGCTGGTTACACTTAAAAGTGCTATCAAACACATCCCAATCCGAAAGATAGACGACGCATCGCTATGCGCTACTACGCCGCCCACAAACGGTATGGGTGTGCGATGTCCACGGGAAAGCCGTATTGCTACAACAAACCCGCTTACCACCGGCACTAAGATGATATGTCTAGGACACATCGGTTAGCGAGTCCAAGTTTACCTCGGACCAATTGCTCGTGAAGCAGCACACACGCCACCATAATATTCCTTTTTAAGTCCCTAATAAGGACTAGTCATTTTGCTACAGTACTAAGAGCAGTCGGTCACCCGACCACCCCATATAATGCTTATGCATCAAGGAGACCTTCTATAATATTGCTTTTGTATCATAGACCTTACTTTCATAAGTCATTAATATATAGGACTTCAACCCACGACCCCACTATTGTAATGCAAATTCATCATAGAGACCTTCTATAGTATTGCTTTTGTATCATAGACCTTACTTTCTTAAGTCATTAATATATAGGACTTCGACCCACGACCCCACTATTGTAATGCAAATTCATCAGAGACCTTCTATAGTATTGCTTTTGTATCATATAACTTACTTTCATAAGTCATTCATATATAGGACTTCAACCCACGACCCCACTATTGCAATGTAAATTCATCATAGAGACCTTCCATAGTATTGCTTTTGTATCATTGAGTTTATTATCATAAGTCCCTAATATAGGACTAGTCATTGTGCTACAGTACTTCAGCAGTCGGGCTCCCGACCACCCCATATATATGTACAACTGCAGGTATGTATCTACGGCTCCTCCAGCTCCTCCATACAAGACATCTATACATGAACACCTTCCACAACTTAGGAAAATTTTCTTTTATACATGAACTCCTTCCACAACTTAGCAATAACAAAATTTTCTAATTATCTTATAAATGTTATTTATCTTCATTTTTATAATATTTTCGACTTGTATTTCTATTATTTATCATATTTTAAATATTTTTACAAGTTTTTAAATAAATTTATTTATTATGAAAGGCAATATTTTGCCTTTAATTTACTATGTTATTAGTCTAATGTCTGAAATGTATTTATATTAACTTTATGCATATTAATGTATTTTCTTTTTTAATATATATATATATATTGAATTAGTTATTAATAATAATATTGTGCCGTCACAATATGAACAAAAATTTTTGAATTAAATAAATAAATTAAATTAAATTATCGAAATTCAAATCATATTCACTTTACCTTACGAACGACATTGAAACAATTGATTGACTCAAGGGCAAAGGGCAAAGTAATTGTTAAAAAAATTTCAAACGTTTAATTCAAAAAATTTGTTTTTATTTTTTTATCAGTGCCATAGGCTTACACCCCGTTCACATGTTGCAACCTATTTTTTTCCAGGCGTTAAAAAAAGAGTTATTCAGTATATTATTGGTCATACTACAGAGTGTAGGGCCGTGTGAGAATATCCACTGCCCCATATCGTACATAATATAATATGGTTACTTTTATATAGTAGTGTGACTATTTATCCATCTATCACAGCCTATAAAAATCCACTGCTGAACGTAAGCGTCTCTTAGATTGCCTCACAGGGAACATTTTGCCACAGTTGCCACGCTTGCCAGGCAGGTTGGCAACCGCAGTTTTTGTTTATTTTGAGCTATTATTAGGAAGATGCTGCTGCCCATCTTCTGTTTCAGATTCCCTCAGTCGCCTCTTATACCTACGGAATACTTTTAAACCTCCAACGAAAACAGAGTTGTGTTATATATTTGTAGTGTATATATGTGTGTCTGTCTCGTTGGTCTAGTGGTTGTAGTAGTACGACTGCTGATCATGAGGTCCTGGGTTCGAATCCCGTGTCGGGCCAAAACTAAAACTAATTATTGAGTTTTTCCGTCAAGAAATTCTCTATACTCGTAGTTGCCCGGAGTCAGGAAGTTGGCGGTGTCTCACTCCCGTGCCTCGGAAAGCACGTAAAGCCGTTGGTCCTGCGCCTGATCTCTCTCCGGTCGTGTCGATTTACCATCCCATCGGATTATGAGTGTGAGGGAATAGAGAGTGCACCTGTGCTTGCGCATACACTTGGGCACTATAATCCTGTCCTGCGCCGATGGCTAGCCTCCGCTGAGGCAGGCCGCCGTGGCCGAAATTCGGTCTGGAGGTTATCATAGCTCCTGAACAGATGAACCGATTTCGGTGAAGTTTTTTTCGTTTGAAAGGTATCTTATTAAAAGTGTTCTTAGTTATGTTTCAAGAAAAGGGCTACGGTGGCTATACGATTACAAAACCAGAGTACGAAACCTATCCAACTGCACAGTGGTGTAAGATAGGGTGACGTAATATCCCCGAAACTCTTCACCACTGCATAAGAAGTCGTTTTCAAGCTACTGGACCGGAAAGTATACAGTATTAACGTCAATGGCGAGTACATAACTCACCTTCGATTCGCCGACAATATAAGCTATTCGAGTGTTGCATTATATTTTTTAATGTACATTATAATAAATTGTAGTAACTGTACTAGACCGTGAAAAATAACATAACAAATGATACATAAATATTATTTTTTAGTTCACACGTTTCGTTACAGCACTCGAATTGAAACGACACTTTTAAAGTCGAGCTTACTGTGAATAAGACTATTTGTTATACAGTACAGATTATAAATAGTTCTTATTGAAAGTGATTTTTACTTTGACCCCCGATTCGAGACCTAACCTCTGTTATGAGAAGAGCCAGCAAGAAATCCAGCGGGCCTTGTTTCACAATTACATTATACAATGTTATTATAATTTATAGGTTATGCAATTATTTACAAAACTCATTTAAGAAACAGCTTGAAAGCTATCACTTCATTCCCAGGGGTTATGATCAAGCTTTATTTATAAAATCTTACATAATAAAAAATAAACTTTGTAATAGAGAGACCTTGCATAATTTCTTGGACTTTGTTGTCGCTAAACGTGCAGCTTGTGCGATAAATATATGTAAAAACATATAGAGCTAGCTCTGTGAATTCAATACAATAATGCATTATTTTTATACGTGGTAGAGCCATGATGCAGAGACATTATGGTTGCAGCACGAATGGGTCGGCTCGACCGGGGAAGGATCACCTTCTCACACAATACCAGCGCAAAATGGGAGCTTAATTCCGCTGTGCTTTCTATGATGAGTGTAGATAACCAGAGAACTTTCTGACTGGATACTAGGCATTTCTTTCAAGTCCTTAGGGGTCACAAAGCATCTGCATTTTAATTTTAAATCGAGGATAAATGTAAAAGTTTATAGTCCACGGTATTCATTTACCATCAGGTGGACTGTGTAGTCGTTTGTTATGCTTCTACAAAAAATCTGGGTTCTGATCGGGCTGCCGCGCCATTGCAGTACGCTTCAAATGTCTACAGATCTAGATAAGACAGCTTCGATGCTATATAAGACGAAAGCGAATAGTATTTACCTTTCGGTAGAGTCATGCTGCAGCTACATTACTAGTATAGTTGTAGCACGAATGGGTCAGCTCGACCGTGGAAGGACCCCGTACTCACAGAATACCAGCGTAAAATAGCAGCTTAATACTGCTGTGTTTCGTATGGTGAGTGTAGAGATCCGGAGACCCCTTTTACTAGAATCGAGGCATTCCATCTTGTTCCTTAGGGGTGACAACGCATTTGCATTTCGATCCTTAATGGAGGATAAATGTGAAAACAGCATCCACTTACCATCAGGTGGACCGTGTGCTCGTTTGTCACCCAATGCTGTAAAAAAATCGATGAATTTAGAATTTTAAATAGAAAAATAATGTCAGTCATTTTACATCTGATAAAAAGACTTGTGTATGCACAAGGAATCATTATGAATGTGACTCAATAATAATAATGTTCTCCAGACCGAATTTCGGTCACGGCGGTCAGCCTTAACGGAGACTAGCCATCGGCGCAGGACAGGATTATAGTACCCAAGTGTATGCGCAAGCACAGGTGCACTCTCTATTCCCTCACTCTCATAATTCGATGGGACAGTAAACCGACACGACCGGAGAGAGATCAGGCGCAGGACCAACGGCTTTACGTGCTTTCCGAGGCACGGGGGTGAGAAACCGTCAACTTCCTTACTCCGGGCAACTACTAAGAATTTCTTGACGGAAAAACTCAATAACGAATTTTGGTCCGATCTGGGATTCGAACCCAGGACCTCATGATCAGCAGTCGCACTACTATAACCACTAGACCAACGAGGCAGTCCATGACTCAATATTATAACAATCAATTACGGCCTATAAAAGTCTACCGCTGAACCTCCCCAATAAATTGGCTGCTAGATTTTTCCAGAGTTGCCATTCTTGGTATACTGGTTGGCAACCGCAAGTTTTTTTTACTATTTTGAGTTGTTATCAGGCAGATGCTGCTACCCAGTACCTGTTTCAATTTCCTTCTGTCGCCTATTGCGACACTCACGAGAGGATATGTGGTAGTTTATTTTCTTACACCGCTACAGTGATTTTAAAACCTTTTATGTTCTCTCTCTCTTATATGAATATGTATTTGAAAAAAAGGCTATTTGGTAAGACATGCAGGAAGTCGATGGATGCAGGTGGCTCAAGACCGTGCTTTGTGGCACTCCTTGGGGGAGGCCTATGTTCAGCAGTGGACTTATGTAAAGGGCTATATATGATATATATATATATATATATATATATATATATATATATATATATATACTATTATACCTACTACAAAATCAAGAACTGAATGCAGGCAGGCACGAAATAAAAATTAAGCAATTTGAGGGTGACGGCGTTATAATTTTATCCAATAAACGGACCTGTACACACTACACAGAATTCCCCCATCCCTCGCAAAGAAAGATCGATCGATAACGTAATTTGAATTTGGATAGCGTGTTGAGAATGTGCTCCTTAAAATGTTAAAATACTGTATATACACAACTAAGTTTAAAAATAGTGAATGGGAAAAAGTATGCGCTTTCACAATTTCCCAACGAAAAATAGTAAATAAATACATAAAAAACATTTATTCATTAATTATTTTATTGTATATAAAAAAAAAAATATATATATATATATATATATATATATGTATATATATATATATATATATATATATATATATATATATATATTAATATAAAAAGTATTTATTGCCTCAAAATATGTTAAAATTTAAATAGACAGCTTAACTAAACTAATTGTTACAAAACGGCATTAACTTTTTAAACTTGCATTAGTTTATGAAATTAAAATTAAAAATATACTAGCGACACGTGTACTTTTTAGTAACAAACACCTATGGAGTGTAGAGCTAAGGAAAACAGTGTCTGTGTATTAAAAAGTGTCCGTAGGAAAGCGGTAAATGGGTTGGCGCCACCGTAGCTAGAGGATAAATTTTAAAGAACTTTTTATAAGTTTTTATTGCACATACATTCACCATAATTCTTTTTTATAATAACTGTTTTATTGTTTTCAATATTTTTATTTTTTAAAAAGCACTCAACGCGTTTCACAGTGACTTTCCTTGGTTATATTTATTAAACTATTCTAGGGAACGTGAGTAGTTGAGGTTTTAAATACTGGCGTTTCATCAACTGCTCTAGTCACCACAAATATTAAATTCCTCAACTCGGCACGACAATTGCTAAGTTCATTTCATACCCTCTAGCTATTCTAGCCCTGTTGTGGAGAGTTTTTGAACTGTTATTTACTGCTTACAGATGGACACTTTTTCAAATATTCTCCATGTGAGACGGTTCTCCTTACCTCTACACTCCATGCAAAGACCATTTATTTTTTCAATTTTCCAATTCGTAAAAAAAAAAACTCCAATATTTTCACATACAAGTGGTAAAATTAAAATTTTGTACAACTGACGTCAATATAAATAAAATGACAATATCATCAATGTAGTCGAAGTCAATTAAATGTACTTTATTAAGGAGTAAGTTCTTGATCGTAATACTAGTAAGATCTTGATCAAATTTATATGGGACTACATGAGAAGCACCAGCTTTGAAATAAAAAAAATATCATCAAAATCGGTTTATCCAGAACAAAGTTCTGAGGTAATTAATACACGTAAAAAATACAGTCGAATAAATACACTCGAATTGAGAACCTCCTCCTATTTTGAAATCGGTTGAAAATATAGCCTACACCACTCCTGGCTTTGCTCTTTATTTGTTTGTCAAGTTTCATTATAATCGTTTCAGCAATTCCGGAAGTTACAGAAATACGGAAATAGACAGATATCAAAAAATTTAAAAAAATAGTTATTATTGTTTTAATGACGTTCAAATAATCCCGTCAACTCAATAATTATAGATAGTAATTTCGATATTATGGACAAGACGTCAATTTTATATACATATTGCAATTGTTGTTTTTTGTTTCAGCATGGAATCGGAGTGGAACTGATCCGAGCGCTGGACTGCAATCCACCAAACATCTCCAACGTATTCTGCGAATGCGACTCAAGGGATGATGTAGTAAGTACATTACTACTTAATTCACTTACTTAATTCCGCTGCAAGCATAGAACAACACGCGCCGGTGTAATGTAACGGAGGGAAGTAGCCATAGCGTTTTTCCCCGATACAGAACTGTCTGTTATTTTTGCGCGGGGAAATCAGCGCACACAAAAAAAATAGTATGTCACTACGAAACTCACACATAACAACAACAATAAGAACAATAAACTTAAAATTACACACACAGTGCCGCTCGGTGATAGCGATAACTCGGATAGAAAATCGGATCAATCGCTCGACTGATCTGCATATTGTATAAGAGTGGGCCCGTGTTGGTCAACGAATCCGAAACTACAAGACTGTTATTATAGTAATTTTATGTGATTAAAAATTATTTTTTGTATTTTTGACCGAAAAACCCGAACAATGCGGCATTTTTGTAGGTCGTCGATTCAGCCGCGCAACTAGATTTAGTCTAGTGAGCAGTGCGGCTGCAACTAGTCTTAATGTTCGCATAGGACCACGTGGACTTATATTTTGACATTAGGGAACGTCAACGTATGGCTACCCTTCGACCCGCCGGTGGCCCGTGTTACTCTATGGTTCCAAGAAAGCATCACTTAATAGATGCATTGTTAAAGCGATTGTCCGAAAAAAAAAGTGATTTGTACACGGTAGAGTCACACTGCAATTATATTATGCTCGAATGGGTCAGCTCGACCGGGGAAGGACCACGCTCTCACAGAATACTAGCATGAAAGAGCAGTTGAATACTGCTGTGTTACGTATGGTGAGTGTAGAAAACCGGAGACCCTTATTACTGGCAATGACGCTTTCCATCTTAGTTTCATGGTGACAACCATCTGAAATACGTTACCTGTACATACATAAATTGCATAAGGATAAACATTCAGACCCGGAACAATTACTTGTAGGCCATACAAATACTTGTTTCGTGTGGGATTCGAACCCGCGGCCCTCAGCGCCGTAAGTCATTGCTGTGCCACTGTGTCCTGGAGCCGTCTATTGATTCTTAAATGAAGATAGATATTGGTGTCTACAGGCCACAGCGTCCACTTACCATCATGTGGGCTGTATGCTCGTTGCTCTTCTTCGCATTTTTTCAAACCAATCTAAAAAAAAAAACATTATTTTAATCTGTAAACGCATTCAGAATGGAATGCGTCTGTCAACATCCTGCATGTAACGCAATTGAGTGTTCCGTCGAGAGGGCAATAGCTTGACCCGATGTCCCGGCACATATACCCACTTTCAATTCGTAATTGTGTAAGTTGTGAGTGCTACAATAATTAATAGAATCAGGCGTTACTTATGTTGTAAAACGGGGATACCCGCAGGGGAACCAGAGTAACCGACATACACTCACCGGCACGGAAACTTGGCCAAGCGGTTATCTCGCGATAGCAAAAGCTTTAAGTGTTTCTGATGAATGTTTGTTATGCAAGTATGTCAAAAAATGTTTACCCTCAAGTTCAAGAGGGTAATTCATTATGTTTAAGTGCACCATGACGAATTCTTTAATTTTTAGTTGAATCGGGTCATTTGAGCGACTAAGTTCACATTTTAAATTTGTGTGTTGTGAAAAGTTTACTGGAAGGTTATTCAATTATTGTGATCTTGTGTCTTAATTAAATAACTAAAGGTGCTTTAAAGCCAATAAAAATGCCATTAACACCAGCACAAGTTGCACAAGCAGTAGCATTAATTGACCAAGGGCTGACACAGCGTGAAGTTGCTATTGTGCTTAACGTACCACGGTCCTCAATGCAGTATTCACTGAAACGATACCAGGAGACAGGCCGCTACACCCGCAGGCCAGGCAGTGGGGGCGTAAGGTGCACATCGGCCCGGGACGATCGTTTTATTGTTATGGAGATTTTGAGAAACCGCTACCTGACCGCTGTTGAGATACGCCAGCGGCTCCAAATCGCAAGAGGCGTTAATGTTAGTGAGCGTACGGTGAGAAGACGAATGGAGGAAGTGAATTTAAAAGCTTGTAGACCAGCACGAGGTCCAGAACTTCTCAGACAGCACCGAGTAGCCCGACTTCAGTTCGCAAGAGAACATGTCAATTGGACCCACGAGCAATGGGCTAGAGTGTTGTTCACAGATGAGTGTCGAATAGCTTTACGTGCTCCAGACGGTCGAGAACGAGTGTGGAGAAAAAGAGGAGAGAGGTTTCTACCCATTACCACCACCCAAACTGTGAGTTTCCATGGAGGCTCAATAATGGTATGGGGAGGTGTAAGTTCCGTGGCACGTACAGAGTTGGTCATCGTCGATAATCGGCTTACAGCTACTTGATACATCGAGGAAGTTCTTCAGGAGCATGTGATGCCTTATTCGGGATTCATTGGACATGACCAATTCCTCCTCATGCACGATAATGCACGCCCGCACGTCGCACATTGTGTAGAGGAATATCTGGAAGAGGTTGGAATACAAAAATTACAGTGGCCAGCTCGTAGCCCGGACTTAAATCCAATTGAGCATGTATGGGGTATGCTCAAAAGAAAGATAAAGTCCAGCTCCAAACCGCCACAAACTCTAAATGAGCTCCGAAATGCAGCGCTGGCCGCTTGGGACAGCATACCGCAAGTTGATGTCAGAAACATCATTCAAAGCATGCCAGATCGAATGCAAGCGGTTATCAGGGCTAGAGGAGGAAACACCCGATATTAAAACTGATAGACAATAAAGAAACAGACTTAATTTTTAACTTTGTAGTGTTTTTAAAGTGTCAATGGAAAGATGTTAATTTTAGTGAAAACATGTTATCTTGAAAAGAAAAATTTCGGTGAAGTAAACATTAAATTTCTATGTTCTAAAACCATTAGAGACACTTATTGAATGCATCTACCCTTAATTTACTGTTAAAAAAAACGTTTCAGTGCAAATAATCAGCAAATTCACGAGTGGCCAAGTTTCCGTGCCGGTGAGTGTATTCCAACGGATTAGTAAGCTGAAGTGGCAATGGGTCGGCCACATAAACCATATAACTACGAGTAAAGAAGCTCGAAGAACCGACAACTGCAGTAGGAAAGGTTCTCGAATAGCAGCCTCGAACCGGCGAAGTGTAGGGTGGCCCCCCAATGGATAGAGTGCTTCAAAAAATTGTTTTACCAAGTCGTTAATCCTTCGTCGTTCGTCATCGTCGTTCAACCTTAATAACAACATGTACTCCTTGGAGGAGGCCTATGCTCAGCAGTTATTATGAATTGCTGTAATGTTGATCAAGAAAGATGCTGTAATGAGTTAATGTCTTAAATAGGTTAGATAGTACCTGTCATCCTCCCCCCTCCCCTTAATTGCGTGCACTATTCCCGTCATCATTTATCCCAGCATCACTTCTCCCAACACTATTACACTAGGATAGACACACCACCGTCGCGTCGATAATACGACACGTGCTTCGCATTTAAGGCGACACCGTGAAAAAATGCACCTCCTTTCATCGAATAGTATAAAGACTATGACACCACTAAGGAAAGTGAAATTTTGATATAGGTAAATTCATGTCTTTATCTTGAATTTGATTGTTCAAAAAACACGATTGTATAATTTTGACTCGATCATAATTATTTGCGAAAACACCTCCAAAAAATCACTATAGTTGAAATTACAACGAAATTACTTAATCTATATGCTTGGAAATACCTCAAATATATTCATAACATCAATATTCATAATTTACTTGCTCATTATTTTGATTACTTAAATCAATAATTTTATAAAAAATATTTTAAGATTCTGACAATTTCTAAGCGGTTTTATTCGTCGCGGGCGCTACGCAACTTTAGACCTTATGACGGCGTTTTTTCAAGTTTTTATAGAAATTATGTATTCACTCGGATCAGTACGGCGATTGCCTTTTCGATGTATCGTCTTAAAGAATCCCTAGACGAAGTAGACTGCGATGGCTGACCACTAATTAAAAGCCTTATTTCATATGATCATCCGAAGCTCAGCTCCTTCACTCATTACAGCATATTAAAAAACCACTGTTTAATAGGCCGAGCCCATGGTTTGCCTCATATATGGGGACATTATTTTGAATATTAGATCCTCTTTTATATAGTATTTGGTGACAAACGAGCACACAGGCCACATGATGGTAAGTGGATGCTGTGGGCCATAGACATCTACATTTATCTACATTTAAGAATCAAAACACATATGCGCTGTCACCCCCGAGGACTAAGATAGAGTCTCCGGTTCTCTACACTCGCCATACGAAACACAGCAGCATTAAGCTGCTATTTTACGCTGGAATTCTGTGAGGGCGTGGTCTTACCCTTGTTGAGCAGACCCATTCGTGCTACAATCATAATGTAGCTGCAGCGTGACTCTACCACGTAAGGTGAAACCTTGTTTCATAGACCTAGATCTACAATAAAGAAACAATGAGAAGCATGGTCACAACTAAACAGTGATGAAATATCCCGTTGTGTTACGCTGGAGCCACGGTAATTTTATCTATACAGTATTCCAACTTCATACAAACGGACGAAGCGAGAGCTATGCCTACGCGCCTCGATCTCGGCATGCGCTCGGCATGCAGACAGTCGAGACTGTGCCGCACTGATGATTTTGTGAAATATATAAAAAATGGAGGAAATAAATAATAGAATAGAAATAAAGAAATAATAAATGCGAACTTCATTTAAAACCAAACATATAAATTATAAAATATCTTTTACTTGGTTATAGATACCTCTTTATCCAAGTAAAAGATATTACTTTTCTCCACCTTGTCCATGTTTCCCAAAATAATTTTTAATTAAGCTTTATATTATAATGCGGATTTTTTATACTTAAAAATTTAATAATAAAGTAATTCGTACGTCTCAGCCGAGGCGCAAATATTTTTCGGTCGCAAATTCATAAGACCGATTTGTTATTCAAACATAAACATGGTTTTTTTATTAAATCTACCAATCAAAAAACGATACGCATTTTTATTGAACACTTCCTATTGAATTTTCAAAGTACCTATTATATTTGATTATATAAAAAAAGTATATTTACAATCATAAAACTAAATGGAAACACAAAGTAGGCAAATGTAATGCTGAAGGCAGGCAGCCCTATTGCATGTTTACGTACCGCGCTGCTGTAGGCATTTATTTCAAAGATACGGCCGAGTTACAATACTGTATAGATAATATTACCGTGCTGGAGCTATATTACGGCCGCAGCGCAATTAGATGTAATTTGCCGACAAATAGCAGTGTTTGCGCTTCTGTGTGTCTGAAGCACAGATTACCCCCTGTCTGAAGGGTAAAGAGAGCGTACGCCTACGAGATGCGTAACACCTCTGGGTGTTAACGCATCTCTAGGCTTCTTTGTTTGAAATTCGCTGCAAGTGGCCTCATCCTGCTCCGGTCGAGCCGACCCATTAGTGCTTCAACTATAATATAGCTGAATCGTGACTCTACCACGTAAAGTATCTATCTAGTCTATTGTCTATACATTAAAAAAATTACTCTTCCATTCATTCATGAATGGAAGAGTCGGAAAGGGACGTCTTAAGTGAAAGTTTGTCGACCAAATTGGCGATAGATTAATAAACCGGCCAAGAGCGTGTCGGGCCACGCTCAGTGTAGGGTTCCGTAGTTTCCCGTCCGTTACAACAAGTGTTCCCACTTATGAGTTTAAAGGTGGGTATCCATTATGTTCGCGCTCCAGCAGCGCTCCGCGCTCCTGCAACTGCTCCCGGTAGTGGGTACTATTGTTTCCATCCAAGTTCAAAATGATTTTCCTAGAAAGTCCTTATAAAGTTCTACTTTTCAGATTTTTTTTCATATTTTCTAAACTTATTGTTCAAAAGTTAGAGAGGGGGGGGACACATAGTTTTTTACTTTTGGAGCGATTATTTCCGAAATTATTGACATTATCAAAAATGATTTTAGTAAACCCCTATTCATTTTTAAATCCCTTTCCAACAATATATCACACGTTAGGGTTGAAATATAAAAAAAAATCACTTGCCACTTTACATATAGGGGGGCTACCCTAATAAAACATTTTTATTTTACCACTTTGTCGGCGTGATTGATACACATATTGGTACCAAATTTCAGCTTTCTAGTGCTAACGGTCACAGAGATTAAGCGAGGACGGACAGACGGACGGACAGACATGGCGAAACTATAAGGGTTCCTAGTTGACTACGGAACCCTAAAAATGGGCCAAATTAAGAGTACCCTTAACCGACGAGAGCATGTATGCGTAGGATGTGGAGGAGGCGAGAGAGGTATGTCAGGATCATGCTAAATGGAAGTCTATAGTCATTGCCTGCCCTCTGGGTGACAGGTGTAAGTGTTTATATTATGTATATGTTTAAAAAAATGAAGTTTCTTCCTATAATATTGAAATAACTAGCTTCTAGGGTTGTTTAGATGTTACTATGATGGTATGATGTAAACAAAAACAACACAAACAGCGGATATGCTTACGCATACATTTCCCCAACAAACGAGCACACAGGGCACCTGATGCTAAGTGGACGCTATGGCCCATAGACATTAACATTTATCCTCAATTAAGGATCAAAATGCAAATTCGTTTTCACACCTGAGGTCTCCGGTTCTCTATATTCACTATACGAAACACAGCAGCAATACGCTGCTATTTTGCGCTGGTATTCTGTTAGAGCATGGTCCTGCCCCGGTTGATCCGATCGATTCGTGCTACAACTATATTATAGCTGCAGCGTGGCACTACCACCTACGTTATATATTATACGTGGTAGAGCCACACTGCATGGCTCGGCTCTGGGCGGGAAAGGTGGACTTTCAGATCGAGCTATTACAGAATACCAGTGTAAAATAGCAGCGCAATGTTGCCATGTTTCAGGTGGTGCACCTTCGGCACCCTTTAACGAGGCATTCCATCTCAGTTCTCGGGGGTGTCAACGTATCTATAATTCGATTTATAATCGAGGTTGGACGTAGGTGTCTATGGATCACAATATTCACTTACCATCAGATGGATCTCTGTGCTCGTTTGTCACGCTTATCCTATAAAAAAACGTCCTACACTGTCCTTGCTAGTACAAACCTTTGGAAACATTCAAACTATAGAATTTTGTTTTGTTTTTTTAGACCATAACCTGTGACTGTGAGGCGACTCCAGCGTTCCAGTTGAAGGCCTTCAGCCAGCGAGGGGAGAAGGTGGAGGTGTCGCACTACCGCGTCAATGTCAACAGGTGAGGAACTATAGAATATTACTGAACTATGTATCTATGTGATGGACTGTGTACTTGCTTGTCACCCTATTATAAAAAATTTGATTGATGAGTGAAGAGCCGAATAGTACAAAGCTGTTGTAGTGACGCTGCATCTCAGCACGAGCCTGTGAGGTTTGGATTGAAACGTTTGAATGGATTGTTCTGAAGTTAACGGTGATATTGATGTTTTGTACGATGTTTCAGATACCGCGCGCGTCTAAACGTGGTTTGTGTAACCGACAAGCTGACAGGCGAGTTAAAATGCGACGGCTGGCCCGAGGTCAAGGTCGCGTTGGCACCGGTTGGGCCCTTGAGGCCCAATACCACTGAAAGCAATCTGCAACAAATTGTCAGGTACTATTACGAGTAGCATAACTAAAAAAAAATAAAAAATCAAAGTTTAAACTAAAGCAATTACCTTGACCTTGTCTATATTACCATTTTTTAACTCGTTTTTTTGTTTGTCCCGCATAAATTGATTTTAGGGTCCACCCACACGTACCACAACCACAACACGTGGGCGGGCGCATTTTTATTGGAAATGAATAGTACAATTTACATGTACCAAATTTTGCCGTCATTATCGACTGCGTGATTGATACCGACCACAACGTAACCACGATGCCACCACTACGAAACCACACGGAACTAGTGGCCGGCCACATCGCAATGACAACATTGCGTCGACGCCACGACTAGCGTTGCAACGCAACCACAACGCAACTGCAAAAAGCTGCAGTGACACTATTCACACGTGACCACATTTTGCCGCTGCCGTAGGAATGCCAGATCGAAAGACTAAAATTTCTGGAGAAAATTTGAAAACGTCGGAATTTTGGGGTTGTTGTCGGGAGAAATAAATATTAAAAATTAAAATGTTAATTAAAAAGTTTATTTTTAAAATGGATAGGCTACAAAAAGACTTAACACTGTTGAAACATAATTATTTTACGTACATTTATTAGGTTGCCACATGTATTTGGCATTGGACTTTACTGAGTCCACCCATTTCTTGAACCTTTAGAACCTTTCGAAGTATTCAGAAAATATTTAAAATTTAAACAATTTACTTCAAAGTACAGTCTAATTACTAACTCAACTTTTATTAAATCAAAGATAGCTGTGATGTCAAGAAAAGCTGTTTTGTTTCTGGAGATTTTGAGTTTTGTCGGGAGTCTGGAGATCATTTAAAATGTCGGGGAAATCCAAATGAATCCCAACCACCTGGCAACCCTACGCCGCAATGTGTTGTGGTTGTGATGCCTGTGGGCTGACCCTTAAACTAACTTTACGATGAGCTAGAGAATTTAAACTTTGATAGCGCGGAGCTTAATGAAAATGATAATCAATCTCAATTTCTTGTGTATCTATTTGTCTATTATAGAATAATTTTTATTCAATGAAAATTATAAAAGAATACTAATTGAAAGTCATTTATGTTTTTACCAATGGTTCGGAAAAAAACCTCTGTCCTAGTACCTGTAAGAAACCCAGCGGCAATGTTTTTTTCAAACGTTAATTTACAATTTGATATGATATACAATTACATGATAAGTGGTAAAATTAAAAGTTTTATTTAACTGACCTAAGTATAAATAAAACGAGAACAATTAAATACGCATTTTAAGTTAACTCAAAACTACTGGCTAAGATGTTGAACAAATTTATATGGTACCACATGAGAAGCACCAGCTTTCAAATAAAAAAAGAATTATCAAAATCGGTTCACCTCAAAAAAAGTTCTGATGTAACAAAAAAAATACATATGCATTGAGAACCTCCTTTTTTGTAGACGGTTGTAAAGATTCAGAAACAGCAAGGCATCGACAATGCTGTATTCTTTATTGTTAAGTAATGATTTCAAATAGATTTTGATACGTAAAAATGGTAGATATGAACTATTAGTGGAAATGATAAATCGAGTGCTTCTATGGTGATGTGAACCTCAAGATAAGGTGTTTGCTTCAACGCCTTGAGATATTATCATAGTCGACTATTTGCTTCCTCCAGCTCCTACTAAAATATCTAAAAATGTACAATATGTAGCGCATCAACATATTGTGAAGAAGTTTTGAAACAAATGAATTTAAATGATAATTTCTTATTACTTGACGCTGGTAAAACTACAACAGTGCGTGTCCATTACCACAGAAAAAAAATTAATATTAGTATGATGCCATCAAAAACATAACTTGTAAAAAAAGAATTCTCGTAACTGAGTTCTTCTACCGTATAAAGTTGTGAGATCCATGTAATACCAAGTCGGTTAATTTATTCAGTCCACTTAAGGGTCCTTCTGTCTTAAGTTATTACTTAATTAGCTGACCTAACATCTTATAGTCACTATATAAACATTAAAAATCTTTTATGTTTTAAATAAATAATTGATTTGGTCATCGTATGAAAACACAATGTATGTCACAAGTAGTACACATTGTTAAAATAGATTATTTAGTAAGAATTTGTTTAGTAAGGTAGAAGAACTGAGTTGCGAGACGTGTTTTTTTTACAATTTATGTTTTTGATGGCATCTCATTTATTTTTGTAGATGGTCCTACAGTCCTTCTTTTTTCCTTTCCGGTACCTTCTGCTTCTTGAATACCAACAACCTACCCATCTACACCTGTTATTCCATCATATTATCCATATTATACAGGTACACTGATTCATTCACTGCAAATGTAACTTTGTTTGGTTTGAAATTTGGTGAAATTATTATTTATGTCACCTTGAGTTCGACTGCGAACGAATTTTAATAAAATTCCACTCACGAAGGGGATTGAGGGGACGTTACATTGAAAGTAAAAAAAATAAATATTAATCATAGTTCAGGCACAGATTAGTAAATAGGTTCAGGCTACAATGAATAATCAAATTTTGGGTCCAGAAAAAAGCCTCAACCAAAATGCATCCCCTCCAGAAACTACAATAAATATATGTTGTAAATATTCATAAAAAAATTACCAATCATGAGTTTTAATAGCATGTATATGTTTATTCATGTCATATATTACTTAAAACTAATATTGCACAAAACAACTTATAAACTCTACAAAAAAAAAGTACCACTTTCTGCCAAACGCACCCAATCTGTACAATTTATTGTGTGTATTTTGGTGGGTTCTGGGTGGTTTAAAACTTCAAATGCACGCCGTAGGTGGCGCTGTTGTCGAGCTGCAGCAATCACCCGTGCGAAGCCGGGGCGTATCGCTAGTGTAATAAACTTAACGCACCATTGATCAAAGGTGAACACCACATCCTTAGCGCTTACAGCATTTTTTTTAAATAGTTGTTTATTCACCAGCGACATAGTGGTGAGCGCACTACGCAACACGCATTTCCAGTTCAATCTGGCCCCGTACCCGACGTGTCCAAGGTTGCGACGTCATGTTGCCGAGGTCTCACCAAGACTGCCGCTGCATTATGACTCTATGGTGAGTGGTGCTGATGAGGAATTTTCATTGTCGTGTAAACACTTTTGTGATTGTCTATCCATCCTTACGCATAGATTTCCACGCTGTCAGTTGTGACGTTTGGCATGCGGCCTGGCAACCGCAGTTTTATATTATTTTCATCTGTTATCAGAAAAAAGCTGCTGGCCATCTCCAGTTTCAGTTTCCCTCTGTCGCCTTTTACAATAGAATACTATAATACAGACATAATAGAACGAGGGAGTGGGCGGATCCCGTGTAGCCACTAAAATGCCACTAACACGTCAATTCACACGTATAAATGTCAACAACACGAGATGTGTTTTGACGTTACAATCGTTTCCAAATTTCGCATGCAAATTATTTAGAAAATGCCGAATTGCACGCTATTTACAAATAAATATGTATTAAAATCAGTCTGACAATACAGCGAATCGGGTTTGTAGTAGTGAACTGGAGATACGACGTAATTGCTTGTATGTGTGCCGGCGACGCCGAATCTCGTAAAAAATCAAGTTGACAGCCATTTTATTGTGTATTATAGTATTCTATGCCTCTTACGACACCCGCGGGCTGGTATAAGCAAGTACTGCCCCATATATATATATATATATATATATATATATATATATATATATATATATATATATATATATAAATTACGTGTCACGTTGTTTGTCCGCGATGGATTCCTATTTAATCAAATTTGCACTCCGTGTGCAGTTAGGTCCAACTTGAAATCACGTTACTTTGCATCCATTAAATAAAAAATAAAAATATAAATTTCTTTGCAAAAGTTGTAAAGAAATTTATATTTTTATTTTTTACCAACTTGAAAAAAGAAATTACCGAGGAAATAAGTGACTACATTATATATACAACACGTAACATAATTTAACGCGCTTTGAGAAAGTTGTTCAGAATCGTTTACTGAATCGATTAATATCATTTTTAATATAGGTAATTTTTTATCCCAAAAATAATTAAATCTACGTAAATTATAGTCCCTAAATGTGTACAGTCAAAACAAACTGAAATGGACCGTAACTTAAGGCAATAAGACTTTTAAGATTGCAGTTTTATTTGTGTTATTATAATTCAATAAAAATAAAGAAAAATGAACTTTATTTCAAGCACGTTAAAGTCTACGTTCGTGGATTTGTACTGTGACCACAACATTCTTCCGGAATTAGTATAACTAATTTGATAAATAATTAGTGTATAAAAATGTTTAACTAAAATTCAATATACTAATTGGGGTGTCTCGAGCGTGTGCATTAATTAAGTTACATATTGTATGTATATAATATATATATATATATATATATATATATATATAATGTAGTCACTTATTTCCTCGGTAAATTTCTTAATTGGCAGTAGTAACCTCCCCACCAGCGACTCTGTCAACTGAACAGTAAAGTTCGTAGCACTAAAATGACATTTAGGTGGACTATGTGCTAGTTAATCCTTCTGGTAAGAAAGTAACCAATGATAAAAGTTAACTTTTAATAAGTAAAAGTCGACTTCAAATAATTAAAAGTAATTATATTACACATTCTGAAATCGGTGCTAATATCTAAATTATGCACTATGCATAGAAGAATTGGAGCTCCTTTACAATGTTCAGAAAATTATTTTACGTGGACTTCAAAAAGTCGACTGTTTTTTTTTTGCGTATGTTATACGATATTTTTGGCTAGTTGTAAACTGATTTTGATAAATCCTTTTTGTAATATTTTTGAAGTGAAACTTCTTTATCGACATGGTGGAGAAATTTAGTACGGTAATAAAGAAAAAATGACGTTTTCTTGTAACGTTTTCCGCCAGGTCTACATGAGTAATAAAATAAAAGAATAATGCATTGAAGTACTATATAAGATGGAAAAAATTGTCTTCGGATGAAATGGAGGCGACGTAGTCATGCTACAACCATAATATAGTTGTGTTTTGTATGGTGAGTGTAGAGACCCGGAGCCCCCTTTTTTACTGGAAACGAGACATTCCATCTTAGTCCTCAGGGATGACAACGCACCTTCATTTTGAATCTTAATCGAGAATAAATTTAAATGCCTCTATGGGCCACAGCTTTTACTTACCATCAGATGGACTGTATGCTGGTTTGTCACCCACCTCATCACCTAAAAAAATCCTTGGGAGTGTAAATTTTTCTCCAAATTTGTACGAAGTCGGTATATAACCCCTGAAGTATAACATACTTTAAAGAAAACATACAAACGAATGGTTAACTTAATCCTTGTTTTAAATCGGTTGAAAACAAAAACCTATTTGTAAAAAAAAACTTCTTATTCCACAGTTACAACAAGACAGACATATGTACACGTCCACTCCGAACTCAACTGCAAATAACATGGGGCATTTGGGGGACAAAAGGCTGCTGGTTAAAGTTGTGGGCGCTAAGGACTTGGGAGGTAAGAACTAAAGAGGTTTCAAAATGCTCGCACTGATGCCTTGATGTGACTTTAAATTAATGACATATTGCAGGTCTTGTGTCTATTTTTTATAGAGAGATATAGATAATTTTTTATTCAATATAGCTTACTTGTTATTCTTATTGAAAGTAATGTTTACTTTTACCATTAGTTCGAAAAAAAACCTCTGCCCTGAGAAGAAGTATAATATACAATAAGAAAGCTCCTAGAAACTACTTATGCCTGCTACACACGTAACAATATATCGTAACGATTAATACGTGTAAACCGAATTCCGCAGATTTGTCGATTGTGTGTATGACAACACGTTGCAAATTATCGTTCATCGACGACAGTTGAATTTCTATTAGATAAATCGTTGTGTATTGCGTTTGCATAGTTTTATCGTCGCATAATTGTTTTTTTCATTACTCCTGTTTCTTTATTAGTGGAGTAACTTTACCCGCAGATTTAAGGATGCCTCCTCGTTCACCCTTAAATAATAATGCCAATCTCACGAAGCGAATTTCAACTTATTTAATAAGTGTTTATGAGAAAATAACTTCCTTTTCCTGAGCCAGTCTATAAAGACTCCCACACACACCGCGACTTCTTCTTTAATTATATAATCAGGCCCAATTACGCGAGCTTCTGCGGAGTCGATATCGGTAGCGTGTGGTGACACTAAGCGTTCGTTTTAACTTCACAGTTTGAAATCGCTACGATACATCGTTACGTGTGTAGCAGGCATTACAAAAAATATTTAAGAAACAGCTTGGAAGCAAACCGCTCTGCGCTGGGTGCGGTCAAGTGGAAGGAGCTGGCACTGGGTTTCCCCGGCCCAGAGATGAGAACAGTATTCCATGTGAGGCCGAAATTGCGCTTTGTAAAGTTGCAAGCGATGTGCCGGCATGAAACACTGTCTCGCTCTGCTGTGCCTTGTAACTGAGGAGATACGAAAAAGAGGTTATTTTTCGCGAGAAATGCGCAAACTTGTCGTCTGGGTACGTCCGCGTGTGTATCGGCTACCTGCTGATAGTTATCGTAAACATGTACCAATATTCTAATGTCGAATACCTAGCTTCCTAGCAATGGTGAGATTTTGTGTCTTGTCTGGTGAAAACTTAGACAGTGCGACGAGTTGATATTTACCCATGTTGGAATTCACAACGTGCATAGTGCGCACTTGTGGAGTTTACAAAATCCACACAAAATCAAAGAACATGCTCATCAAGTTCGTTTTAGTGTTAACATTTGGGCGGAACATCATTAATATTCCTTACTTATTTTTTTTTTAGGAAAATCAGGTTGTGTGGCACCATACTGCGTGGTCGAAATGGACGAACCTCCACAGAAGAATCAGACCGCGTTCAAAAAGGATACCACGTCGCCCCAGTGGGAGGAGCACTTCCTTTTGTAAGTTATCTCATTCCTTCATTCAATTGTAGCGGCGCTTACGTCACACACAGCGTCAACGAGGTCTAAATCGCGCTATCGAAGTTTTCGAACAACTTGACATATATAGAATAGAATAAGAATAGCTCCGTACTGTTACATGGAGCGTTGGCCACTCTCCGGACTGAAAACCTTGCCCGGTAAGGGTACTGCCTGGTGCATGTTCCCTTCCACGACCAAACAATTATTTTAATTGTCATTAATTGACCGGAAGCTTACTTTCCATCAACAAATATGACGATTAAGTAATAATAATAACATCCCTAAGACAGAATTTCGGTCACGGCGGCTAGTCTCCGTTGATCATCTGCGAAAGGAAGGATTATAGTGCAAGGGTGTATGTGCAATTACAGATTCACTCTCTAATCCCTCACTCTCAGGACCAACGGCTTTACTTGCCTGGGAAAGACGATCATTAGGATAGTGGTCAGCTTACTATTTAAATCACAAGTCCTGCATTTGATTCACAGCCGAAGTCAACATTAACGATTTTAATATTAATAAGCTAAGATGCGTGTAAAAATTAAAATGGTGTGCGTATTATTTCAAAAGCCTCTCACAACTGCGTACTCTATTACTCTAAAACCCAACACCCATTACACTAGGAAAAACCAAAGACTTCTATCTATAATAATAATGTACTAAGAATTTCTTGACGGAAAAACTCAATAACTGATATTTTTTGGTCGGACCTGGGATTCGAACCCAGGACCGCATTATTAGCAGTCGCACTACTAAAATCACTACGAGGCAGTCCTTCTATGTATACTACAAGACCAGCAATTCAGAACAAAAACCGTGTCACAGCAGTTATATTTTCATTTACGACAGCAAATGTTTTAGGTAAATAAGAAATAAAATTACATAACTATCTAAAATAAGTTTTAAATCAACTTGACAAAGTGCGTACATAAATAATAACAGTGTTTTCTTAGTCACATTAAACAAAATCAGTGTTAGATTGTGGAACACAACAACTTTTTACTATAATTCTTTTTTTTTTATAATTTTTTTACTGTATTTAAAATTTTTATTTTCAAAATCACTCTTAACGTCTTTCACGGTTTCTAGGTTATATTTATTAAATTATTTAAGATAATGTGAGTAATTGAGGTTTTAAATACTGCAATTTCATCAACTAATCTAGTCACCACAAATACTAAATTCCTCAACTCGGCACACTTCACTCCGTCGACAACTGCTAAGTTCATTTCATATCCTCTAGCTCCTCGAGCGCTGTTGTGGAGAGTTTTTGAACTGTTATTTACTGGTTTCAGATGGACACTTTTTCAATTATTCAGTGAGATGGTTCTCTTTACCTGTACACTCCATGCTAAGTGTGTAATGTATTGAGGCCGCAGAGTTCGGCTAATAGCACAAATAAGTCTTTGGAAAAAAGACACTACGACACGTGTTCCGCTACTAAACGAGACAACATTAAGAGAATTTAGACTCTGCAATGGCTCACTATAGTCAGTAGTTAGGGAGTCAATATTATCACTTTTCGCGGTGTGAATGTAATAAGTGTGGTTGTCTCATACTGTTACGAGCTTAAGGTTCGTGACAATAAAAACTGCCGATTGAATTACCAAAATTGACACTTTAATTACTGAACACCAATTAAAACTTAAAACACACCAGCAATTAATCACACTTAACACTTTAGTTCACCTTATTTCACTCCGAAGTCTTCGCTTGTGTCGTCAATTCAACACTCGCCGGTTGCGACCCTAAACGGCTTTATATAGGCCTTTTTAACCGAAACACCTAGATTATTCCAGCAAATACCGGTTCTGACCGACTAGGTGTAAAAAATTTGAGTGTGGAATTTTCTAGAAAGCTTAGTTCTTCTATTCGATAATAGATGACGCTAGTGCCATGTACCAGACATCAACCGTGGCGCACAACACTACGTATGTGTATACATCTGAATAGATGTATTATACTTATTGTATTGTATACATGACAATACAATAATATGACAACCGTGTAGTGACGGTGTTTTTACACCGCTATCCACAACCCCATAGCATCACGTGGGTGTTGTCAAAAGAGGCGACGAAGGGAAAATAAAACAGGAAATGTGCAGCTCAGCGTTCTTAATAACAACTAAAATGAAAATTTATAGCTGCCAATCCGTCTACCAAACGTGGCAACTATGGCAAATATATCCCTATCAGTTTGATATTGTATTAAGACTTTGATAGGTTGTAAGGGAGTACAGATGTACAGTATTGTATTGTATTTGTATTATATTGTATTGAATATTGCAGCGAGCTGTCCTCGCAGAGTGCGGAGCTCTTGTTCGAGGTATACGACCGCACTGTACCGCCGTCGCCGGGTAGCGTTACTTCAAGTCACAGGTTCGAATCTATTTCAATTATGTTCAATTTTTAAAAAAATTATAACATATTTGAAACTGTGTGACGTACATAGATAAAACATGACTAAAACTGGAGAGCTTACCATTTAATGACGAGTTGTGGTGCAGGTTTCTGGGTCTGGGTCTGGTGGGCATGGACGAGCTGACAACAGCGCCGTCGCAGCGCCAGCATATCGCGCTGCAGCCGCGACCCATGGAGCAGCACGACGTCAGCGGCACGCTCACCGTCGAGGTACGTGCACCCTCGTGTAGTGCGCGACTGTACCGGCACGCTCACCGTAGAGGTACGTGCACACTCGTGTAGTGCGCGACTGTACCGGCACGCTCACCGTAGAGGTACGTGCACCCTCGTGAAGTGCGTGACTGTACCGGCACGCTCACTGCAGAGGTACGTGCACCCGCGTGTAGTGCGCGACTGTACCGGCACGCTCACCGTAGAGGTACTTGCACCCGCGTGTAGTGTATGAAGCGTAGGCCTAGTTTTGTACTAGTAGGGGAATAAATTAAAATAAAATATTAAATCACTATAGAGCATTCAAATTGGCCCCTATTTCAGTGGTATTAATATTTTATTCCTACAAAAAAAATGCAACACTAATGACGGATAGATGTCGTTTTGACGTTTGCTTTCAACTGTACTGTTACGTACGATTATTGATCCATTTATTGATGTCTATTTGAATTCTGTAATGCTGTGTTGCCTTTACGACTAGACCAAAACCAAATCGCTAAAGAAATCCACTAGGAACACAATAAACGCATTCTCGAGTTCACAACTATAGGATCAAGTTCGAAAAAAAATATCATTGTATCTACCAGTGTAATCTGAAAAGTTTCCGACCTCAACATGAAGATGGCAGTACTCGTCAATAAAAGCTAAAGTATGTGCCAAATCGATTGAGAAAAACGGACAATGACCTGTCGGTTGCGACTTCGTTCCGGACACATTCCGTGTAACAAGTTTGCTTTCATGATGAAAAAGAAACAATCTCCTAATTGCGATACCTGCAAAACAATAGAAGATGTACAACACTTGCTCGCAGAATGTTCCAAAAATCATTATGAAAGGAAACTATTAGTTGCCAAAACTGATATTAAAATATGTAACCTAAGGGAATATCAAAGCATACTGTCTGAGCCATTGTCTAATACTGCTCGAATGGTATATAATTAGTTAATATTTTGTTGAAATTGTAGTATGTTATTTAGTTATAAGGTACAATGGGACTGACATTTTAAAAATAACGTAAGTCCCTAAATTAAAAAAAAGAATTTAAAAAAACCTTTCGGCCGTTTAATCAGGGGTTACAAACCTTCAATATATAGGCACATTTTATATGTAGTACTTTCTTAATTTATTATGATTTTTATTATGATTGATATAATATATATTTATTAACTATTATTAAAAAGTTATGTAAAAGATCGCTGTAGAAGAAAAATCATCTATTGTTATAAAGTACTTTATTTATTTAACAACAAGAAGCATCAATTTATAACACATATAAAGATTCAAATGATAACGACACCGAATAAGTACGTACTTATTCAAAAGATAAAACTTTATTTTCAATATTATATAAGAACTTTATTTTTATTCGGTGCAAATCATCACTCGTATCTTCACTTGATGTGTATTCAGATGAACTGTCTGTAACATTAATTATAAAGCGATCTGCAGTTTGGTCAATTGTATCATCCCTGCCACGCATTTTTTGTTCAACCTTAAGGACATGCTGAACACAGTTTTTCCATTTATCTGGCGTGATTTGAGCTAAACCATCTTTAAATAAATTCTTAACATCTTTTAACTTGAAAGTTGTATTTTTTCGTGCAACGTACCCTTTCACATCTGCCCACACAAGTTCAATGGGGTTAAGCTCACAGTGATAAGGAGGTAACCTTTCCGCTGTGATGCCTATCTCTTTTGCCATCTCGTTGGTGACGTAACTTCGATAGTTATCTTTAACTGCCTTTATTTTTTCCATTAAATGGGTCTTTGTGTCCGAGGGCACGTATGCGATCTGTTTGGATTCTAGCCATTCCTGCATATTTTGTTTCCGCCAAGACATTGTTGGGGATTTTTCTAAACGTCTGGAGTGGTAACTTGCGTTATCCATAACTATGACATTGCCGTTTAGCAGTTTTTCTATTACTTTTCTAAACCAGTCCTCGAATTGGAGAGCGTCCAGACTCTCATGGTAGTCACCAGTAGATGATGATTCAAATACCTCCAAAAAGCCATTTTCATTGCCAACGTGTACAAGTATTAATCGCTTTCCTTCACCCGAAGGGGCTTTCGCGCCAGTAGAGTAGCCTTCCAACCGTGCTTGAGGAGAAGATTCAATGGTGGTGTCTTCCCATACCAGTACCATAGTATGACCCGCGTTAATCCATGTTTCGTCAAGGTCAAAAATGTTACGTCCCTCGTTTCTTAATATTTGTATTTCTCCCAAATATCTGGTACGCCACAGAACTATCTCTGGGCGATCTATTAGACTACTTTTTCTGTTTCTCTTTATATATTTGAATTTTAAATGGCGCAACACGCGTCGCAGGGACGATTTGCTCAGGTTCGGCAACTGGTCATCTTGATTTATACTGAGCAAAATTTTGTCTAATGTCGGTAATTCTCCTGCAACAAAGAACTGATGCACTTTCGCTCTTATAGGAGCGAAAGTGCATCGGCTATAGCTGATTTATCAAAATCGTCCAACTTGTCAATTACAGACTTCTTTCTTTTATTAATTATTCTCTTTTCTGGTATTTTATGGGAATCTCTATACACGCTTAATACGCGATATATAGTGCTCTTGCTGACTCCTGAGATCTCCAAAACCTTTTCTACCATTTTAACGTTTGAATTATATACCAGTCTTCGGGCCAGGTGGTTTTGTATACATTAATTATAATCTCTTGTTCCCTGATCGACGAAGTAGTAGGTTTTCCCTTTTTTACTGGTGATGTTAAAGGTGCTCCAGAAGATAGGCCTGTAAATAAATGACAAAAATATACTGTCACAGTACTACACAGCATAAATGAATATTGTTTTAGAAAACAAATACCACATGGTCACATAAAAAGAGCGCTTTAAGAAATGGAAAGGCTACGTCGTCGCATTTTTACCTATTTGTACGTACCTGCTCCGTTTATTGTGGGTCGGTGAGGTCTCTTTTCACTTGGCGTTGAAGGACCGGGTCCTTCACCAGATTCTCCTGAACTCATGTCGATTTAGTAACGACCGTCACAGTAAAATTAATATAACAGATTCAACAACAAAAACTTAACGATATAACAAATTTAATAGTAAAAACTCAACTAAAACAATGCAATGAATGCTATGAATTACCCGAGACATACACACGCAAGCGCTATCCGAACGCGAATGAAAACAAAATGGCGGACCGGCCCAAAAGGTGACGCATTCTCATTTCATTTCTTTATTCTTATTTTAAAGGGATGAATTTGCAAAAGCTCAATATGGTGATTATATTGCTTCAAATTTTAATTTTAATTTCAAATTTTTTTAATATGAAACTGTTATTAAATGAATTTCTGCGCTACTTACCATAAATTGAATATAAAATATAACACATTTCTTACGATGTTTATAGAAACCGCAGACAATATTATTTAAGAAACAAAAAAAAACATATATGCTGATCTAGAAGTGTGAATGTTATCAATATTTAAATATTGTTATCACGTAAGTTACGCCTTTTGACACTCGGCTCATATCTGAGTTCATTGTCCGTTTTTCTCAATCGATTTGGCACATACTATAATTGTGCATCTTTTGACAGTTACTAGTCTTGTCATTTTAAAGATCGCTCCGTACTAGTTGCTGTTTAAATTGTATCTATCTGTTGGAATGGTTATCTCAGTCAGTCACTGACTGTATCAGAGAGGCATTCATTGGCTCTTGTCTACGCTAATACTTCTTATTAGTTTGTGTTCTTGTCCTTGATTGACTACTGACCGATTCTCGACTTTCGTTTACTTTTGTAATTGGCGTCTTGTGTAAGAAAGTAGCTGTTTGCTGCTTGAGCTGTTTGAGCTGAGACCGATTAAAAATCAGCATTCGGAAACGTTTCTTTTAGTACAGTGCCAAGATACGTTTCCGAATCGTTCATCGCTCGCGATCTACACAAGTCTAACAGTTACGCACTAAAACTGCAGCCATTTTGGACATGAAGTTGTTTTTGACAGTTTTTGTAAAAATGTAAAAAATTGAATATTGAGCTGTCATAAAATTTTTGTTTTTGAAAGGCTACGCAAATCAAAGATGAGTTAGACTGTGTATGGAGACTCTGCACCATCATTTTTTATCACAGTGTAATTTTAGGTAGCTGAATTTAAATGTGGCCCTGAGAGCTTAAGAGACGATGAACGTTTAGGACGTCCAAGTACTGCAACTATTGACGATTATTTCTCTGCAAATTTGGCCGGTTGTTGAAAAATAAACTTGTATACAATAACAGTTAATTCTTTTCGTTTACAGTTCCTGTTCATAGAGGGCGCGGACCTCCCGGACCTGGGTTCGAAGCCGTTCAAGATCAAGGAAAGTCTGCGTACTGTCTCCCCACTGGGACAACTCACGACAACCACAAAAACTATATTCCAACAAAATGGTAATTACCTAATTGTTGTTCATTAGCATACATATTGATTAACGTTCGCGGAAATAGACGTGAGATTGTTGGTTGGTATCAAAGACTTCTATGGATATATATATATATATATATATGGATGTCTTTGATAATCATTGATGTCCTAGACTGGCAACTGAGAGCGAAAACTGTTTTGACAAAACTGTGGATTACGCAGGCGCGGACGCCGTCTGGCAAATAGCTGGAACGGTAAATATTCCACGTAGTTGTATTTTCATTTACGATAGTAAATGTTTTTAGGCAAATACGAAATAAACTTTAAATCACGTTAACAAAGTGCGCACGTAAATAATGACAGCGTTTTCTTAGTCACATTAAACAAAATCAGTGTAAGGTTATCGAAACGTTCGCGGTTTACAAAACAAAGAACTATAGTCTTCTCACTCGCAGTCGAATAAAGGAGTTACGGATGATTGACCGTAACTTACCGTTACAGCCTATTAAAGTTCACTGCTGAACATAGGCCTCCCCCATAGATTGCCTCATAGAGGGGTATATTTGCCACGCTTGACATGCTGGTTGGCATCTGTAGTTTATTTTTATTTTTAGTCATTAGAAAGACGCTGATGCCCATTTCCTGGTTGGTTTTCCTCCGTCGCCTCTTACGACACCTACAGGATAATAATAAGGGATAGTGGACATTCTTACGCCGTCACTACACGGTAACTACCGGACCGTAATATACAAACTCTTTGGTTGGTATAGTATGCTTTCGCTATTCGGATCCAAAAAAACTTTTGATACTAACTGTAACGCTTTCCACCAGCATAGTGATGTAAATAAATGTTTTATTATTCAAAAAATATTTTAAATATAACTGAGGCTACAAATAAAGCATTCCCTTTTTACAGGTCAAGATAATTCACAATTAACTGAATCAGCGTTAAGGGAATTGGAACTAAGTCCCCCTAGCGCCACAAATAAATCTACCCTCATCATACACTCCGTGCAACGGGTAATTTTATGTTTTGTATAGTTCACTCATACACAAATTGTCGTTTTCCATCTTACAAGCCACTTGCCAGATTAAAATAGATTATTATGGGAATTATTGTTCGTGAAAAAAATTGTTGATGGCCTATTATCCTATATTCATAATTTTAAAATACGTAAATAATTTATAAAAAGTTAATAATTTCTAACTCAGGCAATGATGTAATCTGTGAAGGAAACCTATGTTCTGCTATGGACTTATGAATAATGAATTCTGTAAACGGTAATTTTATTCAATTAACAGTGAAAATAACTTACCTTGAAACAAAAGATCAAAATGCACATTACTTCCCTATTCTATATTTAATATTTATTTATTGTAATTCTGGAAAGATTTTCAAAAGATATTTGAAAATATGTTATTTTTATATTTATTATTGTAATATTATAGAGTTTCCTATAACCAAAACTATTCTAATCTGGCAACTCTTACGGTCATAAGATAGCTCATATAAAATTGAGTGCTTTGGATATAAGTTTTTGTGAATTAATTAATTTAATAAAAATTACTTCAGTATTCCATCATCTGACATAGATTTGTTTTTTCCATTGTGCGTGCCTTTTACCTGATGCATGCGTGTTGTTGAACCGAAAACATCGCAGGAGCCGATGAAATCCATAAAGGTGAGATTTGCTTTGAATTGACTAGAAAAATGCAACATATTATCCTCATGTTTCGTTTTCTTTTTTTTACCTAAAGTAAATACTATACTATATAATACTATGAAACAATTTTTTTTAATAACTTCTCTGTTAATATTATGGAGTTTAGAGAGAAGGAGAATGATCACTACGTGCCTTTGAGTATTAAACCAATGGTTGGTTGAATACTTAAAGCTACGTGCTAAATATGGTGCTAAAACATTAGCCCGCCTGTTCCTGAAAATTTGTAGAATTTATAGCCGCTTTGCCGTCGGTAAGTAGTATCAGCGAAGTTAGCTGTTTATGAGTACAAGTAGATGAAGTTGGTTTAATAGTGTACAAATTTTCTTCGCCGCATTGGTGACAAAATAATCGTGCTACGTAATTTTTTAATTTTTGACAAAAACAAGCATTAAAAAATAGTGAAATATTATAAAATAATAATAATAACTAAATCAACATCAATTAATAATTTATATTTGTAATAATTATAATAATTAAAATTAAAAAAATTATAATTTACTATTAATTTCGTTATTTTCTTTTTTTTCTTTGAATGATATTATATACACGTACATTAAAAAATGATAGATCATTTCAAACTAGCGCACAAGAGCCCACTTTTATTGAGACAACTAAAGACCGATTTACACTTCGACAAGTACAGTAGTGAGTTAACTTGCGAACTTGGCGAGTTAAGTTTGAACCTCGTTTGAACGGCAATAAGCGAGTTAAGTAGCAAGTTAACGATTAAGTTAAACGGGATAGCTGGGCGAGCTATTTTTCGGCGAGTTAAGTGCGAAGTGCTGTCCTCCCGCGCGTTTCCCGCCACCCGCAACTAAACTCGCCGTTCGTGTAAACGAGCGGGTTTAGTTCAGTGCATAAGTTGACAGGACGCAACGTTTGCGCGCCAAAACGTACAATTGTAAATGAATTGTAAATGAAAAAAAAAAGAAACTCGCCACGAAGTTTGTACGATACTGTTTATTGAATATTTATACATTTTATATTGAGTTTTAATAATAAAATGTACGGAAGATATTCAAGTATAAATTCGTCAGGATTATTTAGAACACGAATGTTTATATAATAGTAGAAGTTCAAATTGTAAAATTAAACCTGCTCGAGATGCTGCACTCGTGAAAATTCTTAAAAACTTCTTTAATAACAACCATTAATACTTCTCTGACTGGATTATTTAATTCTTGACGTACCTAGGACCATCTTAAACGAAAACCGGAAAAATTTTGTAGTCTCGAAACGTCATACTCTAACGAACTCTATGAACTAATGTCCCTAACTAAACTCGCCACGAAGACATTGTTTGAACGCTACTGCCCACTTAACCGTTTACTGTCAACTGCCCTGTAACTAAACTCGCTACTGTACTTGTCGAAGTGTAAATCGGTCTTTGGAGATCGCAGTGCCTCACTTATTTTGTCCATATTTCTGGTACACTATGATTTATTTTCTACAGCGATCGTTTTCCTTTTCTCTAACCTCCATGGTTTATATTATTTTATTATCTGTATGTCGACTACAGATGATAAATTAAAATTATTCATAGACTTTATCAATTTTCCATGACCCAAATTATCAATGTAAAATAGTTTTGTTGTAAGAACACATTTTGCTAAGCATGTATGTGTTAGAGACTTGCCATTACTAAATTTAGAGGTTTTAATATCAATTTCTTTGAGAGTTAATTTGATGAAACATTTCCTAAAACGATTTCCTTAACAGTTAAGATTTAAAATATTAAGACATGATATAGAACAATAAGAATAAATTTGTAATGTACTAGCTTTTTCCGCAGCTTTGCTCGCGTGAACTTTGCTTTACCAACGTCATTAATGTTCCATGTCCTGAATTATCTTGTCTTGTATCTGTTATATTTGTCACAAAAATTCTTCTCCGAGCCTTAACACCTAATAATACGTACACTCCGTAAAATTTTTAGTGTAAATATAAAATGTATTAACAACCTAGCATTTAAACTGCAGTGCCACCTATCGGGTGCAGATTTTGCGATTTTCTTTATTTGGCACTAAACCAACATCTATTATGAATATGAGTCATTTTGGTCTCTAAACATAAAATTTGCTAATAACTTGACTGTACCGTCTATTTTCGGATCCTAGCAGAGTTATGTACTATATAAACATTAACTATATACAAATACAAACATATTAACTTTATTTCTCAATGAATGTTTTACCAAAATAACTCCCGAAATCCAGTGTGTTGTGTTATGACAAAAACTAACCCAAAACACCCCTCGCAACAAAGGTCGAATTAACCGACTCGGGCAAATTCATCGAAGTGGAGAAAGAGGGGGCCGATGTCACAAAGCCAGCCGTCGAAAAACCGGAAAAATCAATGACTAGTGAAGTACAAAAATCGGTAACATCGAGTCCGAATCAGTCGCCCGGGAAAACTGTGAGGATAAAGGAGAATGGAGCTAAAGCTAATGGCGACACTGCGGAACCCGCGAAGGTTTTTTGTTCTTTTTGCTTGATTTTTGCGCTTGTCGTTAAATTTACTAACAATTAACTACCGTTTTTCGTAGTTATTACAAGCATTGCTGCGTTAATTTTATAAATGTGAAATATTGTATTTGCAGGAACTTGGAAACACTGTAATAAAATTTTTGCCACATGTGGAAACGACTTAAGTCTACGTACTTTTTTTAATTATATTTAATTATTGACAATTACTTACTAGAGATCCTTCTAGTGAATTTACATTGTTTTTAATTAAATTAATGATGGTTTAGATTTTACAGTTTACAGACAACTAATTTTTGATAATTTATTTTTCTACTGTTTTTATCTTTGTTCTTTTTTTAAACACTAATTGTATAACAATTTCGAAATCAAATCATTTAGTATATTTTTTCAACTTTCAACGTACATATAAACTTAACAATTATTATGCAAAATGTTGTCATATGTACAACAACCCCTTTTTCAACTATTTTTTAACTGCTTAAACTTTTCTCGCACTCTGTAAAAAAAAATATTTTTACTAAAACGGTACATATTCTAATAAGGTGCATTATCCCACAGCAAGGTGACTACGTAAACAACCAGGAGAATCAGCCACCAGAGCCGGCTCCAAGAAAACGTAGACGAGATTTCTTTGGAACAATAAAGAGAAGGTAATTTAAATTTGCTTATCGAAATATTAATATGCATTCTGAGTGAGAATCCCGATATACGAAAATTTAATAATTTAGCTAGTGTGGGTTTTCGTCTAAAGCCTTGAGTTAAGGTTTCGTCTAAATTACTTTGTGTTCGTTTGATTGTTGCGTGTGGTGTTTTATAATACATAGATAAGGTTTTTTGACCGTGTAGTGAGAATATCAACTACCCGATATCATTTCGTGTGTGTCATTAGAGTCGACAGAGGGAAACGAACATGAGATAGGCAGCAACGTCTTCATAGTAAGAAAAAATTTAAAATAAACTGCGTTAGCCAATCCGCCTGCCAAGCATGCCAACTATGGCAAATGGCCCACTATAAGGAGACATATGCAGTGGACTTTTGATAGGCTGTAACGTAAGGATTTTATAAGGAATGCAGAAATGTAGGATTCAGAACTTCATTAATTCATTCATAATTTACATACATTAACACTCACGCCTGTCACCCAGAGGGGTAGGCAGGGACTATGGACTCCCATTTGGCACGATCCTGACACACCTCTCTCGTCTGCTTTACATCCGTATACCTACACATACATGCTCATCGGTTAAGAGTATTCTTAATTTGGCCCATCTTCAATATATCGCCAAGTTGGTCATTAAATTTTCGTCTATGGCTTCTCTTCCCAACTCTGCCGTTCACTTCTGCAACATAAATTTGGTTTGTCACTCTTTTCTCCTACAATTTATATAAATACAAACATCAGTGATGGTGATATCATTGAGCCGTCTACCACAGCCGAAATTAAATCGCTTTTGTAGTTTAAGTTACAACAAAGAATTGAATGTTATATAGTTTTAAATTTTAAATCTTAAAGTTTTAGCATAAGTGTATTTTAGGATTGATTTTACTTCAATAAAAAAGCATGCTGTAAGAAGTATTGTTAAAATAGTATCATCTGATGGAATCTTTGTTTGTTTGTCGTCATCTAACGCAAGGATTAAAGTAAATCTTCGCTGCAGTTTTAAATTTATCAAACTTATAATTTTCGCAGACTCGGTCGATCGCGTACTCGAGGACAATCGTTGGATCTCCAGGACTCTGACGTCGATCAGCGACTGCGCAGTGTCAGTGCCGAAAGAAATACACACGGTGAGATAAGCTCATATGTATAGTTATTACATTTGTTTATGGCTCGTCCTGTTGTACTTTTGCCAGTGTCAATAAGAAATTATACTTAAATATAATTTGTTTCAAAATTTCTCCACAATACATTGATGCGTCACATTGCAGTTTTTGGGAGATTTTGACAGTTACCGGAGCCAGCAGACAGTCCATGAGGACAGTATCTCAAGGCGCCTAAGCAAACACAATAACTTGGATTTCACATCACCATCGCGAGCACTTGTTTCAATTCACTAATAGTTCACATGCGTTGATATTTAATACAAAAAATCGCATCGCTTTTAGGTGTCAAAACATCACCACCTGATGGTAAGTGGATGCTGTGGCCCATAGACTACACCTATCCTCGAAAGAATCAAAATGCAGATGCGTTGTCACCCTTGAGGACTAGGATGGAATGCCTCGTAATCCAGTAAAATGGGTCTCCACACACACGATATAAAACACACCAGCTTTAAGCTAGTATTCTGTGAAAGTGTGATCGAGCATATTCATTCGTTCTACAACCATAATATAGCTGCAGCATAGCTAAAACACGTAAACAAATAACGTACACATAAATAAATAATAATATTTATATAAATACTAGCTTGCCAGGCAGACGTTCTGCCCTTTTCGACGACCATTTGTCATGTCCTATTAAAAATCCTTAAATTCGCAAAAAAATTGTGGCTCACTCATGGGCAAAAAAACTATCCTAACTCTCAAGTTGGACCAAACTGCACACGGTGTGCAAATTTGATTAAAATCGGTTAATTATTTTAGGAGTCCATCGCGGACAAACAACGTAACACGTAATTTATATATATTAAGATTATTATTTATTATAAATAATATTAATATAAAATAACTCCACAATATTGTTTTACAGATAAAGTAATGGCCCTCCCAAACAGAAATGTATACTCAGCAGGAGCATCGCCAGCTCAGTCTGGTGATGAATCTAGGACATCTAGGAGGTATGCATGATTTTCTTGCAAAATATTATATGTAGTTATTTCAACACTATCGTCTCAATGTTTATGTGTATTTAATGTTTATGTATATTTTTATCACACCTCTACTGAGGTGATTTTTAATCAATTAAAAAAGGAGCCTCTATAGTTATAATGCAATTTATTTATTTACTTCTTCTGTACCTATTATTTTTTAAATTTTACAATATTAAAGTATAGTCATATAAAACTATAGAACCGATTAAAGTGAAACGAATTGCATCATATTCTTGATAGCGTATTTTTTTAAACTCAATAAAAAATAATCTCTTAATGATTAAAAAGATGTTAATGAAATTACAACATTTCTTAAAGTAATATATCTAACAATAATAACTTAATTATATTATATTAATTAATAGAACAACTGATCTATGTGACTTACTGTTGTGAAAATAGAATTAATGAATAGTAAACTTTAACATATTTTAAAAGTGGCTATTTGCACAAATATTAATCTCGGCTAAAGCGTTTGAGAATATTTTTAATAATATGTATTAGATAACTTTGTAGTAAAATACTAATAATTAGGCTTTCAATGTCACATCACAGACACAATTCATAGATGTTTCGTCCGTGAAGTTTATAGAGCGGTAACACCGGCACTAATTGTGATTTTTCTTTCTTTTTTTCATCTGTCAACACTCACATCCGCGGGGGTAATCGCACTCTGCAATCTGGTAACATTGGTTTTTCATACTAATTGTTATTTAAAATTTTATATGCGCTGGAATGAAAATGCTATATATTCTTTTTATTTTCATTTTTCATTTTTCCTACCACGTATTGAATGAAACTTAAATATTTTTTCAATCATTTTCTGCTTGAACCCTTTCAATTTCACATTCATCTAAAATATTTTTTTCTCATTTTTCTGTAAATACATATTCTGTTTGAATGTCACTTGATTTTAAACTATTTACTTCATTGTTGGTTTTGTAAACAAACTTCAAAAATCCTTCCATTATTTTGACATAACCTAAAAACTTTTAATTTCGATAAAAAAATAATATCAAAGGTCCTCTCTTAGCGAAGCATCCGGCTTTAGCACAGCTTCGGCGAGGACATTTATCCACGAAGCGTCCACTTTAGTCCTGGAAACGATTGAGGCGGGTATAAAGAAGCACTACCTGGTGCCGCTGACCATCGCGCAGAGATCAAGATGGCGGCGGAAGGGTGTGAAACTTCACATATATAACGAACACACATTCATTGCAAAACATCTTAGTGGGTGAGTGATACTGATATATCTATATATGTTACATATATATACTGTAACTCACTTTGCTCTTTCCAGTACCTATGATTCTTTTGCGAAAATTATAGTGTAAGTATAAAAATTTTAACAATACCACTAATCAGGTGAAGATTTTGTGATTTTCTTTTTGGTACTAAATCAACATAGACAGTATAGAGCGTTTTGATTCATAAAATTTAATTTGTTAATAATTACAGCGCCACCTATCGGGTCCTAAGATAAACCATCGTCTCGACAAAACAAATATCTTGGATGTATATAACCTCAATCGTTCAAGTGGTTTAGAAGTTACAACTTCACTAACATACGCACAAAAATATAATATAAATAGTTTTTAAAGAGATTTTCGTATATAGGACGTTACTAACTTTATATACAATATATAAAGTTAGTTAGGTCCTATATACGTGGTGGGCACAGGTCTCCTTTCTTTCCTGAGAGGGTGTTAGGGCATGAAGTGTTCGCCGCGATGCCCCAGTGCGTGTTGGCGAACTTCACATGTCTGTGAAATATATTTTTCTTGTTTCTCAGATATGCAGGTTTCCTCTCGATGTTTTCAATCACCGCCGAGCACGTGGTAAATCAGCACATAAAATTGCAATTAACAATTTAATTGCTGCCGGGCGGGGATCGAACCCGGGTTGCTCGCGTACTGTGAAATTTACTTGTGACTTGATATTTGTGAAAAGTGACACTAACAAAGAAGAAACATATACATCTATAGGATTTAGCCCGCGATAGAATGAGATAAAATACAGTATACAGTGTTGCCATCAGACAATCAGACCAAGATGATATGATAATGATCTCCTTTTCTGAAGGTTTTACATATACCGCTTGTGAACTGCACATTTGTTTTCTTTCATTTTTTTTTCGAGTAGATTCTTTTAATATTAATTTGAATTTTTAATTTAAAATAACAATTGTTTGACTTTTGCAGTGGCACAGTTTGTGAGGTGTGCGGCAAGACCGTAGCCCGGCGGCTGGGCAAGCAGGGCTACGAGTGCCGCGACTGCAGCTTCAAGTGCCACAAACACTGCCACGTCAAAGTGCCCTCCATGTGTCCAAACTCCACCGTGCACAATATGGAGCTGTAAGTATTTTATACTTTGCTTCCTCAAGCCAATACCTTATTTTCTCTTTATATCTGTCTTCCTCAAATCTCATTTCTCACCTTTCTCCCATCACACCCTACATTACGCCTTTTTGTTATTTTCTCTTTCTCCTAGTTCGAATTTCACATTACGTCTATCTCACCTTTGTCCTATTTTTTCATAATACATACTACTATTTCGCCTTTCTGCTCTCTCAATTTTCTGTTATCTCATCATCTAACAAAACTTTGTCTTCATCGATGTGTTGATCGACATTCTTTTTAATTTAGTCCGCCTACTTTTAATCCAAAGACTTCTATGTTACTACTACATGCCACGCGGCCTTCGTACATCGCATACTAATTTATGGTCAATTCTCCGTAACTCCTTTCGTTTCCCATGCTGCAGCTATAATATGGTTGTGGCACGAATCGGTCGATTCGACCAAGGTATCGTAGAATAGTAGCTTAATGCTGTTGTGTTTCGAATGGTGAGTGTAGAGAACCGGATATCCTTTATACCCGAAACGAGGCATTCTATCTTAGTCCTCAAGGGCGACAACGCATCTGCAGTTTGATTCTTAATCGGGGATAAAATGTGGGTGTCTATGGGCCACAGCAACCACTTACCATCAGGTGGATTGTGTGCTCGTTTGTCACCCTCATTCTAAAAAAAAATACCGTCATTCGTTGGTCTTCGAAAACCTTGAACAATGTATATTTACCTCATTTAGATTTACGTACGAGTATTGAGTCTAGTATTTTAGGATAGAGACACAACATTTTTCATATTCTCTCTCTATCAACAAAGGAAAAGTATAGTGATAGTTTTTCTTTAGCCACCATCAAACACTTTGACACGTGTTTGATGGTTTTTGAAAACCACTTAGGTCTGATGATTTACGTTTAACTTATATGTGACCTAGTGCTTAACTTCTAGCATACTTAGTGGTGGTTTGATATATTTTTCTTTTTTTAACTTTTAGGGCATTTCCTTCTTCTGACGTTCCTTCGATTACAAATTGGAATATTGTAAACTGTTACTTTCGCATTGTATTATAGTGCCTGCACTCGCTCGGCTATACCCTTATTAAAACCGAGTAACCGTTGTAATAGTTTGCATGATTTATTGCTGTCAATGTGGGAGAGTTATATGCCCAGACATGGACTGCTGGGCGATTACGATAGATTGCATGGTTTTTTATACATATTATTCTCAGTTAAGTTCTTACTTATCTTGTTATAAATAAATCAGAAATACTAACTACTACTAATTTTTGCTACAATCCGTTACTGTAATTATAGACTAGATATCGGGTAGTCTTTTATTTCCTTGGTAGCGTGGTAGAGCCGTGCTGCAGCTGTGTTTTTAACACGAATAGGTCGGCCCGTCCGGGGAAAGATCACGCTCTTACAGAATATCACCATGAAATAGCAGCTCGCTGTGTTTCGTATATTGATCGTAGAAAACCGGAGACCCTTTTAACTGAAAACGAGGCATCCTATCCTAGTCTTCAGGGGTGACAGCGCAGCAACATATTGATTCTTAAATGAGGATAGATGTAGATGTCTATGGACCACAGCGTCCACTTAAAATCGGGTGGACTGTGTGCTAGTTTATCGCTTTTAATATATATAAAAAAAAGCGTCGTCGTTTTAGCGTCTCGCGAAAACTCGAAAATAGCTGGACCGATTTTGATGAATTTTTTTTTTTGTGTGTGGGTCCCTGGATAATCAGTCCCATTTCCGTCGAAAGAAGCCGGGGCGGATTTCAAATTGGAACGAAAATTTGACGTCCGGTTGTAATGGCATGTGGTCAATGTCAATAACGGACAATGTCGTCCATCCATCCATTCAATACAGCTTGTAAAAGTCCACTACTGAACATGGTCCTACTCCATTCAACTAGACAACTATGTCTAATATGGCAAAATGTCCCCGAGAGGCATGGGTTTTGGGGACATTTCGCCATAGTTACCACCACTGGTAAGCGGGTTGGCAACGGCAGTTTTTTAAAGTTGTTGTAAGGAAGATGCTTCTACCCATTCCATGTTTGTTCCTCTTTATCGCCTCTTATGACACCCACCACAGGACGATTTGTGGTAGTGGGGTATTCTTACACTGACACTAACTACTCGGTTTAGTGTCTTTAAACTTGGGCGATTTTACATTTTTATAATTTTGATTTGATTACTACTAAAAGGTAAAAAAATTGAAAATACCAATTATCTCTAACTCTAAGAGTCCACAAAGTGCTTATGACCAGGAGTAGACCATTAAAAACAATGTGGTAGAGCCATGCTGCAACCAATTGTATTGTAGCAAGAAGGTGTCGGCTCGACCACGGTCTCACAGAATACTAACCTAAAATAGCAGCTTAATTCTGCTGTGCTTCCTATGGTGAGTGCGGAGAACCGGAAACTCTTTTTACTGGAAACGACGCATTCCATCATAGTCCTCACGGCTGATAACGCATCTGCATTTTTATTCGAAAACGAGGATGTAGATGTCTATGGGTCACAGCAACCACTTACCATCAGGTGGGCTGTGTGCTCGTTTGTCACCCCATCCTATAAAAAAATGTTGATCTGATCTAATTTTCTTGTGTTCATTAATGGTTCATCCATCACAAGTCCATAGATGTACATAGGTCTTCCCAAGGAATGTCACAAGTACCGTTCGAGAGACACCTGAATATACTTCCTGCATGACTTACCAGGTCGTCACTCCATTTAGTGACTAGATTTTTTGTCAAAGACACAAGTAATGGGAAGGAATAAATTGCATTGAATATGAGAAATTTGTAGGTTGGATCATTACTTAAGTATTTCAAAGTACGCCACGTTATTCTATGCTTAACTATACAAGCCAGAAATAGGGTTGTCAACAACTCTTCTCTATTTTACAATATTCTATTTTTTATGTTCTATTACAGGTTGCGTTTCGATTTAGAGTAGAAACGATACAATGACTAATTAATACCCCGCCTATAAAAAAATTGAGTTTTTAAATGTGTTGTTTTTAAATTCATTCCCCCTAAAAAAATCATTGTTTTTAAATTTTCGATATAGGGATGATTTGATATAGATATCCCGTAACAGTAGAATTAAAATCTCCTCCATTTTTCTAAAGCTACTAAAAATATTAACAAAATCTAGGAGTATAATTCACTTGAAATATTTACATCAAATTCCTTATTGTTTTTCTATTTGCTTGTTTGTTAGTCCTAACGTTAAAGTTACTGTTTTTGGTCTATAGAAGTTGGTAGTCCTAGATAAGATTGACGTTTTATACTCATTAATGCTTCAATTGCTTAGATCTATCTATTTTGTACACACTTTATCATTATAATCTAGGTTGATTTTATTATATATAATATTGTATGTCCAGATTTGAAATGCTTGATGTATGTATTTTGATTTACTAAAAGAAAAAAAAAGAAAATTACATGTTTTCTTCATTTTATTACTTTATCTATGCTAAGGTGTAGGTATACATAATACATATAAACAATCAACCAAGATACCTACAGAAGGATATTTATCGCACGATAACACAAACTTTAATTATGAGTAATTGTGTTTTAAAGTTAAACATATTTAATTCGAATGCGGAAGATAAACTAGTATAAATATTCACAACGAAAACATCTGTCACTTACTTGCAACGACTTTGTACGACATTGCTTATCGGAGCTTTGGCGGGAGCATTACCGTCGGCGAACTGTGTTGCTCTTGTTTTATTGTATAAATAATAGGTATAAGTGTATTTCGATACGTAAAAGTGGTGCAATTTTGTGTATTTAAAGTCTGCACATGCGAACTCTTAGTTGGAAACAATAAAACAAGTGCTACGATGGTGATGCTAACCTCAAGATAATGTGCCTGCTTAGGCGCCTTGAGACACTGTCGTCATCGACTGTCTGTTTGCTCAAGCTGCCGTCAAAATCTCCCAAAAACTTCGTAATGTGACGCATCAACATATTGTGAAAAATTATAGCATGATTGATTTTGTGAATAATGAAGACATGGATTAAAGGACAAGCATCCAAGCCAAAAATCTTAAATAACAAACTACAACAATATTGCTAATCTTAGGGCAAGCGTTGTTAAAAAACTTGCAAAACCTAGATAATATAATTAAAATTATGTATATGTATATAATATGTATGTGTGCGTATATGTATGAATTTATATATGTATATGTTTGTATTTTCACTTAAATTTCACCACACCACGGGATGACTCGCAGAGAATAGCTTATTAAGGTGAACAAAATAAAGGTTTTGAATAAACAAATTAAAAAGTTACCTGTATATTAAATATATCGCAAAATTAAATGTTGAGAATTTTTGACATCTAGTTTATACATTATAAACACAAAGTATAAACTATACTTTTCTATCAGACTTGATGTATTTTTTAAAATTATGTAGATAAGCTTCTTTTGCGATATTATCTCGGCGTGTGTAGTCTGAGCTTGAGAATGTATTTCATTTATTTATCCTAAATTCAATCAGCAAATATATATAAGTATTTAATAATTAATATTAAATTCAGTTTCTTAGAATATTTTTATGTTGCTGATTGTACTTTGTAGTTTACATAAAAGTACCTGCTGTAGAGAGTTGGATTTAGAATCGTTTGGCAGGAATTTGGGGGAGTAAGGTGTTTTATTTGGTAGAGGTTTGGTCCCCGATTATAATAATACCACTCACATTAAAAGGTAATGCACCGTTATCGAAAAAATAAATAGAATCTATTATAACCTAAAATGCGTAAAACATGGAAAAACATGCAATATTACTGTGAAAGCTGGATAGCATTCAGAATTTTGTGTACAAGTTGTGACAAGGACGTAAGATTATTGTCACATTATTCAAGTGTCTATACTCTGTTAAGTGTCAAAATGCATGACATAGTACTAAGTTTTATGCATTTCGCCATTGGTTGCTCTTCTTGCATGAATGTGAAAGCACCTTACTCCCCCAAATTCCTGCCAAACGATTCTAAATTTCAACCGCTATAGAAGGCTTGCGAGATTTTTCGAATAAAATATAAAATTATAAATTTCAGTAACATTTTGGCTATTGCTTACCTGTATTTTTATTTTTAACGCTGCCAAGGTCCCATTCCCATAGCTTTGGAAATGGAAGGTACTTTTTTAAATATTTTGAATCTTTATGTCAGTGACAGTACACGGGCCTTTAGATGAAGGCAATATGCATACGTGTTGCCATTACATTAATTCAATTTAATTATAGGTAACTTTGTGTATTGTGCATAATAAACATGTTCGTCTTACACTTGCTTAAATAAATTATGCTGCACAATATTTCAGTACAATATAACCAACATCATCATCGCTTAGTGCTAAAATGCTGCCTTTAAAAATGTAAAAAACATAAATCAAGTTGTGTTATTTTAAAAATTGGTAATATACATCACTTACATAACAATCGCTTACATCAACCCTGTTTCAAAGTCGAAGATATATTATTATAATATAACACCTACTTTGAAGACATATATTATTGTTTTATGTTTTATTTTTTCATAATCTGTAATAGAAAACACATTTTATAATAACCCATTATATTTTAAGTACATTTATGTATGTATGTAAATAAAATTTAATATATCAATTATATATTAAATATTTCAATAATTCTTTTAGATCAATGCTCCCAGTGCTAAGCGAATAGTGAAGATATGCGAGAAGACTGCAAGAAATTACAAAAATAAAATAAAATAAAAATACAAGCTTCGTACAGGTCCTTTATAAAAATTAAAGTTTGTAAACGCAATGTTGCTCTCAATTCGCTTGAGTTTGTTTAAGTATTGTCAAAGTTTGCATGACATTCGATGTTGTTGCACTTTTTAATTCTTATATAATAAATATGAGATTTCAAAACATTAACATTAATTTTTTTTATTTTAATAATAATTTGATTAATATTTTTGTTACTATTTTATTTTTTTAGGGTGCATGTCGTGAGCTTTTATTAGGTTTATGTTTACTTCATTTATTAACACTCGTGCTGTAGAACCACGTTTAGCGTTCTGTTTGTATATAATAATTTTTATGATAACTTTAGTTAATTTTTAGGTTTTTGATTGCGATGTTTTGACATTTTTTTACACTTTCATGCTGTTTTTATTATAGGTATATTAAAATTAATATTACTAATACATATATCGTTTCTGTTTTCAGGGCTTACATCTCATCGCCATACACGGATAAGAATATAAGAATGTTGTAACTTTCTCAACAAGCGCTTTCGTGCACAAATCAACAAATATACAAGAAGCTGTCTACTTAAATTATTTAAATTATATTAATATACACAAAGCTATATAAGTACAACACGTATTATGTACGCTATGAAATATACAATGTATAGGCTTTTTTACAAATCTGTTTATAATTGTAACGTTATTATACTTAGATGTAAGAGTTAACAAAAAGTAGAGGTTCTAAAGTTCGTTCCCTTAAAATTATAAACAAAATTTGTCCGCTTACCGTTGACTCGCAGATGTTAGATTAGCTTAGATATCGCTAGATACCACCAACTTAATTAAAATCGCAAAGTTACCGAGTTAAGTTTTTTGTAACCAAAGTATAAAACAACAAGAACTTTTTTCTCAATTAGCCGCTACCTCACTTTTCACGGTTAAGATGAAAAATTATAATTAATTTGAATTCAAAGAATAGTTACCAACATTATTAATTATTAAACGGTTTATGTTGTTGAGAATCGCACAAAATTGTTTATCAACTCGTCCTTCGAGTTTGAATACGGTCACTTTTTACGTCAGTTCGAGGACCATCTACAAAAATCACACAAAAATATTAATAATCCAATCGGCATAGATTGTATTCATTTCTTAAAGGTGTATCAACTTAAAAAAACATATATAAGCAGAAAAAATAAAAACCAGAATTTGTACTTCTTTTGACGTAAAAAGTAAGTCTTTTGTAGTTTTGTAACTCGAATATAAACTAGTTTATAAGTGCTTCGCACATGTGATCTATGTTGTTAAGATGTGCAATAAGTTGAAACTATACTCTGATAATATCACTCGCGCTTGACGTTTTGGCGTTATTGTACTATTCTAGAGATAATTACACGGCCATACTTACCAGTGACCACCTAGTTTTGAACTTTTATTTTGGAATGTATTGTTTTTTCAACGTGTGTTTGAGAAACTATATCTGTTGTTACTTTTGTAAATATTTTGTGCTAAAATCTGCAATTTGGTAGATTATAAACATGAAGCTGGCATCACTGATCAAATCCAAATTTTAAACGAACTTTTAAAACAAAATTATAAATCTCCCAAGTTATTTATTAGTACAGAATATTTATAGGACATTGCTAAAATATTATATTATGTTGTACCTACATTGTTTTTTAACATGACAAATCATATTTATGCTCTTTGTATACTTAAGGTTGTTAACGCATAATACGACTATGTGGTTAAGTCCGAAAATAGTTTATTATTATTTATAAATGTTGGCATTGTGTTGTGTAATTTTATTTTCCTTTTTATAAAATAAAATGTCTTTTTAATCTGTACTTTCATTTTGTATCTATAATGATCACGATATTAAACGGGTTTTACCAGATATACGTCCGCCGGTGGAATGCTTCTCTGTATGATCGTTTATACTGCTTTAAAGTGGATTTTGATTCTTGATGCATAACGTAAGTGGTATCATAATATGATTAGTAGGTATGTTGAAATAAGTACTCTGATGGTTGCAGGACAGGCATAAAAAAAAATATATATAAAAAAAACAAAAAAAGTTGAGAAAAAAAACCCCACACCTATAAGACCTTAAGTGATTTTGTCAGCTTAGACGCGTTGAGATTGAAAATTGTATTCATATTCAACAATAAAATATCTGAGAAGACAAGTATACTTGTAGAAACAGTAAAATAAGTGCTCACACGATGAGAAAAGTTCTCATAATGATTTCTTAAATTTACGCGAACACTACACATTGAATAAAACTAAATTTACGGATTTTATCGCGTTTATTTCACTACTTTTACTTATTTTTTAATTCCCGACGTTTCGGGTGCTTTACAGCAACCATGGTCACGGGGGGGGACTGAGATGTTTGACGTCCCAATGTCATAGTTAGCCCGGCTACCTTCAGTTTTTGAATATTAATTTTTGGTCCGATTTACGCAAAACGAGCTTATAGTATCATGAAGTCTTGCAGTGGTATGCTTAGGTTTGGGTTTAATTTTGTTAATTATAGGATCCCAAGCAGGTGGCAGCACCCATCCATCTTCTCTATTGAAATTTGGATGTTTTTTAATTTCAATAGCCTCGCGTATCATCCTTGGTAGGAATCGGTGTTCTTTTGCGAGAATTTGTGGTTTATCAAAACGAATGTAATGGTGGGGACGATCTGGAACATGTTCGCAGACTGCAGACTTCCCGGAGCGTCGGTGCTTCACGTCAGCTATATGTTCTTTCACGCGGGTTTTTATGGATCTTTTTGTTTGACCTATGTAAGAGAGACCACATTCACAATCTAACTTGTACACTCCTGCATCTTGTAGAGGGATATTACACTTGACGGATGGTAAAAATTGACTAATCTTCTTCGGCGGCTTGTAGTATGTTTTAATAGAAGCTCGCTTCAAGATGTAGCCAACCTTGTCTGTGACTCCTCTGACATATGGTAGTACAGCAGGCACACGCTCGACTCTCTCACTCACTGTCACTGTGACGTAGGCGCGGGACCCGAAGCTTGTTGTCTTGCAATACTTGCTTGACGTGCTGAAGTTCGGCGGCCAGATGTTTTCTGTCATAGATCCCTCGTGCTCTCTGAAACAAAGATTTACCCACGGTAGCTAACTGTGAAGGATGATGGTGAGATTCATCCATCCATCCATAAAAACATCCATAAAAACCCGCGTGAAAGAACATATAGCTGACGTGAAGCACCGACGCTCCGGGAAGTCTGCAGTCTGCGAACATGTTCAAGATCGTCCCCACCATTACATTCGTTTTGATAAACCACAAATTCTCGCAAAAGAACACCGATTCCTACCAAGGATGATACGCGAGGCTATTGAAATTAAAAAACATCCAAATTTCAATAGAGAAGATGGATGGGTGCTGCCACCTGCTTGGGATCCTATAATTAACAAAATTAAACCCAAACCTAAGCATACCACTGCAAGACTTCATGATACTATAAGCTCGTTTTGCGTAAATCGGACCAAAAATTAATATTCAAAAACTGAAGGTAGCCGGACTAACTATGACATTGGGACGTCAAACATCTCAGTCCCCCCCGTGACCATGGTTGCTGTAAAGCACCCGAAACGTCGGGAATTAAAAAATAAGTAAAAATAGTGAAATAAACGCGATAAAATCCGTAAATTTAGTTTTATTCAAAGAAAAGTTCTCATTTTAGCGTCTTGAATACTTCGATCAGTGGCGGCTTCGCAAGGTCACCAGTGTCGAGAGTTCCACCAGTTCGAGTGCTTTGTAGTAGCCATTGGTACGGGGGTTGTATGACGTTCTGTTGACACAGTACAGCTACTCAGGTCACAATCCAGGGCTGCATGAGAAATTACCATAAGATACATTAGATTACTAAACACGTGGAATTTAAATCTACCCAAATTTTAAAATTCCGGTCTGGAGCACCCGAATGGCTAAGGCCAGCTGTGACGTCAATGAATGTTACCATGATAAGCTATTGTTGAAATTCCCGAGAAACTTTGAAGTAAGAGGCAAAATTTATATTGTTAATAATATTGGTAACAAATATAAGGATAGAAAAAATTCCAATTAAATAACACTCACAAAAGTAAATCGTAAAAAGCCATAAAGAAGTGGAGTTAAGTTTTTTGCATAAATATATTGACTGTAGAAATTAAGAGCTAGTAATCATAACCCACAAAGGTCCTTCGAGCCGGACCATAACTTATGATCGATATTGCTTGAAAGTTCAATAAATATAACATGCGCTAAGTCGCCGTGCGTACTAGTGTTCTACAGGATACGTTTTGGAGTGTGTTGTAAAACTGATTTCATCCTTCACTTTTCCATTCTTCCACCATCAAACGTCCAGACTCTCGGCCTGTTTTTACCCCTTCGTTGCCGATAGACCATGCATTCAAACCAACCGGCTTGCTTAGTCGTTTGTCTATGACGGCAAGGGAGTGGAATACGCTGTTACAATGTAAAGGTATTTAAGGCAAGAGTGAATAGGCTTGTGTTAAACTAACCAGTGTGCTTTACCATGTGTTTTGTGTTTACTGTCGTCGACTGCATCATCACATACTCGTACCATTCGGTGAGATAGTACTCAAATAGTATGGTTTGAAAAATAACTAATACTGAAATTTTATTAAAAAGATAATGGTGAATATGATAAATTTACTTTCATCGCGTTTTTTATAGATTAAGTTTAAAAAACGAGCACAGTCCTCCAGATGATAATTGGATGCTGTGGCCCAAAGATATCCACATTTGTCCTCGATGAATCTGAAATGCAGATGCAATGTCAGTGCTTAGGAATAAAATGGAAAGCCTTGTTAACCTCTCAAACCCCAAACGGTCGGATCCGACCACGACGTTAACAGTAATAGTCAAACGTAATTTATACTTTTTATATCATTAACTTTAGTTTTTTTTTTACCCTTTATTAATCTTAATAAGTAGGTACCTGACCAACGATTTTTCTTGTGTTCTCGCTTTAAATTTTTATTCTGCATATCCATAATTTCTAGTTTTCATTTTTACCTTCGTATATGCCTAATAATGAATCAGGATCATGGTGGACCTTAATGATACCTAGAAATACCCCAAGGTTTTTGATGAGAGATTGAGTGAGAGATTCAGACCTTAATAAAAATCTATAATACAAAAACAAAGACATGAAATTAGGGGTTCTAGGTATTTTATTGTCCACTACAGCCTATCCACCCAGCTACAGCTTAAACATAGAAGTCAAGCTTGCCAGGCGGGTTGGCAACCACAGTTATTTTATTATTTTGAGTTGTTATCAGGAAGATGTTGCTGCCCATCTACCGTTTCCATTGCACTCTGTCGCCTCTTACGACATGACGGAACGATATTGAATAGTGGATATTCGACCTACTACACCCCCAACTACACTGTTTTCAAGGTATTTACGGGGTTCCTATTAGAAATGCAAGTGTGCAGGTGAAATAATTATAAGAAATTGTTATACACACTGCCCTCACACACTCTGCCAAGATTGAAGCCGTAAGTTAGCCTTTCAAGTTATTAAAATAAAACACAAGTTATATTTCACTTAGGTACAGTTTATTGACTCCAGCGTATGTACACAAACAGTAAGCTAACACTGCTTAGTCTGTTAACGTCCGAGATCATTACGTGTACATTTTTAATCTGTGGCAGTATATATTATATAGATAACACATAAACATTGCTGTATAATCTGTGATATAGTGTAACGAAATTATAAACACCCTACGAGAGATAAATCACATTATGATGGGAACTAATTGTTATTTTTTTTAATTCTTTATTGCAACTGAAAAATTTCTTTTTGAAACCGAGTGCGAATAAAAATTATTTAAGTTTTTTAAATATTTTTTTTAAAATAAATACGTCCACTGCGACTTTATTTGAATCTGAAATATTATCCACTAAGCCATAACAAAAATATAAAGATTAGTGACCGTTAACCTCGAGCCTCTACAGATGTTCAAGTAGCTTCAGAGACGATATCCCAACTATCTTTGCAAGAAAGTTCAATCATTATAATAATCATTACACTAGTATAACGCGTCCTAATAAGGGATCATCAATCTCTCCAATTCATTTTTATTTTAAATAAAATTTTGCCACAACATGAAATTAAAATAACTATTTATTAAAAGTACATATTTTTTAAATTTAAATTGATACTTGATTTATTAACTGGCTTTACGGCTCTGGGTCCCAGCCCTTCTGAGCCTATTGACACTTGAACTGTGTTATAGAGTTGAAAACTGTGCGTAGGGCGTGCTTGTCAAACGAATTGTCAGTTTGACAGCCCCATTCTTATCGTGCGCGCCTCAAAGCAAGATGTAACAGACCAAAGACCGTACGTTGGCAGAATTATTGTGACCTAACCACGATACCAGGGCCCATACTGAAGAAAAAAAGCAATATATTGTAGTTATTCTATTTCATCAATTTTAAATGGCGACAATATAGAATACTATAATACACAATAGAATGACTGTCAACCTTATTTTGTACTAGGATCGGAGTCGCCGGGAGCATACAAACAAGCACTTACGTCGTATTATCAGTTATCGCTACTACAAACCCGATTCGCTATGTTGACAGACTGAGCGAATTTACATATTTTAGACTTTTGATTAATGTTTTTGACACATCAATATTTCTTTATTTTTTCTTTGTTTCTAACAATCTTATGCTAGTTGGATCTAAGGTGACTTGTTTGTTAAACAGATGGTCACACGGTGTAATAATCTTTCAAAAGTTTTTCGATTTCTACTGTATGTACATACACTAGAAATCGAAAAACTCATCTAAATATAAAAACTCATTAGTGCTGTATTCTTTATTTTTTTACACTTAATTTTTTAATCATTCTAATTTAAGAAGTTTAAAATATCCACTTCCAATTTAATTCAAATATATACTTTTCTAACAAGATAACTTTCCCTGCTGTAAAATCTATCAAATATTTCAACTCATTCTTAAGTGGTGTCGCCATGGTTGTATATATCATTGACTCGCCTCAATATAAAATATCAGTGGACGTATCTACAAGTACGTTAAAAACAAAAACAAATTGATTCAACTGATATCAATACAACATATAATCTATAATTCAGAACGTTAATACTTTTACAATAATATGACATAATTTACATTCATTCTTTGATATTATATGGTTATGTGTATACCATAATATACTAGTTACTAGTAGTAATAAAAATTAATCATGGAGCTCACACAACAAAAGCATAGAAAAAAAAACAAAATAATGTGATCACAAAAAAATATAATTCGTTATAAATTCTATTTACAATAATACGAGTGACTACGAAAGAATTTCCTTACGGACAATTTGCGATACGTTAATACAACATGGTAACCTACTCGAGCATCGAAAATACGGAGCGGTGTTCCTCAAACACAACATACCAAATGGTAGAAAAATTGCTACAAAATGTTTCCGAACATGCTGTATATAAAGGTCTTATCGAAAAATTTCTGGCGGCACGGCAGGCGTTATAGCTTCGGCATAAAAAATTCAAAATGATTTATTCATTTAACGTGTATAATAATTAGTGATCGGTAGTTGGGGGGGGGGGGGCAATTTATACCTAAACTTGCCGCCGCGTATTTAACTAATCCTGCCAATTTTATGATCCTGAGAATATTTTTTAAAGTAATATGGAATAAAACTAATTTTACGAATTTTATCGCGTTTGATTTTAACTTTTTTAATTCCATTTTTAATTATTTAAGACTGATCCATCAGGTCAAACAAAAATAAAATCTGAAAAATTGGTTTTATTTAATGTGTAGTATTCGCGTAAATACAACATGTAACAAAAACCCTGTGGTTCCCGTTGACTGCGTTATTAGAGTCAGTATCCAAGCATATAGAAAAAAAATATTTCAAAACACATTTTAAAAAATTAATTTTAATAAAACAAAAATTTATTTGCAAATTGTACATGGTTTTATTATCTCTGCATTGGCCGAGGAGTAAGAGAATTGTCAAAGACCCCGCATTACCGATATTCGTGTGAGTTAGAGAAAATAAAACCACATACAATTTGCAAATTAATTTTTTTTTCATTAAAGTTATTTTTTAAATGCGTTTTTTTTTAAATTATTTCTATACGCTTGGATGCCGATTCTGATAACACACTTAACGGGAACCACACAGTTTATGTTACATGTTGTATAAGAAATTACAAAAGTAATACGCAGAAAAAGTGAAGTTTAGGTATAAATGCATCCAAATCTCCTATCACTAAGCAAGCAAAAACAATAAAAAATAGACTTCAAAATGCAATTGTTGCGATTTTCCCATTGTAGAGATGTTATCGCGAATGCGCGAAAGCTAACAAAAAAAAAACTAATCATACTCTATGTGAAAATATAAGCTCATAATTTAACGGCGCATCCAAAATCAGCTTTTAGCAAAATAAAATTAGAACACGAATTTCTAAACCAAGTCACGTAAAAATTTATGCGTACAGATAATAAATACATCTTTGATATTACTGAGACCAATACAAATAAATTGTATATAAAACGTTAGGGCAACCGACTAAAATTTGGTTAGTTTTATCAACTTTTAATACTATATAATATATCCTATAATGACATAGTTGTATAAATATCACTAAATGTATTTTATGTAGTTATAATATAATGGAAAAAACATTTTTTTTAATTTATCGTTACATCCAGTAACTTTCAATAAATGCGTTCTCAGTGTACTGAGTGTAATGGAATAGCGAAGCACCAGCTTAATGTCTATGCACGACAAGACCAACAGACAGTGACAAAGCGATACGTAAAAGCAGGACAGCTGACAGTGCTTGATTTCTTTTATTTATATATTTTCACCAACAATATACATTAATGATAGCAACAAATAATATGTAAGTATATTCGAAACAATACTATTGATAGTTGAAAAGTTGTTGAATTTGTATGGTTTTAAAACTTGCGTGAAAACTTTGTATAGCTTTGTTTCTATTCGTTTTATAGTCGTGCATAGTCTTATATTAGACCTCAACAGAGGATTTGTCGTTACAAAAGAAGTATGTAAACAGAAAAAACATCGTCGAAAATTTAAAACAAAATGGTGTCAACGTTTCCTTATAGGCCCGATCGAAGGTTCGATCTTCTGGAATGATCTATCAGTCGGCTAAATCATCTTAAAACTATATGTGATTTTAGTAGCTGGGTACTTTCAAACAAATCGTTTGTACGGCTACCGACGTGTACTTCTAAGTCTCCTTAAATGTTATACTGTGATACATTTCTGTCAGTTCTCGTGACGGGTGAAGTAATTTCTTTAAGCGCTTAGTAACTAGTTTGGCTTATTGCTTTTTAGCAGTTGGAAACTAAAAATTTGTTTAATAATAATCGATTGGCGTATTTTGTACTTTCTCTTAGTTAATTACTTAAGTATGGGAGATTATATCGGGGAGATGAGTCACGACAATATGATGAAACTCTATGAAATCGATTAAAAAGATTAAATATTCGAGCGTCATGTACGTTGGAAGACTACGAATTACAGATACAGGTTGTTCCATTATTAAAATTTCTTAAAATCCATCCGACACGAGAACTCTTTATAGCGTTAACATACATACAATAATCATATCTAAAGAACACCTAATACTACAGTTTCGCGTACGTACGGCAATACGAGTTTCAACATTGAAACGTATGATTATAAAACGGTTGAAAGTGATTACCCGTGTTGCCAGATGCAATTTTCTCATAGTCAATAAATATCGATTAATACTAGTTTAAAATACCTCGACGCTAGGTGTGTTTAACGTATGCGAGATTGTATCAATTCACTGTTTGCCTTTTGTATTGTAACAAATACCATAATTTAACTACAATGTCCAATTTGAGACAAAATAAAATTTTACAACATGAAAATAAAAACAGAATTAAATTAAAAATAATATATTCGTGACTAAAAGACACACGTTTTATATATCCATTAGTTTTTTACATAGTCATTTTATATCTTTTAAAGTCATGCAGTGAAAAGATCAATCACAATTCCGTACTCTTACACACTACGTATATATAATACGTATTCGAATAAATATCTTTAAGTATAAAATTAAAAAACACAACTTGCGTTTATGCTTCGATATTAGTGCGCTAAGTCTAATCTTTTCGTTATCTCGATTCATGATTTTTTTCTTTCCCAAACAGAGTTAGTCTTTATGTAAAAAAAAGTATTTTGAATCAGCCTATATTTAACGTCACCTATCACAAAAAATAAACCATAAAATTAAGGTTTAATGACACTCTGTACAAGAAAGAAATGGCTTTCCGAACCTGTTTCAATCGCAATCAACGCGATACTAACGACGACACAAACAATTACGTCTAGTGTTGCCATATTAGTCGTTGTATTTTTTACGACGCTGGCAAACCTAAGTATGTAATACATCGTTTTAATCACATTATACCGTTTAGACATTGATGAACATAAATTTCGTATGAACGCACACATTTAATTCACAATTTTAATACATAATTTAGTATTTTTATAGATATATATTCATTATAATTTGTTAATTAAAAATTAGGGTTGATTCAGTCAATAGGCATTTTGATAAATCCAGATGATCAAATTAGAACATTAGTTACAAACTAAAAGAGCTATTATTATTGCAGTTATTATATAAACAACGTTAACCATAGCATCTTTATGGTTAAATACACATAGTTACACATCCTAGTGGACAAAAACTAATTATTTCAGTGTATACATGCGAGTAAACCCGAACGTATATACAATTGACAGCTGTCAAAGTGACAGTTAAACAGGGATAATTATCATTAAAAATTGTATCAGGTGTATATTTACACATTATATTGTAATTTAAAAAATATTAAAAGGATAAGGACGGGCAGGTATTATTTTTTTTGGAAATGAAGCAGTGATCGATATTTTTCTTGATATTTTCCAAAAATACAATTGGCGTATGTTAAAATAAATGTTCACCGATGCCTGGCAGACTAGTTTCACTCGGAGCGGCGAGGCGGCCTTACCTGCGCGCGAACTCCGCCTTCATTGCTGCGGGAATAAGATTTAAAATTGCATGAATACTTCAACAACAAAACAAAAATACTTTAAATATTTTCGGCGTTACAATCGTTGATGATCGGTAACTTAAATTAAATATAAATTATCTCTATATCTGTCTCTTTCTATTCCATTTAGTGAAAAGAGAGAACAACCTTAAGAATTTCTCAAAGGAGATGACCAAAAATTGTATGAACATGTGCCCCAGACTGTACAGAGAAGAAATCTATGTCATTTGGAAGTACAGATCTTCTATATACATAATTAGAAAAGTGCTTGTAGCTAAGCAGTAGTGGACAAAAGTTATGAAAATTTAAAAAAAAAAGTTGATTTTGACAGTCGGTTTTTATCATAATTACACAATGTAGATATTAATAAAGTTACAATTCATGAATGTTATGTAGGTTAATTATATGAATGATGAATAGGATGTATCCTAACCGGTTTAGCTAAAATAAACAAGGGCAGCAGTTTTTTTCAGTCTTTAAAATTATTTGTAACTATTTTTTGTAAGTAATATAATTATATTAATACTATTTTTGATCGAAGTATATTAGACAAAAAATAATTAAGGGGAAATATAACCTCAAATGGCTTAGCAAGATCCTCTGTTATGCCAAAGGTATTGCAGCATTAATTTTGAAATAAATATATTGGAAAAGTTGAGGATTAATGTTAAGGATTATGTTAGACGAAAACACGATTCCGTAAAATTTTCCCGATAGAAAAAAAATCCAAAGTTACCTCCAAAATAAACAATAAACCGCTGTTATTCATAAAATACTTTAAATAAGATCATGAAATTTTGCATACTAAGAGAACTAACTATAAAGCAGTGCTTATGTTATTTACTTTTTTTTTTAAATACCATTATTTTCACTGTAAAAAGAAATTACCTAAACTATCGGCCTCTTGAAGCGTGATTCCTGCCGCCCGGTCAGTTTCACTTCGGCCTTTGTCGCTTACGATCAGAATACACATTACGCAACAGGACGACGTAAAATTAAAATGGGAAATAACCGTAATAAAAATAAGAAGCGACTGGCTTGGCGTTAAGAAACAGGCATAAATATGATAAACCTAATGAAATAAGTGTCTAACAACCTTTCTACTTACAGTATTAGTGATTACAAACATGTCGGTACATAGCATACGATGCGCGAGGAAGTGGGGGCGAAATTAGAATTTGAGCTGACTTACTATATCCTCTTATGTACTACACCGTTTATAATTAGTGGAGAACTCGCGTGGGGATACGGCACCTATTAAATAAAAGTAAATTATGATAAAACACAAATACGAAGGAAAGGCGTACATATTTGTCATATACCGAGTGACACTTTGACTGTTTTGATACTTGACGGACGGATTCAGTGTTGCAAGTATTTAAGTAAAATAACCCTATCCTATAATGTAACATGTTTAAGCTGTTGCTATTATAACAAATAAATAAAACCCTATCTTTTAGTGTATTTTAATTATTTTGATGTATTGATTAATTAATTGAAGATTTGTTTTTATACATAACATATCAAAAATAAAGTATTTTTATGAGTTAGCTATTGTTTTTTCCTTACTCTGATCTTTTTAAGTATTATATGGCCACATTACAGGTGCTAGAGTGACGTCAAAGAGAAGAAATCACATTAAATACTTTTAAACTTGATTATTTTTCGACAGCTGCTATGAAGTATTACTAGTTATTCAAAATTCTTTTTTTATTTTATTTAAATTAATAGCAATAGTCTTATTTTTGTAAGGCTTGGGGCACATTTTGGCCATCTCATTTACGACAAATTTTATAGAGTAAGGCCCTTTATTTTAAAATAACACAAAACAATTTACGATAGTTCAAACGAAATAATTTCAAACACCCCCGTTTCAATAAAAGTCCCGTGTCCAGCCAAAAATATTGTGGCGATAGCCGATAAATCGGCTTCAGCTTCGGCTAGAAATCGACCTTCGGTCGAACACTACCAGCAGTGGACTTGATAACGATGACCTTAGGTTAGGTGTAGAGAACCGGATACTCCTTTTACTGAAAACAAGGCCATCCATCTTAGTCCTCAGGGAGTGACAACGCATCTACATTTTGATTCTTAATTGAGGGTAGATGTAGATGTCTATGAGCCAACAACTATTAACCATCAGGTGAATGGTGTACTCGTTTGTCATCCTCATTCTATATAAAGAAAACATAAATACTTAAGGTTTTGTGCGACGGTAAGAGTAAATTGTAATGTCTATGAAAATGAATACCGACCATCTAAGATCTCCTTCTTGATCTGATTCAGCTGCTGCCTCATCTCCCGCAGCATCTCCTGCTTAAACGCGTCCCACTCCGCCGCAGTGACGCAGCCTCCCTCGCCGCCGTTCACTTGCTGCGGGCAAGCAGACAGACAAACATGCAATGATGGAACTAAGTTAATTTCATATGATGGTAGTGGCATTGGAAATTGCACAATAGTTATTTTGGTATTAGTTCAAAAAATAAATGCTCGTTTAAACTTCATAGCACGCGAAATGGTAAGACTACTTTTATACCCATGAGTTCGTCTGGCTTGATGCTACCCTCTCACTACTTCTGCTGCAAATGGCAGTGCTTACACTTCTGTGTTCCGATCTGAAGGATATAGAACACCAATACAAATAACAGTCCGTGAGACATTTCATCTTAGTCCTCAGAGGTGTTTGTTCGAAGCTGACTGCAGGTATCCATGGGCTGCTGTAGCCACTAACCATCAGGTAGACTTTAATTTTTTTTAATATTATAACTATTAACAATGTTATAAACATTACTAATATTCCCCTTAACCACTCGTGGTAAGCTTAAATTGCTTATGTTACGAAAGGTTCACGCCAGTAGTCGAATGGCGGATTCGAACTCACGACCTTTTTGATTTCGTGGTCTGCGCCCTGCCATTAGGCTACTGTCGCTTCATAATCAATAAATGACATTGAATTCACTTTTTGTGTTTTAAACAATATATATATATATATAGGTTGTCCTAGAACTCAACGTCAAGCCGAAACAGGGTGACTGTTTGAAAAATCAGAAAAAAAATCTATCCCATGCAGTTCGGAAATTACGGGCATTTAAGAAAAATCTAGAATTTTGGTGAAACTGTAACCATTTTTCGGTTTTTGTGGTTAATTTTCATTATTTTGGTTCGTTTAAACTTTGGAACCGTAACCCTAAATAACATTTCTAGAACAACAGTCAAAAATAATGACACAACTGCCCCAAGTTTTCTAGAATTAAGACTGTTTGCTAAACTATGAATTTAAAATTTTCAACATTTGTCGACTTTCAAAGGTCCTCCTTTAAAAAAAATGTACTAAAGTCAGGATCAGGATTAGGATTGTAAAATGGTACAATACTCGTTGGTTTTATTCTAAAAAAAAAACAAGTAAATAAATAAAAACCTCCAGTAACCCGATTTTTGGTAACCCATTTTACTTAGTTCAAATGTTTTTATTGATTTGAGAGATGGAATGTGGAGATGTTTGCCATAAGCGAGCAAGACAGATAGTGACGCCAATTTTACAAAAGTCAACAAAAGTAAGTAAAATTAACAAAATAATGAAAAATCTTGACCTAGTTTAGTTTAGGTTTATTAGAATAAAAGTCAGATAGGGAAATAACATTTTTTTATTACAATAAGTGTTCAAATGGTTTACCATCAGCCTCAATACACGCCCTACATCTTCTTAAAAAAGATCTAGTTATTAGTCGGGCATATCCTCGAGAGTTGATGTCCTCAGCAGCTTGAGAAATTCGTTCACGCAGCTCGGCTACCCTGTCAATGGGCTTTGAATAAACTTTTTCTTTGAGAACGCCCCAATAAAAAATCCAAGGGATTTAAATCTGGGGAACTGGCTGGCCACGAGATAGTGCCTGAACGTCCAATCCACCTTCCCGGATATTCCTGGTCAAGAAAATCTCTTACCTGCACCGCGTAATGCGCTGGGCAGCCATCTTGTTGATACCACATGTGGCGACGATCTGCTAGTGGTACGTCCTCTAACAAAGTTGGTAAATTTTCTCGTAAAAAATGTAAGTAATTCGTGCCATTAAAGTTCTCAGGCAGCTCAAAAGCCCCAACAATTTTGCCGTTTAAAATTCCGGTCCACAGGTTTACTTTAAAGCGATACTGGGATCTGTCTTCTCGCATTAAATGTGGATTCGCCACATGCCACTCGTGAAAATTGTGTAAGTTTATGTAACCATCTTTTTTTAAATGTAGATTCATCTGACCAGAGAATTTTTTGGATGAATTGGGGATTTTCGTTATGCCTCTGTAGCATTGTTCTACAAAATGAAATCCTTTCAGGATAATCTCGAGGAAGAAGACTTTGAACGCGTTGTACGTGAAACGGATGCATGTCGGCTCTTTGTAAAATACGATGTGATGTGCTTTTGGGTATTCCCGTTCTTTCTTCAATTCCACGAACGGAAATACTTGGATCATCTGCGACCTCTTGCAACACTTCTTCCTCGTAAGGAAAGCGAGCTCTACCTCCAGCCCTTATTTGATTCGGGAAATGGCCGCCCTCCGTAAGTGAACGGTGCACATTAACAAACACGGGTGATCCGGATAGCGCTCTAAAGTTGGATATCTTTCACGATAAAGTCTAGCGGCGGCACTTGCGTTGCATCTGCATTCCCCATAAATGAGGTGCATGTTGGCATATTCTTGTGAAGTGTAGCGCGCAGGCATGGTAGATAACAAGGATGCCAACACAAAAGTGCAATTCCAAAAGAGAGAAGCCAAAGTTGCCCGGTATGTAATCAACAAGTCCAATTCACAATAATCTAAGTCCAAAAAGAGAAGCCAAGTTGTTAGTACTAAATCAACACAATAGGTGCGTTTGGCAGAAAAAAGCGCTAGCAAGCGCTTACTAGCGCTAAAATAGTTTTCGGCCAGGACACGATTGCTACTTCAGTAGCGCTGACACAATCCGCCATTTTGCTTATTTAATTTGTTTGTTTTGAAGTAGAGTTTATAAGATGTTTTTTGCAATATTAGTTTTAAGTAATATAATGACATGAATAGCCATATACATATTATTAAAAATTCATGATTGGTAAGTTTTTAATATGAATACTTTACAAACATATATTTAAATTAGGTTAGATTCCACGGTTAAAACTAACATCGTGTCCTGGAGGAAAATAGGTACTTACGATTTGACAGCGCTTACCGCTTACTATCGCCATTTTGCTTACAAGCGCTTGCTAGCGCTTTTTTCTGCCAAACGCACCCAATATCTCATTGCGTGGCGTCACTATCTGTCTCGGTCACTCACGGCAATCATGTCTATTATCCATCTTTCTCATCATTTTTCCGTAAAATTAAGAACCTACAAAGAGCTTGTGTGAATAAAAAACATTTGAACTGAGTAAAATGGGTTAGCAAAAATCGGGTTACTCGATGTTTTTATTTTTTAACTAGTTTTTTTTTAGTATGAAACTAACAAGTATTATACCATTTTACAATGCTGGTTAAATGCGCAAACTTTTAATGGCACTTGCCAACACACTTTAGTATATTTTTTTAAAGGAGGACCTTTCAAAGTCGACAAATGTAAAAAATTTTAAATTCATAGTTTAACAAATAGTCTTAATTCTAGAAAACTTGGGGCAGTTGTGTCATTATTTTTGACTGTTGTTCTAGAAATGTTATTTAGGGTTACGGTTCCAAAGTTTAAATGAACAAAAATAATGAAAATTAACCACAAAAACCGAAAAATGGTTACAGTTTCACCAAAATTCTAGATTTTTCTTAAATGCCCATAATTTCCGGTACTGCATGGGATAGATTTTTTTTTCTGATTTTTCTCATGATCGTAACAATCATTCCTGTCACCCTGTTTCGGCTTGACGTTGAGTTCTGGGACAACCTGTATATATATATAAATTCGATTTAAACTAAATTAAAACTACGGACACTTCTAAGAATTCTAAACACTTTCAGATTTTGAGGTTATAATTAGGTCTATAGAAACACACTGTAAAAAATGACTTATGAATCAACACGAATGAAACCTTTACAATAATTACTATTTTTTTTTATAATTCACGTTACAATTATTTCAATAGAAGGGACACTACACAATTTCGAAAACATTTTAATAAGTAATTTTTTCACTTTCTTCTTTTTTTTTGTAATTTCAGTTTCGTTTTATTCCCCGGTGTTATTATTTTTGGTTTAATTTAAGGGTTTTTATAGGCGAAGGTGTTTTAGCTCATACAGCCAAGTCTTTATGACAGCGCGCTTAATAAGAGAATATAAACAAGCGTTACAAAACTAAAAACTAGAATACTAAGAAAATGCAAATGTGGCAGTGGCATTACTATCAAATGCCAAATGTTGTTATGTGTCAATTCATCGACCGTCAGTGTCGATGTTGCTCGTTTCACGCAGCGCTTTCAATCGCTTTATTCTATTTGTAACAAAAAAACCTTATTCATAGATCGAGCGCTGAGAATACTGAGTTTTTTAACGCTTGTCACACTCTTATTAAGTACGCTACCAAAAGACTTGGCTGTATGATCTACAATACCTTCGCCTATAAAAACCTTAAATTAAACCAAAAAATAAGAAGAAGTCCGTTCTATTGTAATAATTGTAATGCAATTTTTTTTAAAACCTAGTATTTATTGTAAAGGTTTCACAAGTGTTGCTTCATAGACCATTATCTACAATGTCATTTGTTTATATTAAAATGCGAGTGAACAGGACATGCTCGCACAGACACCAACGAAATTGTTAATTGCAATTTGAAGCTGATTTTTTTAAATATAGCATTGGGTAATAAACGAGCACACAGTCCACCTGATGGTAAGTGGATGCTGTGCCCTACAGACTTCACATTTATCCTCAATTAATAATCAAAATGCAAACGCGTTGTCACCCCTGAGTCTAAGATGGAATGCGTCGATTCCAGTAAAAAAGGTCACCATACGAAACACAGCAGCATTACGCTACTATTTTACGCTAGTGTTCTGTGAGAGAGTGGTCCTTTCCCGGTCGTGCCGACCCATTAGTGCTACAACTATAATATAGCTGCAGCGTAGTTATACCACGTAAAAAATTGACCACACTCTCGGTTTTGTCAGCTGAGCAATAGCAGCCTCCGGTTAGACAACAGCTTTTACGTATACAGTCGTATGTCTACTAAACTAAAATCACCTCTATGCTCACAGACACAAGGTAAGGGTAGAATTGTTCTCTAACTATATTTCTTTTATTTCTGAATAAAGCGAATATTATTTTTCGTTTTCAAAACGACTCCAAGACACAGTAACAATAACTTGGGTGTAATTTTTTTTATAATAAAATCCTACCTTGAGTATGGTCTCCTCGCTGGCTGAGCCGAACCGTTTCCGAACTGAACGTGGCGACTGTGGCGGTTGTTGAACTGACTCCGAATTGGCTAAAAATCAAAACGATGTTACCATTAGCACTAGATTATTAAAAAAAAAAACACTCAAAATTCTACAACTGAATATACACCCATGTTGAGGGAACATTTGCCATAATTGCCACCTTTGGCTTATGCAAGGGAGGACCGAAGAGGAATGAATGTGTGGAAGAATGATATAGCATTTATTTGCAGAAATATGTTTAAATGACAGGTAGTTAAATAACTTTAATATTTACATATTTCGTCAGCAAAAGTAATTAAAAACTTAAATTATCATTAATACAATATAAACAGTAGGTATATAACACAACCATAATTTCATGTAAATTAAATGAGATGACGAGGAATAAAAATAAACAGTGCTAATGAAGGTGACCGAATCAATCGACGAATTTAGAAATTTAAATAGAAAAATAATGTCAGTTATTTTACATCTGATATAAAGACTTGTTTTTGCACAAGGCGTCTTATAAATACGATTCCTTTTCAATACTATAACAATCAATTACAGCCTATAAATTGTGAATCGCATTTTTTATTGTTTAGAGTTGTTATCAGAACATGTTGCAGCCCATCTCCTGCTGAAAGTTTCCCTCTGTCGCCTCTTACGACATTCACGGGACGATATGCAGCAGTGAACTCTTTTAAACTGCTACTTACTACACGGTAAAGAACTTACTCTAAGGACCGATTTACACTTCGACAAGTACAGTAGCGAGTTAAAACTAAACTTGAGAACCTGGCGAGTTAAGTTTGAACTTCGTTTGAACGACAATAAGCGAGTTAAGTGGCAAGTTAACGATTAAGTTGAACGGGATAGCCGGCCGAGTTATTTTTCGGCGAGTTAAGTGCGAAGTCCTGCCCTCCTGCGCGTCTCCCGCCACCCGCAACTAAACTCGCCGTTCGTGTAAACTAATGGTGGTTAATATAGCGCATAGCGCCATATTATAGCGCGCTATCTCTTCATAACGCATAGCGCGTGCTATGTAAGTAGTCACCATGGCGCTATGACGCTATGACGCTTTGGCGCTATTCATATCAAGCGGCAATTAGTTCTAGCAGCATCGCTGTTGGGAGAGGACGTGTGACGCAAATTTAATCTAGCAGCACGCTATTCATCGCGCACGAACTAATTTAGTGTTAGACGTTATTTAGTTAGTGTATACTGTATATTTATAAGTGATCGAAGGACACAGTTGTCTGCTACAAAAGAAGCCTAACTAATGTTTTTAAATTTAAATAAAATATAGATACAAAAGTGTATAATTATAATAGTGTTTGTAAATAGTTGATTTTTATAAATACAATCAATAAACTTTTAAATACACCTTTAATTGATTTATAATTTATATTAAGGTTAAAATAACGTTTACATCAATTATAATAAAAAAATGATTAATTTTATTTTGTTTTAAAAAGTACACGCCTTAAAAATATTTTTAGGATTATAGAAAGTTAGAAAGTCGTAAGACTGAAAAGTATGAAAGAGCGTTCATTAATTTTTCTTTACCACTTTATTTTATTTTAATCTAAAATACGACTTATTACGAAACAATGTTTTTATATAGCACGCGGTCTATCCACTGAACAACATGTAGCGTGCTCCGAGATATAGCGTGCTGCAAAACTTAACGCGCTTGCCGGCCTCCTACACACTTTTTTTATAAATAGCGCGCTATAACATAGCGTATTCAATAGCGCGCTAGAAATTTCTTGTTTATAGTCTGTAGCGTGCTATTGATTTATAGTCGTTTTGAACCAGTGGCGAAGCTTCTATACAAGCCCAAAAGCCCGGCTTGCCTCATTAAGACGAATCAATCAATTATATTAAGTAATAAAATAACTCGTAAACTGTTTCAAACTATTTCAAATTTCCCGCGCACTCTGTGAGACCTCGTAGCCTTACGAATACTGCTGTCATACATATAAGGAGAGTTGAATTGAGCGATTGGTTTTCTTGAGCGTGGGCGTTTTACCGGGCTTTCGAGAAGGCGATCACTCCCTTTCTAACCTGTGGCAAAATGTTCTATAATGAAATATAACTACGATTGTATAAATAGCAATTAGTATGGAGCTAAAAAGCCCGGCTTTTTAGTGACCATTAATTTTTTCCTCAGAGCGGGACGCCTTTAAAATTATTATAGCTCTAACACTTTTGACTGCCTTCTCGGTCTAATGGCAGTAAACGCAATTGCTGATCATGTGGTCCCAAGTTCGAAACCTGACTCGGGTCATGAATCATTTATTGGGTTTTTCCGTCACAAAATTCTCAGTAGCAGTAGTATTACACTTATTGTATATGTTAGTATTATACTTACGCCATTATTAAAAATCAATCTGGAACCCTTTATTATAGTTTTATAAATAAAACACAAAGTTGTTTGAGTCTTTGAATGATCAAAAGTGAATTCTAAACATCAAATAAATACTAATTGGAAATATCTTATGTTATTTGATAATTTATTGTAGATTAATTAAAAATTTTCACTTCGTAATTTTAAATTCAAAAGTGTAGCTTTTCAGAATAATCATGTAACTAGACAAGCTATGCAAACCTGGTACGCGCGGTGTCATAATGATGGCACGGGTGACAGGGTTTGCGTGATTGTCACGTTTTTTTGTCAAAGCGGATTTTTACATATTTTGGGGATAGCGCGACACAAGCATTTAAATCGGGAAAGTCCCGCCTAAAGTGGGACGTATGGTCACGTTAGGTATAAAGTTAGTCGAGAAAGGAGGCGCGCGGCCGACGCCGACGAGCCGACGATATGTTAGCAAGTCCGTGTCACATTTCAATGTTTAGTGTTTACATTGTGTCAAAAAGTACTTCTACTTTGTGCATTGTGTGTGGAGCTTGAGCGAATGTATAGCGAGTTTAAAATTTATGCTTTTTTAAAGATTTTCAGTGAAAAGGGATCCTCCCTTTTCACTGAATAGTGTTCATTGTGATGAATATAAGTGTGACATACATACATCTGCCAGGCGTCCCTTTTTTAACTTTGTACATAGTTTGTTTGTACTTTGTTCATGCTTTTCTTTTGTTTATGTATTGTGTTGTTTGTAAATATCTCAAGCAAACCCAAACGGCTCTTTTCAAAACCACCGAAGGTGTGCAATTGCATATTATGTCATACAATCTATCTAGCGGTAGTATGCTTTCTGTGTGCTTTGTTAAACACGTCCTTGTCAGCACTGAATATGAAACTAAAGAGTGGAGACAGCTCAAGATTGGTGTATTTTTATTAAACTGCTAAAAACAACAAAACCATATTCGCCTCGCTTCGCCACTGTTTTGAACAACTTTAGTGTAAACGAGCGAGTTTAGTTCAGTGCATAAGACAGGACACAATATGTTCGCACCAAAACGTACAATTGTACTTTTATAATTAAACTCGCCACAAAGTTTATACGATACCGTTTATTGAATATTTATACGTTTTATATTGGGTTTTAATAATAAAAATGGACGGAAGATATCACGTATAAATTTGTACAGGAGTATTTAGAACACGATTGTTTATATAATAGTAGAAGTTCAAATTGCTGCACTCATAAAAATTCTCAAAAACTTCTTTAACAACAACCATTAATACTTCTCTGACTGGATCATTTAATTCTTGACGTAATCCTGGAACACTTAACAGTTTACTGTCAACTGCCCTGTAACTAAACTCGCTACTGTACTTGTCGAAGTGTAAATCGGTCTTAATTTGAACTACCGTCGGGTCTGTAGCGCGATAGTGTAACTCCGGTGGGAAAGGCTATCTGAAGCCGAACACTGCTTTTTTATTCAATATGAAGATCATTTGTAATCTAAACCAAGACACTATAAAATAATATCTTATTTTGGGATACATTAATTTGAAAAACGTCTTAATATTTGATAATCAAAACACGACATGGGCCTAAAGCCAACGGTGAGCCATTCAAAAAAAAAAAAAAGACAAAAAGCCATCAATTTGCATAAGAAGACACAATGAAATCATAATGATTCTCACCAGATTTCAAAATCTCTCCGCTGTTTAACATGTATGAGACAACTGGGAAAGTTATGTTGTCTACTTAGATAAGACATTATTATTTTAAAGGAAACATATTACTTATTATATATGTTTATATTATTATATGTTTTATATGTGTAATTATTTTTAATATCCACTGTTTTCTTGTATCTGCGCCTAGTTACGCAATTAAATTCATTGTTGGATCAAGCAAGACGTATTTTATTCATTCTTTTCTCGTTCTAATTATTTGCCTAGCCAGCGAGTTAATATACATTTTAAACTACAGTAAACATAGAAACTGGTCCCTCGAGCCGGATTATCAAAATATTTTAACTGACGTCATAGAAACTGTGTTACGTAAATCAAAATGTATTCGAACATGTAGTAATAGGTTTTTTAATGGTAGGTGTTTTAGTGGTAATGTTCAACAAAAAGGGCCGTTTCAAGTAAAAATGGTCTCCAGTTCTCATACACTCATTCACAGTATTATGTAAGAACGTGGTCCTACCCCGATCGAGCCAACCCATTCGTGCTACAACCATAATACAACGTATACAAGTGGTAAAATAAAAAAAATGTACAATCGACTTTAATATAAATAAAATGAGCACATCACCAATGTATTCAATTTTTAATTAAATAAGTATCATTTAAGGATAACTTAAAAACTTTTTGTCAGATCTTGATCAAATTTATATGGGACCGATTACAAGAGAAGCATCAGCTTTCAGATAAAAAAAAGAATCATCAAAATCGGTTCACCCTGAAAAAGTTCTGAGGTATAACACACATAAAAATATACAGTCGAATTGAATACCTCCTTCTTTTTGAAATCGGTTGAAAATAGTACTAATTGTATAAGAAGTTTGTATAAGAATCGTGTAAGATAAACTACTAGTGCGAAAACAAAAATATAAGTTTCTGCGTCAAAACATACGTTTGATCAATACGAAGTATGGTGAGTTCAAATCAGGTGAATTATATTACGTCCCGAAATGAAAAGACTAGATTAAACTACTAATAGTTCACATCCCCGATTTTGATATCATCAGCTTCCTGAATTTTCACTATAGAAGCAGCATTCTTAACTTTTGAAACACTGTACAAATAGTTAACAATACTGCCGGTGTGACGTCATCGGACTCATGTCTCATGGCGTTACGCACGAGTAGTATGTTTGTATGTATGTATATTTCTTTGGCATTTTCACTGCAGTTGTGGATGTACGTAGGATATAGTTTTTCTCTCTCTTTAGTATAAATTTTTAAGCAAGCAGTTAAAAATCGCTAGCCAAGATGTCATCATGATGATAACAGTTTTTGACGTATACAATTCTATTCAGCATACACTTACATCGATCTTCATGACAGCAAGCAAGCAACATTTAATTCTATATGGTATACGACAACAATGACATAAACGTAACAAAATAAGCTTCCTCCGAAATTATTGCCATATTTCTAAAATAGTTAATAATCTGTCTTCGTATTAAGCCTGTGTTGAAGACCAGAGGACTTTTTGTAATGTTAAAATCTTTAGTTAATATTTTTTTAGTTTTTGTGTTGCATAGAAAGGGAAGAGAGTAAGAGAGAGAGATGACATATGGGGATGAGCGATAGGGAGAAAGAGATAGGTAGAGATAAATTTATAAAACAAAATTAAACATTTTAATAAAAAAGTAAAAACCGAATTCTAAGAACTAAAAAGTAAAATAAATTTCACGTAATAACTTCTGCAATCGGGACATTGGTTATTATGAAACCGTCAAATTTGTTACCATTGTGGACTAATTATTATCAAAAGCTCTTGGCGTTCCACTTAAGTCTATCTCTAAGGCACTTGCCTTGCTTTAAACCCATTGCCAACTTTAAGTGGTAATGGTTACAGGTTAAACAAGCCCTTAGTCATCTTTTTTGGTAATGGTTACAGGTTAAACAAACCCTTAGCCATCTTTATTTGGTAATGGTTACAGGTGTCTACCGCCTGTAGTGGTCACTACCCTCCAGGTGGACTGTGGAGTTACTGTGCCACTGTTATAAATTATACAAAAAATTTTGATAATAATTCATTATTCTCCCTCCCTCCCTCTCTCTCTCTCTCTCTCTCTCTCTCTCTATCTGTTTCTGTGCATACGGTCACAAGCAGCGTAGCGAAAATAAACGAAAAGCGAAGCCACTCACGAGTGTTGCCATTACATGCGGCGGGCAGTCGATGCGGTAACGTCGCGGATCTCTCCCACGTCTTCAGCGGTGTGGAGTTTGCTGAATTGTCGGCGGATGACTCCTGCAAGAGAAACTTTTGGTGTTATATTTAAAAATAATAATAAAATTTTTGTTTTTTTTTTTTTGTTTAAGAATTCGCACTGTTGTATCTTCGCCAGTGTCAAGTAACAACAAATTATCCTTTACAATAATATATTTCACATTGCGAAGATTCTGGTAGATTTTGACGGAACCTTGTGGCAGCAGAGATTCGATGACGATTGTATCTCATGGTTCCAAAGGAGACAAAACAACTTGAGGCTAATATAAGTATAGGAGCTGATATTTAAAAAACAAAATCGGTTTATTTCGTTGATCCACCCTAAGAAATCCGCCCCAGGGTGGATACTCGAAATCGCGAGTATCCACCCCAGACGGGGTGGATAATCGGAATTCGTATTGTATTTTTCTTCCGACTTTCCCTCTCGGCTGTGTACAGTCGTTTATAAAAACATGATAAAAACTGGTCCAAGATTACTTGGTAGACATTAGCATATTTATAAATACAAATAGTACGGTACTTAACAAATTTTAAAATGTCCTTTATTGAGAGACGAATTTATACAGGATTTACAATTACGGCTACCCAATAATGAAATTAGTGTTGGTCATTTGCTGGACATATTGCAGAATTTATAAATTATTTATTGTTATTTAAAACAAGGTAGTTTAATTTGGTTTAAATGCGATACGTAATATGATTTTTGTTTTAAGTTTGTGGTTATTAATAATTAATCAATAATATGATAATGTATGAATATATTTTTGTTTATAGTGAATTCCGATTATCCACCACGTCTAGAGTAGATAAACGAACACGTGTTTCCGAATATCCACCCTAGGGTGGATTTATTAAGGTAGATAAACGGAATAAGCGACAAAATCGGATCACATTCACGTATCTATAGCCACTTCAAACCGTTATTCAAACGATGAAACAGAAGCAGCAATCCACCCACGGTCAAGTTCACGTCAAAACCTCCAATAATAGTTAATTCGATTTTTTATATAGAATAAGGATGATAAACGAGCACAAAGTCCATCTTATGGTTAGTGGGTTCTGCGGCTTATAGACATCTACATTTATAATCAATAGAGGAGTTAAATGTTTTAACATTTTTTGAAAGTTTACTATAAATTATTAAGAAAAATTAAAAACTGTTTTTCATGTAATTTTACAATTAATAAATGAACTTTCTTCAAAACAAAAAAAGACTGCACTAAAAGTGTAAAATAAACTTGGTAATATATTTAATTCAAAGAAGAAAAATGCGCACTAGACTCTTTTATTGGATGTTTAATTTCGTTTATAATAACGTATTTATCTACATATAAAATTTTTACAATAACTAAATAAACTAAAAACTTGACTTATGAAAACTACCTACTTATAACTATTCAAAATATTATTTCTTTAAAATACCTTTACAAAATACCTATTAGTTTATCAATAAAACTATTTATCTACAAATTATGATTATTTATTTACACAATTACTATTCGTTTCTAAACATGTTACCTATTAATTTAAATAAATTAATATTATAGGGGCTATAAACCTATTCATCCGTTTGAAGTCGATGCACACACAAGAAAAAGAAATAAGAACAATAAATACCTACTTAGTAATATATATCTACAGAATAAAATTAACACCGAAAAATAATTCTAATGAAGGAAATAAGTAAAATATATGTGTAAGTGGGAGCTCGATTAAGAATCAAAATGCAGATAGGCCGTCACCCCTGAGGAATAAGATGGAATGCCAAGTATCCAGTAAAAAATACTCTACTACTAAAAAGTACTCCTTACTCCTTAGTAAGCTTACACTTGCTGTCGTCAGGTCGACTATGTGTTTGTCACCCTTATTCTATTTAAAAAAATCCTCTGGGGGCTACATTCAACAGTGGACTTGTACGGGCTGTAATGATAATATTTAACCTACTAAATAATATTTCAAAAACAAAAAATAGATAGGATATTTACAGTGAAGATTACGCTTGGATCCGCATTTTAAACATTCACCCATATTGTTACCGTTCCATCCTATCAAAAATCCACTGTTAAACATAGAGGCATACTACAGGGATATTCGCCATAGTTATTGCGCTTGGTAGGCATTGGGTTGGCAGTGGCAGCTTTTATTTTTTTTAATTAATATTACGAACACGATGGTGCCTATCTTCTGTCACAGGTTTCTTCCGTCTCTTTCTCACACCTACTACACGATAAATTCAATGTTTGTTATTTTAAAATGTTTAGAAATTTGTAGCCACAACTATACAGTTCTCCGTGCATATTCTGAATGAATCGGAAACAGATTTTTTTAAAAACAGATAACATTGAACCCTATTCCAATAGCAATAAAGTGTAAGTGAGTGTAGAGGCGATTACTGATTTTGAAGTCCCGGGTCGGCTCATAATCAGCTATGAGGTTTTTCAATCAAGAAACTCTCACAAGCAGTCCGGTGTCCGGTGGTTGATGATGATTCACCAAAAGTACGTAAAGTCGTTGATTTGCACTGACTTCTCTCGGCTTGTATCGGTTTACCATCCCATCGGACTATGAGAGTGAGGGAGTAAACATGGCATCTATGCCTACGTAATTACTCTTACACTATAATCTCGTGCTGCGCAGGCTAGTCTTCTTAGAAATGATGTCTGGAGTGCATTATTATAGTCAAAGACACGCGATATTTAACCTAAACTGTGCATCCGCAAATGACATTGAATCTAAATTGTGTGCGCGCTTGCAAATGACATTGAATCTTGTCTGTATGTGCATAAGGTATCAGTTGTTACCTCAGCGCGATCGAGGTGCGCGCGGCGGCGGGCCAGCGTGCGCGCCATCTCGTGCATCATGCAGTGCAGCGTGCCGGCCGCCCGCACGCCACCCTCCGCACCCCCTGCACCCGCACCCGCACCCCCTGTACTCGCACCCCCTGGGGGTGACGCCGCTTCCGAGTTCGCGATCGCGCTCGCTTGCTGCAATACAAACACACTCTCAATACTATCCAGTTGACACTAAGAGCGGGTCAAATGCATATATTTTTGAATATTTAAGTTAATTATAACAGTATTCTTAAATGATACATCCCAGCGAACGCTCCGTCACTCTATAATGTCTAAGAATCTACAATCTTATTTCCGTCAAGGTCGTTCCGGTTTCTTTTAGGCTCAAGAAGCGATTTTCATATATACCCAGCGGTACACAAATAAGGTAAGAAGTGAAATCCCATGTTAACAAAAAGTGAAGTCGTTATGTTGCCCTTCCGCGGAACATGCTGCAGTAATATTAGTAGTATAGTTGTAGCACGAATAGGTCGGCACAACCGGGGAAGGACTAGGCTCTCACAGAATATCAGCATGAAATAGTAGCTTAATGCTGCTGTGTTTCGTATGGTGAGTGTACAGAACCGGAAACCCTTTTTACTGAAAACGAGACATTTCATCTTAGTCCTCACGGATGACAACGCATCCGCATTTTGATTCGTAATCGAGGATAAACGTAGATGTCTATGGGCCACAGCAACCACTTACCATCAGGTGGACTGTGTGCTCGTTCGTCATCCCATCCTATAAAAAAAAAGTAATAGCGCCATCTATTTCACTCCAAAGATCTTTTATTAAACTTTTTTGACAAGACTCTCAAGATGACAATGTTACGTAAAATAGACACTAGGTGACTTAACTTCAAGCACAACCTAACACGCACCATTTTTTTTTAAAAGTTCACCAATCAGGGGCTACTACAGTCCATGGACAGCTGCAACCAACCTTATAGGACTAAGGTAGAATGCCACAGAGCCTGCATATTGTTTTGCTTTACCGTATTAAGACTGTAACAGCAGTGCAAGTATACTTTATGTTGTTTCCGAAACCTTCGACTGTGTTCAGCATGAGACATTAACCAGGCAGCTCATAATTTCATACGTAAGTAATCTCGTACAACGTAAAAAAATCCCTAAATAAAACAAGAATAAAAAAAACGTAAAAAAAATTATCAATGGTAATAATTCTTCCGGATCATCTGTATTAATGGGTGCTCCTCAGGGCTCAACTCTCGGGCCATTTCTATTCCTAGTCTAAATAATATCCTATTCATAATTAATTTAATAAATAACCTTATATTGTAGGAAATTAAAATAAAATCATATGGTGATGATACTCCATCATAAAAAAAATACACGACAATTGATTAAATATGACGATGTGAATAATGCACATCGAAATTAGTGCTTTGGTTTAACGTTTATAATCTACATGTAAATGTCAGTAGAACTAAAATACCAAAGACTTCTATGTATGTTTCTTGAACGGTAATTTAGAAGAAAAGCTGTGTTACAGAAGTGAAAAGCGCGGGCGCCGGAGGGGCGGGTAGTTGACGCTTAAAATATTGAAACCACGAAAACCTCTGAGAGACAAACTAGAGAAAGGCACAAATCACTTAAGAGGATACCTTGAAAAATAAATAAAAAAGTTTTGGGGGCGTGGCTTATTCCTTTGTCTGTGAAGCTCACGGACGACTGAGGGAGTGTCAAAATGAAAGTGATGCAATGACTTCATAGTACGCAAATTATGAGATAGCCATACCGAGCAAGCGCTCGGAAAAAATCTAAGTACGCGCTAAACAACATTTTTATTTATTTTCACAGAACTTCGTTATGGATTAAAAAAACTGGTTTACGAAAACTTAGATATGATTATTTACTATGCTTTAAAAATAATTCCATGAAATTATTTGTAAGATTATTGTAGTGTCATCGAGAAATGTAAATAATTAGAGCCAACTTTGCAATTTTTTTCTATAGAGAAAATTCCATGATATCGTGTTTTCCTTTTATGCAATCCAAGGTTATATAGTCAAAAATCATATACCAAACTTTGGGTTTGTTATCTATAAAACTTGAAAAAATATGTTAAATAGAAAAACCATCAAATTTTCGACACCTTAAGAGTTGCTGCGTAATCGTGGCATGTTCATCGTGATGATGATAAAGTGGAGGCACGTACCTTAGCCTGGCGCTTGAGTCGGGCCTGCTGCAGCTGCGCCGCGAAGCCGCCGGGGTCGGCAGGGGGCGCGGGAGGCGCGGGCGGCGGGGGAGGAGGGGGAGGCGACGCGGTGGCGCCGGGCGGCGGCGGGGGCGGCGGCGGCGCGCTGCCTGAACCCTGTGTGGCCGCAGGGGCCGACTGCACCGGCTGCACCGGCTGCAGCTGTTGCTGCTGTTGCTGCTGGAGAGAAAGAGATGGACGATTAATTCACTGTTCAAGTGCCGTGTAATGGCGTTGTGTGATAATCTAACATCTTTTCTTATGGGTTCATGCTGCATCACAATATTATATTTTATGTTATGTAAATGTATGTGTAAGTACGCATAGGTACATACATGTAATAGCGTGTATTTATTTTTGTTACGTTCAAGAAGTAGTTTCGTTGACGTCCGTTCTGATATTTCTATATTTCTTTAATTTAAATTTTGTTACACCCATGTCTAGGAGTGAACTTTGAAAAATAAATGGACCTACTCGTAAGATTCATCCTTATGGAACTCCATCTTGAAATTGCAATGTCTTTATTACGTTCTCAGATGAAGTAAAAAAGGTAGATACAGCGCGGTCTTTGTTAATGGTGAAGCCAAAAAACTCCGCTCCTATAAGTAAGCACACGCGTTCACGCACACACATGCCAATGCAAACTACGCTCATTTTCGTCAGTACTTCCCGGGGAGTGAATAGTGCAGTAAAGGGGAACGGCACATTTAGTACTGCATACTTTTTTCGTTGTTTTGTTTATAGAATTTGTACTAGATATTACGGAAACTAAGCCATTACTTTTTACGTAAGTTTTATATTTTTAGAACTTGGGATTAATTAATAATATCAATAAAAAGATTTTAATAAATAAACGTAATATAAGCATAAACTAAACGCAATTATGTTATTAGAAGTTGCCATATGTAATATAACAGAAATATCGAAATGGTAATTAATTATATAGTAATAGAAATAACAATATATATAATTAAACGCTTACATTTTTTTCTAAGCTTTATTAGGAATAACAGACAATTGTACAATATAATCTTATTATTTAACACAATACTATATTTAAGCTTAATAATCATACAATCAACACCGTTATCCACATATTACCACTGGGTCTATGTACGTAACAATTAAAAATTAAAATATAATGTTCTATTAAAAACGATCCGTTCACCAATAAATACAGAGCAAAACAAGCTAATTTACACATATGGATGTACATGTGCACGCATATACATACACACACATATACAAACATATTCATACACGCACATACACATATATAGATAATACACAGATGTGAAAAATTAAATTTAACCTAATTAAGCAATTACATTAACTTGCATCCAATTCAGATAGAACCTCATACACAGCTTTTTTATATCTAGAAGAAGTTAATCCGAAGATATCTGTCATTAAATTTGTTGCTGTATTATATGATTTAGAGGTGCACGTGCACCTGCATTTGTTTTACTTAGTTTTGGAGCGAAAATTTGATGTGAATGTAGCTCACGTATACGCTTCGAGCGACTGGGTATACGAATGTATATTTGATTGGTGAGTTCATTACAATCAAATTCGTTATGGCAGATTTTGTAAAGCAAAGTTTGATCCAAGAGCATCCTTCTCGATTCTAAAGAAAGAACATTAAATTTTCTTAACAAAAGTTCATAACATTCATTATAATTACTTTTAAAGCATTTGTACATTGTAGATTTTAAAAATTTTCGTTGAACACGCTCCAACTATATATTGGACTCCATATAACTGATGCATATTCAACCTGTGATCTTATTAGAGATTTATATAAAGTTAAAAATGTGGTGGGATGTTTGAAGGAAGAACATTTCCGCATAACAAAACCATAAAGCTGAAAGGCTTTATTGGTTATGTGCGTTACGTGTTCATCAAAGTGTAGTTTAGAGTCTAAATACAATCCTAGATCCCTGATTAAAGATACCGATTCCAACGAAACACAGTTTAGTTTATAAGTGTATTTAATAATGTTAATTTTTTTTGTGAAAGTGATATGTTTGCATTTTGATGTACTTAAGTGAAGTTTATTTTTTATACAGTAGCCTTCCAAGCGATTTAGGTCTTGTTGTATTTTGTCACAATCTTCGACACTTTTGACACTGTGATAAATTTTAAGGTCATCGGCGTAAAGGAGAAAGTTAGTAAAACGGCAACAATCACCGATATCGTTTACAAATAATATAAAACACATTAATCTAAGACTGCATTAAATGTTGTTATAAAATCATATTGTTTAACGATTTAATGATAGGAATGATTTTGGTCATCAATTTTTTTATTTATATGGCAATTATTTATTGATATTTGAAAGGTAAAGAAAATCTGCCTTTCAATTTCAATTCCATGGAGGTAGAGGTTAGAGAACAACGTTCACTACATGTTTTTAATTCAGTTATTTGCTGTTGTTGGATTGTGGTTTGTAACCACATCTGAGCAATTTAGTGAAATAACTGGTCGTTTTTACGTTGCATTGTGTAAATTGCAGTGTTCGCTTGTCTCGAATAAGAAGGCTTTTATCCGATGAAAGTGAAGATGTCGTCAATACTATTTGACTGTGGACATATCCTGGAGATGTAAGTAGTTTACGAATAACATTCTGCATATGGGTAGGCTAGTGACAAACTCTGTGATAAGTTTTACTATTGAAAAATAGCTATACCGGACTAAAATATGTATATAATCTACTACAAACTAACAAACACGGCTATTTGTATGTATATAACATACAAATTGTTATTTACATGTATTTTTTACATGTATTAGTCTGAAAGTATGACCGCTGAAAAGGAGAGGAAAGTATATTATGTTGAACAGTACTCCAAGTCACTTCATTACTTCAAGATTACACCTGTTGACCGTATTTGTCATCCATGCTGGCAGCTAATTACTCATTCACATTTATCTGATAACTTGCCGAGAAGAGCAGTTGGCCATCGAAGTATATATCTGTTGTATGCAGACGATCTATACTAAGAATTAGTCGACGCAGGATTTTGATTGAAGGGGCAAATGAAGAAGAACAAAGAATGGCTAATATAGTTTATACTTGGATCCACTCACGACAGGTATACATACATACTATAACCATTATTAATTTTCTTTATTTAATTTAAACTAAGAAATAAAATAATATTAATTATTTCCCACTATTAGTATGCATGTTTGAATGCATGCACTTTATATTTTTTGTTTTAGCTTCGTTCTGAAGATGAAGCTTGTGTGACATGTTCGCTAAGAGCTAGAAGAACTAGGACTGCTCCACCAGTAGAACATATACAACCCCCTTCACCTGATCATGTGAAAGGTGATTGTTCTCTTTTAACGTGTGCTGTATGTGGTCAAATTGTATCCACGACAACATCAGATGAAGAATGGAATCTCGACAACACTGCCCGTTTGTTGGAGTACCAGCAGGTATATATGAGATACTATATTTAGAGTAACTAGCTTTAGTTATTTATTTATTGCATTTACATGTGGTTTTGTGTAATACGTTACAATTACAGTTAGCAATAGTATAACAACATAAAATAAAGCTAGCTAGTTCTAATGTTTTAGTTCTAATACTAATATTTATATTATTTTTCTCTCTATTATATCTTTTCTTCTATCTTTGTTATATCTTTGGGTAATGTATTTATTATATAGTTTAACTGCCATGAAATATAGTCCAGAACATACATAAAGTGGTTTTAGGCAATATTAATTTATTTCTCTTTCTAAGTTTTAAATTATGTCTATTTATATTGTTATCACCAGCTTTTTGAAATATATCTACATATTTTCTTACTAATTTAGATGATTCTAACATGTATAAAGATGTAACTGTTAATAATCTTGTGTTGTATGAAATATGGTCCACAGCTTTCCCTAGAGTCAATGTTTACTAGAACTCCTATAAATTTTTTTGAGCGATAATATATATAAACAATTTTGGATGTCCATGCAATATTCCCCCAAAGGTATACGGTTAACGCTTGGCATGCAAAGGGCATTACTCTTAAATGTTGCTAACCCTGGGATACTGATGACGTGGGCTCTACTAACAACAAAGAGCTCTTTTCCTCTACAACCTATTCACACAACATATATACGATATAGCTATTTGACAAAGGTTTTCTGTAAGGTGAAGGCAACCAATTATTGTGTCTCAAGAATCATTCCAGCGGCCAAAAAGAATCTGACTGTGTCATACCCATTATATTGTTTGTGTTTCTTTCATGCTTGAAAATGTTGGGCACAACTTATGTCTATCGAACTTTGTGTTTAATTTGTATTTCATCAATGCTATTTTTATATCTATGGCCATCTCATGAAATAAATTACTTACAGATGTCATCCATGAATGAAGTTTGTGAAGTTTGCTAGGACAATGCTCGAGATTTGAGCTTACATGTACCAGAAGGACCACAAGAAAGACCCCAGCATATTGTGTTGTACAATATAAGAATTTCCGCTTTCATGCAATATATGCACTAGAGGTATCCCGAGAGAGAATAGATGGTTTAAAACAAAAACAAGCATGATTGGGTGGGACACAATCAGAAGTTATTGCTGTAACTGCATTGTAGGTTTTCAGAACAATGGGAATAACAGTGTTATTAGTATTATTTGGTACCTACGCCATGCTCACCATGAGGGTATTACCCGACCTGCCCCCTACTTAGATAAATTTTTATAAATAATTCATTAATTATAAGTAAAATAAAATAAATGAACTTAAAAAACAAAATATTTTTTATTTACCTATAAAACCCCATCAGAACTTCATCATTATCAAATTGTTGCAGTCCGCTGCTGAATATAGGTATCTCCTAATTCACAACGCTGAGTAGATACCGATCATCATCTCAATCTACCTACTTAATGGTAGAACCACGCTGTAGCTATAATATAGTTGTAGCACGAATGAGTCTGCTCGACCGGGGAAGAACCACGCTCTCACAGAACACCAGTGTAAAATAGCAGCTTAAAGCTGCTGTATTTCGTACGGTGAGTGTATCCGGAGACCCTTTTTTACTGAAAACGAGGCATTCGATCCTAGTCCACAGAGGTGACAACGCATCTAAATTTTGATTCTAAATCGAGGATAAATGTACGTTCAAAAATGTTCGTACAAAAAGCAATTTAAGTCCTAAAATCTTTGTGGAGATAACTATATGAAAAATTATTTTTTGTTCAATTTGTAATGGAGTTAGTTATTTTCATTAAAGATAATATCAGTTATCCAAATCTATTGTTATCATTATCTTAGATCAGATCTGATCTTGGTTTGTATTAACTTTGGTTTGTATGTATAGAGAGTTCTTAAGCGAATTGGAGTAATTTTATGATTTATAAAAAAATAATTTTATCATAAAAATAGTTGAGAAGAACTGCTTGTTAGCAGTAAAATAATTTACCATTGGTGGAGGTTGTGGCGCGGCCGGAGGTGTCGGCGGGGCGATCGGACCCTGCAAAGGACCCTGTAAAATATATTTAATCTATGAAAATGTGTAGGGAGAAAACACAAACCTAATCGATTATGCAATAGACAATACAACCAAACGCAGTCTAATAGACACACAAATAAATCTTCGATCACAATAGCCTTAAAGTGTTAAGTGAATAAACTCACGTTTGCTGGGGCAGGTAGGTTCTGATGCGGCGGGACGGGTGGCGGTGCGCTCACAGCGGTTAATGACATGTTAGGAGGCATAGGAGCGCTGTAAGAAAAAAGAAATAAAGAAAATTAAAATATAAAATGGTTGTCATGGTTTACTTTAATGGATAACAGGAGAGCACAAATTCTCTTGTCATCAAGATAGACTTGACTGTCCCATTCAGAGGAATTGAATCCTATTGCATGTGGGTGAGACTTCTCTCGTCCTGGCACAAAAGATAGATATAACTTAATTTATCCTTATTTTATAAATATTCTTATAACATAGTTATAATACGTAAATTACTAACGAATATGTATGGACCTTTATATGAAATAAACATTATTATTATTAAAATGTTTTACTGTCCACGAAATGTTTTAAAACACGTCTCGAAGCTTTTCCAGTGATTTCATGTATATGACGCAAGAGTTGATTCTTACTCATCTTTCATGATACTATTAACATAACTATGGCAGTGAGTAGACAATGATTAAGGTAGGGCCACTAAAAAGTTAATAACGTTTTACTACATGAGCATTTTAATATTCGGTGTACGCTGCAGTGTGCGGGATATATTACTGAACGTACCTGCTGATACGGTGGTGACATTGGGGGAAAGGGAGGGGGAGGGAGATGCATTAATGTACGTACCTGCTAGTGCGATGGCGACCTGGGGGAAGGGAGGGGGTCGACAACCGTACTTACCTGCTGGTGCGGTGATGCCCCGGCGGGGGGTGAGGCGCGTGCGGCAGCGTGTGCGGCGCGTGCGGCGGGGGTGCGGGGGGTGCGGTCGACACAGTTGACAGCTGGGATGCGGACTGCAACAAAACAAAACATTTTATCATCAATAATATATTGGTTAGATATATCCATATCAACCTGTGGGTGTCTTAATCCAGCAGCACTCGCTACTGGGTAAAAAATACCACAGGGTATTCTTACTTTTCTGAACGAGACAGCCAGTTTACACGGGGCGTTTGGTGACGACGGACATATGAAGTGAATACGGGGTGAAAAATATCCGGTAGCGATGGTTCTAGTTATAATACTTTACGCTTTACTCATAATTGTTTTTTTTATGTTTTGCACTTATTTGTAATGAACTTTGAACTAAATGAAAGTGTAATAGCAGAACTGCTTGAACAAGAAAATAGAGAGGACGAAAACATTCAGAAGTAGACGATTTAGAGGAATATGGTGAACATGAAAGTGATACAACACCGGAAGCAGACGATTCATCTGCTGATGCACCCTCAGATTGAGATAAAGTTCCACTATTAGATGAAGAACTGCAGCGAACCGGTGATGAATATGTGCCTCTGAAATACCATTGACGAGGAAGTTTATTGGTAAAGACAAAAAACTAAGTGGAAAGCTTGTGAGCCACCGCGATGTGCACTAATCGGGTTCCATAATATCGATTTTCATTTTCCTGGGATTGATCGGCGAAGGAAGATCTTGCTCGTTCATGCTAGAGGTCTGGAATCTTATATTTACGAAAAATTGTCTACAAGAGATATTCTATTACAACATTTCACTCAGAATTTTTGTCTTTACCAATAAACTATGCTCGTCTAAGGTATTTCAGTGGCACATCTCTAACATTTGTTGGCTGCAGTTCATCTTATAGTGGCCCTTCATCTAAATCTGAGGGAGTATCACATCATGTTCACTAAACCTCCCCTAAACCGTCTACTTCCAACACGTTTCCTTCGCTGTCCTCAATGTCCATGTTTTATATTATTTTGTTGTTTTTCTAATAAATTAAGTCTTCTATTGTTATTGATCTATCGATATATGTAGGATATATACATGATCAAATAGTTCCCAAGAAGAATAAAAAATATATTAATTATGATATGAATATAATAATTAATGATGATTATAATAGAAGTATATAGATTTACTTTCTATTTTTGTTACTTTTCTATGATAAGCTCTTATTTTTAATAAATAAACACTGTAACTTGAAATTCCATTTCATTTATTAAGAAAAACATTGATAAAACAATAACATCATAATAAATTGAATAACAATATTATTCAATTTATGATGATATATTATATATATTCAAGATCGTCCCCACCATTACATTAGATTTGATAAACCACAAATCCTCGCAAAAGAACACCGATTCCTACCAAGGATGATGATACGCGAGTCTATTGAAATTAAAAAACATCAAAATTTCAATACAGAAAATGGATGGGTGCTGCCAGCTGCTTGGGATCCTATAATTTACAAAATTAAACCCAAACCCAAGCATACCGCTGCAAGGCTTCATGATACTATAAGCTCATTTTGCTCAAAATTAATATTTAAAACTGAAGGTAGCCGGACTAACTATGACATTGGGACGTCAAACATCTCAGTCCTCCCCATGACCACGGGTGCTATAAAGCACCCGAAACTATAATAGTTTCATAGAACAATATTATTTCCTAAATTTGGTTTCATTTAAATACTGTGGTAATTTTAACCCGGTAGCGAATATTCGCGCCAGCAATACCTAGTGTGTATGGCCAGGTTAAGAAGGGACAAAGAGAAAAATAATGAGATGAGCAGGAGCATCTTCCTGATAACTCTGATGACTGAACTAATAAAACAAGAAATCGGAGACAGTGCCAAAAGGCCAAAAACCACATACAAAATTCGACTGGACTCGAAATTTAGATCTTGCGGCATAGTAGCCAGATTTTCTGACCACTAGGTCGAGCAGTAATGACATGCAAATTAAGACATCATTGAATACCTGATGGTGCTGATGAGGGGCGTGGTACTGGCTCGGTTGCTGGTGGTACTGCGGATGCGGCTGTATGTGCTGATGCTGCATCTGCTGTATCGGGTTGTGCTGTTGCGGTATCGGGTTGTGCTGCTGCGGTATCGGGTTGTGCTGCTGCGGTATCGGGTTGTGCTGCTGCGGTATCGGGTTGTGCTGCTGCTGGATCTGGTTGTGCGGCGCATGGTACTGCGGCTGTTGGAGCATTGCCGCATCCTCTCGGGTCATCGTCCTGAAATTGTTGGATTGAAATAAAACTATTCTTAATGAGGTACAAATAACACAAAATAAAACAATCAAACTAATCTTTAACTATAATTTTCTTACATTGATATATTTGTTGTATCCTAAAATTTACACGTGGTAGAGCCATGCTGCACCTATATTAATTGTATAGTTGTAGCACGAATGGGTCGGCTCGACCGGGGAAGGACCACGCTCTCACAGAATACCAGCGTAAAATAGCAGCTTAATGCTGCTGCGTTACGTATGGTGAGTGTAGAGAATCGGAGACCCTTTTTACTGGAAAAGAGGCATTCTATCTTAGTCCTCAAGGCTGACAAGGCATATGCATTTTGATTCGCAAACGAGGATAGATGTAGATGTCTATAGGCCGCAGCAACCACTTACCATCAGGTGGACTGTGTGCTCGTTTGTCACCCTTTTCCTATATAAAAAAACAAAAAAACTAATATTATGGGTGTCAGACAAACATATATTCTATAACGCCGTTACTGTTGCAGCCTATTAAAGTCCACTGCTGAACATACGCCTCCTAGACAATCTATGGGTTGTCTAATATTTGCCATAGTTACAACGCTTGGCAAGTGAGTTGGCAACCGCGGTTTTTCATTTTAAGTCTCTACGGGCTGCAGCACGTACATTTTTGTGGCGTCGCCATTTTACGCTATTACGCTACAATAATGCATTTTGAGTCAGTGCGCTAATTGAGCCCAGCAATACGGGTCACGCGTGCTCGCAGTATCATTTACCATCTACATGTTATTAAATTAGATTTAGTTGTTTCTATCAATAAACTATCAATTATCAACTTCACAGTATTTACTATCACTTACTATCAACTACTGTCAGTCGCAGTTACAAAGTCATTATTAGAAGACGCTACTGCCTATCTCCTGATCCCTCTTACGACACCCACGAAATGATATATGATAGTGGATATACTAACGCTGCCACTACGGTAATTTATAACATTTTTTATAGCATAAGTGTGACAAACGAGCACACAGTCCACCCGATGGTAAGTGTATGCTGTGGCCCATAGACAACTACATTCATCCGCGATTAAGAATCAAAACGCAGATACGTTGTCACCCCTAAGGACTAAGATGGAATACCTCGTTTCCAGTAAAAAAGGGTACACTCACCATACGAAACACAGCAGTACTAAGCTGCTACTTTACGATGGTATTCTGTGAGAGCATGGTCCTTGCCTGGTAGAGCCGACACATTCGTTCTACAAGCATAATATAGCTGCAGCTTGACTCTACCAGTATTTTAATTTAAGAAAAAAAAACAGTTTTCAGAACAGTTACATATTATCACTAAGGTGATCTATATCTGGGTTTTAATTTGAAAAATATAAGACAAATCGGTACATACGCAAATCAATCTTACAACTAAATCATCAAAATATAGTTTTCAGAACAGTTACATATTATCACTAGGTTGATCTATATCTGGGTCTATATATGTATAACGTAATGGTCAACATATACGTCTAAATCCCTGACATTTAGTTTTCGGCCCTTTTTCCACTCCAGGAAATTGATATTTATGTAGAATTGGCTTAGTTTTCCAAGTAAAAGTAGTACATTCGCACTTGTCTGCAATAACTGTTATATTATTTACTCTGTAGTATTCCAGTAAATAGTCCAAGTCCTTTTCTATCAATAGGCAAAATCTCCTTATCGTCAGCATACATGAGGTAGTATGTTTGTAACTTGTTGAGCAGGATTATGTGATCGGCACGATCGAAAGCTTTTTCAAAATCAGTGCAAATCACATCAACCTACCCACCTTGATCCCATACTCTCAAGGACAAAAGTAGAAAAACTTGCCAAGTTGGTAGTTGTGGATCGCCTTCGCAAAAAACCATGTCGCTGCTCGGGGATGAAGCGTGAATGCGTAGAGTAAATTACGTTATGCACTACTCATTCAAGGATTTAAGCTGCTGTGTTGAAAATAGAAATGCCTCTATAATTTTTTAATATCCGTTATTGAACCCTTCTTGTGTACAGGGACTACGTGTGCACACTTCCATTTATGCGAAAAGATTCCACACGTTTTTAAGTCTTCGGCTTGGATGCGGCGATAACGGATCAATTGGCTTTTGGTTTCGTCTGAGGCTTCAGCCAGAAATCGACCTTCGTTCAGTCACCAGTCACCAGCTATAAGAGAATGCACTCAGTGCACCTACAATTAGGAAAAAATGTGCGCGAATATCATCCCTAATTATAGGTGGTCCGAGGTCGCCACACAAAGAAGTACTACACCCCAACTGTTCCCACCTGTACCCCATGTCTTCGTCGTAGTGCGTGTTGTTGTGCCCGTTGTACGGCACCGGCGGATTCGGCGGCTGCGGCGGCGGCGGCACGTTGTTCGTATTCGTCTTGTTCGCTAGGATCTGAGAACAAATGATACAATTAAGGAATATGTTTCGTAGCGGTCTCAGACCAACAAAGGATACGCGAAGCGCTGCGTGCACGTTAATCAGGGCATCCACTACTTATTCCACCAGGGCGGTGCTAGTTAGAAACGAGGTGAAATATTTGAAAGCTCTCATAGCTGTGGAAGTTAAATAGATAGGAAAAAGTAAAGGTTCACGTTTCTTTCTGGCATATTAGTCATATTTATTATTGATTCGGTTAGAAACTAATAAACCAAACTATAAATATTCCTAAAAGTAGAAAAATGATAAAGAGAATTAAAAAATGTCCAAAAAAATTAAGAAGTATACCACTGAGGCATTGTTTTGTGTACTTATAATCATAACAATGTTCTCCAGACCGAATTTCGGTCACGGCGACCAGCCTCAAGGGAGACTAACCATCGGCGACGGACAGGATTATAGTGCCCAGGTGTATGCGCAAGCACAGATGCACTCTCTATTCCCTCACTCTCGTAATCCGATGGGACGGTAAACCGACATAACCGAGATCGGGCTCAGGACCAACGGCTTTAGGTGCCTTCCAAAACACGGGCAGCTACTGAAAATTTCGTAACGGAAAAACACAATAACTGATTTAGACCCGGGACCTCACGATCAGCCGTCGCGTTCACAACCACTACACCAACGAGGCAGTTATTTTGCAATAAGCCAACATCAAAGATGTTTGATTGCAGTACATTATACATTATACCTACAGCGCCGCTCTTTCAAACTGACACATTACAGAATATGCTTTAAATCCAGAGTGCCACATACATCACAATTCGGTGATTCTGCTAGCTGCTTATTTGGCACATTATTATATAAAATTACTAGAGTAAATTTAAGGCAAATATACGCCGCATTGCTCTTCCCTACCTCTAACGTGTGCATCATTGCTCTCGCGAAGCTGTCAGCGTCCTCCCTGCACGAGAAGTTGAGGCCGTACACCTGACGCGCGTCACGCCATTGGTGGAAGGTCGCCGTCGCCTGGTTGTACTTTAGTCCGCGCACGATACCGCAGTTTATCACCACCTGTAATGGAAACGGGTTCGCTTTAAATGGCTGAAAACGGTACGAACGTAATGACGTTGGAAAGGTTTACATAGAACTTTTACATACATTTATTACGTGTTACATATATTTATTACGTGGTGGAGCCACGCTGCAGCTATATTGTGGTTGCAGCACGATGGGTCGGCTCGACCGTGGTAGGACCACGCTGTCACAGAATACCAGCGTAAAATATCAGCTTAATGGTGCTGTGTTTCCCATGGTGAGTGTAGAGATTCGGAGACTGTTTTTTTACTGGAAACGAGTCATTCCATCGTAGTCCTCAGGGGTGACAACGCAAGAGCGTTTTGAATTTTAATCGTGGATAAATATAGATTTCTATGGGCCACAGCATCCACTTACCATCAGGTGGACTGTGTGCTCGTGTGTCACCCTTATTTTATAAAAAAAACATAATAAACTTCCATATTATAAAATTAACAAAAAAAAACTATAAAATAAATGTCTATGCACTAGAATTATCGTAACTCAAATTTAGAAGTGGACTATTATAATGCAGAAAGACTAATTTTTCTGCATTTTCATGCAGTAGTTTATTTACTCCTTTTCTTCACGTAAACAATCGCAGTTCGCAATTCGCAACACTACTTCCTTCCTGGCCAAATACCGTTGCTTAATATTCGGCTATTCTGCCAGGAAGCCCGCATAATATTCGGTAATCGGCATGTGGCCGGATATACTATTCATTGCAAGTCTAAATAAAATATTTTCCACATAATAGCTTCAGAAGTCAAGGCTGTAATACTTCTACACGCTATGTCTTAGCACCAAATTCTGACTATGTTTATGTGGAAATTATTTTATCCCATTAAGTACATACTTTGAAGTCGACTTTAACTTTTTATTAAAATTATAATTCTTTTGGCAAATGGATTCCGGTAAAACTATTATGCATAGCATACCGCACAAAACGACGTAACCGCAAAGCAAGGCACATAACTGTAAAACACCGCAATGATGCCGCTATAAGCGGTGAGTACTGAGGTCTAAGAAGCTATAAATGGTGATGTAATTATTATTATAATTATTAATGTTTGATATATACTTTGTTTGTAAATTTAACTCCCATGTAACTTACATATCTGCATATTACATCCCCTTAGGTTTGTGTTATAATTTTTAAAGAATAAGGGTGACAAATGGGCACACAGTCCATCTGATGTTAAGTGGATGCTGTGGCTATACTCAATTAAGTATTAAAATGTAGATGTCATCGAACACTGAGATGAAAGCCTTGTTTCCAGTAAAGAGTCTCTGGTATCAGATCCTAATACAAATTATAGCAGTATTAGGCTGCTCTTTTACACTACTGGTAATCTGTGAGAGCGTTGTTCTCTGTCGGTCAACCCGACCCATTCGTATCGATTCAAAGGTTACAAGAAGTTGAGTGTAATGTTAATTTTTGAGAGTAGTTTAGTATTGGGGCCCAAAATGTACCTACAGTAACATTTAGAGTAATATATTGCCAAAACTTTCATTAAATATTCGTTATCACTTTATCAAACTTTAATTTTAACCAATGGCTATTAGATAAAATTTTATGAAATTTCAAATGGCATAGGTAGGGTGCTAGTAGGGACAGGCGCTTTTTCCCCTTAAAGACACAAAATTTAACGGAATTAAAAACTGTAGAGTATAATTGGTAGTTATAAATACAACGAATAAGATTAACATTTTAAGATGATTTTCTAAATCTAATTATCCATCAATATTTTTTATTGTGGTTTAGTTTTGTACAGTTTAATCATTAAATTTATTCAGAAGCCTGCCAGAATTTTATCCGAAACTACCAGAATATTATAGTAAAACTTTTTCAAAGAAAAACTCAGTCTAAGTTTTATTATTATCTAGTCTTCGTATAATTTTTTACAGGCTTTATAGTGTTGAAATTAATAGTCTATTTAGTAAAACTCGAACTAACACTTAATATATCTAAATGACAAAATCGAAAGCTTAAAGCCAAATCAAGTAAAATGTGTCCCAAGGATATCCACTGAGAAATTTGTGGAATACCAACACCAGACAAGTAGACAAACTGGGCAAGTTGTAACTCAGGAAACGGGTTTTCGATACGAGATGAATACGTCTGAATAATATTGAATAAAATATAATATATTACACAAAAGGAATGAGGGTAGAAAAAGAAGAAAAAAAAGTGAGGAACTCTAATCTGGCCTTCAATCAGTTATTCAGAAGGAATCAGTCATTATACGTGTCTTGATCGCTTACCTCATGGTCATTGAGCTTCCTCCCAACCACCCGGAAGGTGTTGTGCTGTGTGTGATGGTAGATGTGGACCTTAGACAGGCCAGAGCTGGAGCCAGAAGGTATCCATCTCTTGGCGTGGTCGTCGTACACCATCACGGACGCGCGGGCACTGCTTATGGATTGCTCGCTGAAAACAAACAAACGAAATTATTAGCCGTCGTTTAAGAAATTTTCAAACATAAGTATTTATCATAGTTCAAATAGACTAATTGATAGACCACAAATCCTTGCGAAAGAACATCGATTCCTACCAAGGTTGATACGTGAGGCTATTGAAATTAAAAAACATCCTAATTTCAATAGAGAACGCGGCTGGGTACTACCACCCACTTGGGACTCTGTAATTAATAAAATTAAAACTAAACCCAAGCATACCACTGCAAGACCAAGACAGAGTAAGTTCATTCTCATAGATCGGACCATAAACAATAATTAAAAAGCTGAAGGTACTCCGGGTTAACATTGACATCGGGAAGTCAGTCACCTCAGTCCCCCGTGAGCCCGTGACCATGGGTGCTGGAAAGCACCCGAAACGTCGGGAATCAAAAATCAATTAAAATTAAACGCGATAAAATCCGTAAAAGTAGTTTTAAACATTTTATTATATTATTGGTTTATTAGTATAGTTGTAGCACAAATGGATCGGCTCGACCGGGGAAGGACCACGCTCTCACAAGAATACCAACGTAAAATAGTAGCGTTATGCTGCTGTGTTTCGTACGGTGAGTGTAGAGAACCCGAGACCCTTATTACTGAGAACGAAGCATTCCATCCTAGTCCTCACGGGTGACAACGCATCTGTATTTTGATTCGTAATCGAGTACAGATGTACATGTCTATGGACCGAAGCAACCACTTACCATCAGGTGGACTGTGTGCTCATTAGTCACCCTAACCTATATACAAAAAAATATATATTCCAATATAACGTATGACTCAGTATCACAAAAGTTTAAACCCAAACCGTGCTGCTGATCGTCTAAAGGTTTATTAACGATTTGCGTTTTTATTTAGTTGACTACATTTAAAAAGTGTAACTTTTTAAACGTAGTCAACGTTCCGCATTCCATTTGCCTGCCGCTCCGAAGCATCTCCCTTGAACTGGAGTGCTTCCACGGTCAGCGATCACACTACACCACTACCGTTATAGCATTGAAATGCGCCAGGCATTTGTTTGTGTTTACTAAACATTTCACACGATCATAATAAAAAGGAGATTAAGTGGTAGAGCCATGCTACGGCTATATTAATTGTATAGTAGCACGAATGGGTCGGTTCGACCGTGGAAGGACCACGCTCTCACAGAATGCCGGCGTGAAATAGTGGCTTGGTGCTGCTATGTTTCGTATGGTGAGTGTAGAGAACCGGAGACCCTTTTTACTGAACACGAGGTATTCCATCTTAGTCCTCACGGGTAACAACGCATCTGCATTTTGATTCGTAATCGAGGGTAGATGTAGATGTCTATGGACCGAAGCAACCACTTACCATCAGGTGGGCTGTGTGCTCGTTTGTCACCTCATCCTATAAAAAACACCGTGTAGTGACCGTGTAAGAATATCCACTACACCATATCATCCCGTGGGCGTCGTAAGACGCGACAGAGGGAAACTCAAGAAGTGGGCAGCAGCGTCTTCCTAATAACGACTAAAAGTAAAAAACTGCGGTTGCCAACCCGCTTGCCAGGCGTGGCAACTATGGCAAATATCCCCCTTATGAGAGGCCTACGTTCAGCAGTGGACTTTAATAGGCTGTAACGGATTACTAAGACGAAGTTTCAGCTATAGATATACTATACTAGTCTATGATGCTATTCATTTTTATCTCCTGATTTTGTAACGTGTACCTACCAGTGAAATATACAGTCCTGGCGGACTGTATATTTTACAGGTGTAAGATAATCGAAATGTTGTCTTAACTTAAATTCCATTTTTAAATATTACCTCCTCCCCCCTCTCCAATTGTGAATTTTTTCCTGTGTCGTGGAGGCAGTTTGCATTTATAAATTACACATAGACAAAAACAGTTTTGGTTCTGGGACCCAAACAATAAATAGGAAGCCTATAATATATGATTATTATTGTTTATATATTAGCAATCCGCCCCGGCTTCGCACGGGTGATATCTGGATCCCAACACCAGCGCCACCGACCGAGTCCAATTGTGAATCTAAACCATCCAGAGACTCAAACCTACACAAAAAAGTTCATCAAAACTGTTCAAGTCATTTTCGAGATTAAACGAAACTAAAGGTCATTAATCCTATACCTTTATATATATATATATATATATATATATATATATATATATATATATATAATCGGAATTTCGGAATCGGCTCCGATTTCCATAAAATTTTGCAGGGAGTTTCGGGGGCAATAAATCGATCTAGCTAGGATTTATTTTTAGAAAATGTCTTTTTGTCCGTGTTTTCAGGCAATGAAAAACTGATACAATATAAGAAGGTAAATTTTGACACTTTCACAGTAATGATCGTAATAGCTCAAGTGGATATCGAGCGGTCGCGAAATCCTAATGCCTTGGTTCGCGTTCTCCCTTCGGTTCCCTTCTTTTGTGAGAAAATCTATTATTTCGAGCCCTTTTTTTAATATTTTTTTAAAATACAAAAATTTTAATTAAACTAATTGCACTCATTATTTTTTATTCAAATAATCAGTTCATTTTTTTCTACTATGTCAATAAGATTAAAAAATATTGTTCATCAGTATGTAATTTGTATTTTAATGTAATTTAAAAAAAACCGAGAAAAACTCGGTCATCCGGGTACTTTATATAAATAGAGATTTCTTTTAGAACAAAAATAGACGATATATTATTAAAAGTGGATTTTCCTACTCAAAACGCTCGTATTGGAAAAGTAAAGTAAGTATCCCTAATCAAACAAAATTTTAGGGTAGGATTTAAACTTGTGTAGAAGTAAATAATAGCGACTATATAGTTACGTCCATGTTGGGAACAAAAGTGGGATGGAGATATTTATAATAATAAAATTTATTTGTAATATAAATCAAACATTATTTTTAGGGTTAACGTATATTTAACTAGACCACACGATAGGGAATCAGCCAAGTTTGAAAAAGCAAAGGACGAAGTACCGATAAGACATTTACACGAATAATTTCGAGCCAACATCGAAAACTATTACACCTACACACTTGTTATTTTGCAAATCTAATACGGACCTCTTATTTGCCTAGATGTGCCATCCAATCCAATTATATGAACAATCCTATTATAGTTCTTGAGTTCGAAGAGGCATTATTTACTTACGGATTAATTGAAAACCTAAGCTACTACTACCTGTCTCAGAAACTTGAAGTCTGGCATCAACGTAGATCAATTTTTATACATTAAGGTGACAAACGAGCTCACAGTCCACCTGATGAGTTAGTGGATGCTTGGCCATAGACATCTACATTTATTTTCGAGAAAGAATCAATATGCAGATGCGTTGTTTGTTACCCCTGAGGACTTAGATGGAATGCCTCGTTTCCAGTAAAAAGGGTCTCCTGTTCTCTACATTCACCATACGAAACACAGCAGCATTAAGCTGCTATTTTACGCTGGTATTCTGTGAGAGCGTGGTCCTTCCCCGGTCGAGCCGACCCATTCGTGCTACAACCATAATATAGCTGCAGCGTGGCTCTACCACGTATTTTTATACATAAGGCGTATACAATGTAAAAAAATAATATTCAGAGACAAAATGAATTCATACACTATTCATACTACAAAAATTATATTATGCTCTTAGTTAAATCGAAATCGGACAAAGATTGAATCGGGTTGCTTCAAGTGAGATACCAATAAAAAATATATCGAACCCAGGGATAAGGGAGGGCTACGTTACGCTCCGTCCCAATTAAGAAGTACTAATCCATTATTTAGACCTAAATATGTACTTACCAGTGGCAGGGGATATTCTAAGCACTACTCCATATCGTCCTCTGGGTGTAGTAAGAGGCGATGGTTACAAACCAGAAGATGGGCAACAGGGTCTTCCTAATAACAACTGAAAAAAACCTGCGGTTGCCTAAACGCTTGCCAAGCTTGGCAACTATGCCAAATATACCACTATAAGGCAATCTATGTTCAGCAGTGGAATTTTTATACACCGTATAACTAAAGAAATACAGAAATGTACTTGGCCAACCGTTTTTTTAGGACTATAATAGACAATTCCCAAGCAATTCACTTTTACGGTCTAATAAAGGCGACCGTAGTCGGGTAATAAAAAGAAATAAAGAGCCGATGGAAACGATTCTGTATTCGTTTGCAGGATTTTGTATTTACTAGACGTGGTAGAGCCATGCTGCCGCTATATTATGGTTTTACCACGAAAGGGTCGGCTCGACCGGGGAAGGACCACGCACTCACAGAATACCAGCGTAATATAGCCGCTCAATACTGCTGTGTTTCGTAAGGTGAGTGTAGAGAACCGGATACCTTTTTACTGGAAAGAACACAACGCATCTGCATTTTGATTTGTAATCTAGGATAGATATGGATGTCTATGGACCGCAGCAACCACTAACCATCAGGTGGACTGTGTGCTCGTTTGCCACCCTATCCTATAAAAAAATATATCGCAGGTACGAGCGATACGGCCCGGCTTCGCACGATTTCTTTATCTCGACAATAGCGCCACTCACCGTTTCCGATTGTGAATCTGAACTATCCAGGGACGCACTCAAATAAAAACACCAAAAATTATATCAAAATCTTATCATGTCCAGATATTTAGGAATTCATTGACAAACACACGTACAGAAGAATTATATATATATATATATATATATATATATATATATATATAAAGGCAAAAGGCAGACATGTTTCTGCCCTTTTCGACGACCCTTTGTCATGTGCTATTAAAAATCCTTAAATTAGCAAAAAAAAAATTGTGGGACACACTTAGGCAAAAAACTATCCTCTCAATTTGGACCAAACTGCACTCGGTGTGCAAATTTGATTAAAATCGGTAAGTAGGTAGTTTAGAAGTCGATCGCGGACAAACAACGTGACACGTAATTTATATATATTAAGATATTTAGAAATTCATTGACAAACACACGTACAGGAGAACTATAAGAAAAAACTCAGTTTTTATTTCGCTGATATATATAAATATTATAGGTAATATTTTAGTGCTCACAATAATACTTTTTTTTAAAGTAGTCGAATAAGTAGGTCTGTCCGAAAGGTCTTACCGCGACAGCAGTCTGTAAATGGTCAGGCTCGCTCCGATTTACACAACGGTGTTATGAAAGTCAAACTCAGTACTCCTACACGGTTTATTTTTTATGCCCACGATTTCATCTTATTTGGAATCTTGAGATTTACAAACAAGATAGTAAACAGTATCAAAAAACTTATGATAGATTGATCGAATAAAAAAAACATATTGTGCTATTAGGCAAGATACCAGTACAGATGTGCTGAGAATGCGTTGAAAATGCATAAAAAAGTTACGCGGCTAATATACAACCTCTTCCTATTTTGACTCGGTTAAAAGAATAACATGTTTCTATTAGGCAAGATACTAGTGCGGATGTGAGAGAATGGCCACATATGCGTACCAAACGGTTTATTTCATTGTTTGTAATACATAAATCTAAGTAGTGGAATAACTTAAAAGTGTCTCTTACCATCAAATAACAATATGAAAGTCAAGAGTGCGCCTTTAACTTTTTTTTGTATGCTTTTGCGCATGAGTACGCTTCTGTCTACATCACCACATGCACTGGCTTACAGTAAGCAAAAAATAGCCATTCGTCTAAGTTTGTGAACCACTCTTAACATAAACATTTTTATTTTACTTCGTGTGGTTATTAGTGTAATTCAGGGGTTCCCAAACTTTTTCAGTTCGCGGCGCACTTACCTACAGATTTACTATTTTGTCTCTGCGTCCTAGCTAGTCAAAATAGGATAAAATGATACTATCTACATAGATACATACAAAAATTACAGAATTCTTAGAGCTTTTGAACCTAAAGTTGAATTTTTGACCCATTTTAGAGCGTAAATTGACGAGTGTGTGACGTATGCAGCGCGCGGGATTTGTATGGTATATTTTATACCTGCGAATACCTAAGTTTAATTCCCGGAGAATGGTCAACAGAAATGCCTCATGAAGCCACTATTTGCAAACTAAGACGTACCAGTGATCCGCGGCACATACTTTGAGAACACCTGGAGCAATATTTTGAAGAAAAAATAGTTGAAGACGTTAAGGAGTATGTTAGGGCTGAATCTGAATAACAGGGTGAAGAATTATGTGATAAGAGAAGAGTGTGGTTTGCAAGATGATGTTGTGACCAGGATTAAGAAAGGAATGCTTCGGTGGTTTGGTCATGTGGAAAGAATGGATGAGGAAAGAGTGACAAAGAAAATTTATGTTGCAGAAGTGAATGGCAGAGTCGGAAAGGGACGTCCTAGGCGAAAATTTATCGACCAAATTGGCGATTTATTGAAAACGGGCCAAATTAGGAGTACCCTTAACCGACGAGCATGCATGCGTAGATGTATGGATGTGAAGGAGGCGAGAGAGGTGTGTCAGGATCGTGCCAAATGGAAGTCTGTAGTCTCTGCCTACCCCTCTGGGTGACAGGCGTGAGTGTTTATGTTTATGTTTACGGCGCCTCTACACGTTGGCCAACACAGTGGCGAATGTAGTGGCCAATAGCATTGGCCAACGTGTAGACGGGGTGTTTGGGCTTCATTGGTATGTATTGGGACGATGGCCCACAAGTTGGCGCGAGATCCGTGTGGTGTCGGTTTTTTACAAAAGATCAAAGGATTGTTGGCAGAGTTTGGTCGCCTCGTCCACACGTTGGCCGCGCGTTTAGTTTGCTACAAGCTCCCAGAGTGATTACACGCATCTGATTTAAAGTTTATATTCAAGCTTTGTAGGATGGATGCCCCAATTACCAGCCTTTTAGTGCCAATTTCAACTTTAAACATTCCTACTACTTTAATTAGCGCGATTTAATTATTTTTAAACATTTGTTTTAATCGATTAACTATTTATCAAAAAAATAACGAACATTTATTTAAAATCAGATTATTGAGAGAACAATTTTAAAATGAAAAAAAAAATGAAGCACGTCGTTTATACGTGGTAGAACCATGCAGTTATATTAGAAGTATAGTTGTAGCACGAATGGGTCGGCTCAACCGGGGAAGGACCACGCTCTCACAGAATATTAGCGTAAAATAGTAGCTTAATGATGCCGTGTTTCGTAGAGTGAGTATAGAGAACCAGAGACCCTTTTTAAAGGAAACGAGGCATTTCATCTTAGTCCTCACGGTTGAGAACGCATGAGTTTTTCATTTATGTTCTAAGTTATAATTAGTACCTATTATTAAGTCAGTGTTAATTATATTTATTGCTATTGTTTTTGTCTTTCTCAAAAAATAATTATATTACCAAATAAATTATAAGGTGTTTTTTATATACATCAAATGTCTGATAGAAATGCAAGTACATATTTTGCTAAACTTTAAAATCAAAACCCAATTTTAAAACATAGACTAATCGATTATAACTCCTTTAACTTTAAAATAAGTTAAGTTCTTATTAATGGTATTTATTCCAGTTTATGATGCATGTAAAGAATAAATAAAGCTAATCGTATATCGTATTTCTATTTACAGTCTATTAATATCCACTATTCTTTTATAATTATTTTATAAAAACGTAACCCCCACACTTGGATTTTCTCATGTATCGCGGAGGCAGCTTGCAAACATAAATTGCACAAGGACACACATCCAGACCCCAAACAATTATTTGTAGGATATACAAATACATGTTCCGTGCGGGATTCAAACCCGCGGCCCCCGGCACAGCTACTCATTGCTAAGCCACTGCGCCACGGAGCCGTCGTTCGTCCGCACATTGGCCCGAACCGAAGTAAACTGAACGACCTTCCAACGTGTGGACGCCGTCACCAACTCTCGGCCAATATATTCGCCACTACATTCGCCACTGTGTTGGCCAACGTGTAGAGGCGACATTACGTTTAATAGTTGAGAACCCTAGTCGCCATTGTTAGAGACATACGAGACAGCTACTGAAATTAGGTTAAAAGATGTAGGTAGAGGACTTGCTTGCGTCATAAAGTGCTGCAGAATTGACGTAGAAATATAAAAACTTTATATCGAGGTTCAATTGTGGTTAGAAAGCTCAATTTCGTCCATTTTTATAAGGGTTATCTGATAGTAAGTGGATGCTGTGGGTCATAGACATATTTTGTTATAGGTAAACGAGCATACGACTCACCTGATGTCAAGTGAACATGTGTGAGCCTATAAACAACTGCAACACCAGGGGAATTGTAGGTGAATTGCCGGCCTTTTAAAAAGGAGTAAGCTCTTTTATTGAAGGTCCGTAAGACGTATCGGTCCGGAAAAATCGCCGGTGGTAAACAATTCCACAGAGAGGCTGTACGAGAAAAAATAACTCCTAGTGAAACACACAGTGGTGGCCAGCCAAGCATCCAGATGGTGTGGAATGGTATCGGGAGTTTTGCCGCATACATATAATGCATATATATAATGCCTCGTTACCTACACTCACCGTACGGTACGAAGCACAGTAATATTAATCCGCTGTTACACGCTGGTATTTTGTGAGAACGTGGTCCATCACTTGTCCAGCCAATCTATTCGTGATCCAGCCACAATATTAACTGCAGAGAGGCTCTACCACATATCATTTTCCCCGTTCATTTTTGAGGATAGAATTTGTGGCGTCATGTATTTGAAAAAGAAAAATAAACTAAGGCACCTGTCATCATATTTTATATTATTGTTTTGTTTTGTCAATTCTGTCTGTTTATAAAATATGAAATATTCTATGTTGTTAATCCATTAATAAATTTCTGTGCTATGCTTTGTGCTAAATTATAAAGACTATTGTATATGTGAACTATTTAATTGTGAGAACTGCTCTGCTTACAATAAACTTTTATAGAAAGTGATTGGTGAGTTGTTTATTGAAGATCTCTGCATACATCACTTCAAATTGATTGAGACCGAGGGAGTCTCTTAGAGAAAAAAATACGTGTGGCACTCGGTGACTGCCGCGGTAAAGCATAGCATTTTTTATCAACTTATGCAATTATAATTATTTATTTATTTTATTTATGCAGTTAAGTCTTTGATATTGAATCAAGTTACACTTTTTGAGCGTGGTGACCGATAAGAAAACAATTTTTTTTCTCTTATTGAATAAATGAGAAGTTAATATTGTTTAAAATATTTTTAATATCTTACAATACATGTAGGTTATTCAGGAATTTTTATCATTGAGTTAGCAGCTAGTGTACACGCATACGTCTAGTCGCACGCAACAAACACCGTGCTGAAGTCTGCCGAGTGCCGAAGTCTGCCGAACTGAAACGACGTTAGACGATGCACGGCTTTCAACGCCACACCTCCGTGCCCGCCGGAGTGGGGAGCGTGAGGTTTTATTCGTTACGGAATTTCTGGATTCGGTCCCCGCGCTCAAGCCCCGCGATAGAAGCTATGCAATAGCTTAAAATTTAACAAAATAAATATATTAACTTTAGCCTCTCAGTATATATATTACGTTCACAAAAACAAAAAAGTTTTACTAAAAAAATATAACATACACTGTAAACACTAGGAGCAAAGGCAAACTGGTGATAACAGTTTCTCGACAGTCGGTCAGTACCTAATTCATTCTTGGGGCAATGTATCCGCTATTACAACAAAGTCCCAGATAGCATAATATGTACAAGGTCTCTCTATTACCAAGTTTAAATGAGGTGGTCGCTTCTAAGCTGTTTCTAAAACTAATTTTGTAAATATATTGTATATTGTAAAAAATCACATTGTATTTTTTTTAAAGTCCCGCTGAGTTTCTTACTGGTTCTTCTCAGCGTGGTAAAATAAACAATGACTTTCAATAAGAATTACATGTACCTAATCTATATTGATTAAAAAAATATTCTATTCTATTCTATTGATCATATTCTCCGTGGACGATCAACAAAATGTTTTACGGGATATGTTTGGAATGTTTAAATCAAAATAAATTTGCGCTGAAAATTGAACAGATATATGACTGTATAAACCAACTTCTTTTCTATTTATCAACGTGTTTTTATTAGCTTCGTATTGCTAATTTTTTGTTAAGATAGATAGATAGATAGATAGAACACTTGAGCACCCAGAAATCCTTACAGATGTGATACGGGGACACCCCCGCTCTCCCCTCCTGGCGGAGAGATAAATCTTATCATTTGAGTTAGGTCTATATGATTTTGTTTTTAATTTTTCTCAAGAACGGTGTATTAACTTTTCATGACAGTTGTGTTGGGGTGTAGGGGACACTCCCCTCTCCCTCCCCTGTTGTGTTTTCACTAACTTGTAGACGGTCGATTGACTTAAAAATTTGCACAATTGAAGTATACAATCATTCATTAACTACCTGATCAAAATCACTGGGATAAAATAAAATAATTATCAGAATCATCATCACAACTATGATCAACGCGTGTTGTTTAAGTTTTTTTTAAGTGTTATATTATTATTTTATTTTAAATAGCTTAACAACTAAATAGGTACTAGCTTTCCAGGCAGACATTGTTCTACCCTTTTCGACGACCGCAAAAACAAAATTGTGGGTCACTCATGGGCATAAAAACTGTCCTATCTCTCAAGTTAGACCAAACTGTACACGGTACGCAAATTTGACTAAAATCGGTTAAGTAATTTAGGAGTCCATCGCGGACAAACAACGTGACACGTAATTTGTATATATATTAAGATATTATAGCCAGTGCTAATAAGCGCATAAAATCAACATCGAACGTCACTTACGGCGCAGCAGACGTTAAACCAGTCGGAGCTTCGAAAGTGAGTGTTGTTACATTGGCCAATTTGCATAAGAATTGCAGGTTCGATTTCATAACGCGCAGAGCGTAAAATAATAACAGGTATCGATGAGAAATGCATTAAGTTACTGGCTATATAAAAACAATACAAAAAAGAGGACGTTGTCTGTATGACCTACAGAGTTTCTCTTCGTCTTCGATCGAACCTTATTTTAAAACGGAAATATTTAAAAATAAGTTGTCGTTGAAAGTGAAATTTTAATTCTTACGTCTAAAAAATAATAATATTTTATCACCGGCTTATAATACAAAGTCGCGTGTTTGAATTCCATTCAGATTTTATGGTCTTAGACGGTTGTTTATGGATGACGAATATCTCAGACCGTAACGCGAAATTGAATATAGATGCCAATACCGTAACCATGTAGGTGTAGAAACCTATCTGCGTAAGTACTTTCCGCCCACCGACTTTCGCCGCAAAAGCTATAATAGAAACAACGCATCTGTGATCTCTGTGATATTTAGATTATTTAAGAAGTTGGGGTGGCAAACGAGCATACGATCTACCCGACTGTAAGTGAATGCCGTGGATGGACCTAACACGCACATCTATTCTCGATTAAAAATCAAAATTTTTTGTGGATATTATATTATTATATGTTTATTATATTCATTAACTGCCTCGTTGGTCTAGTGGTAGTAGCAGTGAGACTGCTGATCATGAGGTCCTGTATTCAAATGCCGGGTCGGGTCGTTTGGCCGTGTGGTTTTTTTCACAATTTGCGCACTTTGGCTCTTCCTCTCTTGGGCAAAGGCTAGCAAAATGCTCTCCGGCACAGCGAACGCATTTCACTGGCCTGAAGCAGTTTGCGGAGGCGTGGCCGAACGCCTGGCAACGGTGGCATTGTGACGGTCCTGTCTTCCTCTGCCAGGCTTCGATGACTACTCCCCTCATATAGAGGAGCTCGTCAATCCGGTACAGGTCTTGTAGCCGCTCCAGGCTCAGGTGCTCTAGCTTTGCATAGTAGAGGCAGCCCGGTTTGCATCTACGTGGTGGTATGGCCTTCACGTAGGTGATGGGGAAGCCTTTTGCCCGGATAGCCTCCTCAATCATTTTGGGATCCGTGCCCACCGGCAGGCTCCGGATGCCCACTTTAGTGGGATTCTCTTCTGCCGGGGTATAACAATACCACGACATGGTTGGTAGTTTCTCGGAGAGTTCGACCATGTATTTTTGTATTGTTCGGAACTCCTCCGGACTTTGGGGTGCGAACCTTACACCCTTCCCGAAAAGACGGGCATTAGGAGGGTGGCCCAACTTTCTGTTGAGCTCCTCGAAATGCCTGGTCCAGTCCGGGGGGCATTCAGCAACAATCGGCGGACATCTCGTTTTTTTCTTTTCTTTCTTAGATTTTTGTGGCTCTTCCGCCGATTGTGGTCGTGGTATTGCGGGGGCCGCAGCCATGTGGGCATAGCTCGTTGATGGCCGCTGTCCGTCATCTTGTGATAGCCCGGACGGGTTGGTAATCTGCACCGGGGATGATCTTCCGGCGGATGCAGCTAGGGTCGCATAGGTTGTGGAGCCCCAGCTGTAGGACTCCTCACCTCCTTGCTCGTATTGGGCCGAGTCGTGACTACGCCGGTCCGGTGAGATGGATGGTGGTCATTACGGTGGTGATGGCGATTTAGGTGAGGTATGGACCTTCTTCCTAGTCGCCGGTTGGGGCTCCTCATCATCCGATGATGGTGGTGATGATGATTTCGATAGCGTTGGATCGTGAGAACCGATGCGCTGCAACGCTACCCGATTGTAATTGTTGTAGATGGACCTAACACGCACATCTATTCTCGATTAAAAATTAAAATTTTTGTGGATATTATATTATTATAATGTTATTATATTCATTAACTGCCTCGTTGGTCTAGTGGTAGTAGTAGTGAGACTGCTGATCATGAGGTCCTGTATTCTAATGCCGGGTCGGGCCAAAAAATCAATTATTGAGTTTTTCCGTCAAGAAATTCTCAGTGGTTGCCCGAAGTCGGGCAATTGACGGTGTCTCACCCCCATGCCTCGGAAAGCACGTAAAACCGTTGTGCCTGCGATTGATCTCTTTCCGGTCGTGTCGGTTTATCGTCCAATCGGATTTTGAGAGTGAGGGAATATAGAATGCACCTGTACATACGCATACACTTGGGCACTATAATCCTGTCCTGGGCCGATGGCTAGTCTCTGTTAAGGCAGGTCGCCGTGACCGAAATTCGGTCTGGAGGACATTATTATATGTTTAATATGTTATATTATGTATTTATTTTAAACAGGAAAACTAACAGCTACGAGTATTTATGAACACTGTGTGGTACATATGTAAAATACGAAGTAAGCCTATAAAGAGTTTTCAGAAATGGGTAATCGGTCAGTTGATGTCAATTGGATTTTAAAAAATGCCGATGCATTGTCCTCCCTGAGGAGTTTGATGTAACACCTCGTTGCGCCAGTAAAACCGGTCTTCGGTTTTCGTCACTTAACGAACGGCGCGCATCCAGCGTGAAATAACGCTGCTATTTCATGCTGTTGTTTCACGCTGGCTTTATGTACGAGCTTAGTCTTTCGCCAGTCAAGCCGATCCATTCTTGCTGCAGTCATATTTTATTGCAACATGACTCTTATAGCAGTCACTTACCATCAGGAGCCCAAGACTTTTCCGATCTTATTAAATAAAGTAATTTATTAATAGTCTAGGATTAAAAGAAGCGTTTACCTACTTCTGAAGTAAACACTTCTGAAATGTAAAGTTTCTTAAGGGAATTTGACACTTGCTTTCAAACTTTACAGTTTTATATTACGTATATTTTTCACGATCCTGGACTTATTGAAATAGTTCAGTTCAAACATGAAACTTTTTTTAAAGGTAGGGTGACAAACGAACACACAGTCCACCTGATTGTAAGTGATTGCTGTGGCCCATAGACATCTACATCTATCCTCGATTACGAAACAAAATGCAGATGCGTTGTCACCCATGAGGACTAAGATGGAATGCCTCGTTTCCAGTAAAAATGGTGTCCGGATCTCTACATTCACCATCATGGTATTCTGTGAGAGCGTGGTCCTTCCCCGATCGAGCTGACCCATTTGTGCTACAACTATACTTCTAATATAACTGCAGTATGGCTCTACCACGTATGAAAACGTGGCGTCTTCAAGGCAAAATTGAATAGGTCTTTACGTTACGCTAAGCTACACTAAGACTGTTACGCTAAGAAAGTGGGATTTAACATCTAGGACTTCATCACCACTCACAACTAGGTGAGATTGTGATCAAGGACTGGCTTGTAATAGGCTAAAAAAAACGGTCGGAGTTTGCGGTCTTCACCCTTTTTGTTAACTTCTAATCTACTGTCGCTTTGAATTTTTTTATGTATAATTAGTATAGAGAAACCCAAAGCATAGCCACCTCCATAGCATTGACCGACCTTGAGCGTCCTCATACGACCAGCAGTAAAGGACCACTTCTCAGATCCATAAGGGTTATAAGGGTTTCTCTGCGTGATGAACTTAGAATTGAGGATATCCGAATTAGTAAGCTGAAGTGGCAATGGGCCGGCCATATAGTTCGAAGAACCGAAAACCGATGGGGAAAAAAGGTTCTCGAGTTGAAGCCTCGTACAGGAGTAGTGTAGGGTGATCCCCCACTAGATGGAGTGATGACCTGGTAAGACATACAAGAAATCGATGGATCGAGGTGGCTCGGGACAGTGCTTTGTGGCATTCTTTGGGGGAGGCCTATGTTCAGCAGTGGACTTGTGAAGGGCTGTAATGACGATGATGGTGATGAGTTAGTATAGTTAGTACAGTAGTAATGTGTAATTCCGTATAATTATTACTTACTGCAATGCCACCCTACACGTAAAAGTGTCACAATCTGTCCGAAAACGCCGCGTGTCGTTATGTTAAAATGAAGGCCAATTTAAAGCATGTTTCTTATGACAAGATTGTTTTAGAGATAAGCGACACGAGATGAATCTGTCCACTATCACATGTCTGGCGATACGATAAAAACACGTTATGTAATCGTGACGCACTTACAAGAAACTTTTAGACGAGAAACTTTCAAAGCAATTATTTCTAGCTTCTTTAAGTTTCGCCATGTGGGTGTTCTCGTCTTGTGGGTGTCATAAGTTGAGAAACGGAGATTCCTTGACAGCAAAAGTGCTGATGATCTACGAAAGGTAAGTTGCGCAAGGTTCTGACAGTAGCCTAAGGCTCAATATACACTTTTTTTATAGGCTAAGGTGACAAACGAGCACACAGTCCACCTGATGGTAAGTGGTTGCTGCGGCCCATACACTTCTACATCTATCCTCGATCACGAATCAAAATGCAGATGCGTTGTCACCCGTGAGGACTAAGATGGAATGTCTCGTTTGCAGTATAAAGGGTCTCCGGTTCTCTACACTCACCATACGAAACACAGCAGCATTAAGCTGCTATTTGACGCTGGCATTCTGTGAGAGCTTGGTCCTTCCCCGGTCGAGCCGATACATTCGCGCTACAACTACTACTAATGTAATACACTGCTGCAGAACGGAATTGAAGCGAATTTTTGTAACGAAATTGTACATAGTAAAATGAGTTATGTTAACTGAGTAACGCACTAACTCGATATGAACCAAAAAAGAAGTCTGTGTCTTCCGGGGAATTCCCGAGGATTCCCGTAGAGCTACTGTCGGCGAAGTCTGTGGAATAATTTTACAACACCCCCCAACCAACACAAAAGCGAACCAGCAATTCGCTTGAAGTGGCGCGAAGGGCGTGGAATCTAGAGTCTAGACTAACTTTTCTACAGGCCCAAGGCGACTGTCGCATAGGCTGTAGGCGCAGTCCCCGCACATTCCCGCACGTCGCGGCGAAATTGACGCCTCCGTTCCATTCCATTCCGCCGCAATGTAAATTGAGCCTAATGGTTTAGATACAAACAGCAAAACTATTAAGTCATAGGTTTGAAACCGACAATCAACTACTGCCGTGAACCACTACCAGTACTACCACCTTTTATTAGGCCTTGCATTCGAATATTCGAATAATTCGAATAATATAATTGTCCAAATATTCGAATATTAAATCCGCTAAATTCGAATATTTAACCCATTTTCTGAAGCCAAACTCGGAATATTCTACAAATAACTTAAGATTCCCCATATTTCGATTATAGGGCGCTCCGCGCCGGTGTTCCAGTGCGGTGGTGTTGGTAGTTTGGCGCCTTTGCGTGGTTATAATTTTGTTGTTTGTCATCGAGGTTTTAGTCTTTTTGAGTGAGTTTTGTATGCCAACGGCCTAATCGTCTACTCATCTAACCAGATAAGGAATAACTTAATATTTTGCAGGGCAAGTTAGCATCCTAAGATCTATCTTTGGAAGAAGACATAGCATTCGTAGTGACTGCAAGAGTGATGTGTGCTATGAGTCGACAAGTGCCTTTGTATCGTCAATTATGCTTCGCACATGATGTGCAGTGCTGGATGCTATATACAAAAAGAATCATGATGAGCAAAAAGAAGAAGGAGAAGAATCTGAAGGTAGCAAAGAGTAAACAAATGAGGATACTGACTCTAACAGCGATAGTGAGGGAGGAGAATTTGCAGTTGAGCAACATCTAAACATAGGCCGAGACCTACATTTATACGGGGATGTAAATTTAAAAATTTAATACAGAAAGTGCGAAAAAATAGTTAAATTTTTTAGGAAGTCACCCACCAGAAAAGCGATTCCTGATATTTATCTTCAAGAAGAGCTTAATAAAATGGGTTTAATCTTAGACTATAAAAACAGGTAGAGCATTTTTTGCCGATATGATCACAAGATTTTTGGCATTAAAAGACCCTATTTTAAAGATACCCCGTTTAGTTTAGGTGAGCTAGCTTTGCTGCAGGAATTGTCCACTTCTTTGAATATTGTAGAGGCGCTGTGCCAAGATAATTCAAATCTGCTTTCTGCGGAAACAGCCCTTCAATTTATGGTTGCAAAACTCAAAAGGTGAACAGATTTATTAGTGACAGGCTACTCGAAGCTCTGAAGAATAGAATTGCTCAGAGACGCCTAACAAATTTGATCTGCACATTGAAATATCAATGTGGCATTGATCTGACTATCATAAATTCTAATACTGATAAATAAAAAGAGAAACTAAAATTACGGCTTATAGTTTAAGACACGGAAATAGATTATTGCTACCAACTTCTAAAATGAAGCTCTTTTCCTCAGGGCCTTACATAATGTCAATAAGTGTCTATAATAAACTACCAAACTCATTAAAAAACGAAACAAATGATCATATTTTTATAAGACAATTAAAAGTGTTTCTAATCAATAAATGTTATTATACTTTATATGAATACCTGAATGACAAATGTAATAATGATAATGAAAACTATAAATAAATGAATGAATAACACGAATAATGATAGTATAATAATAAGGAATAATTTAAATATAATGAATAATATAATAATTATAATGAATAATAAAACATTTTTGCGTCCTCCTCTGTTCTAATTTGCTATACCCGACAGGGTCCATATTGTGAAAATTGAATATTATTAATTTCTACATTATGGAATGCAAATAAATATATTGTATTGTATTATTTTGATATATAAATATTTTGATTTACTGAAAATCTTTCTTTTAAGTCTTTTAAGTTTTGTAAGTAATATATAAGTTTGTAATGATTTTATTATTACTTATATAAATATTATGACAATACTCAGAACTCGATTTATAAGACTGTTGTATAATTGTGCTGTGGTTATCTTGTTAAGCACCTACTTTTTATGGTTTTTATAGGACTGCATTAGTGCCATAACTAATTCCAAACAGTTCTTCAATTTTTAACTATGATTTTGTTATGATTCAGAGAAATTAGACTCTAAGTAAGACAATGGCAATAAAAATATGATTATTATATTAGCTTTTGTTCTTCTTTAATTATTCGAATAATTCGAATAATACCCGAAAAAAAGTCGAATATTCGAATACCAAAAAATTTCGAATATTTGCAAGCCCTACCTTTTAGTCATGAAGAAATGCCTACGAATACCTGACTAAAATACAGATATAGACTAAAATAACATAGCACATGTGTATATATATATATATATATATATATATATATATACATATATATATATATATATACAAATATACAATATATATATGTGTGTGTGTGTGTGTGTGTGTGTGTGTGTGTGTGAGTGTGTGTGCGTGTGTGTGTTGCTATGCTCTGAATAAACTATATTACTCCAATTATTTAATAAATATTCAATGTACATATTTCTTACATTGACACACTTTAATACCATTATGATTATTTTACTAAAGTGGGTCAACGATGTGTACTAAAAATAAAATTTTATTATAATAATGTAGGTAGGAACGACGATCGATTAATCGAAAGTATCGAATCGTTTTAACCCGAATACCTGACCAATGGTTCTCGATTTACAAACGATCGATTAACACAGGCCGATTTGGTAGTGCTCTTTTTATAGAGCCGTAAGGTATAATTATCTCCAAAGGAAAAACAACTCAATCCCAACAAAATGTTTCACTTGTCAACTGTAATAGAAGTTCTCGTAATTTACGTGTAATTAGTTAAAGTTTCACGATAACACAGTTATACTAAAACCGTCAACTTTTTGCGAAATGAGCTAATCTTATCGGACATCCGTACAAATATATAAGGAGAAATGTGTGTATTTTTTGTTTGTACAAACACGCTGATTCGGTTTTATTGTAACAAATCGTTATGCCTATCTATACTACGATGATTTTATTTTTAACACGTTTTTAACCAACTTCAAAAAGGAGAAGGTACTCAATTCGACTGAATGTTTTTTCACGTGTGTTACCTCAGAAATGATTTCTATGCGAATCGATTTTGATTCTTTTGATTTTTTATTCAAATTTGAACAAGATCTGACCAGCAGTTTTTGAGTTACCCTTAATAATGCGTATTTAATTGACTATGCATACATTGATTCGGTTCGGTTTATTTTTACCACTTGTCTGTTTGTACAAATACGTTGAACCACTATTGTAATAAATCTTTACGTCTACACTACGATGCCTTTTTAACACGTTTTTATTAACTCGCTTTGGTATAATCTGTTCGAGTTGAATTTAGTAATTGATCTAACTTGACCGATAAGCTAGAATTATATTTTTGACATAGCTCAAAATCGGATGACAAGGCAAGAATATGAAAATAACGTGGTTTTTGAAAATAGTAAATGTAAGCTTTTTAAATTTCATTTAAAAAGCTTACATTTACTTACTTAACTTAACTTTTTATTTTATTAAATAGAAGTTACAAACGAAAATGTTACCGCCATTATTACCTCTTAAATAACGCACGATAACACAATCAGTCTGTTAAAAAAAATGGAGTTTAGAATCATCTCATATACAGCGCAAGGTATTATAATATACGAGTAGATGGGGTAGAAAAATCAAGCGTTAACAAGTGGTAAAATTAAAAATTTGTACTACCGACTGCAATATAAATAAAATGCGAACTTCATCAATGTAGTCAAGTCAATTAAATACGCATTATTGAGGATAACTCAAAAACTACTCGTCAGATCTTTATCAAATTTTTATGAGACCACACTAGAAGCACCAGGTTTCAAATAATTTTCATCAAATTATATATACCTCTCCAATACCTCTTTATTTTTGAAGTCGGTTAAAGTTAAAGTGGAAATGGGCCATATAGCTCGATAAACCGACAGCTGTTGGAGGCGTAGGGATCTCGAGATTAAGCCTTGACCCAATAACCAGTGTATAGCGGGCCCACACTATACGGAGTGACGACGTGATAAAATGGCAGCAGGCACATATTCGAAATCGATGAACGCAGGTGACTCAGGACCGTGCTTTGTGGCATTACTTGGGGGAGGCCTATGTTTAGAAGTGGACTTGTGAAGGGCTGTAATGATGACGATGAAATATGTTTTCTGTCTCTATCTGTTAAACATAGCGTGCCATGTGAAGTGAAATATAAGTTTAACAGTTATATTCGTATGCGCATAGAACAAACATTGGTCATTTTATGTTCCACTAGCTGTGCCCCGCGACTTTATCCGCCTGGAATTTATTACGATTGGATTTCATGGGTTTTAACATCTTTTGCGCGGAACCCAATTTTTTTTTCTAAAATAAAAGTAGCCTAAGTGACTCCTTATAAAATCAGCTATCTGCCAGTGAAAGTGCCGTCAAAATCGATTCAGCTATTTCGCAGATTAGCCGGAACAAACAGACAGATAGACAAATGGACAGAAAATTAAAAAAAATGTTTTTTCGTTATAAGAACCGTATATATTGATATTATTCATTTAGTAAACAGTTGTTATTTTAACATTATAAACATAAACAGACACTTTAATTTAATTTTTGGTACAATCCAAACCAGGGCGATTAACTTTTTAAAGAGAGCCGCACTTTCTCAAGTTAATACCAAAATAGAGATACGAATAGCAAACAATAGGCTGGCATAATTAGCCTGGAAAGTTTCACTTCGAGGTAAACAATATAAATCTAACTCAACTTTGGACAATAACCGCCTACAGTTCAACCGCCGCTTTTTGCGTAATCTCTGGTTCCTGCCACAGGCTAATGACGACACAGAGTAATATTATCCCTGAGGCAAATGTTGTTAACTTCTATCTTCTATCCGTTCATATGGTTTGTGCTGCTGGTTTAATGTTACGGCTAATTATTAAATATTTTTTTAGTCATGTATTTCTTGCTGTTAACAATTCTTAAGGAAAAATACATAAATTGACTGTGTACGAAATTAGAAATAATAAGTTATTAATATATATATAAAAATATATATATATATATATATATATATATATCAGCTAAACATTTATTAATATTTTAATTCAAATTTCTACGTACTAATACTGACTTGACATATACGATAGATAAATATATATATATATATATATATATATATATATATATATATATATTATAAATGTTTTGACATTTGATAAATGCAGCCAGTATGTAGGTACACTAAAATGTATTAACTTGAATTAATGATATACTCACAACTGGTAAGCCACCATTTATCTTTGCCAATTTCTTAAACCAGATGGACTCCTCCATCCTCCTGTTATCTATTTCTGTCGTCAAATAGCAGTGCGTGCACTGCTGTGTGCCAGTCTGAAGAGTATAGAGTCAGTATAATCACAGGCTGTGGGGCATTGCATCTTAATATAAAAGTAATATACACCGACTTATAAGTTTTTAGTAATTTTGCCACAAAATTACTGCAATGAAGTTAATACCTATTTCCATAATATATACGCAGGATATAAAATAGTTTGTGATTGGGCGTTAGATTCTTGATTTGAGATCAATTTTACTAAGATAAGTCTAAAGTATTAAATGTATATACAGGTACACGAAACAACTCTCTGTCGTGTGAATAGTCTGTACATCACTGTTCACTGAAAGATGCGGAACACGTGTGGGTTGTACGAAAACAAATGATTCTGGGAGGTCGATATAGAAAAATATGTGTTTCATCTTTGATACATACGCTTTGAAAGATATTAGATAATAAAATATTAGGTGAATGTATTTCATTTATGGATCTATCCAAATTGAATTCGATGAAAACAAGTACTGAAATATGTGTACACCGTTAACTACAGGAACCTGTGATATTTCTTATTGTTATCTCCTACCACACACACGTAACGAAATGGGAAACAAAGGTGCGAGACGTTTGGCACACTGATAGCCAAAATTACTTTAATAATAAAAACCGTGTAGTGGCGATGTACGGATGTAGATTTTATACGTGGTAGAGTCATGCTGCAGTAAATATATTAGTAGTATAGTTGTAGCACGAATGAGTCGGCTCGACCGGGGAAGGACCACGCTCTCACAGAATACCAGCGTGAAATAGTAGCTTAATGCTGCTGTGTTTCGTATGGTGAGTGTAGAGAACCGGAGACCCTTTTTACTGGAAACGAGGCATTCCATCTTAGTCCTCACGGGTAACAACGCATCTGCATTTTGTTTTGTAATTGAGGAAGATGTAGATGTCCATGGGCCGCAGCAAGCACCTATTGTCAGGTGAACTGTGTGCTCGTTTGTCACCCTATCCTATATACAAAAAAAAATTCAACACCCCCATATTAACCCATGGATGTCTTAAAAGGCAACACAGGGAAACCAACTAGGACATTGGCAGCAGAGTTTTCCTTCTAACCTAAAAATAAAACACCGCGGTTGCAAGTTCACTTTCCAAGCGTGGCATCTACGATCCGTGATGAGTGATGACAGTGGATTTTTTTTACAGTTTAAGGGTGACAAACGAGCACACAGTCCAACTGATGGTAAGTGGATGCTGTGGCCCAAAGACATCTACATTTATCCCCGATGAAGAATCAAAATGCAGATACGTTGTCACCCCTGAAGATTAAGATGGAATGCCTTGATTCCAGTAAAACAGGTCTCCGGATCCCTACACTAATCACACAAAACACAGCAGCATTAAGCTGCTATTTTACGCTGGTATTCTGTGAGAGCGTGGTCCTTCCCCGGTCGAGCAGTTCTATTCGTGCTACAACCACAATATAACTGCAGCGTGGCTCTACCACGTATATTTTTATAGACTGTAACGATAAGTAAAGTCAGCACGGGAAAATGGCTAATGGTGAATGATATATCAGCCTGCAAGCTTACACACAACCTTGAAATGAAGAAAATTCGCCATCATTATCCTGTACTTATAAGCATTATTCTCTTAGCTTAATTGGAGCACATGGAGGGCGGAGTGTTTTGTTTTTAAATTTCGAATTTAAGTTAGTCAAGTGGTACTCAGCATTGGTATTATAGCGTAACTTCCACGAATATTGCAAATGAAATTCCAATAAAATACTATACGTGATATCTGAATCACGTTTTTACTAAGGATTTAAATATTTGTATGCGTCATTCAAACCGATTACTTATTATTGTTGCAACTATTTATCCGCATTTCTTGTTATTCATTAAAATGTACTTAATACTTATTATGTTACCATAAATATTATTGTATTGTATTACCTTAAAGAGACGATAGCGTCACCAACCATTTTTACTGGAAACGAGGCATTGAAATAAAATGATTTTATTCAACATAGATTATTATAAAATACTTATTAAGTCATTTTTAATTTACAGCCATTTTTAAATTATAAGCCCAGCAGGATTTTTTTAAACATATTTAAATTTACAAAATGGTGGCGTGGTGGCATAGTGGCTATCACCTCATTATAAAAGGGTTATTTTCATTTATGTATTCATTTATATTATAACCCTTTTTGTACAATTTCTCTTTAATAAAACATTTAAATTTGTTTAATGACAAATTTTGTACACATTCCATCTTAGTCCTCACGGGTGACAACGCATCTGCATTTTGACTTTTACTCGAGAATAGATGTAAATGTCTACGGGCCACAGCAACCACTTACCATCCTAAGTTACCATCAGGTGGACTGAGCGCTCGTTTGTCACCCTTATACTATTAAAAAAACCTAACTAAATTACCGCTATCGTTACAGCCTACAGTTGAACACAGACCTTCCACATAAATTAGAAATATTTGCCATAGTTGCCACGTAATCACAGAGTATGCGAATAACCTCTGGTCGATCTCCTGCGACACCAATAAAATTGTTGTTTGCAATTACGGTGAAGAAACATGCATGTCTGAGAAATAAAAAAAATATTTCGAAGACATGTGAAGTTCGCCAACACGCATTGGGGCAGCGCGGCGGGCTCTTCCGTACCATAAAACCCTCTCATACATAGGCTGTAACTTGAACTATTTTGCCACGTTAGGGTAGGCGGGTTGTCAACCGCTGTTTTTTATTTCTACTTGTTATTTGGAAGACGATGCTGCCTTTCTCCTGGTTTGTTTTCCATGGTCACCTCTTAAGACACACACAGGATTATATAGCGTGGTGGATATTACTTAGACCAACCACTACACGTTCAACCTAACCAAATTACTGGCTAGAAATAGCTACACGACTAACTACTTAGATTAAATCAAAATTCAGAAAGTTCTCCTCATAATACCTTGCATTGTTAGTAAAGACTAACATAACGGTACTTTCAAATAAAGAAATGAAAAAAATACACGTAACAACTAAAACTTACTGCGCCCAGTAGTCCTCCCAACTCTTGTCCTTAGTTGAACCGTAGCCTCTCGGTAAGGTCGCCGTTCTCCCCTTCCCGTTGAGAGAAGCAGACGAACCTCGCTTATCAGGCAGACTGAGCATAGAGAGCCTCTGAACAGGCTCAGACCGAAAAGACTGGAAGGAGATCTGTGACACCGCATCGTCAGACTTGAGACTGGTTTGAGATCCGCGTAGCTTTTCGTTATGGTTGAGATCTACGCTGTACTGACTTCTGGTTTCACCATTGAGGGACTTGCTGCCGGAATTTATGTCACTGTTCACCCTCATCAATGGAGGCCTCGGTGCTTGTCGACGAATCTCGTACGAATCGGCTTTATTAAACGACGGAGTCCTTTTCGGCTTTGGTGATTCCTGAACGTTTACCACTGAAGGCATCTTGGACTCCTTCTCGAGATCAATCTCGTGCTCCAGCTGCGTTTGCACGTGAGCGAGCATCTCCTCCAAATCGCCGAGATCTGGATCCAAATTCATTTTAACGCGCCGCATTCTGTTTTCTCGGAATGTTCACTATCACAGTTATTTCACTTAACACGATTGTTTCACTGCTTAACAATAACTTAACTGATGGGTACTTTATTGCCTATTGTTTATCGAACAAAACGAAAGTAAACAATGCGACCCCGAATTCCAGTACAGCCCACAGCGGTGTAATAGAAAGACCGGTTAGAAAAACACATGCGCCTGCGCCGACGGCCCCTGCGCGAATGACATAGTAATCCATAGTCTGACAGGTAGCCTCAAACCTCAATGTCTGTCAGTTATCATTTGACATCCGATAAGTGAGTTAAATAGCCACTTCAATTATAAGCCTTAACCTTATCGCATTTAGGAGAGAAATAATTTAATAACATCGTAGCTTGATCGATCGTGTCCAACTATTTTAATGAATCATATTACTTATGAAATACGGTGGAGTTTTGATTGGACGATGTGCGACTTTAACGTTCATAAAGTTGGCATTTTAAAAGGAAAGTAGTTATTTCCTTCATTGCTCGCGGTCCGATATAAAAGCTTTATTGGGACAAATTAGAGAGGTCTGCGCGCTAATTCTTTAAGTGCAAGAACTGATTATTGTATGAACGTGTACTAGAATGGATCTTTAAATTTTTATACAAGTAAAAGATATAAACGAGCACACACCTTATTGTAAGTGGATATGTTCGGCCCATAGACACCTACGTCTATCCTCGGTGATGAATCAAAACAAAATATATACGTTTTGCCACCCTTGAGGATTAACATGGCTATTGCCTCGTTCACAGTGAGGAAAAGGGTATCTGGTTTCCGTCGCTCACTATACGAAACACAGCAGCAGCAGCACTATAGGTACTCTATTTCAAACTGATATTCTGTGTTAACGCGACGATGTCCCGATGGGGCACTCATTCCTTTTGCAGGTAGAATAGTACATTCTATAGGGTGGCTCTACCACATAAAAAAATTAAATAGAGTATAATACATACCTACTTTTTAATTTTAAATCAGAAGTCGTATTTTTAAAATTAAGTATAGCATCATATAATAAAGGAACGAGGGTTTAACTCACGAGTGTATGTTTTAAAAGTAGGTCGAAGCTTTTTTAATAATAATTTTCCCGGAGTTGGAAGATCGAAAACTTACGTGAATCTACTTTTATGCCCGATTCCTATATTCAAGAAGCGTTCCATTTTCCGTTACGATCAGTTTCATTATGTACGAAGTTAGTAAAAGCAATTTTTCTTATAAGCTGTTTGTTGGGCAACCACCGTCAACCTTAAAAATAAATGAACTATAAACATTTCAAGGTGTGTTTTATTTAGTACCTACATTATTTAACTTTTTGATATCAAGACCGACAAGCACAAATATCTGAATGAGCAGATACAAGGAAAGAGATCTCGCGGAAAGTTCAATGATTGTCTAGGATATTCTTACGGATATGCGAGCATTACGAACTATCAATAAATCATGCACAGGATTGGACTTTGTATGGAGCAGAGGCGTAAAACAGAGTTTGGTTAAAGCAGAGTTGTAAACTAGGATGAATGAAGATACTTAAAATCAATCGATTTATTCAATTTTAATTCCGTATCTTCCGTACCTTAGTTTGAATTTGTTATGACTGTATAACAAATTCATAACTAAGGTAACAATGGACGGACGGCTTACTCTGCCAGTCAAACCTATATACTTAATAATTATAAATTGTTATATTATAATAGAATTTTTTAAATTATTAATTTTATTCATAATGTTAGATTCATAATGTAAAATTATAAATACTAAAACAAGAAATACAGTATGATTTTTGAAAATTATTCAATATAGATTATAAATAATACTTATTGAGTCACTTTTTTTTAATTTACCACTGGTTCAGAAAAAAACCTCTGTCCTGGGAAGAACTAGCGGAAAATCCAGCGGAACTTTAAAAAAAAACAGCTAACAATCACGTATATAACAATTAACAACATAAAACAAATTACAAATAGATCCGTATGGCCGAACCGTTCGTTCTTTCCGGAACGGCATTCCGTATGCAAGTATGCAGCGGGCTTATTCCCCTTACATTTTATTTCTCATAATCTAATGAAACGGAAACCCGATACTACAAAACACCAACGGCTTAACGTGGTTTCCGAGACACGGAGTGAATGAAACACCGCCCAAATTCCTGACTTTGGGTTGCTTTTGAGGAATTCTTAACACACAATCCCAGTAAAGAATTTTGACTAGAACCGGGATTCAAACTCCAGACCGCATGATCGGCAGTCACAGATATTATATCAACTAGACCAACGAGACAGTTAATTTGGAGTAGTTAACAGTTTAACCTTATAATTTTAATAGCATCAGAAATCCAGGCATCTCTTACAAAAATCATGTTTTCGTGAAGTATTCAAAGTATAGACATAATTCAGGAATATGTCGAATTTGCTTTAGCGTTATGTATGTTATTATTGCGTATCTCATGGCAGTTGTATCAATCAATCATAAAATAACCTACATCTGGCGCGTACGAGACAATCAAGCCGGCTGATGAACCAAAACAACGCAGAACAATAGCAAGTGATTGCAATTAGTAATGTTGCTGTAAATTGAAATGTCGATAATGTTAAATCGCACTCCAATCATTATTTATACAAAATTCCGAATTTGATAATGAAAGTGATGTCAATTTTTAGTCCAAAGGTTCTCTCGTTTCTCCGCTTTCGACGGGCGTACCATACGTACATATTTTCAGAGTAATATGTCCACGATATGCCATTTCCTATTCGTCTAATAATTGATACTCGTACTTAAGCGTAAGGTGACGATTACACATTTATAATGTGTTAAATTATAACTAATGTGGGACTTAAGAGACAAAAGTTACTAGAGTACAGCCTATTATACATTATAGATTAACTTTCTTATACATTATAGATTAAGTTTTCTCACGATTAAACTGGTTATTATGTAATTAACAATTTTATTGGTGCCGGCGGGAAGCAATCGTATATTACAAAATTTTGCGAGATTAAGCAGCCTTCCTTGAATTACAGCATCTCTATAATATATATTTATGGACATTATGTAGGACGAAAGAGATCAAAATATTACCTTGTTGCTACCGTGAGTTGTTACTCATTAATAGACACGCAGTGAAGTAATTGATGAGTACTTTTTATCGACACATAAGTTACACAAGCACATCTCTAGTTGCGCTCACGCACTCAGTTTGATTGAGTGACGTCACACGCTGTCAACTAAGAGTTATCTAATTGTTACGTGTCCTTAATTTGCACAGGTTTGATTTAATTGGGTTGGACAGACAATAGTGTTTGTTTATATAGCATTCTATATGAAATTCATTTAATATGAATACCAGCGTAAGATATATCAACTTAATCCTGATGTGTTTCGTAACAGTAACTATCCAGTAACTATTTTATTCTATATATCTAGATTATAAATAATCACTTATTGAAAGTCACTTTTTTTAATTTACCATTGTATGTTACACCTAACAACACAAAACAAATTAGAAATACATATAGCTTGGTAGCTGCCAACCTTCCCAGGGTTTTATTATCATTTATCATACACAAATTCCTAGTATTATACTAACCCTAACGAACGTAGAGAACGGGGTACCCAGGGGTAGGGCGTGTGGGCGCGCGCGCGCGCGTGTGTGTGTGTGTGTGTGTGTGTGTGTGTTTGCGCGCGTGCGTGCGTGCGTACGTGCGTGCGTGCATGCTTGCGTGTGTGTTAATTTTTTTTAGTATGACATCCGGTTGTAGCCATATTGAATTTAGTTTACTGTCATGTCTTTAGTGACACTCACAAGATTAAATCAAATTGATTAACGATTAACAATCATCAAAATCGGCCCACGCGTTTGGTCTATAAACGCCACAAAGGAACAAACATACAAACACACAAACATACAGGCCGATAAACACATTACCCTCCTTTGAGTCACGCAGTCGAGTAATAAAAAACATCGACATTTCGCAGTCTGCGGGATCTTTAGCGCAATTACTCGAATACATTTCGTACGTGGCCCGATCCGCAAACTGCGGGAAGCTGCGCGGAGAAATCGGGTCGATCTCGGGTCACAACTAGAAAGTCAATCTTGATCGAGTTTAAACTGCATTTCTTGGAGCAATCTATTCTGCAGTTGTGAAGATAAGGGTCACATAAAAACGAACACACAGTCCAAATGATGGTGTGGCTCACAGACTACATTTCTACATCTACATTTGTTTAAATGCAGAATGCGTTGTCACCCCTTAGGTTAAAGATGCCGTGTTTCAAGTAAAAAAGGTCTTCGGTTCTGAAAACTCACTCAACCATACGAAACACAGCAGCAATTTTACGCTGGTATTCTTTGAGAGCGTGATTCTTCCGCGATCGAGCCGACCCATTCGTGCTACATCGTATAAAAATAAACGATCTTCCTCAGATTATATATATTTGCCTATAAAACTGCCGTTCTGCTTACTGGCCATCTCAAATAAAAATATTTTTTGTTTCGCTAAGAATTCTAATTTCAAATTAGTTTTATTTCAAAAAAATGAAATTCTTTTCTCAAAATTAGTTTTCTTTTTTATTGATAAGCGTTATGTTTTCATCGTATTTCAATGAGAAATTTGTTTTCCTGCATCCGTTCTGCATATTTCTACCTGAAAAATGAACCCCGTGGTCGAACTTTGAAGGAATAAAAAACACGAAGTCAATGATCGGCAGCGCGAAGTACGCGTCGAGAGACGCGCATTGCACTGCTCTACAGGCACACAAACGGATGAATTTTGAACCGCATTGTTACCTGCGACGAAAAAGGGATTCTGTTTGACAATCGCAAGCACTGAGCAAGTTGGTTGGATCCTCGTTCAGCACCTAAACAATGCACTAGATGAAAACTTACCAGCTTTGGTCAATCGGGCTCCTGCAAGACAACGCACGACCTCAAACTGCAAAACAGATGGTCTCCAAGTTACAAGAGCTGGGGTTTGGAAGCTCTCCGTCATGCGCCGTACTCACCAGACCTTGCGCCTACAGATCTACTATTTCCAGAATTTGGATGACTTTTTGACCGGAAAGAAATTCGATATCCGAGAGACAAAATACCTTTGAAGAATTTGTTGTCTCCTGTCCAGTTGACATCTTCAAGAGGGGTATAATATATAAGGGGTGAACCTATGGGCACTGATATTTTAGAAAAAATAAAAACTAAAATTTTGAATTGAATAAATAAGTACATTGAAATCTATCAAAATTCAAATCATATCCACCCTACTTTACGAACGGGAACAAAACAATAAATTTAGTAGGCATCTTAGTCCTTGTCACTTCGCAGGATCACAGGTTCACGGGTAAAAGGGCAAGTAATTGTCCAAAAAAAAATTTCAAACGTTTAATTCAAAGTTTTTGCTTTTATTTTTTGTAAAATATCAGTGCCATAGGCTTCTACTCTGTTCACATGTTACACCCTATTTTTTCAGACAGTTTTAAAGTAGCAAATTAAAAATATATATATGTAAATGTATGTATAATAGTATTATATCTATGTCCATTAGTCAAGTATATTTTATTATGTTAGATTGACATCGTATCCTATATTGCTGCTAATGACAACGTCCTGACCCTGACCCTGGCACGCTTTGAATACTTTTGAAGGTCTCTAAGATTGCGGGTCTTGTAACATTATTTAATCTGTAGTCGTGTATTTAAAATATATCGTGCTTCAATGCGATAACAATTTCCCTAAATGGCGTAACGCAAATAAGGAAAATCACAAGTGATGACCAAAACAATGATATAGATTAAAGGACATTTCATGTAAAATAATGTGGTTGATAGTTCCGTGGCGCAGTGGCTTAGCATTGAGTTGCGGCGTGAGGGCGGTGGGTTCGAATTCCACACGAAACCAGTAATTTTACGTGATAGAACCATGCTCCAGCTATATTACTGGTATAGTTGTAGCACGAATATAGGTCGGCTCGACCTAAATCACCAAACGAAAGCGTCAAATAGCAGCGTTAAGCTAAGTGTAGAGAACCGGAGACCCTTTTTACTGGAAACGAGGCATTCCATCTTAGTCCTCACGGTTGACAACGCATCTGCATTCGGATTTGTTGTCGAGGATAGATGGAAATGTCTATGGCCCATAGCAATAACTTACCATCAGGTAGACTGTGTGCTCGTTTGCCACATTTATAGTATAACAATATTATTCTGGGCCCTGGATGTTACGTTTTTGTGAAATTTATGTATGCAAATCAAATTTCGAAGGAAATTCTAGTGTGGAGGTAGTAACGCTATTTAAAAAAGAGAAGGATAACATGAAATGAGTTTTTTTTTAGACAAATAAGCACGCTTTGATCCAAATTATCATTATTCCTGATCAAAAGTCTACCACTAAACATAATTCCTCACCCATATTATACCCCATAGATCGCGTACCGCAAGTTTTTTTTAAATTACTTTAAGTAATCAAAAAGATGCTACTGTTATCTCCTGTTTTACATCTCTTAGTCATCTCTTATGACACCGTTTAAAAAAATAACAAAAAACATCCTTCGACCTTGAAAGACCCAGGCCAGCTGTGGTTTTCTTCACCATGTTGTTCATTTGTTTGCGATATCGTCATGAAATTGGTATAAATAATGTGTTATTACTGCTTGTAAAGTTTTTATTAAATCGAATCGAAACCATAACATCGCCACACACAGACATGGGTGTGTTTATCTACTATTGCGGCACAGCTTCCGGTAGCGCCATACGATACGATAACAGAAACGAACTTGGTACTGCGACGAATGCTACTTACAACGCTTTAGTTATAACTTATAACGTAAAAGATAGTAGACTCTACCGTGTAGTGGCGGTGTAAGAATACCACTGCCCCATATCGTCCCGTGGGTGTCGTAAGAGGCTACAGAGGGGAACAAATCAGGAGATGGGCAGCAGTGTCTTCCTAATAAAAATTTAAAAATAAAAAACTGCGGTCGCCAACCCGCTTGCCAAACGTGGCAACTATAGTAACTATAGTTTCTTGCTAATAACATCATACATTAGTAAACTATGCTACCGTAACCAGAAACAACCAGTACGTGTTGCCAGTGACACCGTACAGTACTAAACTGGCGTGACGGGAGTAAGAGGAAGCTCAAAGTCGCTCAGCGAGCTATGGAGATGGCTATGCTTGAGGTTTTTCTGAGTGATAGCCTTAGAAATGACTATCCGTGGTAGAACCAAAGCAACCGACATAGCCCTGCGAATTAGTAAGCTAAAGTGGCAATGGGCCGGCCATATAGCTCGAAGAACCGACAACCGACGGGAATGAAAGGTTCTCGAGTAGGTCTCTAGCCGGTAAGCGAAATGTAGGTCGTCCCCCACAAGTTGGAGCCACAACTTGGTAAGCCATGCAGAAAGTCGATGGGTGTAGGGTGGCACAGGACCGTGCTTTGTGGCATTTCTTGGGGGAGGCCTATATTAGGCAGTGGACTTGTGAAGTCCTATAATAATGATGATGGTGATGAGATGAAGCCAGGATATCTGCAAAACTAGAGTGAGAAGCCTGCCAGACTTCACATGCCTTCGAAATATTTTCCACGATGTTTTCCTTCACCGCTGAATACGTGGTAAATCAGCACTTAAAATTGCAATTAACAATTATATAATAATTGGTAATGCAATTTATACGTGGCAGGGCCTTGCTGCAGCTATAGGTATTATGATTGTGGCACGAATAGGTCGACTCGACCGGAGTAGGACTACGCTCTTACAGCGTAAAATAACAGCTCATGATGCTGTGTTTCGTATTGTAAGTGTAGATAACCGAAGACCCTTTTACTGGTAACGAAGAATTCCATCTTAGTCCTCAAGGCTTAATATACTACTGCGAAGGAGCGGGTAAGAACAAACGAAATGGCTCAGACTCCTCGGTACGAAAATGTTTATACAGCACCAATGCGTGCCGTGCGTCCGTGCAGTATTTCCACTTTTAGATATTTTGCACTAATTTAGGGTAATTCTACTAATATAAGAAGGGCCTTTAGGCGTTTCTTCAAGTTGACAGGGTTTTGGGTAATCTGGGGTAAAATCGAACTTCAGGTAATCCTGTTTTTTATACCCACACAATGTAATTTTTTTATAGATTTATCGAAGGGGATATAGACAAAAGAGCTAGAAAAGTGTAGAATGAAAGTTTCTTATTCTGTATATCGCAATAATGGTATAATATTTTATTTTACTTAGTTACTCGTATTAGTTATTTATATGAGACTAAGTATTATTATAATTTAGAAATGAGAACATCTTCATCACAAAACTCAAGATTTTAAATCGTGAAATGATATTCAAATCGATAATGTGGGGAGTATTTCTACAGGTTCTAGGTTAAAACCAAAATCATAAGTGGAAACACTAGTTCCGTAGTAATTCAAGAGAATTCAAGAGATGGCACTGATTTATTCTATGCCTAAACCGTGAAAAATTTTCGTTCGCGTGAACGTATCTTGGCATTTATATCGATGAAGCTGTATGAACTATTGAATAAAGGGCTCAGGAACAGTTAATTTTAAAATTACTTTGACCACGATTATAATTGTTCTTATATTTATCTTCACTAAAACCAGATTGTAGAGATTCTCGATTATAACTACAATTATACCGGACACCGGACATGCGACAGGAAGCTACCAATAACGGGCTCGACGGCCATTGGACAGCAATTAAATGGTCGCTTGACAGCATCCTAACCGAATAGATTTAATGTTACTTGGTTTAGTCGAGTTTAATCATATGTGGCAGTTTAGACTCTGATGACAAAATAATTTCAAATAGTTTTCGACTACTGATCATAATTTTCCGACCGATTTTGAGTAACCATTACAATAATAACCTACAAACTATTGAAACGTGGCTATAATCGCACCTCAGGATTTCTATAACCACAGGGATTGGGGTGTACCTCAGGGATCGATTGTCGGACCGTTACCTTTCTATATATAAAGAATAAAGAAAGAAATATATCTCGAATAATTTTGTTTACACAGCTTGTAGCGGCTTAATCTGAAGAGCTCTTAGTTAAAAGCTATAACCACGATCTACTGTTCACCAAGTACATTTTATACGTGGTAAAGCCACGCTGCAGCTATATTATGGTTGTAACAAGAATGGGTCGGCTCGACCGGGGAAGAACCACGCTCTCACACAATATCAACGTAAAATAGCAGCTTAATACTGCTGTGTTTCGTATGGTGAGTGTAGAGCTCCGGAGATCCTTTTTTACTGGAAACGAGGCATTCCATCTTAGTCCTCAGGGGTGACCACGCATTTGCGTTTTGATTCATAATCGAGGATGAATGTAGATGTATATGGGCCACAGCATCCACTTACCAGCTCAAAAAAAAATATGAAGTTCTAGCACTTTCAGTCATTTTTATTTTGTCTGCAGGACGAATGCAGGATCGACCGGGGAAGAACCGCCCTCTCTCAGAATACCAGAGTGAAATAGTAGCTTAATGCTGCTGTGTTTCGTAAGGTGAGTGTAGAAAACCGGAGACCCTTTTTTACCGGAAACGAGGCATTTCATGTTAGTTCTCAGAACTGCCAACACGTCTGAATTTTGGTTCTAAATCGAGGATAGATGTATGTTATGTGCCACAACGTCCTCTTACCATCAGATGGACTGTGTGCTCGTTTGCCACCCTTTTTCTACATAAAAACCACCAAAGTGAGGGAATATTTAATACATTTGCCATTTATTGGTATAAACTCTTTTGCTTTAGAAATAAGGACGATTGTTGTGCACGAAAGTATTATTACTTTGTGTCCAACTTTATATAGTTCTGATAAATTGGATTCTGTACATTTAAGAATAAAGTTAAAATCAAAACAGTGCATCTTCAATATCTGGACCGTAACAGAGGAATTTTCTGAAGCACTCTAGTGGAACTAGTCTCTGTATAAATTGAGACAAATACGAAGCTTTAGCGCTGATCAGTGGAGCTTCCTGTACTTATTTATTTTTCCGTTATGGTTTTGTTTGCGAGCAGTATTTCACACGGTGATGTTGTTTTAAAAAATGTTCGATAGTAAATCAAACTAAAAATAAAATGGCAAATAAAAAGTTCTTAAATGTAAAGCTTACAGATGATATAATATAAGTAGATAATATTCCATAAAAAATACATTATAATGGCGGCTCCACATTATCGCCGTGAATTCACGCGCGAATTCACGCCATGATGTCACGGCACAAGTCGTGCCGTCCACATTCACGGGATGCTCACAATCGTTCGTGGAACCCGCCGCGAAACCGACGTAGAAGCTGCTGCTGCAATAACTTTCATTTGCTGTGGCAACATATCACTATTTAGACAATCAAAACAAAGAATTCATTAGAAAGCGTTGGAAGAAAAGAAGATAGTGTGTGAAAATACATCGTCCGTACACCTTTGTAGTCTGAAACGAATAGGCACGGGGCCGTGAATGTGGATGTGTGGTGTGTAACGCCGCGCGAAGGGGGCGCGAACCCTTTGTCGCGGGTCTAAACACCGACTCTGATCGGGAAACAGGCGTGAACGCGCGTGAATCCCGCGAAAACCATCCACATTCACGTTCACGCCTGTTCACGGAGCTTCACGGCGATAATGTGGAGCCGCGGTAATGTTAAAAAGGAAACACCTACGCTCTTATCTGTAAAAATAAACAAAATTGAAATGTATGTTTGGAAAGTCAAATTAACACCTTTTAACTAAATGCATATGAAAGTACCTGCAGTACTTAAAACAAAAAACAACATATTTTTAAATTTTTGTCTGTCTGTTTATTGAGGCTAATTTCCGAACAACTGGACAGCTGGTATCGATATTTTTAAACATTATCGATATAATACATCGTCACGTTTTGCATGATGTAGTAGGAGGCCCAGAATGTTATTGCTGGATGGTTGGACGACGAAAGAAAACACGACGACAGCACATGAATGCTTCTGTTGCTTAATCTTTTGTCGATTAATACAATATTTTAAAATACATCGAAACTGATGCGAATTCGATATTCATAAATAAATAACGAATATCCTATCCTAATATATAGAGTATTAATGCATAGAGTGGCAAGCGAATCCGTAATCTACCTGATTGTGAGTGGCTATTGCAGCATAGGCTTGGGTAAAAAATATCGATATATATATTGTCGATTTGATTAATAATATCGACAATATATACCGATATTTTTTACCCAAGCCTATGCTGCAATATCCACATACAATCAGGTAGATTGCTGATACGCTTGCCACTCTAATTTCATAAAACAAAAACGTCGCACACCATACGATACATCATACACAGCAGCATGTTGCTGACGTTTCACTACTATATGCGTTTAGTAAACATTGGCTGCGAAAATATTCTCTCATCTTTACCCGATTTGCAACGGTCTCTATTCATCTAAGGAACGCACGGTCACGTCCCGGAGCTAGGACAGCGTCGCTAATGTCCACAAGTTTTTACAAAGAATTCTTCGGACATTCCAATAACGTGATTGAACTGGACCGAGCGTGAGTTTCGATTTATGACCGTAGATTCTTGAACGTTATACTTCTTCGTAACTGCAAAAGTAATCATGAGCTTTGTCGTTGTGAAATTAATGTATTAACAGAAGTTTTCCGATAAGTGTTTTTAATAAAACAATACAAAATAAACCACTAGTCCCATGTTCACCTGGGACTTATCTCATTTTCATGTGACACTAAAAAAAGAATGTGCCAACAGTGTCAGTAGCGTTCCTCTGGTGTTGCAGCGCATGGGTGGCTATCGACATTTACAATGGGGTGAGCCGCATGCTCGTTTGAACTCTTTTCATTAAATAAAACTTGCCTAGCTTGTCGCAAAAAGGGACTAATGGAATTTCGCAAAAATGATTACCATCAATGAACATTTTTTGGTTTAAGCGTGATCCAAGTGGCGCCCTGATTTTTGGACTAAGCCAGACTTGACGTATATGTAAAATGAAGGAGTAATTATTCAATATATATACTATATAACTGCATATAACTAATATAACTGCAGCATGGCTCTACCACTTAAAAAGTAAAATACGGGCTACAACAATAAAAAAAAAAAAAATATATATATATATATATATATATATATATATATATATATATATATATAATAATAGGTATTGTTGTAGCCCGAATGTGGTCAACTCGACTGGGGAAGGATTACGCTCTCACCGAATACCAGCTTATTGCTGCTGTGTTTCGTATAGAGAGTGTAGAGAAGCGGTGACCCTTTATAATGGAAACGAGGCAATCCCATCATAATCCTCATGGGTGACAACGTATCTGCATTTTGATTCGTAATCGAGGATAGATATAGATGTCCACGGGCCACAGCAACTACTTACCATCACTTAGACTGTGTGCTCGTTAATCATGCTTATGCTATAGAATAAAAAATCGATAACAGTTTCAGTTAGAACTATATCATCAAGAAGAAGACTAAAAATCAATGAAAGGAAAAACAAACAGAATGTTTCGGCGAATGTGTGAACTAAGCGAAAGGAGTAGAACTAAATGATTCATAAAATAGATTTAATTAGCGTTCTGCCTTATAAAGACGTAAGCACCGTTCAATCGCCAACGCAAGAATGACCTAATGTATATTTGAATATTAGAGATCGATTTTCTTCTACCCACATACTTGATTGCAATAAAGTAATGCGTTGGTAGATATTACTGTAATGGACTTCAGACTTCTAATATTATTATTACATTCATAATTATTTGGGGTATCTATATAATTTTCTCACCTGGTTGGGTTCTATAAATATATAATTATAAATTAAAATGAAAAGATAAATGTACATAAATATCAATAAAATAAAATAAATACAAAACTACATAAATAAATAACATCCAACCAGATGAGAGCCCTCGGCAGGGGAGACCAAACGGCCGAGGGTTAGGGGGGAAAGGGAAAGAAACCGGCGGACGATGCGGGCGGTATCGAGGAGCACTCCGGACCTCTCGGGCATTTGAGCCCGGAGCGGTCCGTCACGGAGTCCCAGTCGCCTCAGATGACCCGAGAGGCTGACTGGGATTAGCCCATTCGCAGAGACGACTACAGGAATAATTTCGGTCGGCATACCACCCCACATGTCGGTCACCTCGTGAGCCAGGTCTAGATATTTTGTTCGTTTATCTGTTTCGGCTTTCACGAGGTTCTCGTCATACGGAATGGTAATGTCGATCAAAAATATCCTTGACTGTGCCCGGTCCATCAGCACAATATCAGGCTTATTCGCAAGAATAGTCCTGTCTGTGATGATGGCCCGGTCCCAGTAGAGCCTGGCGCGGTCATTTTCGAGCACGGCTTCCGGCAAGTACTTTTAATACGGCAATTTTCGGTCCACGAGACCGTATTTCAGAGCGAGCTCCTGGTGTAGAATTCTGGCTACTAGGTTGTGCCTGTGCAAGTACTCAGAGTTAGAAAGCGCCGAACAACCGGAGATGACATGCCTAAGTGACTCCCCCGGGATGGCGACAAGCTCGACAGACGTCGACATGCCGATAGATGTTGGTCTTAATAACCTGATCCTGTATTGCACAGACAAAACCCTCGGCTTCCCCGAAAAGGTCACCGAAACGTAGCCAGTTGAGGGAGGCGGCTGTATCTACGTGAGGCTCATGTAGAGCCCTGTAGTACCTCCCATGGAGCTCCTTCTCCTTCCATACGGTCTCCCGGTCGGAAATGCTCTGTACTGCCGGGTCTTGCCATTGCTCGTTGGCTAAGGATAGAGGGGTAAGTCCTTTATCACTAGAAATGACGTCATTATAGAATGGATCATCGGATCTCGCCAGGAAGTAATGACGGAGGCTGCACACTTCGCGATTATGCATGGTGAGCGCGCTCAGGAAGCCACGCCCACCATGCTTTCGCGGCAAGTACAGCCTCATTACCGACGATCTCGGATGATGCATCCTATGGGACGTCATTGTAGTGCGGACTTTTCTATCCAGGGCGTTAAGTTCAGTCTGACTCCACCTGAGTATGCCAATCATAATTATTATTATTAATATTGTTTAATTATACGTATACGTGGTAGAGTCGCGCTGCAGCTATATTTTAGTTGTAGCACGAATGGGTCGACTCGACCGTAGAAGGGCCACGCTCTCACAGAATACCAACGTAAAATAACAGCGTAATGCTGCTGTGTTTCGTATGGCGAGTGTAGAGAACCGGATACCCTTTTTATTGGAAAGGAGGCATTCCATCTTAGTTCTCAGGGACGACAACGCGTTTGCATTTTGGTCCTTATATTAGGATAAATGTGAATGTCTATAGTCCACAGTATCTATTTATTATCAGGTGGACTGTGAGCTCATATGTCACAAAATACTATAAATAAACTACGTGGGTCTCGTAAGAGGCGTCAGAGGGAAACAAATAAGATGGGCAGCAGCGTCTTCCTTATAACGACTGAAAAACCGCGTCTGTCAACCCGCTCACCAGCACCAAGCGTGGCAACTATGGCAAATATCATGAATGTATGAGAAAATCTAGGATCAACAATGGACTATAATACGCTGTAACTAAAACGGTATATATATAACCAATATCATTATCATTATTGTCCAGGTATTAATATAAAGATTCTCATCTAGTTGGGCTGTACAAATGTACATATTATGTAAAAAATGATAAATAATATAAAATAAAATACATGTTCAATATAATACCATATATTAAATACTCGTATAGTATACATAATAAATAATAAAAACCAATCAATATGCAAGAAACTCGGCAAGGGAGACCAAACCGCCGAGGATTAGGGGAAAAGCGGAAGAAATCGGCGGACTCGATTCCTCCTTTATCGTCCACCTTCTTGCATTTGAGCCCGGAGCGGTCCGCTAGAGAGACCCAGTCCCGTGGGATGACTCAAGAGGCTGACAGGGAACTAGCCCGTTCGCAGAAACGACTACAAGAATAAGTTCGGTCGGCAGACTACACCACATGTCGGTCACGTCGTGATCCAGCTCCAGATATTTTGTTCCCTTATTTGTTTAAGCTTTCACGAGTTTCTTGTCATACTGTATGGTAATGTCGTCGAAAAATATCTAACTGTGCCTGGTAATTCAACACAATATCAGGCTTATTCGAAAGAATAATCCTGTATGTGATGATAGCCCGGTCCCAGTAGAGCCTGTCGCAATAATTTTCGTCCACGGCTTTCGGCAAGTACTTATAATAAAGCAATTTTCGATTGCCCTGAAATGCGGTCTCGCGGAGTGACCTCAATATGTGCAAACTGCAAATATAAAGAGTTAGAAAGCGCCGAATCTTCGACATTGATCGAAGCGCCGAATAGCCGGAGACAACGTGCCTTAATTACTCACCTAGATGGCGACAAGTTCGACAGACGTCGACGGTGCCATCCTTTAGGATGTATCTCTGATAGGTTATCATTATTATTCCGATATAAAATAAGGGAAGCGAACACACATTCTACATGATGGTAAGTGGATGCCGTGACTCATAAAAATCTACATCTATTCTTGATTAAGAATCGAAATGCAGATGCGTTGTTATCCCAGAGCACTAAGATGGAACGCGTAGTTTTCAGTAAAATGGGTCTTCGATTCTTTACACTCAACAATCAACGTACTATACACAGCAGCATATTTCACCCTGGTTATTTCGTGAAAGTGTGGTCCTTCTACGGTCGAGCCGACCCATTCGTGCTAAGACCATAATATAGCTGCAGCGTGACTCCACCACGTGAACATAAAAACATGTCTATACAAAACATTCAAAAACGGAATAACCTTTTGTGTGAAGACACTTTCCGTGCGGGATTCGAACCTGCGGCCCCGCAATCAAGCTTAGCCACTGCGTAACCGAGCCGTCAACATTCCCACAATTCATAATTCCAGCGCTCGATCGCAACGTCACTGTGCCGGAAACTCTTTGTTTCAAACTCTACCATAAACTCACATAATAAAACCTCGACCGCTTTAGTCTGCGATATTAAATATACATAAATATGGATCATCGCAATTACAAAGGCATACGGACAGATCATATTTGTGGTTGCATCGACCGCAAATAGAGGCAACGCGTGGCTACGACCCTGATTACAATACAAGTGTATATATTCAAATTATAAAATATTCAATTTATAAATATTGACTGCCTCGTTGGTCTAGTGGTTGTAGTAATGCGACTGCTGATCATGAGGTCCTGGGTTCGAATCCTGGGTTGGGCCAAAAAATAATTATCGAGTTTTTCCATCAAGGAATTCTTAGCAGTTGCTCGGAGTCAGGAAGTTCGCGATGTCTCACCCCCGTACCTCGGAAAGTACGTAAAAGCTTTAGTCCTGCGCCTGATTTCTCTCCGGTCGTGTCGGTTTACCGTCCCATCGGATTATGAGAGTGAGGGAATAGAGAGTGCACCTGTGCTTGCGCATACACTTGGGCACTATAATCCCATCCTGCGCCGATGACTAGTCTCCGTTGAGGCAGGCCGCCGTGGCCGGAATTCGGTCTGGAGGACATTATTATTATTATATATTCAAACCAGTAACCCTACACAAGGTTGGTAGTGTAGTAAAGATACGTGCGTGCATACTTAAATTCGAAATATACAAGATTTTTATCTTGTGTACCTTTTACTTCTTCTTGTATTGTGTGGTTTATAGACTTCATCTCTCTAGTTATACCAAGGACGTCCAGATAGCCAACCTCAATCTTTCATCACCCAAACCAACGAAATCTAAAATGGTCTAAATCTACCCGCGGGATACATAACCTTATAGCAAACAACATACGATTTTAAATCAAAAGCACCTATTAAAAAAATTAAAGCAATTGAACCGCGTACGATGCAGCGCCATTGACCCACTTGAGCTGAACGCGGGCGTAGGAGCCTTCGTCACACGTCACACCGGGTATACTAATTCGCGTCAATTTGGACTCGGCTATCAGCCATCAACTGTGTATGTCACGATATTGGTTGCTAGTAGTATAATTGGTTGGAATCATGTCGAGAGGGCTCTGCTTACGGCCAAATACTTAAACGTTTCTCAATTTTAAGATGTCGTTAAGTCTCGAGCAATGATCTTTAGGTTAAAATCAGTAGAGTTATGTACTATATCGCATCGGAGATTTAGTAGGCTTTTATAAATGTCTTCATAAGGGCTATGAAAGTGGTATACTTATTACTAGTGAATAGGAAATATATCGTTTTTCTTTTATGATCGAATGAGATGAAGGAGTAAATAGTTCTTTCCCTATCTAGGATTTCGTTAGAGTTTTTCAGGTTACTTAGGATTTCTTCTACGTGAGGGTTGGAGTCGTCGAGATCGATGGAGGTTGGTATGACAATGATCTTGCAGTTAGTTTTCAACATGTTTTCGTTATGTTCTATGATTTTAGCGTTATTATTTAAGTCTTTGTTACTCATTGTTTTCAGAAATTTGATATAATTATCGTTACGAGAAGGGTTTGTTGTGAGATCTGTGGATTCGTTAGATGTGGTCGATTCCTGGTGAAGAAACATCGGTATCCAAGAGATCACTTTAAGTCAAAGTGATAGACAGACTAGACACACTAGACAAATTGAACAGCGTTTTAGTATTTGGGTATTAGTCTACTCGATTAGAGCTCTCCTGTACTTCTCACTAATTGTGTAGAATTAGGCGTTAATTTGAGAAAATTTAAAATTAATGGTGAAGTTGACGTTAAAGAGCCGTTTAGTGGCGTGGAGCAGTCAACAGTTGAATACTTGTACATTCTTCATATACATGTACACTATTTCCAAACGTGGTAGAGACACGCTGCAGCTATATTATGGTTGTAGAAAGAATAGGTCGGCTCGATGGCGAAGAACCACGCTCTCACAGAATACCAGCGTAAAATAGTAGCTTAATACTGCTGTGTTTCGTATGGTGAGTGTAGAGATCCGGAGACCCTTTTTTACTGGAAACGAGGCATTCCATCTTGGTCCTCAGGGGTAACAACGCATCTGCGTTTTGATTCTTAATCGAGGATAAATGTAGATGTCTATGGGCCACAGCATCCACTTACCATCAGATGGACTGTGCTCGTTTATCACCCTTATTCTATATAAAAAATCAATACATTGTAAATCTCATCGTCATCATCATTTGTTTTATCTAATGTCTAAGGTAAAAAAATCTACTGCTGAGGAAAGAAATTATGAGGAATCTTAAGGTCGCTCAGCGAGCTTTTGAGATTGAGAGGGCTATGCTCGGAGTTTCTCTACGTGATAGAATCCGTAACATGTGGAATCAAAAATAGAAATATTTATTGGCCATTTTAAAACAATCGTTACAGGCAAGTACTTGGTAAGAACCAATTATTAAATATTTATAAGGTTATTAAGGTTATTTCATAAGGAATTTAACTTTTTAACACGCTTCGTAACTATAGTTGCTAGATGGTCGGAATTCGTCTGGATCCTGACATGTTAAATGATCTCCAGTAAAACAATTGTAAAACTCAAAATCTCCAGACAAACAACTTTTCTTAATTTTTTTAAAATAGAATAGGGTGACAAACGAGCACACAGTCCACCTGATGGTAAGTGGATGCTGTGGCCCATAGACATCTACATCTACCCTCGATTAAAAATCAAAATGCAGATGCGTTGTCACCCGTGAGGACTAAGAGGAAATGCCTCGTTTCCAGTAAAAAGGGTCTCCGGTTCTCTACACTCACCATAAAAACACAGCAGCATTAAGCTACTGTTTCACGCTGGTATTCTATGAGAGCGTGGTCTCTCCCCGGTCGAGCCGACCCATTCGTGCTACAATTATACTTCTAATATAACTACAGCATGGCTCTACAACGCATAAAATCTCAGCTACCTTTGATTTAATAAAAGCGGAATTAGTAATTAGACTGAATATTTGAAGTAATTTTAAATCCTTTTTGAATACTGCTACTAAAGGATCCAAATTGGTGAATTGGCAACATAAAAATTTTGTGTATTTAAATTTGTTATGTGCTATCAATGTTAAGTCTTGTTTTAGCCTATTAATTAAAAAAATAAACTTTATATTTTACATTTTTATTTTTTAAATTTTAAAATATTGTGGAGATATTTTGGTTTTCCGATCGGGCATACCTATTCGTAAAGGAACGTTTTAAAGTACCTACCACTCCTATCAAGGAGTGATAACAATACAATCATTTAATAACTTTATCCTAGTACCGTGATAATTTAAAATAAAAGAATTTTCAGGATAAACACAACTCATTGTAAATGGGTGTTGTTTAATTTTTAAACTCTTTTATTTTCATTTGAAGATATCCACAGTAGAGCCAGAGTAACCTACATAGCCCGACGGCGGCCATTAGCTCGTATTGTAACATAATCTATATTAAATTAATGCGCAAATATAAAATGTCGTGGGAATTTTGCCACAACTAAAACACGCCCTTTTAATTTAATAGAGCGGTTCTACTTTCATAAGTATATTGAAAATATCTATAAGTAAACGTTATCTTTTAAATTAAATGTAAGTATATTATTTGTTATAAAAAATCTACTAAGCTTGGGTTGGGCTATAATGTAATTTTAGGCGATAAAGTAAATCGTAGTTTAATTTGTTTTTTTTTTTATAGGATAGGGTGACAATCGAGCACACAGTCCACCTGATGGTAAGTGGTTGCTGTGGCCCATAGACATCTACATCTATCCTCGATTACGAATCAAAATGCAGATGTGTTGTCACCCGTGAGGACTAAGATGGAATGTCTCGTTTCCAGTAAAATGGGTCGCCGGTTCTCTACACTCACCATACGAAATACAGCAGCATTAAGCTGCTATTTCACGCGGGTGTTCTGTGAGAGCGTGGTCCTTCCCCGGTCGAGCCGACCCATTCGTGCTACAACTATACATCTAATATAACTGCAGCATGGCTCTACCACGTTTAAAAAATAATTTGTGCCAATTATTTTTTAAACGTACTACGCTGCAGCTATATTATGGTTGAAGCACGTATGGGTCAGCTCTGCCGGTGAAGGACCACGCTCTCACAGAACACCCGCGTATACTAGCAGCTTAGTGCTGCTGTGTTTCGTATGGTGAGGGTAGAGAAGCGGAGACCCTATTTACTGGAAACGTGGCATTCCGTATTAGTAGTCTGGGGTGACAACACATCTGCAGTTTGATTCTAATTTAAGGATAGATGTACTCGTAGATGTAGAATGTCCATGGGCCACAGCGTCCACTTACCATTAGGGATGGGCCGAATATTCGTTTCATATTCGGTGTTCGGCATATTCGGCAGCTTTACCGAATATTCGTATTCGGCCGAATATTCGGCTAAATCACCGAACATTCGTTAAAGTGCTACTCAGGGTGTCCACTGTATTGAAATGTACGAATTGAATAATGCCATATCTTTCATAATTTTACAATTGAAAGTATATTTTATTTACGGATTAATTCTGCTTGTTATGTTTTTTATATTTTTAGGCACTGTAGATTTATTTCCAATTATAGCAGATATAAAACTTGATAAAATGTTTTAAGAATCAAACATAAAAACATTACATTACATTAGTAACGTAAAGTGAAAGTACATAAGTAAAGTGAAATTGGTTTGGTCGTCAGTCTCTCTAAAATAAGTCCAAATAGTAGTTCTCCTGCCACTCATTATTATCATATAATTATCAATTTTCACTAAGAAGAACACAACGAAATACTTTTGTCTCGCAAAAATAGTAAAAAAATAAGCATGTGCGGCAATTTGCTCAGTACTAGATGATGCAATAACTTGAGCAAGGGGAAGGCTCTGGCGGTAATCCCGCGTGCTTTATGGTAACAAGTTTCGACATAAATTGGTTATATACCTCGGTAATCCTGCCGAATAATGTTCGGCCGAATATTCGATTCGGTAAAAATTTTACCGAACGTTCGGCCGAATATTCGTATTCGGTGAAATCCCTATTCGGTCCATCTCTACTTACCATCAGGTGGACTCTGTGCTCGACTGTCACCCTTTTTTTATAAAAAGCGAGGCTTTAACATGAAGGTTTAAAGTTTAATACGAAGTCATAAAATTATAGTTACAGCCTATATACGTCCCATTACTGGGCACAGGCCTCCTCTCATTTCTGAGGGGGTTTTAGGGCAAGGAAATGACCGCCGCATGCGTGATTGCGAACTTTACACGTCTTCGAAATATTTTATTTCATAATATTTTTTTTTCTTATTTGTCCTCGGTTTCCTCAGGATGTTTTCCTTCACCACCGAGCACGTTGCACGGTAAATCAGCACTTAAGCTTGCAATTAACAATTTCATTCGCTCCGGCGGGAATCGAAACCGGATTACTCGTGTACTGTGAAATTTACAGTGGCCGCTTAGCCTCTGAGCTGAGACACTGCTCTTTATCGAGTGATACTTGATAGTCCTTTGTCGATCGCGATTGATCGAATCTTTTTGATTCGATTGCAATTTGCAACCTGTACAAGAGTGATCGAATCATGGATATCTAAAAGATTCGATCTTATTTGACCCGATTTCAAGATGACAAGACAAACAGAATTCTACTTTTTTTGCATATTTTTACATACATATAATCGATCGAATCGTGCAATCAATCACACAACGACGTAATAAACAAAATTTCATCTGTCTCCTTCGTTTACACACAACTCAACCAATAAACAAATCGTAGTATATATTATTACTATTATAGCGCCCGTTCAGCATTATTCTTCATTCGGTCATACTAAGTACACAAACGAGCTGTGACCCAAATGATCGAAACGATCGAATCTTTTTAACCCGATTATTATACGAGTGGGTCATAATCAACCCGGGTTACGAGAAATGATCGATCGACACAGGTCTACTTGATAGAAACTTAGAACATTATAAACAAATCAACACGTCACTGAGTCACCGCGGCTTTCAAAGGACACGATAAAAACAAACACAGATTGTTTACCGACGTCCTCCATCGTTATCAACCCCCTCTCGTAATTATCTGTGCTCTGAAAACAAAGCCCCCTTAATTGGTTCCTAAATAGTGCCGGCACTGCCGTGCAACATTGGTCTCGACTTTATATATGTTGAAAATCCAAGATTTTTTTCCAAGGTAATAATATTAAGTATTAACGTTTTGAGTTATTTTAGTCTTTTTTTATAGGAAAAGGGTGACAAACGAGCACACAGTCCACCTGATGGTAAGTGGTTGCTGTGACCCATAGACATCTACAATCTACATCTTCCTCGATTACGAATCAAAATGCAGATGCGTTGTCACCCGTGAGGACTGAGATGGAATGCTTCGTTCTCACTAATAAGGGTCTCCGGTTTTCTACACTCACCGTACGAAACACAGCAGCATTACTAGCTACTACTTTTTCGTAGGTTGTTTTTAGCATCATGTACAAACTTTTTAGATAGTATTTAATTATTTAACTTTTGCTTGCATCCTCATATTTACGTAAATTAACAGTGTGGATATGGCGCTGACCAGCTGATGCACAGGTCTCCTAGTTCGGCTGCAGATGCTGTCTCTAGTATATAAACTAATTTTGCTTTATTAAATGTTAATCAAATATGTGGTTGTAGTACCTTTTGGAAAATAAAGAACTTATCATTATTATTATTATTTTACTCTGGTAGTCTGTGAGAGCGTGGTCCTTACCCGGTCGAGCCGACCCGTTCGTGTTACAACTATACTTCTGACTGACTAAATTGCAGCATGGCTCTACCACGTATAAACTATTTACTAATACTCTCTCTAGTTTCTGGATGTTAACGCTGTTAGTCTATGCGACTCTTACAGCTTCATTTGACTCTGGACTCGCGGCCGCGAGCTAATTAAAAAAGGGAAAAAAGGCAATGAGGTGAGGATGATGATGAATGGTTTATGATTTGGTATTGTTACCAATCATCATGTCGCCTTTTTAGGCGTTTTTGAGCTATCTAACCGCTATCCGAGGGGGGAGTGCGGACCCCCGTCTCTGACTGCTCAGCTCGTGTCGGTCGATGGTCTGGGCGGTGAGAACCGCCCTTTACTAATAAAGGGTTTTTCAACAAGAACTTTGTTTTCTATAACAAAATAAAACAAAGAGTTTAGATGAAGATGATTAAAATTTTTATTGTATTACGAAGAGAAAAGTTTGGCAATTATGAATGAAAAATGATATCTGGCAAATGTCCACCACGACCACGCTGACAGATGTCGATTCTTTCATCAAAGTTTTTAATCACTTTTTGGCAAAATGGCGGGTCTATTTCGTTAATCACGTCACGGATTTTGAGTTTTAAGGCCGCGATCGATTCGATTGGCTCCGTATAGACTCTGTCCTTAACATAGCCCCACAAAAAATAATCCAGTGGTGTTAAATCACACGATCTGGCTGGCCATTTAACAGCTGAATTTCGTGAAATTATGCGATCGGGAAATTTGGTTTGCAATAAATTGATCGTTTCGTTGGCTGTGTGACATGTGGCACCGTCCTGTTGAAACCACATGTTTGTGATATCGATGTCATCAATAATACGCCAAAAATGAGATGTTAACATCTCGCGATAGCGTGATCCATAGACCGTTACCGCATTTCCAGCCTCATCTTCGAAAAAAACGGCCCAATCACGCCTCATACAGCTAGCGCACCATACAGTGACACGTTGAGCATGTAAAGGCTTCTCAATAATCGCTTTAGAATTTTCAGAAGCCGAAATGCGGCAATTTTACTTGTTGACGTACCCTGACAAGTGAAAATGGGCTTCGTCTGAAAAAATGATTTTTTTCAGAAAAACCAGCGGGCTGTTCCTGAATGAATTGAGCGAATCTACGGCGATGTGAATGGTCGATCAGCTTCAATTCCTGCACCAGTTGAACCTTGTAAGGCTTCAAAGCCAAATCCTTACGCAAAATTCGCCATGTGGTGGTTTTGGATAACCCCAATTGTTGAGAACGTCGAGGAATTGACAAATTTGTATCTTCTTCAACACTGTGGCTCACGGCTGCGATGTTTTCGGTTGAACGACCCGGTCGAACACGCGTTGGTGTAGGCACATTTTGTACCGAGCCTGTCGATTCAAATTTAGCGACCAAATTCTTAATAGCGGTCTCAGAAGGACGATTATGTTGTCCGAAAATATCACGAATTTTGCGAAACGTAACTTTAACAGAACCACCATTTTCATAGTGGATTTTAATTATTGTAATGCGATTTTCGAGCGAAATTGAATTCATTGTAGCGATTGCCAAAGCATCTCCTACGAATAGGTCAAAAAACTAAATGTCAAAACTGTCATGTTGTTGGTGTTGCCCCAATTGAAAAACAAAGTTCTTGTTGAAAAACCCATTACTACTGAGTCAAACCAGCTAACAGTCTACTTGATGGTGAGAGACTGTTGTCACGCCTAGACCATGAACACATGCTTCAAAAAAAAGGTCACAGATGCAATGTCACTCCTGAAGACTACGGTGAATCGCTTGATTAGTTTCCTCCGCCCACCAAATCGGTACGCCGCAGTGGATGCAATACTGCTGCTGAGTTATATATATATATATATATATTGATAAGTGTCTTCTGTAACCCGTGGATACTACCAACCAACATTTAATAAAGAAGGAATAACTGAATGTCTCTCAGCCAGTAATTATACTGGCTCTATAGACTTCAGACCGGAACGCAGCAGTGCAGGCAGTACCGCTTAGAGACAGTAGAGAAGAGGGTGGTACATACTTAGACGGACTCCTAAGCAACCACCAACCCAAACGGACTTCTAGGCATAAAGAAAGGTTCTACCACCTTGTAAATTATCATTTGTTTTTATTAGATAATATATTCAATCTCGGCCCTATGTGACGGTTAAGTTAATCTGCGATAGGATAAGAGGATAATAAAACGAAACAGTAGAAAACGTGGCTGAGCCATGCTGCAGCATGAATGGATCGGTGTAGACCGGAGAAGGGCCACACTGTCACAGAATAACAACCTAAACTAGCAGCTTCATGCTGATGTGTTTTGTACGGTGAGTGCAGAGTAACGGCGAACCTTTTTACTGAAAACGAGGCATTGCAGCTCAATTTAAGAATAGATTTATATGTCTATGGGCCACAGCATCTACTTAACATCAAGTAGTATGTTTGTTTGTTTGTCACCCTTATTCTATAATAAAACGTAAAAAAAGAAAATAAAAGTAACATGTAAGTTTTACATGATCCCAAAAACACCCATAACTAAATTATCCGTATTTTTGCCGGGGATATGGTATATAAGGTGCAAGGCGTCTAATACTGAAATTGCCAATACTACCCAGCCAAGACAACAAAGAGATTATAAAAACGATAATAATGATTAAACGACTCAAAAGACCCGATTCCACTGCTCATTTAAAAATCTAGCTCATTAAAAAAAACGAGTGACACTATGCCGAGAACTCGAACTTATTAACGACCTCTCGTCTAATGCAAAGTCGCACACTCTGACCCAATTATAAGTTTTTAACCATTTTCCTACGAATTAAGCTTTAAAAAAATAAAAATACCATGCAGTATTTTCCTTTTTAGTTCGAGCTGTTTCAATTTTAGGTTGTTAATTGAGTAAGCTAAGCGCCAAGATGTACTTTTAAAATGACTTTTGAAATCAAAATTTATAATTTATTTACAGAAGTCGAACAATTGTAAAATAAATTCAATGAAATGAAGACAAAAAAAAAATAAGTCAAAAATACATTATTTTCTAGCGATTCACCTTGGCTTCGCCTGGTTAGGATCTGAGTATTATTTATTTTTTAAATAAACTCTCGTCTAGCATTGCTCGCCATCTGTTCTTAAAGTTTCATCACATTGAGTTATATGTACTAACTACGTACTAGGGAAGCTATTCCAAACAAAAAATGTGCACTACTCTGTATCCGCGCTTGCGCGGGAAATAGTAGGGTCGCGCATGCGCAGTTGATATAAACGCGCGAAAATTGTCATAATAAATAATTGTTTATTTAGATTGTATTGTTAATCGAGTACATTTTTTTTAATTTTCGTTTATTTTGAATATGTGCTAATTTAATATAAAATTATTATTAGCGCCGCTCCACACTCATGAATATCGAAGCCACAATAACAGGTGTACGGATTGCAGTACAGTTCAGTTGAAGATAGTCAGTGTTCGGAATGCCATATCTATAGTATGTGCCAAATCGATTGAGAGAAACGGACAATGACCTCAGATATGACCCGAGTGTCAAAGGGCTTAACTTACAAAATCTCAATTTAGATGTGATAACAATATTTAAATATATTATATGTTGTAGCGACAGTAGCCTAATGGCAGGGCGCGGACCGCGAACTCAAAAAGGTCGTGGGTTCGAATCCACCATTCGACTACTGGCGTGAACCACTCGTAACATAAGCAATTTAAGCTTACCACGAGTGGTTAAGGGGAATATTAGTAATGTTTAAAGCAATGTTAATATTCTTTTTTTAAAAAGAAAAAAAAATATATATTATATATCATAGTGCGTAGTACATATATATATCGATGTTTCATCACGATCGGTCCAGCCATTACGGAGATTAGCCCCAAGTGACACACAGACAAACGGACAAAAATTTGAAAAATAGTTATTTATGTTTTAATAACATGCAAATAACACTTTATTCGTATGTATAGTAATAGACTGAGGATTATTTAAAACTCCTACGAACGTCAAAATTTATCACCGGTTGTCAAGGTTTCAAAAGTTGTGTGATGTTTGATGTTTTTTGATTTCAGCCTCGCGATTCATCCTTGGAAGGAATCGGTGTTCTTTAGCGAAGATTTCTTGTCTATCAAATTTGGTGTAGTGACGGGGGGCGATCCTGTAAGTGTTCACAGACTGCAGACTTCCCGGAGCGTCGATTCTTCACGTAAGTTATGCGTTTTTTAACGCGCAAGGAACAAACATTAAGCCGTTGGTATCTATGACATTGGGACGTCGAACATCTCAGCCCCCCCCCCCCCCCGTTCCCATGGATGCTGTAAAGTGCTCGAAACGTCGGGAATATAAAATATGTTTAACATACGCGATAAAATCCGTAAAAACAAGTTTTATTTAAATCTAATAAAATAAGGATGCTAGTTTTGAATAAAAATAAATGTCTGTAAATGCCTAAATAAAAAAATGTATAGAATACACAGTCAACATAAACAAACAGAATTTGCTTATTCAACCCGAGAAAACTTCATTCGATGGAGTAAACAAGTATCATCACATTCCTCGTTCTTCCATAGCACTGTTGGCACTGTGCAGCTGACAGTACGATAGCTATAACATATTTGACAAAATCAGGACACGATTGGATAGGTGATAACACCATTGTTAATTATTTCATCGTACAATTCAAATTTGTTATTTTTCCTTGTGTCGGATAAATTTTGTCGGTTCTTTTTATATTTCTTTATAATATAGTATTATTCTTATTTACATTATAGTAAATAACATCTCAACCGGTACTCTGTTTTCCATTTTAACTTAATTTGAATTATTATTATTTAAGAATACACAAATAAGAAGTTCAGTTGACTATAAGAAAATAGGACGTCATTTGCTTTTCGCATGCAATTATTAGAGATAAAAAAATATTCACAACTCATATACAGTATTTAGATTGTTTGTTGATTGAGAGAGATTTTATGAGGAGAATAAAACTTTAAGCTTTGTCCAGCCTTCTATTAGATTTTATCTATTATATATCTGAATGACTATGCGAGCAAATGTTAGAAATATGGCTTTCAATAGAAATGGCTGTACAACCAACTACAATAAACTAGACATATTATGCGAGAACAATAACATAACATCTGACTCGCGTGGAATGCAACGCCCCGCAAGTGTTTTGTTTGTACAGCGAGCGACGTTCGTTAAACTCGTTAGATTATCTAACGACGTAATATAAACATTGTAAACTTTTTGTACACTGTACAAGCACGTCTCTGTAAAGTCATCGGACTCGGGTCTCATGTTATTATGGACGAGTAGTGAGAGCAGCGTCACAAGTGCGAGTAATACAATCGCCGTTAATTTCATCTGTTTAGCTCAGGACTGGAAATATGCCATTCCAAGATCACAAGACTAGCCAGCTGGCAAGCATTGCTAAAAAAAATTGACTTTACGAGTTGATAACCTTGATGTGACCTCGCACAAGCTACCACTCTTCCTCAGTCAGTAAGCGCACATTGGGTGAACATTGGGGTTTCCGTTGAAGCGATTTTCCGCCATCAGTATATCACCACAGTTTAGACCATCAATAGATTTTACCGCGTGTGAGGTTGGCATTCGGAAAAAGATGAATAAACATTAATAGAATTAATATATTCCCCTAACGAAGTAGACCTGGTAGAATCACAGACCTACTTAGGACTCGTGATAGATAGTCGCCTTAATTGGAAAGAGCATATTGAGCATGTATGTGATAAACTTCGTGGTATGCTTGCAAAATTTTCTATAATTAAATATAAAATTCCGTATAAAATACTTATACAGCTATATAAATCACTGGTAGAGTCAAAAGCAGCATACGGTTTGTCTAGCTATGGTAGAACGTACAGATCACATTTAGAACGTATGTATCTACTACAATTACGTATTTTAAAAACTATAGTCCCGGATAGTATTAAAAACCAGTATAAAGAATCACATTACCATAACCTTTTTAGTCATTGCAAAATTATACCTATACACGAAAAGGTAAAGTTTACCCTTACTCAATAATTAATTTTTTGTCCCGAACCGGGATTCGAACCCAGGACCTCATGATCAGCAGTCGAACTACTACAACCACTAGACAACGAGGCAGCCATATAGCTCGAAAAACCGACAACCGATGGGAAGAAAGGTTCTCGAGTGGTAGCCTCGTATCGGTAAGCGAAATGTAGGGCATCTTCCACTAGATCTAGTGATGACCTGGAACATACAGGAAGTCAATGGATGCAGATGGCTCGGGACCGTGCTTTTGTGGCGTTTCATGGGGGAGGCCTATAGTCAGCAGTGGATTTCTGAAGGGTGTAATGAATTAACGAATGAAATTATGTAAACATCCTATGAAAGGTTATTGAATTTGTATGTATATTGTGCGTTATATGATAGATCATAACATGACAATTAGTTTCTTTTTTTTTCTCCAATTAAAAATTAAAAGCTAACGCGTGGACACCCTAGTCGTTATTGGATATTATCGAACTTACGATAACAATCCGCGTGTAGCTGATCTGGCGTCAAATCAGTTTTGTTATTCATAACAATACAGAGTAATTAATACCAACGACGCAAGAACCTGATTCTAGACGCATTAGGACTGTCTGGTTGCACCGTGCGGAAGAAGAGCGTATGAGAATCCATCAGCGCATACATATTTTTTTTATTTACTTTATAACAAAAAATCATGACGATTTAACATATTATATTTTAGTAAGGCAAACTGTTGTTTTTTTTTTGTATAGAATAAGGGTAACAAATGAGCACAAGGTCTTCTACCTAATGGTAAGTGGACGCTGTGGTTGTAAGTAATTTAATCTGTTCATTCAACAACTTTCAACAACGGAAGGGCTATTATAACTTTCATAATCATCAGCCATTAAGGGGATATAGTAAGTCAGCTCAAATTCTAATTTCGTCCCCACTTGCCCGCGCGTCGTATGCTATGTACCGACATGTTTGTAATCACTAATACTGTAAGTAGAAAGGTCGTTAGACACTTATTTCATTAGGTTTATCATATTTATGTCTGTTTGTTAACGCACCAAGCCAGTCACTTCTTATTTTTATTACGGTTATTTCCCATTTTATTTTTAACGTCGTCCTGTTGCGTAATGTATATTCTGATCGTAAGCGACACAACCTCCCCGTTCAACGGCCGAAGCGAAGTGACCGTGCGACAGGAATCGCTTCAATAGGCCGATAGTTTAGGTAATTTCTTTTTTACAGTGAAAATAATGGTATTTTAAAAAAAGTAAATAACATAAGCACTGCTTTATAGTTAGTTCAGTTAGTATGCAAAGTTTCATGATCTTATTTAAAGTATTTTATGAATAACAGCGATTTATTGTTTATTTTGGAGGTAACTTTGGATTTTTTTTCTATCGAGAAAATTTTACGAAATCGTGTTTTCGTCTAACATAATCCTTAACATTAATCCTCAACTTTACCATATATTTATTTCAAAATTAATGCTGCAATATTTTCGGCATAACGAAGGATCTTGCTAAGCCATTTGAGAATTATATTTCCCCTTAACTGGTCATAACTGGACATGGTGGGCCACTTCTATAGTAGCAAGGCTTTTCCATACCCGATACAACTCATCAGGCGATCGGAAAATGCAGGGCCTGATGTCTTACACCTTTGATACTGCTTCTAATCACTGGACTGAGTATTACAAACTGGCGATACCGCGCATTTGCGAATTGCCATTAGATTTTTTTGCATAATCATAATTTTTTATAGAATAAGTGTAACAAACGAGCACACAGTCAACCTGATGGTAAGTGGATGCTGTGGCCCACAGACATCTACATTTAACCGCGATTAAGTATCAAAATGCATATGCGTTGTCACCCCTGAGGACTAAGATAGAATGCCCCGATTCCAGTATAACGGATCTCCGGATCTCTACAATCACCATACGAAACACAGCATGATTAAGCTGCTATTTTACGCTGGTATTCTGTGAGAGCGTAGTACTTCCCCGGTCGAGTCAACCCATTGGTGCTACAACTATAGTATAGCTGCAGCGTGGCTTTACCACGTATACAAAATATGATACAATGCTAAATTAATTTGTATTGGTACACCAATAGTTAGGTATTATATAATATTTAGGTTTATAAATCATGTAACAACATAATATTAGTACTTTTAAACAACAGTAATAATTTATTAAAAAGTAAACAACAATTGTATATAATGTAAACGAGACCAGATTCCGCCGACAAGTAATTTACTTAGAGTTATGCTGCTGCCATATGGTGGTTGTAGCACGAATGGGTCGGCTCAACCGGGATAGGACCACGCTCTCACAGAATACCGGCGTAATGTACATATTGTGAGTGTAAAGAATCGGAGATCATATTTACTGGAAACGTGGCATTCCGTATTAGTCGTCAGGGGTGACAACGCATCTGCATTGTGATTCTAATTTAAGGATAGATGTAGAATGTGTCCATGGTCCGGAGGAACCGGATATCCTTTTTACTGGAAGCGAGGCATTCCATCTCTGTCCTGAGGGGTGACAACGTATCATCTGCATTTTATTTCTTAATCGAGGATAAATGTTGAGTATATTGAGCATGATAATATTGAGCATAGTATAGTGCACGTTAGCACATTATCTATATTTATCAAAATCATTTACGAAGACTCGTAGATCGGAGACGGTCTTATTATAGAACGTGGTTTATTAAAAGTCTTCGTCACGAAAGATGTCCCTTAGCTGCGGACCTTGCGGCCTTAAACATGGGATGACGCATTGACATCTCGGGATGCGAATACCAGCGCCCGCCTTTGCCAAGGCAAAGACAGTGCACATCGGCAGAATTGGCGAGAAAATAGTTCGACTTCCTTCGGGAACACGTACATTCTAATCTGTCACCAAGGCTGTCCAAGGAAACTTCTGTGAGCCATCTCTCGATCTGCGCTACAATCTCCGAGAAGTTTGACATCTGATGTTAATCTCAATTCTGTCGTGAAACATATTCTTATTTTAAACTCAATATACTGTTAGTAATAAGACGGTTTGTCTTCTTAATATTGAAATACTTTTAGGAGCTGTCGAAATAACATTTAAGTATCAATTTGTATATAAAAAAAATAAGCGGCGCTTTTTTATTTCCGTGGCTATCTATATACAAATATTATATTTTAATTATTAGGTATACAAACCGTGTCAGAAATCTTTTGAAATATAATATCGCACCATAAACAATTGAAAATTAAACAAATACGATCCATAAATCATTCGATAAAGAACCCATCAGTGGAATATCGAAACAATTACAATTAATTAGTATTGACGGCACATTGCAACGTCTATTCACTTCATTAAAACCACAATGGCTTCCAAGCATCGAAGGCACAATGACACACAAACACAAAAAAATATAACGATTTACTAATCGATTATGAATCTATAGAATATTTGTGTACGACTGCGCGCGCGCAACGTATTCGTTGAACTAGCGTTTCGTACGAAAAATCGTAATTCGTAATCATGACGAGAAAGAGAGAGGTACTGTGATGAAAGGGACAGCTTAATGTTTGTTTATCCTACACTGTAATCAGAATCTCGAAGATAAAACAGCGTAGAAACGACACCACATCGCAGCGTTTTGTGCTTACGCATGTCAAGCCGCTGAATGGAAGATGTGTAAAATAAAACTAGATAAGATATAATATATCGAGCAATAGCAGGGTTCTACGCTGCTGGTTATATTCTAAGGACCGATTTTTTTCAATCGAAACAGTGGTAAATGTAAAAAAGGACTTTATAAATAAAATAACGTTGTATATTACAATAATAACATGAACTTTTATAGCTGTTATAATTTCATTATAAAACATTCTGTTACCTTAAATTGTTTAGACAAATATTCGTAAAGTACTCCAAAAGAGAAATGCTATTTAAACCACACCCAATAATTAAAATCAATACATTTTCAAAATAGTTGTAAATACAAAATTAATAAATTTACATCATCATCATCATCATCATCATCGAGATCATTACAGCAGAAACAGAAACTTTTTTATTCAATGTAGATTATAACAAATACTTATTGAAAGTCACTTTTTCATTTACCACTGGTTCGAAAAAAAACCTCTGTCCTGGGAAGAACCAGCAAGAAACCCTATTTTTTTCCAATAATAGCTTACAATCATGTTTACAATTAGCAACACAAGACAAATTAGAAATAGCTTGGTAGCGATCACCCTTCCAAGGGGTTATTATCATCCATAAATTCCTTAATATTATAATAACCCTTTTTATACAAACTTAGTTTAATAACATTTTTGAACTTTGTGTATGACAAATTTTGTATATTTTCTGAGATTTTGTTGTAAAAGCGTATACATCGCCCCAAGAATGAATTACTGACTCGGTGGAGTCGAGTAACTGGTACCAGTTACTCGACTCTCCACCGAGTAGCCTTATCACATAATAGCCTTTCACAAAGCTACTGCTGAAAATAGACTTCCAACGATCGCAACAAAGCACGGCCCTGAGCCACCTACATCCATGGACTTTTTTTTTTATTTATTTAACATAAGAAAAAAATACATAAAATCACAATTTAAACATCACAAAAACCCTTACGGGTTTGTCTGGATGTTGAGACACTTTTGAGCAATCTGTTGACATTAGTTTATACGTATTATTATTTAATAAGAACATCAATTATAGTATTAACAGTATGAAGTATAGGTACATTGTTTACATACAAGTGGACATAAAGGAACCGGTTATAGATAAGCAGCTCGGCGCGGCTGGCGGACAGAACTGACTAACTTCCTGCATGTTTTACAAGGTCGTTACTCCATCTAGTGGGGGGACACCGTACACTTCGTCTACCGCTAAAGAAATAAATAAATTTACATGATTACAATAAAATCTGTGAGTACGGAAATTCAGTAAAGAAATAAATTTGTCAGAAATACGATTGAAAACAAAGTTAAATTTGACAGCAAAGCCACAAAGCTGGCGCATCATAAATTGGATTAACTCGAAGGTTTATTTTATTGTTGGGATATTTTGTCAAAACCTAAAACTTTAGTTCTATCAAAATAGAAATTCCTACGAAATATAAATTTCACATTTTATTCTTGCAATTTAATCAAATAATTATAAAGTACAATATTTTTATGGGCCTATTTATCCAACTAATTATTTCATAGTATAAAATACAACATAAATAAATTAAGAATTCAAAATCCACTGCTTTGCAAGTGGATTGGCAACCGTAGTTTTTTTTTTCAATTTTTTAGTTTCAGAAAGACACTGCTGCCAATGTCCTAGATTGTTCCTCTCTGTCACCTCACACGATATTCACGGGACGTTACAGATTAGAGGTAGTAAATATTCTTAGGTACAGTAGGTGTGTAACAGTTATGGCAAATCCTATTCTAAGTCAGAAACCCATGAACAGTAACGAATGTTTATTATTATATCTAACTTATATGCTATTTCTAACCGACGCATTCTTTGATGGACCAAGGTTCATAGTAGACTTAAAAAAGTTGTAATGCGATGTAACACCAAATATGACATGTCTAATTTTCAGAATTAGCTGAGCCATTACAATACGTGTTTTGTTAAGTTTCGTAATCTAAGATCTAATCCAATACTAAACTACTGACATTTAAACCGTCACACACAGAAAATTATTCGAGGAAATGTCGCATCTGTTAACAAAACTAATCTTTGCCTATGTGTACACGACACGACAACGACATGAACTTTTATTAAGATGAATCTCGCGGCGAAGGAAATAACTGTCACATTAGATTTATAACACAAACCTGGCTTCGATGTTTACCGAAAGTTTGATGATCTATTCCCGTCTCTATCTGAACGGAAATACAGTCAAGAATCCTATGTATTTTGTACAGAGTGTAATATTATAGTTGAAAAAGTAGCTTACGTGTTGAAGTTCAGTTGTTAGCGACTTTTCCTTTTCGTGAAAGCTTCGTGTGAAGTACGAAGTTAGTTGAAGTCAATTACAGGATATATAATTATCTTTATCAAATAAAACTCATATATTCGTTAAAAGCAATGGTAATATTGTACAAATAAATTATATTATATGAGTGTTTTGCCGTGATAGCTTAGGGGCATGATGCGAGTAAAGTAAATTCAATCCCCGTCAGCGCTTTTGAAAATGTTAATGTTTTAGTGAATGTCTCGTTGAACTTGGGGTTGTTTACGTGAGTACCGATAATAAGGTCCTTGATTCGAGTCCCGGGGCCAAAATCAGTAGTTGGCTTTTTCTGACAAGAAATTCTCAGTAGCAGCCCGGAGTCAAAAAGTTGGCGGTGTTTCACGCTCATGCCTCGGAAAACACGTTAAGCCGTTGGTCCTGCGCTTGAAATCTCCTCCGGTAGTGTAAGGATAGCTGTCCCATCGGACTATGAGGGTGAGGAAATTTAGTGTACCTGTGCTTGCGCGAACTAGTGCAGTATAATCCTGTCCTGCGCAGATGACTGACTAGTCTCCATTGAGACTAGCCGCCGTGACCGAATTTAGGTCTAGAGAACATTAATGTTTAGCAATGATATTATAATAACTCATGCTTCAAGAAAGAAAACGTCGCGAGGAAAGCTATATGAATGTAAGTATAGATATAAGAATGTAAGCAACTAAAAAAATATTTCGATGACAGAGCAATGGATTAGATCTTTGCCTGTCATAAAAAGGCAAGACAGGAATGAACCTGTGTCTAGTGAGATTGTAAATTTAAAAAAAATCATACCCAAGACAGCTAGCAAATTTACACAAACTATGTCAGTTATCTGGAGGAATTTACCAAACCCAATTACAACTGCGTTAAAAACACATCTTTATCAAAAGCACAACATTAAATTGCCTCCAATTGCTTACACCATTAGGCATACAAATACCTCCCTTCGCAACGTTAACTTTTCCACTGAGCAACCCTTATTGCCTAAGCAATAGAAATCAAAATCGAGTTTTGAGGAGCAATAATAATTTTAGGGAATATCCAGGCCGCGGACATGATAAAACAGTTGGTTACTATCTGTCCAGGCACGGTGATTACGACGTTAGTGTTTGAACTCAGGTTGGGTCAACTAAGGTCATTGATCGGGATCTCGTTAGGGTTCCGTGGGGGAAGGAACCTTGGCAATTTAATTATCAGGTAACTACTACTTCACTACCAAGTATTCCGGTATAGTTTTTATAATGATTTGTGAAGATGATGACGCGACATATTCTCACTACTCGTCCCAGCCCGTATGGTAGACGTGCCGAACCATTCGTGCTACAACCGTGGCTCTACCACGTATAGATATTCTTACACCGCCACTACACAATTCTCCGTGATACTTAATATAACCCGGATATTTATATATTACATATTTACATTCAACTAAATATTAGTTCAAAATCATCACCACTACAGTCGATCACAAGCCCACTGCTAACCAAGACAACCACGGTGTTCCGATTCTCGACAGTCACATCAGAATTAAGCTGCTATTTTACGCTGGTATTCTGTCTTTCTGTAGAGTGGTCTTTCCCCGGTCGAGCCTACCCATTCCTGCTACAACCATAATATAGCTGCAGCGTGCCTCTGCCACGTACAATAAATAGGTTAATAATGTTAGGTTAGATGCATACCCTTAAAAGAAAGAAGTCTTAGAAGTTTTACTTACGAAACATCGTAAAAAAGCATCACACTGGAATTTGATTACCTGGAACAGAAGTAAATGTTTAGGCTGAGCTCGTTCAAAACAGTAAATACTACAATTAATTTTACATGGGATATTGTGGAGGTGAATATCGGATAAATCAGTAACCTCTGAAACATCCTAATGTATATTTAATAGAATCAGGCGTTACTTTGCGGAAATCCGTTTTATTAAAATGTCAAAAAACAATCAGTTAAAATTCACGTAATAAAAAAAGAAGTGGCTTACATAGTTTGAAGAGCACCTCCCGATTGATTTATTACATATTTAATCCTAATAGTAACATTAAAAACTAAAGTCAAATAGACAACCTTTATGCTAGGTCATAAGACTACTAATCAGGCGAGGAGTCAGTCGTTGGTATCACCCTCTTACAGCTATTCTATTTCACGAATGAAGGTTTAACTTTGGTTGTTGTTAGCCGTGCACGTATACATTGTGTTAGTGTGCGTAGGCCTCGGGAGCGCTTAGATTCACGATCGCGAGTCGAACGAATCGCAGTCACACACACACACACACACACACACACACACGCACGCACGCACGCACGCACGCACGCACGCACGCACGCACACACGCACGCACGCGCACCGCACGCACGCACGCACGCGCACGCACACGCACACGCACACGCACACGCACACGCACACACACACACACCACTACACAACCATCGAAAAAATACTATATCTATTTACTTTTGCCGTCAAATTACAGTGTTCACATAGCGGTGTTCCTGTATATAGGGATGAGAACCAGTTTAACTATAGGTTGTGTGTTATTCCATCTTAGCCTATGGCATCTGTAGCACGGAACGCAGTAAACAATTAACATCAGGAGGATTCTACGTTTGTTTGTCATCCACGGTTTTTAACTTCCCAGTGGGAAGTTACTGTAATGGGTCCGATTGCAAATTGGAAATTTTAACATGTCTCCACGTTTCAAGGTCTTTAGAGTAGAATAGTATGGTTTTTAAGAAGATGTCCGTGTGTGCACATGTATATATGTATGTAGGTTCGGATTAAATTTTCACCTCGTGTATCTCGAGAACAAAGAGTGATATTGACATGGGACCAGTTTCATTAAACGCATAAATAAGTAACTTCGACCTCATTAAATTTTGAGCAAAATCAGTCAAGTCGTTTTTTGTGCCGAATGAAAAATTGTATAAAATATTACAACATATGATATTTTTTATTATTTGCACTGGGAAGTTAGTCGTGTGGACCTTTCGGGTCGCACCTAGACCGCTTTTATTTTAATATATAGAATAAGGGTGACAAATGAGCACAAAGTCTACCTGATGGTAAGTAGATGCTGTGGCCCATATACATCTAGATCTATCCACAATTACCTGTCTCCCAGGTCTAGGATGGAATGTCTCGTATCTAGTAAAAAGGGTCTCCGGCTCTCTACACTTACCTCACGATACGCAGCAGTATTAAGATGTATTCTGTGAGAGCGTGTTGCTTCCCCGGTCGAACCGCCCCATTCGTGAACAACTATAATATAGCTGCGATACGACTCTACCAAGTTAACTCTACGCGTTGTTTTTGTTATTTGTCATTCCAATTGTTAACTAATTTTGTTAATTTATAAATCATATTTTTTTTAAATTTTATTAACTTATTCAAAACATCTTAATTTTTATTCCTTATTATCCCAATTTTTCCCTTATCTTAATTATATTTTTATTATCAGGCATTATCCTACTATAACAAAAGCCGTCGGTTTTTCTACCTAGTCCTGGCAGCCATGCATATAAACAGAGCCGGCGCCAGGCATTAATTAAACGCTCTCCATTTCACCCATCCAAAGCAACAATAAGTTACCCCTTCACCAACCACCCTGACCGCCCCATCCACCCGTGTCTGCATCGACCGCCCATCGAACTAGTATCACTAGTGACGGGCTGTTATTTTGCAATATATATAAATTAGTAGTTTGCCATTCAGACTTAGACTAGGGCACGACTAATCGATACTATTGGGGGATATACTACCTTTTTTGATCCATATCACGATCCGTGATACGCTTTTTTATCCTCCGTTATATTTATTTCGGATTACGATCCATATATCGTGATAATTATCGGGTGTATAGTATGCGCCAAAGAATTAAATATTTTGCCTATCTAATCGTTTTAAATAACACATTGGTTATTTTTAAGCACCTGGTAACTTTTGCAATAAATACACAAAAGTAATACTGCTATTGAACGCTTCTTTTCAGTTTATTACGTAATAATATTAAAAGTTGTGATTATAATTTATTGATAGATTGATCTAAAAATAAATTATAATCACATGTATAATATGTTAACATAGTTTTTTCTTTCATTGTGGTCCCTGCTATAAATGAAAAAATCAAAGTGGTCCTTGGTCAAAAAAAGGTTGGGAAACCCTCGTGTAGAGTAATTCTATACTCATCGTTATGTCGATAATTTTCTTTTAATGTTTGTAATTTACCATTCACTAGCTTTAACCCGCGGTTCGCATGGAAACAGAAATGTCTTCGTATTCGATTCCCCGCGGAAACTTTTATTTTCTGACTTTTATACGTGGTAGAGCCACGCTGCGGTTATTTATATAAGCTGTAGCTAGAGGTTGCAATCGAATATTCGAATTATTCGAATTTTATTTCCAAATTTATATTCGAATAGTAAATAAATATATATTCGAATAACTACCAAAAAATACTAGTCAAGTCTATGTTGGTAGAACTTAAAAATTGTTGTTGGCAACACTGCTTAACGGCTTGAGTGACTTGCTTGACGCCATTTTGTTGAGTTCATTCACTTACAGAACGCGTTGTTATATACTTGCAAAGCTGTGCATTTTGTCTTTTGTGAAGTGATTTGATTCTGGTGTTTATATAAAAGTATTTGTGGATTGTTTTATGTAAGTATTGTGTATTTTGTTATTTTTTTGCAAACACGGTGGTTGAATTTATGACTTAACCTAAAAACTCACTTTGCACTGATCACCAAATACCTACGTTATATGTATTTACAAGTATCAAATTCAATTACATTGCAGATCAGTTGACGATGGATAAATTGGTTTTTAAAGAGTACACAAAACGTACTTTTGACAAATCTTCAGTATGGAACTGTTTCTTACGGACTGAGGATGGAAGTCACGCAAAATGCAAATTATGCAAAAGAATTCTTCAATGCTCAAATACCACCACATGCTTACACAATCACTTGAAGAAACAACATCCAAGTGTACCTGGTTAGTCACTCATTTAACTTACTTTTACGGCTTTTACCTTTATTAACTACTTGTTCGCTTACATTTATTACTTTTGACCAAAAGGTATTAACGCTTTTACTCATAAGATTTTTTTTTACTGTTCGTTCTACTAGATACAAGAAGAAATATTCGATAGATTCCAGCGACTGCTACGCCTACCACTCCCACAAATGAGGTAGTACAAGAACAAGATCAGCGGCCCATGCCCAAGACAAAAAAGTCAGAATTGACGATTACTATCAGAACACCAAAGAAGATAATATGGAAACTGTGATTTCCAAAATGACTGCGTGTGATGGTCAACTATTCAACGTTTTTTGCAAATCAGAATCTATACGTACGCTTTTTTTTAAAAAGTGGATATGAAGCTTTGCCGAAATCTCCGAACACAATTAAGAAGATTGTTATAGAAAAAAGTGACCAGTTAAAACAAGAACTGAGAAAAGAATTGTCGGTTTTAAAAGCAAAAGGACAGAAATTTTCCGTCTCTCTTGATGAGTGGACATCAGCTAGCACCCGGCGTTATGCGAATATTAACATTCACTGCCCTAATTTCAATGACAATGACAAGCCTTTCAGAAACTTGGGATTGGCAAGAATTACAGGTAGAGGAACATCGGAAAGATGTAATCATATTTCGCGGGTTAAATTAGGGTCCTACGATCTATTTTTAGAAGATGACGTAGTAGGTGTAGTGACAGACGGTGCTAGTGTTATGACTGCCATGGGTCGTCAAATACCTTCATTTCACACATTATGCCTCGCACATGGAATTCAGTGTGCAGTGGTGGATGTCATATATAAGAACTTATATAGTCAGCGTGTAGAAACTGTCGAAAATTCAGAAGAAATAGACACAGAGGAGACATTATCTACAATAGTAGATTCAGAGGCAGAAGAATCAGAAGATAAAGAAACAGATGAAAATGACGATGGACAAGGTTTTGTAGTTAGTAATGCAGAAACCAGAAGTGAATCCAGACTTAATGTCGATTATAAGGATTTGATTGTTAAAGTACGAAAGGTAGTGAAATTTTTCAAGAAGTCTCCAACTAGAACAGAAGTTTTAAATAAACAAGTCCTTGAAGATAACAAAAGAGCGGGCCTGGTTTTAGATTGCAAAACGCGGTGGAGCAGCATGGCGGACATGATTTCAAAATTTTTGCTTTTAAAGGATGCAATATTAAAGGCACTGACTGACTTGAAAGAAAAAAACTATGTTCAGTACCTACGAGCTTGATCTTTTGCAGGATTTATCTACGACTCTCACTATCGTAAAAAGCACTGTAGAAGCTATTTGCCAAGAAAAGGCGAATTTATTAACTGCGGATACAGCCCTGCAATTCATGGTCACTAAACTACAAGAGAACAATGGGGTTATCAGTAGTAGACTCCTTCAGGCTTTAACATTAAGAATCGCTCAACGCCGACAAACAGATCTGGTATGTAGACTGAAGTATTTACACAATCCTAACAAATACTACCAGGAACAATCTTCTACTGTCTTCCCTAAAGTAGGCAATGATGTTATCACCAAAGTCATAGTTAACATACAAAAAAAATACTTTAATCAAAGACCTTCAACAATAACTTATACTGGCGCTTCTGATGACGAAGATGACATGTTTCTAGCAGATCTACAGTATTGTCAAAATGAAGAAGCGTCTAGAATCACAAATATGTCAATAAAATAACAGCTGCAGAAAAAAATAGATGATGAAATGTGTGCAAGGCCTTCTACGTCCACAGCAACTTGCGAAGATGATCTAGAATCATCAATAAAAATGCAGATGGCTTTATATGATGCAGGAGCGCCAAGACAAATACACCTAACTCAGGCTTATGACGTGTTAATGTGCATTCCACCAACTAGTGTAGAGTGCGAAAGGGTATTTTCTTCTACGAAGTATATCTGCAATCATTTCAGATGTAAATTAAGCGATGATTCCTTAGACGCCTTAAGTTTCCTCAGGTCTCACTTTCAAAGATAAGATAAAGATCATTTTATTTGTTTAAACATGAGTATACATACATATGCATGCAAGATGTTAAAAGAAATATCTCGACAGTCATGTTTAGCCTCTACGGCGTACAAAATGTTAAAAAATAAATAAAAAAAAAGTTACAATTCTAATTGGCCTTCTCCTTATTTAGTATTAATAAATTATATAATAATCATTAAGACTGAAAACAAACATCATTAGAGAAGAGAATCTATATATTTAAATATACTAGTACTTAAAACATACCATTATTTATCCAAATGATTGTACAAATTCTTAGTGTTATATTCTTACATTAGTCAATTTCGTATATTATTACTTTCGTTATTTTATGAATTCTACTTTATTATGTTCAATTAGCAGTAAGATAATGTGTAATAATTTATATAAATGTAGATATTATATGTTATAGCAGTTAGTGGTCAATGTTGTCTTGCAGAAAGTCATTAATGTTGTAGTAGGCTTTATTTGCAAGGAAATTATTTAATTTATTTTTAAATATGTTATTATTATGTTCTTTCCAGCGTTTAGGAATTTTATTATATATTTTTGGGCCCATGCAAAATATGCTGTTATTCATTAAAGAAGTTTTTGATTTATGTAGACGAAGTTTACTGTTATCACGTCTATTACGAACGACCGTATCAGACATGCGTGGGAATAGGTTAGGATTGCTCTTAACGAAAATTGCGCTTTCCAAAATATAAAGTGAGGGTAATGTCAATAATTTATATTGTATGAAAAATGGTTTACAGCTCTCCGTGACCTTTAGTTTGAAAATGGTCCTTATGCATTGCTTCTGGGCTTTAAATGCTAATTCTTTATTCGTAGAGTTACCCCAAAAGATAATGCCGTATCTAAGAATGGAGGAAACTAAACCATGGTACGCTGTAAGAAGGGCATCGATATTGAGCATTGGTACTAATTTATAGAGTGCGTAAGAAGATTTACTGATTTTTTTTATTAAGACTTCTGTGTGTGTTTTCCAATTGAGTTTTTTGTCAATAATTACACCAAGAAACTTCGCATTATCTACCTCATTAATCATTTTATTATTGTAGTGTGTATGTAGGTTTGACATAGTAGATCCTCTTTGTGTAAAGTGCATAATATTAGTTTTTTCCAAATTGATTTTTAAATTATTATTTTCTAGCCATTTTATCATTGATATTAGGGAATTATTAATGTCATTATTATAGGTATCATTATTTTTATAAGGTATAGTTATGGTACTGTCATCGGCATATAGTGTCACGTATTGGTTAATGCTTTTAGGTAAGTCATTGATATATATAATAAACAATAGAGGTCCCAAGACACTGCCTTGAGGCACACCATATTTAACTACTCGACCTGATGATCGATAAGTTTCTTCATGTTTGGTGTGTGTATTTACTGATGTTATTTCTGTATATTGCTTTCTATTCGTAATATATGATTTTATGAGACGCGAAACGTTACCTCGGATACCATAAGCTTCTAACTTCCTAATCAAAATGTTATGAGAGACGTAGTCAAACGCCTGCGTCATATCGCAAAATATGGTGCTAACAGGAATGTTTTTGTCTACATTTATCATGACTTTATACAAGAAGTCATAAATAGCCATATTTATTGTTTTATTATTACGAAAGCCTTTCTGTTCCTGAGTTAGTATATTATTCTTCTCAAGATAAGTGTATAATTGTTTATATATATGTTTCTCAAATATTTTAGAGATAATACTTATGAGAGAAATCGGTCGGTAGTATTGCATAAGTTGCTTATCTTCTTTTTTAAATATCGGCTTTACAATCGATATTTTCAGTGCCTCCGGAAAAATACCAGTATCGATGCTTAGATTTAAAATATAACTCAAATGTGCACTAATTTCTCTAGCAACAGCTTTGACGACTTTCGTTGAAAGACCATCATAACCCACACTATTTGTATTTCTTAGCGAGTTTATTATTTTGTATATTTCCGCAGGGTTACACGGGGCTAAAAAGAAGGAGTTTAATCTGTTTTCTATTAAAGATGTAACATTTTTAAAAGAATTATTAATGGGGATTATTTTTTCAATAAAGTATGTATTAAATTCATTAGCTATGTCTTTAGGTTTAGTGATTATATTATTGTTGAATTTAATAAAAGAATACGTAAAAAACAATAATTATTATGAGCTGTGTTGATTTTATATTATAATAGGTAAATCTGACTTAATTCTGAGTTATTATTGATGAATCTGATTTATTAGTGTAATATTGCATATGAAAATGATACCGCAATGCCTTTACGACACCTTTACATTTGTGATACTTTTTATTTTTATTATTAACGAATTTAAGTCTTTTTGAATTGTTTGAGAATTTTTTAATTGTTTTGATTAACATGTTCATGTATAATCGTGAGATTTATAAGAAGATAAGGTTGCTACTATGTTTAAGAATTTGATAATACTTTTTATTTTACTAAACACAGAGTTTATATTGTTTAAAGATAAATTATGATTCTATTAGTGTTAGTATGTTAGATTATTTGCAATGTTAATTATTGTGTTTTGATTTACATGTTCATGTATAATCGTGAGATTTATAAGAACATGTTTCCTACTATGTTTAAGAATTTGATAATACTTTTTATTTTACTAAACACTGATTTTATATTGTTTAAAGATAAATGATGATTCTATTCGTGTTGGTATGTTAGATTATTTGCAATGTTGATTATTGTTCTGTTCCTAAAGCAATAAAAGCTGATATTTGAAGTGTTTTTAATATATTCGAATATTCGAATAATATTCGAACAGCACTGAAAAAATATTCGAATATTCGAAAATCAAAACTATCGAATATTTGCAAACTCTAGCTGTAGCACGAATCGGTCGGCTCGGACGGGGAAGAACCACGCTCTCACAGAATACCAGCGTAAACTTTATAGCTTAATGCTTCTGTGTTTCGTATGCCGAGTTTAGAGCACCGGAGACCCTTTTTACTGTATACGGAACATTTCGTTTAAGTAATCAGGAGAGACAGCGCATTTGCATTTGCACCGAGGACAAATGTAGATGACCACAAGACCACTTTGACTATGGGCCACGGCATCCATTTACCATCAGATGGACTGTGTACAAGTTTGTCGCCTTATTCTGTAAAAAAATATACAATCCTACAAAATAGTAAATGGTGATAGAGCCCTAGATGGCGAATCTAATCTTACTCGTAGCTTAATAAAAGCCTATTCATTCGTACTTGGAAGACGCCCAGACTGTAACCGGACGGAACGACTGACACTCTTCCCATTTGTGTTTTATATTCCCCACGGGAACCTTTATTTGAGTAAAATTCGCAATATTAATAATACTCTTATTCGCAAGTGTGAATTAACGCTTTTTCCTAAAGAATTATTCTATCGTCACTTATATACGTATTTTCTTTATATATCATGTATACATTGCATGTATTTATGTAGATTTATGTATTTGTGTACGTCTGTATTAATATATTTATATTATATGTACATTTGTACGGTGTTCTATACATTTAATAGAACACCTTTTATATAATATATTCTAGTTTATCCGAATTCATCTTAGTCCTCAGGGATGAAACATGCATTTGATTCTTAATTGAGGATAAATCTGGATGGCAATGGACCAAGCTAGTTCCATCCAGTTACCATCAGGTGGATGATGCTCGTTTGTCACCCAGTGCTATAAAAAAGCTTCCTAAACATTTTTTCATCATTCGTTTATTTTCGATGACTTAAGTCTTGCCATATGTACGATTTTAATTTTTGTAATAAATACATAATATCCATTCAGAAAAAGTAGTCCAGACTATTTATTCCTGGTAACAATGCAATCCAAAATCATTAATGTCGATATAAATATTGGTAACATAACAATAGCGCTGAACTGAGCGTTTAAAATATGAAAGACTAAATCAACTGCTGTAGAGGATCGCTAGCGGAAAATAAACGGTGAATGAAGAACTGAAACACGGCTAGGGTTGACAGTGCAAAGGTCTGGTGGAAAAGAAGGTATTGCTATATTTCGACCTACATTTGAGTTCAATTTTTTTTCAATAAGGTTGACAATTGTGCTACCTTACCGGATGGTAATTAAGTGAAGCTGTAGCCCCCCACAAATTACCCTCTAATTTTTAGCCCTGAGAATATAGATGAAATGATTCGTTACCCGTTAAAATGGTGTCCAGTTTCTTCACTCACCATATGAATCACAGCATCATTAAGCATTCTCTTTTACGCTGGTATGGTTCCGACCCGCTCGAGCCGGCCCATTCGTGCCGAAGCTTTACACAGCTAGAATAGCTGCAAAGTGGTTTTAAAACGTAATTAATTACACATAGCTTGTAAATAGGATCAGGACATAGAGCTATCCTTAAGAGGATACCTTGAAAATGAATCGTAATTTTGGGGGAGTGGCTTATCTCTTTGTCGGTGAAGCTCATGGACGACTGAGGGTGTGTCAAAATGAAAGTGATGCAATTACTTCATGTATGCAAATTGTGAAATAGCTATACGGAAATAAACTATGTATGTAATCTTAAGAACTTAGGTATAATTATTTACTATGCCTTAAAAATAATTCCATGAACTTATTTGTAAAAACATTGTGGAATCATGGAGAAATATAACTTAGTACGTAATCTATAAAACTTAAAAAAATATGTGAAATAGAAAAACCGCCAAAGTTTCGAGGTATCATCTTAAGTTGCCCATCGTCATCCGCCCAGCCAGCCAGTAGGTAAGTGAACGCATAACGGGCCCTCCTACTGGTGACGCTCCACAATTGACATCTTCCCGCCATTACTCGGATGTTAAAGTGTATATTTCATTAAATATGTTAAGGATTAATTAGCGAAGATCCGCGTAATAAAATGAAATAAATTATATTAAATGTGTTAAGAATTAATTAGCTAAGCTCCGCGTAATAAAACGAAATAAATTATATTAAATGTGTTAAGAATTAATTAGCTAACATCCGCGTAATAAAATAAATAAATTATATTAAATGTGTTAAGAATTAATTAGCTAAGCTCCGCGTAATAAAATGAAATAAATTATATTAAATGTGTTAAGAATTAATTAGCTAAGCTCCGCGTAATAAAATAAAATAAATTATATTAAATGTGTTAAGAATTAATTAGCTAACATCCGCGTAATAAAATAAAATAAATTATGTTAAATATGCTAAGAATTAATTAGCTAACATCCGCGTAATAAAACGAAATAAATTATATTAAATGTGTTAAGAATTAATTAGCTAACATCCGCGTAATAAAATGAAACGCTTAATAAAATAAATAAAATAAAATGAATAAATAGAATCAGATTATTATATTTTGTTACGCGAATCTTAACTAATTAATCCTTAACATTTTTATATAATGGATTTCCTCAAAGTAACGCCTGATTCTATATATCATAGTTCATTCTATTTTAAAAACCTCTAAAGATACTGAAACACTCTAAAGGAAGGTTTATGTTTAGAAGTGAACTTCTGTAGGCTGTGATGGTTGATGGGGATATATCAATAGTTACGGTATTGCCGTGTGGTAGCGGCTTAAGGTAATCCAGCACTTAATTACCAGTAGTTCCCATGGGATGTTATAAGCATATTCTGGCTTCTGATAGATAGTGGATATAACCGCTTCGTTTACGTCAGATATAAAATACCCAGACCACTGAAGGGGAGCAACAACAAAGGTTCGTAACGTCATTCGCAAGTTACTTTGTCAATTCTGTTTTATAAAAACTTATTTTAACTAGTGATCCGCCCCGAAGAGTGAAATAAATTTTTGAAGTGAAAACTACTTTAGAATCTTTGCGATTTGAAACTCGATGACACGAAAAAACCACACTAAACAGAGACAAACATATACGATTTAGCCTGCGAGAGAATGAAATAAAATACAGTATAGTGCATACCTATTACTTCATAAAATTTTAATCTAAACCCATATTTTTAAAGCGAAAACTGCTTTAGAATCGTTGTGATTGAAACTCGATGACACGAAAAAGCGACACAAAAAAGAGGCAAACATCTATAGGATTTAGTCTGCGATAAAAGGATATAGAATATGGTATGTATGGTATGGCAGATTTTAAACCCGGTAGAGCCACGCTGCAGGTTTATTATGGTTGTAGCACGAATGGGTCGGCTCGACCGGGGTGGGACCACGCTCTCACAGAATACCAACATAAAATAGCAGCTTAATATTGCTGTGTTTCGTATGGTGAGTGTAGAGAACAGGAGACCCTTTTTACTGGAAACGGGGCATTCCAGCTCAGTCCTCAGGGGGTGACAACGCATCTCCATCTTATTTCTTGATTGAAGATATGTGTATGTCTATGGGCCACAGCATCCACTTACCATCAGATGGACTGTGAGCTCGCTTGTCACCCATAATTCTATTTTTAAAAAAGAATACAGAGTAGTAAGCGACAGTAGGCTAGTGGCACGGTGCCAGCCCGCGAATTCATAAGGTTGTGCGTTCGATTCCGCCATTCAATTACTATCGTGAACCACCCCTAACACAAGCATTTTCAGCTAACCAGTAGTGATTATATCGAATATTAGCGTTGCTACTTTTTTTAAACACAGTGTTTCCTATCATATCAGCCTCCTTATCGCGCGGTGCTTTATAGAATGTTAGTATAAATTTTAACTATTAAAATAAACAACATAAGGAATTAACAAATTTATTAAATAAATAAAGTTAATCATATTGAATAAAATTTGCATATTTATACCAATCCATTCCATAGCGTCTATTTTACGTACCACCTTGAGAGTCAATAAGTTTTTTTCATAAAATGGCTTTACCTATAGCATGAAGTAGATGACGTTATTACAAAGCAATTTTACTCGAAAGAAAATATTCTTTTTTATACTAAAATGTATTCCAAAAATAAGGATTGTAACATTTATTTACTATAAAATTAAACTTTTATCTTATATTTTATACCGCACTTGCACTTGTGGTTGGAAATTATCTTATTCATTTAATTATTTGCAATGACATATTTTTATTTTAAATTTAATTCATTTGAAGGTTTCACTTCTGTCGCGTGTGAACTGCACACGTTTTTATAGTCAAATCTATCTTTTAAAACCAGAAGAATGAGACCTTAATACCTTAAAATGTAAGGATACGAGTATTTAACGTACGTAATACCTGCAACGTTAGTAGACACGATAAACTCCGCAAAATTATTTTCATAAATTGAAACTGTTTTTAGTCTCACAAATATCGCGCAAAAAAAAAACAAATTCCCGGAATGCATAAATTTGCGAAAGTATCTTTCTCATTCCATTAAGCCAAGCATCGGCAACCCTACACTCGGGGGACGTTGGCCTAGATACAATGACCCATGCGCCACTAGTGATGTGCTCTCAATCAATCTCGCTATCGTAATTACGGTCTTTTGCGATTAAGCAATTATATATTAATTTTACACTCGGCTGCATTTTAGCAAATTATAGGGTAATTTATCAGAACTTAATGATATTTTACACAAAATTTGTTTAAAGTTAAACTTACAGCCTATATACGTCCCCAAGCTAGGCACAGGTTTCCTATCAGGGTCAGGTCAGGGCTAGGTTTTAGGGCAAGTAAATGTTCACCGAGCTGTTACAATGCGTGTTCGCGAAGTTCACATGTCTTCGGAATATTTCTCTTATTATTTCTCAGCCATGCAGGCTACCTCACGATGTTTTCCTTCATCGGCGGCGTATATCAGCACTTAAAATTGAATTAACTCGATCGATCGAACCTGGATTGCTCGCGTACTGTTAAGTTTACAGCGAGCGCTATGCCGCTGAGCTGCCATGGCTCTCTAAAATTGAATTAACTCGATCGATCGAACCTGGATTGCTCGCGTACTGTTAAGTTTACAGCGAGCGCTATGCCGCTGAGCTGCCATGGCTCTCTAAAATTTGTAATAGATAAATTTTACATGCCTTAATTTTTTTGTTGTATAGAATAAAGGTGACGAACGCGCACACAGTCTACCTGATGGTAAGTGGATGCTGTCTCCCATAGACATCTATATCTAACCCCGATAAAGAAATGCAGATACGTTGTCACCCCTGAGGACTAAGATGGAATGCCTCGTGTCCAGTAAAAAGGGTCTCCGGTTCTCTACACTTACCATACGAAACAGAGCAGCATTAAGCTACTATTTTACGCCGGTATTCTGTTAGAGCGTGGTCCTTCCCCGGTCGAGCCGACCCATTCGTGCTACAACCGTAATGTAGCTGCTGCCGCGTATCTTTAGTATGTGTTGGCGAATGTCACATACTCTACGAACTTATTTCTCGGACTGAATGTTTCCTTACAATATTTTCCTTTACCACCGCTCGTGTAGTATATGTTATCAACTATAATTGCAATAACAAATACAGTAGTGCTAGTGGGGATAGAATTTCTACCGCTCACGTGTCTAATAAATTAGAATTGCAAATATTTTCTATTTATCTTCCTTAAACAACATCCGCGCGAAGATGTCGTGAATTAAGACAGGTAAAAAAGAAAAGAGCTTACTTAGAAGCTTTCTTAGTTGTTACAAAGTATATTTCAAAGTAGATGAAACGCTAAGTTTGTTAAAGTAAGCGCGAGAACAAAAATTAGGTCAACAACTTTTACAAAATGGAAGCTTAGCGTGCAAAGACTACGTAAGAAGATTTTTGTTAGGCCTATGTAAAAATCTTGTAAGACTTAATGAACTTAATATCTAATATATAAAAATAACTTTTGTTTATTCGTATTATATGCGCTGCCTTAACGTTCATTAGATTACGGTAAAACTTTGGCAGCTTATTGCTGGCACTTGCGCGAAGGTTATAGGCATATTACATTTAATTACAGTAGATAGCACGCGTATCCTACCTATAACTTTTTTCGGTTATATATCACTCAATTTCAATGAATGTATTATCATTCCTAGTTAAATAATATAAATAATCCAAATTTTAAAGGAATATCCTAAATTTCTTCTGCGGCAGCAACGCGCCGGGTACCAGCTAGTAAAACAACAAGTTTATTATGTGTATAATTTGTGTAAGATATATAATTCTACGTGTTAAATCTAAACAGAATATGTTTAGATAAATCCTTCCACAGTTCTAGACCTAAAACAATTAAGAAATAACTAACTGCAGAAGCCACACACCATTAGGTGAACTTTTTCCTTTAACACTTCAGTTTTACGCAAAAAAAATCTTAACATTTTTTAATATGTGGCCATGGGAGGAAAAGGGAAGATCTCTCGCCGCGCAAGGTGTTTCTCCTCGAGGAGCGGCCAACAAAGCAAATATGGGCAACCCTCCGGAAAGCGGGGGAGGGAGGCGGTGAATGCTCATAGCATTCCACGCAGCCGCCTGCGTGGTTATGTGGAGACTTTTACCCACTAACACCGCCTTTTAGGGACTGGCTTAACGGTCTAACTAGAGATCTCTAAGCCGTATACGAACGCGACCCTCCTTGGCAGAAAGGAGGGCGCAGTGTGGTGCTTCGCAGCTATTCTATGTATACTGTTTTACTTCGGAACTTTGATAGCGCGATTTAGGTTTCAATGTGGTTTGTGGCCCGACGACAGCGCCGTCACAAATGGACTATACACAATACATATTTCATGTTTATAGCATCTGCGTAAGTTTAGCTCGTGGTTCACTGGTAGAGAGCTTAATTTGCAATGAAGCTTTTATGTGCAATGAAGATTTTTAAATAAATAATTAAAAAGCAGGTTTTTGAACGATTATCCTGTGTATGGAGTCAGATCTCGAAAATTTCCTAAAGAGTTCCTAAAGAGAGCAAACAGCCCACCTGATAGTAGGTGGATGCTGTGACCCATAAACATCTAAATTTATCCTCCATTAAGAATCACAATGTAGACACGCTGTCACCCCTGAGGGCTAAGATGGAGTGTCTTGTTTCCAGTAAAAACGACCCAACAGAAAAAGTCCTTACGACACCCACAGGACGAAATAGAGTAATGGATTATCTTAGATACGGTATTATAATAATTTAAAAATAATGCAATGTAATTCATTTAGCCAAAGACATACCGAATTTAATTTTATTGGAAATAATCGATACCAAAACTTGACATCACTAATTGATAGCAGGCGTAACGCGGTCATTGGGAAAATGGTAGATCTTTATTACTTGCAACCTCCACAGAGTATAACGAGCGGTGTCATCAAGATTATTACATTCATAAAGAAACTAGCGATTTGCCCCGTCTTCGCCTGGGTAGGATCCATTAACGTGACGTTATTTACATTGGCTATAATCAAAGAAAGGAAAAAAAGAAAAATTATCATCAAATTTTTGATAAATATGAATAATATAAAGCCCAGATCCCTCCTGGCATAGCTTTCTACTTTTTCGTAAAGTTTCATCACAAACAAGCCCGGGCAGTAAGACAAAAAGTTTAAAAATGGTTATTATATCTTATTGGTTTGATTGGTAAAGGTTATTGTTATATCCAGTGTCTGCGCCTTACGCTTTTATTGAGCAATACATCGGACTCGCTATTCGACATAATTTTACTTTTTAAGGCATTACGTTAAGTGTCACTTTTGTTCCTCCACCTCATCACACATCGTTCATTCGTCATACAAAGAACATCGCTCTCATCTATTTCTATATCTATATTGTGAGCCTGCGAATAAATTAAATATTTAATCAGACTTCGTGTCTGCATTTATGTCCAGACATCCGAATCGAGTTCGTCCCAGTCGAGACATCCAGTATTTGAATATTGAAATAAAACGTCTTGTATGGTGTGAAAATTGACAAGAGCCCTTTATTTCTCTAATGACTGTTTGCGTCAAAAAAAAAAACAATTACTTTTTTTAAGTATGTTCCATTTATTAATTATGTCTTATTAATCAAACAGTGTTATATTAAAATAACCGGCTTCTATTTAGCTCAGGAGTTTATTTGCTTGCTATTAAGATATAATTAATTAAACATACACTTCAATTTTATTTAAATTTATTTATTATACAAACATTTTACGTGATGACTTCACCCATGAACATCGAACACCTATACAAACCAGGTAGTGGATTATTAAGCCAATATTTGTAAGAAATACGGTTATCCACAACCAGCACACTCTGATTTGGGGTCTGTTAAGACAACTATACCGATCATTCAACTGCATTTTTTTTCGGGTTATAACCAACTTTAGTGTTCGACATAGAGCCACGCTGCAGCTATATTATAGTTGTAGCACGAATGGGTCGGCTGGACCGGGGGAAGGACCACGCTCTCTCGCTACTGATAGTACTACTACTACACCCTGAGGACTAAGATATAATTCCTCGTTTCCAGTAAAAAAGGGTCTCCGGATCTCTACACTCACCATACGAAACACAGCAGTATTAGGCTGCTATATTACGCTGGTATTCTGTGACAGCGTAGTCCTTCCCCGGTCGAGCCGACCCATTCGTGCTACAACTATAATATAGCTGCAACCTGGCTCTACCACGTATAAAAAACGGTCTCAGGGGCGAGTCAGCAACCGCTGATCTTTATTATTTTGACTTGTTTTATTTATCAGTTAGGTATTGCTGACACCTCCTATTTTATTTTCCTTCGTCGCCCCTTACCAATCCCTCAGGATGATGTGAGGTAGTGGATTCTTTTACACCACCACTCCTAGGAGAGTTGCAACATAAAATTAAGTAAAAAAATATCATACCTAGTTTTACGACATAACACGACCGTCTGAATACAGCAACGCTAAAAGCTAAAATTTCCGCTGGAACTTTTTTAATAACTACCCGAAAGCACTCTGTCTTGAGCATCGGGAGAGATGCGGAGATTGTCTTCATTTTTAATAACCTTTAAAATATTACGCTGCGTGTTGCATGATGTAACTTTAGATGACACGGTCTACGCGGTTTGAATATTTTTTTAAAGCAGGTGTAGGGACATCCTTTCGGCCTGGGTTCACGAACTACCGGTAAATTACTGATGAAAATCAGGGCCGCCGTTCTACTAAAAGAAACATCTTGGTCGAAGCCAGTTAAGGAACATCACAGATTAAAAATGGTATCAGTAGTCTAGTTCAAACGCACGCTATACTCTCATATCCGCACTTCAATGAAGCGCAGTCCGCCGCGTTCTTTGATAGGAGAAACGCCTAAAGCTACTAGGCACAAGATTGCATTTTTTGCGCAGAGCTTTCTGCATGGAACTTTTGTCAGCTGTTTTACAAAGTTCTGCACGGTTTGCGACATATGTTTAAGTATGCTACTAAGTAAATCGTAATTAAAAAAGGTTGTTAAAAATTAATTTGCTTATACCCATTTTATTCGGATCGGATCTGAGGAAATTAATTTTTTACTACTTTTAATATAATGGATTTTCGCAAAGTAACGCCTGATGCGCTAAGACTTAACGGTCAGCCGCTGTAGAGTCTACATCACTTGTCTTTCCTGGAATAGTGGTGTTGGAAGTAGTGGTGCCGGGAGTAGTGGTGTTGGATGTAGTGGTGCTGGGACTAGTGGTGACGGAATTAGTGCACGCAATTGAGGGAGGGCGGGAGGTGCTCTTCAATCCAGGTAAGACACATCATTTGTATTTAGTTAGCGGAAGCTTGCAAATTAATCAATATCTTTATTAGCAGTTTCTCATCACAACTCAAAAATAAAAACTGCGATTGCAAACCCACCTGCCATTTATGTATACACTTACATCCTCAGCAGTGGGTTTTTAATTGACTGGAAAGATAAAATTTTAAACTCAAGGATGTGCTGATTCCGTTACTTAACGAAAGAAACAACTCTGTACATCCTGAACTGAACTGATTGTGGATCCTTAACGCGCAAACGTAACACTCATCTGTGAAACTACATACTTAGCCCAGAACAAGTGAAATTGCTCACAGCTAAGCAACTCCTTCAATTCATTGAAGATATAGGGCTTAGCAGTGAACTATAGATATAGCAGCGATCAGAATAGATCTTACAGTTTGCAGTGATTCTGGTCATAGTACACCTGCATGGCTTCTTGCGCAAATGAAAAAAATATTTATTAATCTAAATTAAAATAAAGTTGCAGTATATATACGCCCCACTGCTGGACACAGGGCTCTTCTCACTTCTGAGAGGGTTTTAGGGCAAGGGAATGTACGCCGCGCTGCCCCAATGCGTGTTGACGGACTTTTGCGTGCGGACGGACAAGACGTGATCTTTAAAATATATTTAATGTTTAATTTCTCAGATACGACGGTTACCTCACGATGTTTTACTTCGCCGCCAAGCACGTGGTAAATCAAGACTTAAAAATGCAATTACTATTTCATCGGTGCCGGCGATCATCGAACCCGGGTTGCTTGCCTTCTGTGAAATTCACAGTGAGCGATAAGCCCCTGAGCTACTACGGCTCCTGAATCTAAATTTAAAATAGTTTTCCACAATCCTAACACACAGTCACAACCCCCCCCCTGACTTTCCTTCCCCAACACACTTAACTGTCCAATTTTCCCTTCACCTAAGTGTTCCAAGACCGCCCACGTGTTGCAACCATTCACAAGGAAGAAAACACGTTCACAATAACAGGACGAGGACAATTTGTAAAAACCGGTCAAGTGCGTGTTCGTCACGTACCAACTTCCGGTTCTGTAGCCGTCGGAGATATTACCCGATTACAACGCCACATTGCGTTTCCGGCGCTCCGAGTGTCAAACATTCGACTGCTGAAGGTTTATTAGGGGACAAATTGTACCCGCGGTTGTACGCATTTTGAATCTTACTTCGTTTCCATAACTTAGAATAGAATTATTCAGTGTCTAATATACACGAATATTAGACACTGAATAATTCTATTCTATTCTACTTCTTTTTAAATAACTAATTACCTTACTCTAAGATTTTCTCGTATATCGTGGAGTCAATTTACACAGATACATACATTTCACAAGGACATACATCCAGACCTGGAACAGTTATAGGTCATACAAATACTCGTCTCGTGCGAGATTCGAGCCCGCGTTTCTCGACGCAGCAACTCATTACTAAGCCACTGCGCCACGAAGCAGTTTTTATAAACAAATTTTACGCTCTAAAGTAATTATTTAGCTTGGAACAACGTGAAAAATAAAAATTATGTGTCTTACATACTTCAAATAGTTCACAATTATTATTTTTTCTAGAATTTTCGTATCGTGGCGGCGATTTACATACATAGGACATAATAAGGACAAATATACAGACCCGGTACAGTTTTTCGTAAGCCATACAAACACTTGTTCCTGTACGTGCAAACCCGCAGTCCTGCAGCGCCGTGACCAAACGCTTATGCCCAAACACTTAAACCCTGCTCATTTTTAAGACGCCGTTAAGCCTTGTGCTGTCTCTATCACTTTAAGTCAAAGTGGCTGTGACAGCGCAGCGTTTGAACAACGTGCTTTATCACTGCCAACACCACTACACGCGGATCCACTGCTGTAGATGGGCCTGTACCACTGTGAAGAACAAGCATGGCAAGCGTATTGCCGACCGCAGTAACAGAAGATTCACACCTTTTATGCTACTTACCGTCGCTGCTGTATTTCTTTTCTGGCGTAAAGTAGATGGTTATACTGCTATCTACCGTAAGTTCTTAAAAGATTCCTTCAGCATATCCCGTAGTCTTCCGTGACCCTGTTGTCTTGGGACATGGATGCCCTTACTCCACCACCTGCTACATAGGTACTTCTCCTCCCTATATTTCTGAGTAAACTACAAAATATTTACAGAACTTGAACTGGGCCAGAGTGGCGGACTATTAGCTGTTACAAAAGTTAAAAACCGATAGTAGAGATACGCAAGTGACATACCAGACGAACCCATAAGCAGAAAAGAAGCTCACTACCTAGATCAGAGATCATAAGACAACTTATTTGTACCTGTTATGTCATGTTATTAACACGAAAACAAACACTTCTTTTATAGAAGAGTGTCGACCGCCGTTCAAGAACAACTGCAACACCAGGGGAATCGCAGAGATACTACGTGATAGAGCCAAGCTGCAGCTATTTCATGATTGTAGCACGGATGCGTCGGCTCGACCAGAGAGGTACCACACTCTCACAGAATACCAGCGTCAAATAGCAGTTTAATGCTGCTATGTTTCGTATAACGTGTGTAACAGCATCCACTTACCATCAGGTGGAATCTATTGCAAATGTTGACTGGGATACGATCAAATCCAATAAAAATGAAATAATGTAAATAAAAAATCGATCATGGGGATTTGTATAATTCTATGAACACTACCGTCTACGCTATGCGCCATGCGAACATCCAATTGGTCTTAAGGCTCACGGGACCCTGACAACCCAGCACAAGCGAGCATACGGCTTCGCTAATTTTCCAATCGGTTTAACATGGACTCGCCTCACAGACTAGCGTTTTTTGTTTCACGCCTAACAGCTGTTTGGCTCTAAGAGTATGTGAACCGTCTGGCGATATATACAAAAACGAGACAGCTTTTTGCGTTTTATGTCACAATTTCTAACATGACGTTTAAAAGCTCACTAACCGCAGATACACTAATTGTTTTCAAAATGCCTTTTGGAGCGAAGCACTTCATATAATATATATTACGTAGGCGTAGGTATATTATATATTATGCAAATTTAATCGTGGTATATTTTTCTCTCACGATGAAATTTGTGAAGGTCGATTGTCAACAGCAAAACACAACTGAGGAAAATGTGATTCAATTATCCACATAGGTGAGTCACAATCTCAATCTCCACAGATTCGAGACATTTGTGCATCGGTATGAGCCAAATTAAAAAAAATAAACATCAACATTTAAAAGTTAAAAAACTATGTTAAAAAAAAGCACATTGTTTGGTAAAAAACTGACCCCAGAACAAAAATAGGATCAAGTTGATAGGTGTAAAACAAAATTGTTAAAGTATTGTTACGAGCTTAGGGTTCGTGACATTAAAAACTGCCGATTGAATTACCAAAATTGACACTTTAGTTCACTTTATTTCGCTCCGAAGCTTCGCTTGCATCGCCAATTCAATACTGTCTCGATCGCGGCCTCCAAAGGCCTTAAATAGGTGTTTTCACCGAAACATTCAGAATGTTCCAGCAAATACCGGTCCCGACCGACTAAGTGCAGACAGTTCGAGTGTGGGGGCTTTCTAGAAAGCTTAGTGCTTCCATTCAATACTAGATGGCGCTAGTGGGAGAGTTCTAGAAAGATCTTGACGCTCCTATTTCTGCTGCTTGACACCAGATGGCACTAATAATCAGCCACCACAAACCACACGCTAGTTATAGCGCGCAACAGTATGATCAGGTTGATCAAGGACGTTCAAATGCAGTATATGTTATTGTAACAGGAGATGAAACATGGATATATTGTTATATTCCGGAAATAAAGCAATAGTCTTCTTTCTGTATGGGTGTTCAAAGGCAACAGCAAACTAACAAAATTAAGGAGGAAAATGACTAAGATGACGAAAACGATTTGTGCCTTCTGAAAAGGTAAAGAATGTGACCCATCCCGCACACAGTTCTGATCTCACACCAAGCGATTTCTTTATCTAAAATAATCAAAGATTTAACATTTACGGAGCTAGAAGAGGCCGTGATATCTTTCAACTAGCACGTGAAAAACATGCCCTCAGACTTATACCAATGCTCTTTACGTTTTTTACAAATGGCTTGAAAGAATGAAATGTGTGAGTTACAAAATGATTTCTTATATTTACGCGAACACTACACATTGATTAAAACTACTTTTACGGATTTTCTCGCGTTTAAATTTAATTATTTTTATTTTTATTTCCCGACGTTTCGGGTGCTTTCCAGGACCCATGGTCACGGGGGACTGAGGTGACTGACGTCCCGATGTCATTGTTAAACCCGGAGTACCTTCAGCTTTTTTTTGACTTTTTTACCATCATAAACAATAATTACGTCGGGAATTAAAAATAATTAAAATTAAAAGCGATACAATCCGTAAAAGTAGTTTTAATCAAAGTGTGAGTTAAGCAAAACTTCAAATGTTTAACCCCCACGTTTAACCTATTGCTGAAGCGCATGCGTCTGCTTTCTGAACGAGTCAACGTACTCGTAGTAATCACATGCAGTAGATAGATTACGTTAATTAAAATCGAAGTTCTTTGTCATAAAATTTTTTACTGTAGTGAAATTAACACAATCGTCCAAGTTAACATTTTTTTAAAGGAGATAATTTCTTTTTGTATGGAGAATGGGCCCACAACAAATAGTGGCGTAACTTAATGAAATACGTGTCAACTTATTCCTTACACTCTATAGATTACAAAAGTAATATTTGTTTAATTGTATCTAATACTGGGAAAATTACAATTAAAATATGAATATCACAATAAAAACAACCTATAAACAAACTAAAAGCGATTTTCTAGTAGTTATCACCGGTATCATAAGTTAAAATGGTGCACTGGTCAATAATTAATAGTATAAAACAAAGTTGTAGATACACATTGATGGAAAATCCTTTTAGTAGTTCGTTCTTCGTTACACGCATTTTGTTTTTCATATTACATTAGGCAGAACACGTATTTGATACAACTATTTTTTATTTTTTCAGAATTCATCGGTGATATTTTCATTAATAAGTTAGGCCGTACAAATTGGTGTCTTTTTATGTGTAATAAAACAAAGTTAGCTTAAAATTGTCAAAAACGATTGTCTACTTTTGTACAAAAAAAAAATATATCACGTTTTCATATTTCTACATTGTTATCCGATTCTGAGCAATTTTCAAAATTTCAAGTATCTAACTATAATAGGGAATTGCTTGAAATTCGAGTTGCAAGATTCCACCCGAAACCACAGACAAACAAGAAAGTGACAATAAAAACGTAGTAAAATTCCCTTTTACTCCCATACATTATGTAAAAAGCCATTAGTTATGCTATATTTTCTTAAAGAATTCAAACAGACACACTTGATCACTCGCGCATGCGCTATAAACTAAAACAACCGTTACGAAGACAACTAAACAGCGAGGCGTCCGAACGCACCATACTAATTAAAAAAAAAAAAAACAACAACAATAACCATCAACAAAACGTAAGCCTGTTAATGAAGTGTTCTGAGTAAAGATGTTAATTTTGGATGCGCTAGACTTCCCCCGTGACTTATATCCTGCGTTAGATATATTTTTTGCAAACACTTATTACTTGGTGCGAAGTAATTAGCTGTGGTGCTTGTTAGAGGCTTTAGCGTTTTGCATTACATAGGTCGCCCCCATAGATTGCTTCAAAGGGGGGTGTTTGCCATAGTTGCCACGCTTGGTGAGCGGGTTGGCAACCGCAGTTATTTAATTTTCTTCAGCTGTTACCAGGAAGATGCTGCCGTCCACCTCTTTCGTTTCCCTCAATCGCCTCTTACGAGGCCCACGGGATGATATGGAGCGGCTGCCTTTTTTGCGTTAAACTTCGTAAAGTTTTCGAATGCTCATTTCAGCATAGTAAATACATAATCATTATAGTATTATGGGGAGTAGATAAATTTTAACTTAATTTATACGTGGTAGAGCCACGCTGCAGCTATATTATGGTTGTAGCACGAAAGGGTCGGCTCGAACAGGGAAAGACCACGCTCTCACAGAATACCATCGCAAAATAGCATCGTGATGCTGCTGTGTTTCGTATGGTGAGTGTAGAGAACCGGTGACCCGTTTTACTGGAATCGGGGCATTCCACCTAAGTCCTCAGAGGTCTCGCATCTGCATCTGCATTTTAATTCTTAATTGAGGTTAAATGTAGAAGTCTATGGGCCATAGGATCCACTTAACACAGGTGGACTGTGTGCTCGTTTGTCACCCTAATTCTATAAAAAAAACCTAAAATCTTTAAGTACATCTTTTAAACTAAAATCTTTAATACAGAAACAGTAGTTTGTTTGATACTTTCCTTTTACAAAAAGTACAAATACAAAAAACTAAAAAAACTAACTCGGGGATAACTTACGTGTACTAAACTCTGTTCCACCGAACCTAATATATGTTAGAACTGTTACGTAATTTGATTTAATTAAAAAGACTGTAATGACGTAACAAATGAGTGCTCCTCATTCATTTTTACAGCTGGATTATTTTAAGGAATATTCACAATGCTGTTAATCCTACTTATACTTACTCTAACCACTCCAAGTGTATCTGCTAAGTTTGGTACACGACAGGAGTCGAACGTCAAATTCGTATCCATGATTTATTTTTAAGTTTCGCAGTCCCTATTCTTAACCATATGGCTACTTATTTTTATAAAACTGAAGTTACAACGAATTTACGTCAACATGATGGTAACTGACCTGACCTGATTGTGGTTTAAACAATGAAGATTACAAATGTGTTCCCAACATATACAAATGTGACCCAATCACTGCTATTTGGCGTCAGAAATAGGTAAGCGGCTACCATCACAGTTGGCTGTAAATGAAATTCTTAGTCTTTCAAATTTTTATCGTATCGTTTGATTATATTGGAACTAAGATAGAACCTACCATTACCGTTGCAGCCTATCAAAAGCTCACTTCTGAACATAGACCTCCCACATAGATTGCCTCGGCAGGCGGATTGGCAACTTCCTTGTGTAATCGACTACCACCAGAGATTTTTCCGGGCCGATACGACTTAGGGACCTTCAAGAGAAGAGCTGACTCCTTTTTAAAAGGCAAGGCATCTGCAATTTCCTTGTTGTTGCAGTTGTTTATAGGCGGCGGTAATCACTTGCCATCAGGTTAGCCGTATGCTCGTTTGCCCCCTCTGCTATATAAATAAATATATAATCACAGTTTATTATTTTTAGATTTATTAGGATGGCGCTGCTGCTCATTTCCTGGTTTGTTTCCTTCTGTCGGCTCTTACAAGACAAACGGGACGATATGGGGTAGTGGATATTCTTACACTTACACGATCTAAGATAGAATCTAATCCTTACTAAATTAATAAAACATATACGGAACAGAACCGTGAACCTGAACCCCGTGTCTTTTAAAATTATAGCAATGATTTGCAATGTATCCCACAAAACTGACAACGTTCCGCCGTCGCTTATGCCTTTGCGCCGCAAATAAACCGTTAGAGGCCGTGACCAAGTCTGCGCGTTTTAATGGAGCCATCCGTCCGGAGCTCGTTGTACCGCGTGTCGACATTAACCGGTCAAATTTAATACACACTTACGGCTTCACCTGCCAGAGTCATTAATATACTTTATAATAGCCCCGGTTAATACTCGACGTATGCAAAGGTGTGTTACATGAATTCTATAATCGCTAAGACACGTTACCGTATTTGTGGAGTTGAATATATTACGTTTTCCTGCCAATTTTGACCACAACAGTTACGTCCGGTTACGCAGTTGTTTAATATATTAAGTTGATATTCGTTTAGGACACTGAATAAGCAATAGGACTAACGCGAGTTAAGGGAAGACATAAATTACGACGGCACTAAGTCTATCACCATATGGCGACTGCCCAAACCTTGTAATTTTTTTTAAATTTAATTATAAAACTTTAATACTAATTATTTTATTTAGTAAGAGGGTTGGTAGGAGATGTTGGCTGAGGACTTGCAATAAATTTTACAAAACGCAAAAATCTCTGGTTTGATTCAAGCCGAGAGCAATGAAATTGTTTATCGCTATTTTTTAGTGATCATTTACAGCCCGGCGGTGAAAGGAACATCGTGAGGATAAAATATCTGCATATCAGAAAAATAAAAAAAAATCGATTTCATGTGCAGTCCGTCAACACGTATTGGGGCAGCGCTACGAACACTTTCTTGTATTAAAACCCTCTCAGAAATAAAAGGAGGTATGTGCCTAGCAGAGTAACGTATATAAGTTACAGCTTCAAGTAACATAAAAATAAAAATTGAAGTATGACAATTTTTTGGGTAAGGGATTATTAGTAAGGCCCGTTGGACGTGGCAGAGAAATACTACAGCTTAGTTCTAGCACGAATAGGAAGGACTACGCTTTCACAGAATTCTGCTATTACAATAAATTCTGCTAATTGATTGAATCAGGCGTTACTTTGCGGAGACTTAGACTCTACGGCGGCATTACCTTCAGGTATTAAACCATGTTACATTACCTGAAGATGCCTCGTGTAGAGGCGAAACAAGTGTCGTATTATCGTCGATGGTGTGTCTTGCCTGGAATAGTGGCGTTGGGAGTAGTGGTGCTGGGATTAGTGGTGACGGAGTTAGTGCATGCAATTGAGGGAGGGCGGGAGGTGCTCTTCAATCCAGGTAAGACACATCATTGTATTTGTTTGGCGGAAGGTTGCGAAGAAATTTATATTTTTATTTTTTTTAATAAATTCTGCTGTGTTTCGTATGGTGAATGTTGAGAACCGGCGACACCTTTTACTGGAAACGAGGCATTCCATCTTAGTGCTCAAAAGTGACAATGCATCCGCATTTTAAATGGAAGATAGATGTGGATGTCCATGGGTCACAGAATCCACTTATAATCAGGTGGAATGTGTGCTCGTTTGTCACTCTCTTTCTTCAAAAATTTCCTCACGATGGTTTCCTTTACCGCCAAACACGCGGTAAATCAGGAGTATAAATCGAAATGAACAATTTCATCGGTGGTTCGATCTCCGGATTTCTCGTGTACTATGAAATTTAGAATAATTCGCTAGCCCCTGGGCTATCTAGCTATTATTTCTGTAATAAAATGCTCTAACTTGTCAACCAACCCTTTTGTACTTTCAACTTTCTTAATAAATAAAACAAAAGAAACTAACTCTTTTTAATAGAACAACCTATAACTTATCTATAAAGGCATAACCAAGCTTAATCCAAACAGAACATATTTTACACAAATCTTGCCGACCCATTAGTCAACAAAACCATTTGTCAAACAACAGTGACTGTTGAGTTATAAATGACAAGGTACATAATAGTTTGCATATCAACAAAGGGTTATTAATGCTTCGGGTACTGAAAGCGATTAATATGAAACGGCTGAAGTCGATTAAAAGGCAAGAAAAGGTCACAGATAAATTGCGACGGGTAATCTTTTCACGTGGTAGAGCCATGCTGCAGTTATATTAGTAGTATTGTTGTAGCACGAATGGGTCGACTCGACCGGGAAGGGACCACGCTCTCACAGAATACCAGCGTGAAATAGTAGCTTAATGCTGCTGTGTTTTGTATGTTGAATGTAGAGAACCGTAGACCCTTTTTACTGGAAACGAGGCATTCCACCTAAATCATCACGGGTAACAACGCATCTGCATTTTGATTCGTAATCGAGGATATATGTAGATGTCTATGGGCCACAGCAACCACTTACCATCAGGTGGACTGTGTGCTCGTTTGTCACCTTATCGTATTAAAAAAAAATTTAGAAAGCGCCGCCAAACTAGAACTAGAAGGTTGCAATGATTGTATTTCGCAATGGACATTATAATCACACCCAAATTACAATCTTACACGTAGTAAAGCCATGCTGCAGCTATATATTATGGTTGTAGCACGAATGAGTCGGTACGACCGGAGAGGACCACGCTCTCACAGAATACCAGCATAAAATAGCAGCTTAATACTGCTGTGTTTCGTGTGGTGGGTGTAGTGATCCGGAGATCCTTTATTACTGGAAACGAGGCATTCTATCATAGTCCTCAGGGGTGACAACGCATCTGCATTTTGATTCTTAATTAGAGATAGATATAGATGTTTATGAGCTAAAGTATCCACTTACCATCAGGTAGGGATGTGTGCTCGCTTGGGACCCTTATTCTATTAAAATAAAACCATGTCTCATTTGATATGGTCCGGCTGACTTGCAAAAATAATTTTATTCTTCGACTTTGATACGACTTAGGGACCTTAAAGAAACTCGCTTACTCCTTTTTCAAAGGTCGACAACGCACCTGCAAGTCCCCCATTGGTACAGTTGTTCGTTGACGGCCGTCGACACTTTACATCAGGTGAACCGCATGCTCGTTTGCCGCCACTTTTATCATCAGCCCGTAAAATGTCCTACAGGACGTGGACTCCCCCCTTTAGGGAAGATTTGCTTTAATCGTCAATATTGGCGGATTTTTTTAAATTTATTAATGAATTTATAACAGTGTTGTTACTTAATTCTGAACTCGTCAAAATTTTACGTTTGATGGAAAGAGGCGCTCTTTTACATAACAGTGAACCTTATGTACCTTAACCTTATGTAGGTACTACTAATATTGTACACAATAATACACAATAATAGAATATTTCAATATATATAAATTACGTGTCACGTTGTTTGTTCGCGATGGACTCCTAAACTACTAAACCGATTTTAATCAAATTTGTACACAGTGTGCAGTTTGGTCCAACTTGAGAGATAGGATAGTTTTTTAGCCCATGAGTGACCCACAATTTTTTTAATGCGAACTTTATATACATGTTACATTAATTATATGAATTAAATAGTAAATACCTAATACTTAATTTACAAACGCAGTACCAGTATTCTCGCACTTTTGACGATGCAAAAACAATATGTAGGCAAAATTAAACTTTTAATAAAAGTACTCGTAAAAAGTAAAAACAAACTGTAAAAACCCATTTAAATCATGTATAAAAGTAAAAAAAGTAAAGTTACAGCCTATATACGTCCCACTGCTGGGCACAGTCCTCCCCCCTCATTTCTGAGAGGATTTTAGGGCAAGGAAGTGTCCGCCGCGCTGCCCCAATGCGTGTTGGCGAACTTCACATGTCTTATATATAAAATATTTTGATCTTATTTCTCAGACATGCAGGTTTCTTCACGATATTTTCCTTCACCGCCGAGCACGTGGTAAATCAGTACTAAAAATTGCAATTAACAATTTTATTGTTGCCGGCGGGGATCGAACCCGGGCAACTCGCGTTCTGTTATATTTACCATTTGACTATCTGAGCTACCACGGCTCTCTCAGTCTCTGAATTATATAATATGAAAAGAACCAAATACCTCACCTATTTTTCTTACAATAACTGCAATTGACCCTGATCCTAAACAAGTTAAAGTCTCTAGCAACGCAAGCAACGTGCAAGCGTCCAGACGAGCGCAAGGACAAAAACTCGAAGCAAGTGCATCGGCCTCACACTAATTTATTGTACCGATTCACATTAATTCGTACTGAATAACTGTTTCGTTCATTTTAAAATGTTTAACCGCAAACAAACACTTGTCATGAAATACTCGTATATCGTGCACAATGCTTTGGACTTTAAATCGTCGCCGCATACAAATAATTACCGTCTTTTTTATTTTTCATTTTATAGAATAAGTGACAATCGAGCACATAGACCGCCTGTTATTAAGTGGATGCTGTGACGGGTGATTTCTGGATCTCGACAACAGCTCCATCTACCGGGTCTAATTATGAATCTAAGCCATCCACGGACCCACTCACACACACACAAAAAATTTCATCAATATCCGTCGAACCATTTTCAAGTTTTAGCGATACCAACGGACAGTAATTGATTTGTATATGTAGAGACTAGCTGTTACCCGCGACTACGCCCGCGTCGAATTTTTTGCGCGGCACCCTAAAATAAAAGTAGCCAAGTTACTCCTAATAATATCAGCTATCTGCCAGTAAAACTCCCGCGTGGATTTTTTGCGCGGAACCCTAAAATAAAAGTAGCCAAGTTACTCCTAATAACATCATCTATCTGCCAGTAAAATTCCCGCGTGAAATTTTTTGCGCGGAACCCTAAAATAAAAGTAGCCAAGTTACTCCTAATAATATCATCTATCTGCCAGTAAAACTCCCGCGTGGAATTTTTTGCGCGGAAACCTAAAATAAAAGTTGCCAAGTTACTCCTAATAATATCAGCTACTGCCAGTAAAACTCCCGCGTGGATTTTTTCGCGGAACCCTAAAATAAAAGTAGCCAAATTACTCCTAATAATATCATCTATCTGCCAGTAAAACTCCCGCGTGGAATTTTTTGCGCGGAACCCGAAAATAAAAGTAGCCAAGATACTGCTAATAATATCATCTATCTGCCAGTAAAACTCCCGCGTGGAATTTTTTGCGCGGAACCCGAAAATAAAAGTAGCCAAGTTACTCCTAATAATATCAGCTATCTGCCAGTAAAACTCCCGCGTGGATTTTTTGCGCGGAAGCCTAAAATAAAAGTAGCCAAATTACTCCTAATAATATCAGCTATCTGCCAGTAAAACTCCCGCGTAGATTTTTTGCGCGGAACCCTAAAATAAAAGTAGCCAAGTTACTCCTAATAATATCAGCTATCTGCCAGTAAAACTCCCGCGTAGATTTTTTGCGCGGAACGCGAAAATAAAAGTAGCCAAGTTACTCCTAATAATATCAGCTATCTGCCAGTAAAACTCCCGCGTGGATTTTTTGCGCGGAAGCCTAAAATAAAAGTAGCCAAGTTACTCCTAATAATATCAGCTATCTGCCAGTAAAACTCCCGCGTAGATTTTTTTGCGCGGAACCCTAAAATAAAAGTAGCCAAGTTACTCCTAATAACATCATCTATCTGCCAGTAAAACTCCCGCGTCGAATTTTTTGCGCGGAACCCTAAAATAAAAGTAGCCAAGTTACTCCTAATAATATCATCTATCTGCCAGTAAAACTCCCGCGTGGAATTTTTTGCGCGGAAACCTAAAATAAAAGTTGCAAAGTTACTCCTAATAATATCAGCTACTGCCAGTAAAACTCCCGCGTGGATTTTTTGCGCGGAACCCTAAAATAAAAGTAGCCAAATTACTCCTAATAATATCATCTATCTGCCAGTAAAACTCCCGCGTGGAATTTTTTGCGCGGAACCCGAAAATAAAAGTAGCCAAGATACTCCTAATAATATCATCTATCTGCCAGTAAAACTCCCGCGTGGAATTTTTTGCGCGGAACCCGAAAATAAAAGTAGCCAAGTTACTCCTAATAATATCAGCTATCTGCCAGTAAAACTCCCGCGTGGATTTTTTGCGCGGAAGCCTAAAATAAAAGTAGCCAAGTTACTCCTAATAACATCATCTATCTGCCAGTAAAACTCCCGCGTGGAATTTTTTGCGCGGAACCCGAAAATAAAAGTAGCCAAGTTACTCCTAATAATATCAGCTATCTGCCAGTAAAACTCCCGCGTAGATTTTTTGCGCGGAACCCTAAAATAAAAGTAGCCAAGTTACTCCTAATAACATCATCTATCTGCCAGTAAAACTCCCGCGTGGAATTTTTTGCGCGGAACCCTAAAATAAAAGTAGCCAAGTTACTCCTAATAATATCATCTATTTGCCAGTAAAACTCCCGCGTGGAATTTTTTGCGCGGAACCCTTAAATAAAAGTTGCCAAGTTACTCCTAATAATATCAGCTACTGCCAGTAAAACTCCCGCGTGGATTTTTTTGCGCGGAACCCTAAAATAAAAGTAGCCAAATTACTCCTAATAATATCATCTATCTGCCAGTAAAACTCCCGCGTGGAATTTTTTGCGCGGAACCCGAAAATAAAAGTAGCCAAGATACTCCTAATAATATCATCTATCTGCCAGTAAAACTCCCGCGTGGAATTTTTTGCGCGGAACCCGAAAATAAAAGTAGCCAAGTTACTCCTAATAATATCAGCTAGCTGCCAGTAAAACTCCCGCGTGGATTTTTTGCGCGGAAGCCTAAAATAAAAGTAGCCAAGTTACTCCTAATAATATCAGCTATCTGCCAGTAAAACTCCCATCTAAATTGGTTCACAGGTTTTTACGTGATGCGTGTTCAGACAGATATCGTGTTATGGTTTAATTATAGTATAGAAGATAGCTTTATATATTATGGTATAGAAGAAGGGAGCCGTGGTAGCTCAGATGGTTAGCGCTCGCTGTAAAATTCACAGTATGCGAGGAACAATTCGGGTTCGATTCTCGCCAACACCAATGAAATTGTTAATTGCAATTTTAAGTGCTGATTTACCAAGCGCTCGACGGTGAAGGAAAACATTATGAGGAAACCATGACTGAGAAATAAGAAGAGAAATATTTGGAAGACATGTGAAGTTCACTCACACGCATTGGCGAAACGCGGCGAACACTGCCTTGCTCTAAAACCCTCTCAGAAAGGCCTGTGCCTAGCAGTGGGACGTATGTATGTAGGGTATAAATTTAACTTTATAGAAAAAAGATAATATTTTGTTTCAAAAATTTTTTTACGAAATACCGATGCATCACATTCGTTGATATTTTTGTATACCAATGTACACATTGAGGAGTTCTTGGGAGATATTCACGAGAAGTAAACTCAACGGATAGTCGATAACGACAGTATCTCAACAATCGATATTCGGTGTTGACAGATGGGAAAACAAAATGAAGTTGGCGTCCGCGCGATTATGACACAGTTGTGACAGAAGGTTTTGTTCTAAATTGCCGGTCTGGTATGATATGTAAGTCTTTGTGCCACTCGTTAACATCCCTAAACTCTTTCCTAAGCAACAACTCCGAACGTCGTTCGTAACAAACTTGTCTCCTTTTCATATTTATGTTTTTGATGGGATGATAAACATGTCAACAAAATATTTTGAATTTATCACAGTTATTGCATGTAAACGGACTCGCGGACCCACTTTTTTTTTTCATAAGAGCAAGGCAAAAGTACGCCGACCGAACGACGATCAACGGTATATTTCAGGCAACGATTTCGTTGTGGCTTTTTTACGTTCCTTACGCGTCAGTCGCCCGTTTTAGTCATTCTGCATTCCCCCATTATAAATGCGAGGTCGATACGTGAGTAATTCTGTGAGCATTTTGACAAACGCATGGCTCAGTGGCGAGTGTACCTATAAAAGTCCAAACATCAATGTATTTTTACAAAGATAAACTTTTTTACTATTGTATGTATACGAATGCAATCCAGGGGGCCAATAGAAAATCAGCGTTAGGTTTCCAACCTGACATCATGCTGAATTGGATCCTATCTTTTGGCATCACCCTGAGGCACTAGTTTTAAGAATGTTTGTTTGTTTGTTGAATGGCTGTTTGTTTGTTCTTAAATTGTTACTTTTTTTGTTTTGACTTTGTTTCTGTGTTCTAGTGCCTTGTGTGTGTCAAAAATAAATATTTTTTCTTTATTTGAATGAATTTTGCAAAGCCTTCGTATCTTAAGACTAATAGTAAGAATACATTCGACTAGTTTTTCACGAGGGCTAGAAAACTTCATTTAATAGGTTTATTTACAGCCACCGTAGTAGCAGTATATCCCTTCGTGTGTCCAAACGCCATATTCTGGCGTCTCAAACAAAATGCGCATATGTCAAACGCCATAATATGGCGTCGAGTGATAGCAAACTATTTGTAACATATGTAGCGGCGCTGTCGTCGCGCCACAAGCGAAATACACCGAAGCCTAAATCACGCTATCAACATTCTGAATCGTAAACAGTATATATAGAACATCTCCGAACTATCACACGGAGTGTTGGCCGCTCCCCGGGCAGAACACCTTGCCCGGCGGGAGATCTCCCATTTTTCTTCCACGGCCACAGTGGTGACCCCGACGTGATCTGAACACGCAACCAAACAACCTTCGGAAACTTCAAGCTTCATCATCGTCATAGAATACCCCACCCATTCGCTCCCGAGCAGATATCGTCTGCAATCTTCATATCCTGCAAGCCAGCTAGCTTCACAAGGTTCATCGCAGCACTGGAATAATAATGCTTCCTGTTCCTTCAAGCTACTCTCTGTGCTATACAGTGTTCGGCACGGCTCTGAGCCTTACTGCTCGCCTCTGCTTCACGGCACTCTCGCAGATTACTTGCCTTCTTCTCGACTCACCGCAGACTACAAGGCAATCCACTGGCACTTGCACATTCGTCGGCAACGAGGCTGCACTATCGACCTCCGGTCTGAGCTGGGGGGTGATGTAGCGGCGCTGTCGTCGCGCCACAAGCGAAATACACCGAAGCCTAAATCACGCTATCAACATTCTGAATCGTAAACAGTATATATAGAACATCTCCGAACTATCACACGGAGTGTTGGCCGCTCCCCGGGCACAACACCTTGCCCGGCGGGAGATCTCCCATTTTTCTTCCACGGCCACACATATATATGATATACATATAACATATATATATCTGTTATGCATAATCTGATAGCTTATTTAATAACGTTTCCATTGATATATAATTTTAATATACACTTATATATATAAATACTTAGTACTTCGGAAAGTGCTCGACAGATGCGCCATATTGGCCAAAATGACACCGACATTCGAGTGGATAAAAATATCCTACATAGGGTTGCCCGATGGTTGGGATTGCATGGAATTCATCTGGATTCTCCCGACATTTTAAATGATCTCCGGACTCCCGACAAAACTCAAAATCTGTAGACAAACAGCTTCTCGGAAAGTTAACGTATGACTTTTGATTTAATAAAAGCTGAGTTAGTAATTAGACGAACTTTGAAGTATTTTGTTTGAATTTCAAATATTTTCTGAAAACTACTAAAGGATCCAAATTGGTAGACTCTAAAGTCTAATACCAAATACATGTGGCAATCTAAACATTAAGTGTACTTAAATTAGTTTTATTTAAAGTACTTTTTGTAGCCTCTTAATTAAAAAATATTTTTTTATTTTTAATATTTATTTCTCCCGACAAGAACCTAAAAATCCCGACATTTTCAAAATTGCCCAGATATTTTGGTCTTCCGATCTGGCAAACCTACCCTATATCACACCGTGGATGTCGAAAGAGGCGACAGAGAGAACTGAAGTAGGAGATTAGCAGCAACATCTTCCTGATGATAATAATGTCCTCCAAACTGAGTTTCAGCCACGGCAGCCAGCCTCAACGGAGACTAGCCATCGGCGCAGGACAGGATTATAGTGCCCAAGTGTATGCGCAAGCACAGGTGCACTCTCTATTCCCTCACTGTCATAGTCCGATGGGACGGTAAACCGACACAATCGGAGAAACATCAGGCGCAGGACCAACGGCTTTACGTGCTTTCCGAGGCACGAGGGTTAAGACACCGCCAAGTTCCTAACTCCGAGCAGCTACTGAGAATTTCTTGACGGAAAACCTCAATAATTGATTTTTTGGCCCGACCCGGGATTTGAATCCAGGACCTCATGATCAGCAGTCGCCCTACTACAACCTCTAGACCAACAAGACCTTTCTGATAACAAATCAAAATACCTAATAAAAAACTCCAGTTACCAACCCGCTTGCCTCGCGAGACAACTACGGCTGTATTCAGCAGCAATGAACTTTTGAAGACTTTTAATGAATGGATACCAGCAAGGTCCCTCTTAGGATCATCATTACCATCATCACAAGCATTTACAAGTCCACTGAACATAAGCCTTCTCAGAGGCGTAGCAGGTTTGTTGCCGCCCGGGGGCGCTCGGGCTACGGCAATTGCGAAAGTGGGGGGTAATTTTACCTCCACTTTCGCAATTGCCGAGTAAAAAAATATCAGGATGTTTTCTATAGTCTATACTTATCATTAGCACTACTCTTGGCAAGTATGTGTAGCCCTTGACAAGATTATCTCTATTTTCATAACTTTTTTGGGAAATTTGTCGCTTATCGGTACGAGCCTGCCACTCGAAAACCTTTCCTCCTCATCGGTTGTCGGTTGTTCGCGCTATACGGCTGACCCACTATCACTTCAGCTTACTGGTTCGTTGGCAGTTTTCCAGTTGAATTGGAACTATTAATAGGATATTAATAAAATATGGCTTGTCGGTGCACACCGCCGGTTCGACTTGCATCCTGATCAAGTAAAATGATGATCTACAAATAATTACCAAAGTGAATATTTTGTATGCAAAACGCTTCCACGGTGAAGAAGTTCATGGTATGGATGTGTTTTTAAATAAAAAAGGGTAATCCCTAAAAACAGAAAGCATCCATGTTGCGTAATGAAATGAAATTTAGCTTGCACAAATTAAAATTTTTATGCTCTTTAAAATCTCTCTGCGGCCAGACTGCGGCCCCACGTTAATCCTTCAGCCTCATTCGGAATTTTAGGTCGTCTTTTAGCGCAGAGGAAGCGTGCTTCTAATTTTTCTCTACAAACGTCTTAGTAATTATGCCTCCTTAGTATTCTAGGTTACATGTTCAAGGGATAAAAATAAAAGAGTTCGCAAGTACGCGTTCCTACGTACGGTATACGGTAACTGTTGACCTAAAAACGTATGGTATTAAAAGGAAAATATTCAAGAAGTCGGAACGGACGAGAATTTCTGCAAACATGCGTTTATTATAAACACACATCTTTTAACTTATCTGTGTTGGCTTGTCCTGGATGTCTTACTGCAGCGAGTAGCGAACGAGAAGCGAAAATTGGTTATGATTTGAAAATGCGCCACATTATCGGGGACATTAACGTAACGTAATTAAAAATTGCTTATGTTTATTTTTGTGATCGATATTGAATGAAAATATTCTATTCTGTCGAAAGGAAAACAATCGGGATTAGTTTTTTTTTTGTACAGTTTGAAAAGCTTGGCCAAATCGACCATTGAAAATCTTTTTTTAATAGAATACGGGTGACTAGCAGTCCACAGACCACCTGATGGTAAGTGGATACTGTGGCTGGTTGACATTTATCCTTTATTAAAAATCAAAATACAAATTTATCGACCCGGTCTCCGGTTCTGTACATTCACCATATGAAACACTGCTGTTTCACGCTGGAATTCCGTGAGCGTGGTCCTACCCCGGTCAAATCGACCCTTCTTGCTGCAGACATAATGCACTGCAGCGTAGCTCTACCACGTTCAAAGACACTTAAAACTTTAGTACCTAATGAAACTATAGACAGAAACATCGATCCACAATTACTAGATCCGATCTCTTTACGGTCTAACTACGAAGTTACATAATCAAGCCGACATAGTCGCGTAACAATGAAAATCTATGTGAGTATTGCGCTAAGGCTTTCCACACACGACGCGACCGTCCACCCGTGCAAAATTTATTGAGTTTTTCCGTCATGAAATTCTCAGTAGCTGCCCGGAGTCAGGAAGTTGGCGGTGTCTCAACCCCATGCCTCGGAAAGCACGTAAAACCGTTGATCCTGCATCTGATCTCTCTCCGGTCGTGTCGGTCTACTGTCCCATCGAATAATGAGAGCGGGAATAGTGTACTTGTGCTCGCGCATACACTTGGGCACAATAATCCTGTCCTGCGCCGATGGCTAGTCTCCGTTAACTAATGCCGCTGAGTGCCGTGACCGAAATTCGGTCTGGAGGACATTATAAAAGTCCAATGACAAACATAGACCCACAGATTACCTTATACGGGGTATTTTACTATAGTTGCCACTCTTTGCAGGTTTTTTTTATTATTTTGAGTTGTTAGTAAGAAGATGATACTGTCCATCACCTGTTTTAGTTTCCCTCAGTCGCCTCTTACGATACCCACGGGACGATCTGGGGTAGTGGATATTCTTGCAATACCGTCACTACACGGTTAAATTTTAGTATATTAAATACACAAAAATGTATAAAAAAAAAACACACACAAAAATGTATAAAAAAACATACTACGATAGACGAAATGAAACATGGTAAGACATGCAGGAAGTCGATGGATGCAGGTGGCTCAAGAAAGTTCTTTACGGCATTCATTGACGTAGGCCAATGTTCAGCAGTCGACTTGTGATGGGAAAGTGCGCTTTATTTTATTCAAGTGATCAAAGTAATAGTATATATTAATCAACTAGTTTTAGAGATATTACTTTTTCATTAGAGAATTAAAAGTAAAATGGCGACCTAGACCTGGGCCAATATTTTTTATAGAATAAGGTTGACAAACGAGCACATAGTCCACCTTCAAGGTCAGTGGATGCTGTGGCACATAGACATTTATCGTCAATTACGAATCAAAATCAACGCATTTGTGCTACACCATAAAACAGCGACTCTACCACGTAAAATATATTTATATATAAATATGCTATCCTTATTGCTTAATCTCAATTGCCTCATAAAGGGGATAAATTAATAGATTTCCATGGCAACGACAGTTTTATCTTAACTCTGAACATAGAAATAAAAATGATCGCGACATAAAATCGCCGTTACGTGAGCGGCCTAAACGCCACGCACGGATGTGCGAGTTTATGTCAATGCATATCTGAGAGATGACTCCGTACGGACAGCGCGATACTGTAGTTGTGAAATAATATCTACAACTAGTTCCGCATTATAAAATTCCAATGACATTATTGCATGAATGTATTGTTCACTGTGTAAGCTGTAAGTACAAGTAAAGATTAAATTCCTTTAATGTTAAGTATGAATTCATAGCGATTTTTTTTATATAGAAGAAGGATAAACGAACATGCGGCTCACCTGATGACCAGTGTCGACCAGTACAGAAGAACAACTGCAACACCAGGGGAATTGCAAGTGCGTTACCGGCCGTTTAAAAAGGATTAAAGTCTTTTCTGGGAGGTACCTTAAGTCATATTTGTAGCGATCATAGCCTCAAAATAACAAGAGTAATTGACATAGCCCAGCAGATCAATAGCCTCAAGTGGTAATGTGCCGGCCATATAACCCGAAGAACCGACAACCGATTACGAAGAAAGGATCTCGCGATGGAGTGACGACCTGATGAAACACGCAGGCCGTCGATGGATTCAGGTGGGCTAGGACTGTACTTCGTGGCAAATACGGGAGGCCTATGTTCAGCAGTGTATTTATGTTGGCCTGTAGTTGATTTTTGATTGCAGACAAGGGTGGTGAAGGAACCCATAGAATTTCACACAGACTCAAAAATAGGGATATGTGTTGTGCCAAGGGGCAATGCAACTATGTAAGGGGTAACAGAGCCAGTATTATTATGGTCGCCACACACGGTCATTTCAACTGATCATTTTAACTGAGTGTGTATGGGTCCATTATAGATTATGAGATATTTCATCTCAGACCTCAGGTGTGGCGAAGCATCTGTGTTCTTCTTTGTTAGACGTTTGCTGCAGGTGATCACGGGCTGCGGCAACCAATTACTATCTTTAAACTGTCTTCATAGATGTCCGCCACAGTGTATTTTAGATCACGGAAGCCAGTATCAACGGATACTAGTCATCTGCGCAAGTCAGGATCATAATGACCGGGTGTATTCGCAAGCACAGGTGAACTCTATATATACTTCCTTACTCGCATAGTGCGATGGGACGGTAACTCGACACTACCGGAAATAGATCAGGCGCAGGACCAATGGCTTTACGTGCTTTCCGAGGCATGGGGTAAAACTCCGCCAACTTCCCGACTATGGGCTGCTATTGAGCATTTCTTGACAGAAAACCCCAATAATTAATTTTGGTCCGACCCGGGGATTCGAATTCGAGTTTTCATGATCAGCATACAATACCAATAACTATCACATACAATAACAGTATTAACAAGCCTGTCTACTGGCTATGTATGTCAAGGTCGCAGCAGCATTTCATTCAAAATACGTTGCCGAACGGTAAGTGACAGTCTGAGTGTGATAGGCAATTATGTCGACATACTGTCGAGTGTTAAAATTGTGGTGGACTCCAAAAGGAGGGTAACATTCTTCACTCCGTTGTGTCTGTGTATATTTCCACCCGTACTGACGCTTAGGCCGTTATTCATATACTAGTTAGATATACTCAAACTCCACTATGTCTAAATTTGTGTAACAGAATTCCAGCGTAAAATAGTAGCTTAACGCTGCCGTGTTTCGTATCGTCATCGTCGTGAGTGTAGAGAACCGGTGACGCTTTTTACTGTAATCGAGGCATTCCATCTTAGTCCTCAGGGGTGACAACGCATTTGTATTTTCATTCGTAATCAAGGATAGATGTTGATGTTTATAGGCCGCAGCTTCCACTTACCATCATGTATGCACGTTTGTCACACTTATTCTATAAAAATCCTAATAAGAGCGTCTCGATTTAGGAATATTTTTAAGAATTATTTCCACCGTCTTCAAGTCATTTGAGAGCATGACGTCATACGTCACCGTGGGAAAATCTTAAGACATTATAACTGGTTTTAATGTCACTGTGTCGCACATCATTTAAGCTCTTGTACGAATATATTACGATATCATTTATAAAGGTACGATAAATATATACAATATAGACGCGTATATTTGAGTTGAAACGACCTAGGCTTTAAAAGCTTAAATAAAGAGCATTCGTCGGTTAATGCGGCCTAGTAGCGCGTTTGGAAGATTTTTTTTAGACCATGAGTGACAAACGAGCACACAGTCCACCTGATGGTAAGTGGATGCTGTTTCACAGTCATCTACATTTATCCTCAATAAAGAATTAAAATGCAGATGCGTTGTCACCACTGAGGATTATGATAAGATGCCTCGTTCCCAGTAAAATGGGTCTCCGGTTCTCTACACTCACCATACGAAGCACACCACCTGCTATTTTACTCTGGTATACTGTGAGAGCGTGGTCCTTTTTCAGTCATGCCGACCCATTTTGACGCACTGCATGCAAGCGGTTTGCCACAAGAGCGAAAGAGACGCAGTGACGCATCATTTCGCGTCACTGCGTGCATAGGTAACGTCGCGAAAGACTTCTAAAAGCCTGTCACCGAATTTCCTTCTTCACCAAATAACCTTTGACTTTGTCGCAGGCTTAAAGCTTTCAGAAGGTATTATGCGGAAAGTGTTCTATTCTTTTTAGATTTTTTTAAGTTTAATTACTTTATTGATGAATTGATAAAATTTTCGTAAGCTCGTAAGCGATTGCGAAATAATAGAATTTTTAATGATACATTATTAAACTCCGCACACACAACAGGTAAAATCCTGATATTAAAAGCTGATAAATAAATATTTAAAACATTATCCCCGTTTTCAACGCGTTATTGTCTTCTACATATTGTTGCGCGCTATAATTAATTCCTGGTACATGGCGAGTACCCACTAGCGTCATCTAGTATCGAGTAGCAGAACTAGCAGAGCTTTCTACAAAATTTCATGCCAGAGCTTTCTACACCTAGTCAGTCGGGACCAGTATGTACTCGAACATTCTAGATATTTCCATAGAAGAGGCCCTATATAAGGCCAGTAAGAACCGCGACCGAGTCAGTATTGAATTGGCAATCAAGCGAATACTTCGAGGTGATATAACTGCAAACTAAAGTGTTTTATTATTTGTGTGATTTAAGTTGTAATTGGTGTTCGGTAATTAAAGTGTCATTTGGTAATTCAATCGGCAGTTTTTATTGTCAAGAAACCCAAGCTCGTAACAATATAAAGATAAAAATATTATATATAAATTAACATGTCTGTCAAATAAATTTTATAGTGTCATCAATCATTATCTCTATACATACAAATAATATTGAAGTAGTTGTCTGTAATGTTGAAATAACTGACTTCTATTAAGGTTATTATACGGGGGGTTATTTGCATGCTACTAAGAAATAAATAAGCATTTTTTTAAATTTATTGCCCGTCTGTCTAATCTTCGAAATAGTTAAACAGATTGTTACGAAACTTCTCAAACAGGAAAGCAATGTCCGAATTAGATCACTTCTAGGGCTATATTTTATCCGGATAACTTGAAAATTTTTTTTGAGAAATGAAAAAAAAGATAATATACTACCCAGGCCAAGCCAGGGCAGATAGCTAGGTATTAATAAACAAAGTGCTTGCTTAAACGTCTCCAACGGTACATCTTTCAACACGAGCGACCCATAAACGCTTGGTATGGCACCGTCATTCGGTGTAAGTTAAAATCGTCGACAAGAGAACCAGTTTAATTATATTTACGGTTTGATGTCGTATCTTCAAGTTGTAGACGCAATTGGAGTAGGTAGACCACTTTATTTAAATGAATAAATTTTTAAATAAATAAGAGTGGTTAACGGGAACAAACCCCTCTTGACGATAAAAGGTTGCCCATGAATATTAATACATAAATACTCACGCCCGTCGCACAGAGGGGTAGGCAGAGACTACGGATTTCCATTTGGCACTATCATGACGCACCTTTCTCGCCTTATTTACATCCATATACCTATGCATCAATGCTCGGCGAGCCTTTAAACACTTAGGTAGAACTACTCTCTATTGGAAATCCAAATGTAGATGTGTTATCACTTATCACACTTGTGGACTATGTAATTATGAAATCGCACTTAAAAAGTACACCTAAAAAGTAATAATAATATCCTCCAGACCGAATTTCAGTCACGGCAACCAGCCTCAAAGGTGACTAGCCATCTGAACAGGACAGACTTATATTGCCCAAGTGTATGCACAAGCACAGGTGCACTCTCATAATCCGATGGCACGCTAAACCGATACGACCGGAGAGAGATCAAACGCATGACCAACGGCTTTACGTGCTTTCCGATGGACGGAGGCGAGACACCTCCTACGTCCTGACTCCGGGCAGCTACTGAGTGAGAATTTTTTGACGGAAAAACTCAGTAATTGATTTTTTGGCGAAACTCGGGTTTCGAACCCGGGACCTCATTATCAGCAATCGCACTGCTACAACCACTAGACCAATGAGGTAGTCCACTTACAAAGTAACTCATATATGGGGTAATGAAAATTCTTACACCGCCACTACATGGTAATGTGGAAATTATTTATTTCTTTTTAGACTTTGAAGTCGGTTTTTAATTGCTACGACTGAGTAGGATCCATTGATGTGGAGTTATTTAGTTGTAAGTTTACTAAAAAAATACGCCAAATATTTTTGAACAAAATCTAGCCTAAATCACTCCTGGTATTGCTCTCTACCTGTCTGTGAAGTATCATTATAGCCGGTTTAGCTATTACGAAGAATACCCCGGACAGATATACAAATAAACAAATAGACAGACAGACAATTTTTTTAAAAACAGTTATTTATACCTTAATGGCATACAAATAAGGTGCACCGGGACTATTTTTTTTCTTACACCGGGACTATTGTAACTAAAAATTTGAGTTGTCTGACTTTGAAGTTTCGTAGCGGTTACTTATTTACCATTTCAATGTAATGTTACAGATCAGTAAGATTACATATTAAATCCAGATTCTTTTAACATTATTGTCGCAAAGAATAACTTGATAACTAAGGGACAGCTTTTATGGTATTTAATTGCCTTTGCCCCACTTTGGGGGTAAATGCAATTAAATACCATAAAACGTGTTTCTAGAAAGAATTTCGAAGTCAGAAATTAAATGGAAACTGAATATAAACAAATATTATAGGATTTTGAATTGTGTGGTGAGATAATATGGTTGAATTTCATTTAAATCAAACTTTTGTTGATATCGAGGTAAATGTAACTATTTGTAGTGGAACTAGGGTTGGGACACAACACAGTACCGTTTGTTTAAGAATGGAAAATATGATAAAAAATAAACTACTCAGTTAAATGGAATTTATTACAAAAATCACAATAAAAGTAAAAAAAGTAAAGTTACAGCCTATATACGTCCCACTGCTGGGCACAGGCCTCCCCTCATTTCTGAGAGGGTTTTAGGGCAAGGAAGTGTCCGCCACGCTGCCCCAATGCGTGTTGGCGAACTTCACATATCTTCGAAATATTTTTTTTCCTTATTCCTCAGACATGCAGGTTTCCTTACGATGTTTTCCTTCACCGCCGAGCACGTGGTAAATCAGCACTTAAAATTGCAATTAAAAATTTCATTAGTGCCGGCGGGGATCGAACCCGGGTTACTCGCGTTCTGTTATATTTACAGCGGGCGTTAACCATCTGAGCTACCACGGCTCATAAAAAATACACAATGACATTAATTTATTACACAATGAGCAAGAAAAGTTTCAAATGCTTATACGCCATTGATGTATTTGTATATGAGTACAATTTACATTAATTTTATGAAATATTTCCTACTGTACCAGTTCTGATGTATGTAATCGTATGAGGTATTTTTAGTTTTGTTGTTCAAGAAGAAGTCTTCAAGATTAGTTAATTAACATCCAGACTTCCCACAATTTCTTTTTGTTGGGAAGTCTTAAGCCCGGTTTACATTTTGAGAAGTAACAAGTGCTAGTGACAATGACAAGTGACAAATGACAAGTGCTTAGTGCGTGTGAACAGGCAGTGCCAAGTGATAAGTGGGAATAAAATACGCACTTGTCTCTTCTCATTTGCCACTTGTCAGTTGTCACTCAAAATGTAAACCGGGCCTTAGTGTTACCTAATTTTCAGTTCGTCGCTGTTTGTAACAAACAAAGCCTAACACAATTTTGATTATTTCAGGTTAACAGCGTAAACATGTACACCACCGCACATGATATCGAATATCTTCAAATAAGTGGATTAATCTACGTTATAATGGGTGCGTTTGGCAGAAAACAGCGCTAGCAAGCGCTTGTAAGCAAAATGGCGATCGTAAGCGGTAAGCGCTGTCAAATCGTAAGTAGCTATTTTCCTCCAGGACACGATGTTAGTTTTAACCGGGGAACCTAACCTAATTTAAATATATGTTTGTAAAGTATTCATATTAAAAACTTACCAATCATGAATTTTTAATAACATGTATATGTTTATTCACGTTATTATATTACTTAAAACTAATATTGCACAAAACAACTTTAAAACTCTACTTCAAAACAAACAAATTAAATAAGCAAAATGGCGGATTGTGTCAGCGCTACTGAAGTAGTAATCGTGTCCTGGCCGAAAACTATTTCAGCGCTTGTAAGCGCTTGCTAGCGCTTTTTTCTGCCAAACGCACCCAATATCGACATAAGACATCACTAGTAACTTTGGCTTCATACTCAATTTCATGGGGCTGTTGCAACTAATCTCTTAGTTGCAAAAACCGCATGTTTAGTTTTTGGCGAGGCAAATGTAACTATGCCCATTATTTACTATAAACGAATTATTAGAACAAATACAACAAATATTACTTACGGTAGTCGATTATCACAAACACAATCAATAACAGTCGAAAAACTGGTTGGAAATATTTATTTTCAATATAAGTACTTTGCAACACATCCATAATTCAGAAAATAAAAATTGGTGGTTTTACAAAATGCTTTCCTGTTCACTAAAGTTTCGATCTTACTACTGACATTTTCATGTTTCTACGAAAACTAATCATTCTTTCTTCGGATAAATTCAGTTGTTCAAATTAGTTACAAAAGCCCCCTAGTTGCAATAGCCCCGGTGCACCTTAACCACTTTAGCTCAATAAAAGGCAGTTGTAATTTTACTGACATAATCCTCAATTTATTTATAAGTATTAGATTTAAAAAAAATCTTACAAGTAGCCTAAGCAAGGAATATCACAAGTTCAAGGCAACAACTAGAATTCTGTCTAAATAGTTACATTGAAAACATCATTCCTTGTGTTTCAATCCTAAGGGATGCAATTTTTGCTTCAAATTTACATCCTATTACAACCTACTTAATTTAAAAAAAAAGAATAAACACAATCGGTTGTGCCGTTTCAGAGAATCGGCAAATACAATTAAAATAACATGCCCGTCGAATACTATTCGTTTTTTGAATTCAGTCAATTAACACGGTGTCACCCGAACGCCCTTTATCTGCGAAACGCGCGTAGCAGTTGTTTTCGCGGATATGTTGAAATTACACTAATTACGCGTAATTGCGGAGCGTCCACGTACACCTTAATTAGTTTCACCCGACACGACTCGCAACGCGTGCATGCTTTATGTATTTTAGGAATTAATTAATATTTCGGTGGTTAAACAAAGTTACTGCATCAAGTTAGCAAACAATATGATTAATACGAACAATATTCATTGACCAAACTATAAATGTAAAACTAATACGCAATAATAATGTTAAAGGGATAATAAAAGGGCTCTGACTCAGCATATGTTGCCGAGAATTTACGTGGTAGAGCCATGCTACAGTTATATTAATTGTATAGTTGTAGCACGAATGGGTCGGCTCGACCGGGGAGGGACCACGCTCTCACAGAATACCAGCGTCAAATAGCAGCTTAATGCTGCTTGTGTTTCGTATGGTGGGTGTAGAGAACCGGAGACCCTTTTTACTGGAAAACCAGCATTCCATCTTAGTCCTCAAGGTTGACAACGCATCTTCATTTTGATTACACACACTTTTCTATAGATTTATTATACGTTAAGTTAAATCATCTTTAGGACTGATAGAACCATGGGCAGCCTTAATGACAAACTTAAAAAAAGGAAAAAATAACCCTTTTTTACTGTTCCGTGATTGGATAAAGAGTGCCTATATGTTACACACGGTGATTTACTGTCGACATACAAAATTTCACGGAAATTTGTCCGGAAGTTTTCGTGTTAATCGTGAACATACAATTATTCTACAGATTTATAATATGTATAGAAGATAAATATTGTCATATATCTATCATATGTATTGCGACTCTACGCTGTTTGGATATAATGAGGATAACCTATTTTTTATAAAATAAGGGTGACAAACGAGCACACAGTCCACCTGATGGTAAGTGGATGCTGTGGCCCATAGACATCTACATTTATCCTTGATTAAAAATCAAAACGCAGATGCGTTGTCACCCTTGAGGACTAAAATGGAATGCCTCGTTGGAAAAAAAGGGTCTCCAGATCTCTACACTAACCACACGAACACAGAATTACTAAGCTGCTATTTTACGCTCGTATTCTGTGAGAGCGTGGTCCTTCCCCGGTCGAACTGACCCATTCGTACAACCTTAATATAACTGAAACCTGGCTCTACCACGTATAAAGTTTCTTACCGGGTCTTCTCTGTAGAGGTTTCACTATACGAATTGGTGGTAGATTTCGACGGTCATAAGTCATAACAGCTTAATTTCAAATAAGCCTAAAAATATTTTTGATTTTAACTCCGACTTTTATTTTGGAAACTTATTCATAAAAAACCTCAGGTTGTGCACGTACTTTAAAATTTATTATTGCTTTATATTTTATTCTCCTGAGCAACACGGTTCCATCAGCCTTCTCTCCTATTATGTTAAAATATTCACGTTCAGCTGGCGAATTGGCACAGCGACGATCGTCTCGCGTCCCTTGCCTGGATATTTTAAGCCTGGAATATTTTTGGTACATTTATTTCACCCATTGTGTAGGCCACTAAAGCGCCTTTTCTCCGGATAAATTAGACACTTAGATTCTACAGAAAAGTCTTATTAATAGAATAAGGGTGAGCAACGAGCATACCTACAGTCTACCTGATGATATGGCCCATAAACATCTAGATCTATCCTAGATTAATAATCAAAATGCTGACACGTTCTCACATCCCCCCCCCCTGAAGACTGATATGAAATGCCTTGTTTCCAGTAAAAAGTGGTAGAGCCAAGCTGAAGCTATATTGTGGTTGTAATACGAATGGATCGGCTCGAACGGGATAGGACCACGCTCTAACAGAATACCAGCGTAAAATAGCAGCTTAATGCAGCTGTGTTTCGTATGGTGAGTGTAGATTGGTTCTCTACACTTTATTAGTCCTCAGCGGTGACAACGCATCTGTGGCCTATGGGCTGTGGTCTATGGGCCACAGCATCCACTTACCTTCAGGTGGACTGTGTGCTCGTTTGTCACCCTTATTCTATAAAAAGAGTTTCCGGTTATCTACATTCACCACACGAAACACAGCAGCATTAAGCTGCTATTTCACGCTGGTATTCTGTGAGAGCGTACTACTTCCCCGGTCGAGCCGACTCATTCGTGCTACAACCACAACTATAACTGTAGCGTGGCTCTACCACGTATAAAACACTTGTTTATATGTTATATAAGCTAAAAACCGAAACTCTTTTATCCAAACACGTCTGACAAATAACACTAGCGACTAGCTACACCTGGTGAGCCCTCATTGAGATATAGTTTTGCCTAAACCAAAGACCAAAAAAAAGGCAAGCTATGTGTATATTTTAAGTCACAAAAACCAAGGCAAAGTTGCAAACACTACGTAAAAGTTTTGTAAGACATTAACAAATTAATATACGTCATTTGGAATACCTACCACAACCGGTCAATTATATTTCCATCAACATTTATACCCGCAGTCTATTGAAAGTTCAATGCCGCTGATATATTCGAGAAGCGCTTTCAACACTCGATAACGAATGTCAATTAAAAATAGACGTTTGCAATATGGGTGCTCTTAAGTAGCAGTTGCAACGTTGTATTTGTTTTTTTTTTTTTTTGATATAGTGATTTGGTTATTTTTTTTAAATAAAAGTAAGGGTGTCAGTCAATCGAGTATACAGTCTACTTACTGGTAAGAAAAGACTTCTATGGATACTACTAGACCGGCAATGTAAAATAAGATCAGGTAAGAAAAAAAAGAAAAAAACGCGACCGGGACTGGCACGGTAAATATGCCACGCAGTTGTATTTTTATTTACGACAGTTACTGTTTTTAGGCAAATATGAAATAAAGTTATATTATACTTCTCCTCAAATAAACTTAAAGTGCGCACATAAATGACAGCGTTTTCTTAGTCACATTGAACAAAACCAGTGTTAGATTTTCGAAAACAACATTCGCGAATTACAAAATAAACAACTAGTCCTCTTGCCCGCTCGCAGTCGACTAAAAAGACTTACAGGGAATTGATCGTAACTTAGTGGGCAATGTTAGACCGCAGAACCTGTCTATGGCTTGCCACATACATACGGAATTCCGTTTCGGGGTCCAGTTCCGGAATTGCGATTCGGGATTCCGAACGCAGCAAGTCGATATAAAATCAATGAACCGTCACAACACGTTAGTTTTCCGTTCGAAATTTTGCGGGCAAAACGGAATTCCGCATGTGTATGGCGGACCCATTCCTTCCGTTTCGGTATTGCAAAACGGAATTCCGTATGTGTATGGGCGACCCATTCGTTCCGTTTCGGTATTGCAAAACGGAATTCCGTATGTGTATGGCGGACCCATTCGTTCCGTTTCGGTATTGCAAAACGGAATTCCGTATGTGTATGGCCGACCCATTCGTTCTGTTTCGGTATTGCAAAACGGAGTTCCGTATGTGTATGGCGGACCCATTCGTTCCGTTTCGAGTATTTTGCGGCAAAACGGAATTCCGCATGTGTATGGCGGACCCATTCGTTCCGTTTCGGTATTGCAAAACGGAATTCCGTGTGAAGTATGTGGCGGGCCCACGGAGCAAACGTGGGCGGGCTTAAGAGTACATAGTTGCCGGCACGAAATGTGAGCACAGATGGACTATGGTGGCGGTTGAGCCAGCGTAGGTAGGTCTTCCCAGGACATAGGTTATTTTTTCCGAACCAGTGGTAAATAAAAAAAATTACTCAATAAGTATTATGAAATAATTCATATTGAATAAAAATCATTCATTTAATATCATTTCAACGTCTTATAAAGCAGATTTTAAGCTGTCCTAAACTGTCCCACAAAAACCGTAGCCCTTAATGATCCGACCATTAAAATGATGGGAAGGACAAATCGCCTATCCTAATTCAGCAGTAAACCGCATGGATAGGGTCCAATAAATCCTTACTAATTGGATTATGTAGTGCGGGACTTAGTTACTTCACCAATTTAAACTCTCATCATTTCTTACCAATTAATAAGCGATTAAATTTAAAGTTAAAATACTGCCTGCTATCTCAGTACTAGATTAGTAAATGTTATTTCATTAAATATTAGGGCCTGGATTTAAACTTTGCTTTAAACACAAACTATATACAGTAAACCCTCGTTAATACGAACACGGTTAACACGAATTTTGGTTTAAGGCGAACAAAAATTTGCTCTAGACAATAGTTACATAAGCTTCAATGTAATTATGTTCGGTTCGGTAAGACGAACCCTCGTTAATCCGAACTTCAAACAACTTTTACGTCCCTTCACGGTTAAATATCGGATGATAGGAACTATAAAAAATCCCAAATCATGTATTTTGTATATTTTTGTCCTTTTTCGGTCAATACAAATACCGGTAAACAATGGCTGAAAAGATTAGAAAAGTCATTAACTCGAGTTCCTAAAAATAGACAAAGGATTAGGATATCAAACATTCACTCGAGTACCTAAAAATAGAAACAATACCTCAAATTTTCTTTCCGTCTTACAAAAGCAAAGGTTGTAAACTTTTGAAAACTAATTAACAAAAGCAAAGGCTTCTTAACAATTTGGCTTTATTATTTTACTAATTTTCAGATGGGACCTCCGACCAACTTATCGCCAAAACAATATCGAAATGTATTTTATGAGCAAATAAAAACAAACAGTCAAAATAGGATAATATGTAATAATAATAATGTTAAGTTAAAAAAATTTATAATAAAAAATTATTGTAAATATAAAATAATAATATCAAAGTTATTAATAAAAATGTTTCTATGATGAATCATAATATTGAGTTTAGAAACACGAATTCATTTTTTGCATTGTTCGGATTACACGAACTCCCCAGTAACACGAACTATTTGTCTGATTTTTTCGTGTTCGTGTTAACGAGGGTTTACTGTATAGGTTTTGCGTTTGAATACGTTAATATAATCCCCTGGTTCCCTAACACAGTATTTTTTTTTAAATACTTACGTGGCAAATGTAACTTTAGACGTGATAGAGCCGTGCTGCAGGTATATTATGGTTGTAGCATGGTCGGCTTTACTGGGGTAGGACCACGCTCTCACAGAATACCAGCGTAAAATATCAGTTTAATGCTGCTGTTTCGTATGGTGAGTGTAGAGAACCGGAGACCCTTTTTAATGGATAGGAGGCCTTCCATCTTAGTTCTTAGGAGAGACAACGCATCTGCATTTTGATTCTTAATCAAGGATATGTGTAGAAATCTACAGCATCCACTTACCATCAGGTTGACTGTGTGCTCGTTTGTCACCCTCATTCAATTAAAACAATGTAGTCCACTTGATGGTTACTACCGCAGCAGAAGTCCACTGTTCCACTATACCATGGTATAAGCATCAACGGTTTGCATCATCGCTCGTAGCACAGCAAGGGAGTGAAATAACTTGCCAGCATTCGCTTTTGTTAAGCTACGTCAGTGCCACCACCTTCGGCTTCATCACCACATTGGTAACATCAGATAGTAATCAAGCACTAGTTTATAATAGTTAAAAAAATCGGGTGGCACTCTAGCCAAAAACAAATTATTTCTAACATTTAACTTTAAGCATTAACATTATTCATGAGGCCATCTCGCTAGCATCTCGCATAATGCCTCGACCTTAAAGATAACAAGTTGGCAATAATATATATATATATATATATATATATATATATATATATATAAAATCAATAGCTGTCCGTTAGTCTTGCAAAAAGTCGTAAATGGCGCGACTGATTTTGATTAAATTTTTTGTGTGTGTTTGAGTTAGATGAAAGATTTACAATTGGACCCGGTAGATGGCGCTGATGTCGAGATCCAACAAGTGGTAAAATTAAACATTTTGTACAAACGTCTTCAATACGACCGAATCAATGTATTCGAAGTCAGTTAAATACGTATTATTAAAGATAACTCGAACACTACTGGTCCGATCTTGACTAAATTTAAATGGGACTACATGAGAAGCACCAGCTTTCAGATAAAAAGGAATCATCAAAATCGGTTTACCCCGAGAAAAGTTATGAGGTAACAAAAAACATACAGTCGAATTGAATACCTCTTCCTTCCTGAAGTCGGTAAAAATCACCCGTGCGAAGTCGGGGCGTATCACAGCATATGACATATGATGATGACATATATATCAGGCATATGACAGCTACGTCTAGCCTCGATTATGAATAAAAATGCCGAACCGTTGCCCGCTGATGACTAACATGGAACGTCTATTGAACAGTAAAAATAATTTCCGGTTCTCGTCAACAAGTCCTTACAAACAGAGCAGAAATATGCTGCTATTTTACGCTGGTTTTTCTGTGCGTCGAGGCGATCCGTTCGTGCTGCATGTTCGTTCATATTGTTTGTCCTCGGTATGGTAGGATACAGTAAACTAGAAGACACATACTTGTTAAGTTGTTTCGAGGTGCAGTAACAACCCGTAAAAACGAGTGACCAACAAGAAAATAGTAGCTTAATGCTGCTGTATTTCGTATGGTGAGTGTAGAGAACCGGAGACCCTTTGTACTGGAAACGACGCATTCCATCTTAGTCCTCACGGGTGAAAACGCATCTGCATTTTGTATATCGTTCATTCGTAATCAAGGATACTTAACATCAAGTGGACTGTGTGCTCGTTTGTCACCCTATCCTATAAAAAAATCTATCGTATTAGGGCAATCATGGTAACAATAGTAAGTGGATATAATAAATAGAAATTAATAAATACATAATGACTTCTACATTTACTACTTTATTACTAATTGAATAAACAATCAATAAGCCCGTTTAAGATCCTTTGTTCGAATTTTCGTACTAGTCGATGGACGCACTTTTCGCGAACATCTGATGGCACCTATCCAGAAATAACCAGAAGATTATGGAACAATTAGTCCACCGCACTGTTCCAGCATGGGTTAACAACGGAGTTCACATGTCTTCGAAACATTTGTATCCAGAATTGGTAAACCTAATTTCCATACCAGTGGGAAACGATACGACTTAGGGACCTTCAATAAAAGAGACTCTACCATCTGCAATTCGTCGTTGTTGTCCTCTGCAGGGTATAATGCCGTGCAGGTCTCGGGCCTCGGGGTGTACCCCTTTACCCGGATTTTCCTCACGGCACACTACAGTGTGCCGGTCCTGGGCGCCTTGATGGTGAAGGTGTTGTTTTACCGACTTTTGTCGCAGTAGGTTAAATTATAATAAAAGTTGGTTATCCAAATAATTGTGTTTAACACAAATTATTATGTCAGAGTTGGCCTTTCTGCGGCATTGTGGAATTTACTCAACTCCCTAATCATCGTCAATCATTGAAATCATCACTAATTGAATGTGATTTATGGGCAACCATGTTTTTGCCTACCGATCGACCCTTAACGAATGTGTGCGTGCGCAATAAAATCAAGTAATAATTCAGCTATCTTATTCTACGCATTTCGAATTTAAAAGATAAAAAGGACGAAACATTTAGGTAATTAATTTTCTTCACCATTTGCTTATATTACTTAATTCGGAACCTCCTCTGCAAATTTGGCCGGTTATTTTTTTTTATAAAACAAGGGTGACAAACGAGCACATAGTCCACCTGGTGGTAAGTGGATGCTGTGGCCCATAGACATAATTATTCTCGATTAAGAATCAAAACGCAGATGCGTTGTTACTCCTTAGCACTAAGCCGAAATGCGTCGTTTCCAGTAAAAAATAGTCTCCCACTATTTGAACCACAGCAGTATTAAGGGGATATAGTAAGTCAGCTCAAATTCCAATTTCGCCCTTCCCCGCGCGTCGTATGCTATGTACCGACATGTTTGTAATCACTAATACTGTAAGTAGATAGGTCGTTAGATACTTATTTCATTAGATTTATCATATTTATGCCTGTTTCTTAACACCAAGCCAGTCGCTTCTTATTTTTATCACGGTTATTTCCCATTTTAATTTTACGTCGTCCTGTTGCGTAATGTATATTCTGATCGTAAGCGACACAGCTTCCCCCTTCAAAGGCCGAAGCGAAGTGACCGGGCGGCAGGAATCACGCTTCAAGAGGCCGATAGTTTAGGTAATTTCTTTTTCCAGTGAAAATAATGGTATTTTAAAAAAAGTAAATAACATAAGCACTGCTTTATAGTTAGTTCTGTTAGTATGCAAAGTTTCATGATCATATTTAAAGTATTTTATGAATAACAGCGGTTTATTGTTTATTTTGGGGGTAACTTTGGATTTTTTTTCTATCGAGAAAATTTTACGGAATCGTGTTTTCGTCTAACATAGTCCTTAACATTAATCCTCAACTTTACCGATTTATTTCAAAATTAATGCTGCAATATTTTCGGCATAACGGAGGATCTTGCTAAGCCATTTGAGGTTATATTTCCCCTTAAGCAGCTATTTTACGGTGATATTCTGTGAGAGCGTGATCCCTCCTCGGTCGAGCCGACCCATTCGTGCTACAGCCATAATATAGCAGCAGCGTGGCCTTACCACGTACAAAATTATAACCAAATAAATGATTGTCAAATAAGCATGTATTTAAAAAAAGATCGGCTCTAAGCCTAAAGAAATCTAGCTGTTCCGTTGGCGGTGGCGGCGTAGAAATATCCATCATCCCATTTTGTCCCGTGGTTAACGTAATAGGTGACTTATAGAGTATGCCAAAAGGTCTTTAATAAATAGAATAAGATTTAAACAGCTTTCAATAGATGGCCACATCTCGATTACACCCGTTGAAAAGTACCCGGTGACGGAAAACGACGTCAAAGGTGCTCACTTCTGGTACTCCATCTGCATGACGATAAAGCAAATTACAATGGGGAGGTCCGTGTTCACATTTCTACTTATACGGTCAGATGAAGTTACCAGATAGTGCATATTTATGTACATCCAACAGTCATTTAGAAATGCTGTCGACGCATACAAAAGTAGAAAGTTACAATGGGGAGGTCCGTGTCCATTTTTGGACTTATACGGTCAGATGAAGATACCATCTAGCCCATATTTATGTACATCCAACAGTCATTTAGAAACGCTGTCGACGAATACAAAAGTATAAAGTTATCATACGTGTGTAAAATTATAGCGTTAGTGTCTGGCAGTTTATAGGCTGATATATTTAGAACATTTCCATTAAACAGTATATTCGTTTGTATTCAAATTGTAATTAAGCAACAAATTTTATGTGATGCATTGGGCCTGGCGAACAGCTATAGGCATCATGATGGGTGTGTACCATTATAATAATGTAGATAGAATTAGGCGCTGAAATATTTATAAGGGTGCATAGGTGGTACATTCTATTTGTTAGCGTTTTAAAGCCCACAACATAAAATAAATAAAAAATAAAATAATCATTTATTCCTAGAAATAGAGCTACAGACCCGAACATTGGAAAAAATAGTAAGTTCTTCTATCTCCATCCATCTTCTCTATTGAAATTAGGATGTTTTTGTATTTCAATAGCCTCGCGAATCATCCTTGGAAGGAAACGGTGTTCTTTAGCGAGGATTTGTGGTCTATCAAATCTGATGTAGTGACGGGGGCGATCCTGTACGTGTTCACAGACTGCAGACTTCCCGGAGCGTCGATTCTTCACATCATAAAGAACATATAGCTGATGTGCTGTAAGGCGCTCGAAACGTCGAGTAATAAAAAGTTAAATAAACGCGATAGAATCCGTATAAACTAGCAATTAATGTTACTGGTTTGCGTATCACTGATATGTAGAAGAAGTAACGAGGTGATAGCACACAGCCTTGTTAAACACCAGCATTAATAGACTTGCAGTCGGGTTGTGCACGGACATTACATGCTCGACCTTGTTTCAATCAGAAAGAAAACTGGTGATCCAATTACACAATTTCTCGGGAAACCCACTGTAAGAAATGCTCGAAAGAAACGCTTTGTGCCAAGCCCGATTGAAGTCCAATGTTATGTCCAAACTAACCGCCAATGCCTTCTCTTTGGACTCTACTGCCTCCGCCTTCAACGAATTCGCTCCGAACTCTCGAATTCGAAGTTGCAACGCTTCAACAAATTGTGAAGAAAATATTTCGCTCGCCAGACTATCACAAAAGACGAGCCGCGTCTAAACAACGTAATCTTTACCGTAAGCTTATGCCGTCAATCTGAGCCTTAAGGGGATATAGTAACTCAGCTCAAATTACAATTTCGCCCTCACTTCCCCGCGCGTCGTATGCTATGTACCGACATGTTTGTAATCACTAATACTGTAAGTAGATAGGTCGTTAGCTACTTATTTCATTAGGTTTATCATATTTATGCATGTTTCTTTACGCCAACCCAGTCGCTTCTTATTTTTATTACGGTTATTTCACATATTAATTTTACGTCGTCCTGTTGCGTAATGTGAATCCTCCTGATCGTAAATGACACATCTTCCCCCTTCAAAGGCCGAAACGACACTGACCGGGTGACCGGGCGGCAGGAAACTAGCTTCAAAACGCCGATAATTCAGGTAATTTATTTTTACAGTGAGAATGATGGTAATTTAAAAAAAAACACATGCCCTGCTTTATAATTACTTCAGTTAGTATGCAAAGTTTCATGATCTTATTTAAAGTATTTTATGAATAACAGCGGTTTATTGTTCAGTATGGAGGTAACTTTGGATTATTTTTCTATCGAGAAAATTTTACGGAATCGTGTTTTCGTCTAACATAATCCTTAACATTAATCCTCAACTTTACCATATATTTATTTCAAAATTAATACTGCAATATTTTCGGCATAACGGAGCATCTTGCTAAGCCATTTGAGGTTATATTTCCACTTAACATTTCCTTTCAAATTTTTACTGTATACATACGAGTAATCTATACAAATAAATAAAATTGTAGTGTCTGTTTGTAATGACAAAATAACAGCGTTTTTACTAAATGCATATGAAAGTATATACGATACAAAAAAACAATTTTTGAATTTTTTGTCTATTTCGTTGTCTGTCTGTTTATTCCCGTTAATCTCCGAAATGGCTGGACCGATTTCGACGGAACTTTCACTGGCAGATAGCTGATGTTCTAAGGAGTAACTTAGGCTATTTTTATTTTAGACAAAGAATAAGGACTCCACGCAAAAAGAGAACCCCAAGAATTCTAATCGAGTTTATACGTGGTAGAGCCATGCTGCAGTTATATTAGTACTATAGTTGTAGCACGAACGGGTCGGCTCGACCGGGGAAGTACCACGCTCTCATAGAATACCACGGTAAAATAGTGACTTAATGCAGCTGTGTTTTGTAAAGTGAGTGTAGAGAACCGGAGACCTTTTTTACTTGAAACGAGGCATTCCATCTTAGTCCCTATGGGTGACAACGCATCTGCATTTTGATTCGTAATCGAGGATAGATGTAGATGTCTATGGACCACAGGAACCACTAATAATAATGTCCTCCAGACCGAATATCTGCCACGGCGGCCTGCCGACACGACCGGAGAGAGATCAGGCGCAGGACCAACGGCTTTACGTGCTTTCCGAGGCACGGGGGTGAGACACCGCCAACTTCCTGGCTCCGGGCAGCTACTGAGAATTTCTTGACAGAAAAACTCAATAATTGATTTTTTTGGCCCGACCCGGGATTCGAACCGAGGACCTAATGATCAGTAGTCGCACTACTACAACCACTGGACCAACGAGGCAGTCACCCTATCCTATAAAAAACAAAATTCCACAGACGAAGTCGCGAGTAACAGCTAGTTTTACTATAAAAACAAACAAGAGTAAACTAAACAAAACAATATACTTGTGTATAATTACTATCAAAATAGGTTAACCATAACCACAAGGATTCCATAAGTTTTGCTACAAATTAATTTAATTTTCACACACGAACAATATTGTTAATTGGTTGTTACTTATTAGTAAAGTATATTTACTGAGAAAATTATGACTGCTGTTATTTAAAACAAGCGGTCCACCCCATCTTCACCTGAAGGCGTCTTCTAGGGCTTATTAAATTGACTTTAGTTTTAAGATTTTTTTTATAGGATAGAGTAACAAACGAGCACACAGTCCACCTAATGGTAAATGGTTGCTGTGGCCTATAGACATCTACATCTCTATCCTCAATTAAGAATCAAAATGCATATGCGTTGACTCTCCTGAGGACTAAGATGGAATGTCTCGTTTCCAGTAAAAAGGGTCTCAGGTTCTTTACACTTACCATAGGAAACACAGAAACCTTAAGCTGCTATTTTACGCTGCTATTTTTTGAGAGTGTGGTCATGCCCCAATCGAGCCAACTCATTCGTGTTACAACCATAATATAGCTGCAGTGTGACTCTACCATATATAAAGTACACTAGTCTACTACTCAAATGATTTTATTTTATCAAGAAAGTATCTCAAGATTTGTGTGCATAAGCCCGATATTTAAACCGAAATAATTAGGTTTTACACAGATCTTGATGACAATTCAACCTGGTAGTAAATATGTTAAAGTACTAGATGATAAAATGCACCCTCTTTATGCAACAAAAGCATCATCTATTCCTTCTTAAAAGGCTGGCAATGCACCTGCAGTTCCCTGGTGTAGCAGATGTTTATGGGTGATAGTGATCATTTCATCATCATCAGGTGAGCCATATGCTCATTTGTCTCCTCTTACATAAAAAGAAAAGTTGTGATTGATAACAGACCCAGCCCAAAGTGTGCTACTTAGTAAACTAGCCAGAGGGCATCTCCCTCACTATTTGGTTTAGCAGTATTTACTCCACGACACATCTACTGAAAAGTAAAAAGCTGTATTATTTACCACAAACTAAAAGTGCAGATGATTTAAATGAAATAATACTTCAATTATTATAAGAAAATTAGTAAAGTAAATAAAATTATAGTCTATATATACATCCCGCAACCGGGTACCCTTTAATTTTGGTTATAAATAAATTCATATTATATTATGATAATTACTACCATTTATATAATATAGACCTGTGTTCAGGTACAGGTACCCAAATGCAGAAATAATTAATATAATAAATATACTACACAATATGGAGCTCTTTATATTCTCTTTTATTACAACTCCATATTCTACATAATATATTACATAAGATATAATAAGTAGTAAACTTTTAAAAATCGATTTAATTAAACATTAAATGAGGTGGTGTGCTAGTGAAACTTTAATTTAAGACTCAATAGACTGATCAAATAACTCTCAAATTCCCTTCTTTATTTTAGTTTTATCTACATACTATATACTAAAAGCTTACATTGCTTACCAATTTCAACATTATTTGTAAATATTTTTTCTCTAAAAGGCTATTGTTATTTTGAACTGTACGATCATATTATGGTCTTTTGTAACCTTCTACAATATTTTATTTATTTATTGTGTTCTGTATGACTGACTGTCACTGCTGGATGGATATTAATATACAAGCAGCCTCTTAATCTCATTTGTTATAGGTTACATTTTATAGTTATAACTAGCTTGCCAGGCAGACGTTGTTCTGCCCTTTTCGACGTCCCTTTGTCATGTCCTATTAAAAATCCTTAAATTTGCAAAAAAAGATTGTGGGCAGTCATGGGCAAAAAAACTATCTTATCTCTCAAGTTGGACCAAACTGCACATGCTGTGCAAATTTGGTTAAAATCGGTCAAGTAGTTTAGGAGTCCATCACGACAAACAATGTGACATGTAATTTACAAATATTAAGATAATATCAGTATGTAGCCAACAAGACATAATTATTAATAAATTACCTGTGTAATTGTTTAATAATGTTTTATTTTAATTTGTTTATTTAACACATTTTATGTACACATAAAGTATTGTTACAATGTGTGAAAACAAAAAGAGATTTTTGTACAAAGGCATGGCATATTTCATACTCTTGAAATTTCTTCTAGCAGTCCTGATACCATACAGTTCAAACAGAAGTAGATTTAGTGATTTAGGCACCTCTTATGATATTTGCACGTATCTTTATCACTTACTCTGCTAGAACATTATTCATGCATTAAATTAAAGTTCATAATTAGGTAGGTACCTCAGATTCAACATACAAAATGAACACAGATGGTATTATGCATTAGGATGATATCCTGTTATTCTTTCATTCATAAAAACATTAAATTTAAAAAGGACATATCTTGTAGTACCGTTATTATTTGTAGATACTACTAGATACTTGTACGATTATTAAATAAGGATATTACAAATAATCAAATCAGACATATTTTAGGATTATAAATTAATAATGGGCGGGGTTACATTGGGGGTGCCAAATGGTCTACTGATGCCCTTGAAATTAGTCTGGCCACCCCAATTTCTACGTGTGGTGGCAGATTGCGAGGGAGCGTATTACGGCGGTCAGAGAAGTAAGCAGCGGCTTATAAAAACGTTAACTTTGCGAAAGCCTTCAGAAATATACGAGAATAGAGCACACCGTGTGGGGTCCCCTCACAGTAGGCGAAGAAAATCAATATCGTTTAGTAATGATGTCTATACAATCTCTTTAAATTCACAATTACTCGGCGAACATGTTTACTTACGCTAATCGTGCAATGTCATTCATAAAAAGCTGCATTACTAAGTAAATTAACAAATCGATGACCCGAGAGATTAGTTCATGTTTACGTTCCACATCGGTCAATTCGGATAACAAAACATGGGCATGGCGAAACAGTAAATATTTCGTTTTATTTATGGAACGAAATAGGTAACTGATTTATTTATTTGTTATGCTCACGAAAGCTCAAAGGTATAAAGAACTCAAAGCACTTACCTCATTTTGATGATCGTATCCTTTGTCGAGATCAATCCTCATGCACTATTGCACGGCCCGCAACAAATGTTCACTTATAAACTGCATATTCTCACAGACACAAATGTACATCTTATTTATTATCGACTAATAGATACAACTGGCATCGGGGTGGCCATTTTCGTATGAAAAAGCTCTTTTACATTCACGTCCCGTTTTTTCCTAGATGAAGTGAATAAACAAGAGGACGCTAGCACCGCACCGAAGCTGAAAGCGAATTAAAAAAAAATCGCTCACAAAACCGACAAATCTTCAACGATGTTCGTTGAATAAAATTGAAACAATAACCACGATCTTTTTTACTACGACAGCTGAATGCTGAAACCGTAATGTGTACGGTAATACGATCGAATGCATTCCCCCACTGATCAAACTTCTATTATTACGGTACAACATGTGCAATTCGATGTGAGTTCCGGAAATTAAACATTTTCGTCTCTATTTGGCTATACTTCCAAACTTAGTCGTATTATGTTCGTCGACGGCGACAACCAATCATCTTTTCTTTTGAGATATTTTTTTCTGTGGCTATGGACTCCTACGCTTGCTTTTTTGCCTTTGCCATGTATTAAGAAATTACAGTAAATTCATAATATTATTATAATAGAAAATTGTCATAATTCTGCAATGGCTTCATTGCAATACTGTAATGGTTTTGAGTGGATTATCATACATAAATGTGTCTTTAATGCCTGCGCATGAATTATTAGTAGGCACGATGTAGGAAAAGATTCTTTGGTCATATAAATTTCAGGATTTTTTCCAACTGGAGTCCTTCAGACATTATCGTCAACAACTGCCTGCTGTGCTGAGTTAATTTGTCATTAAAGTCTCTCAAGAACTTAGATATGTGACGCATCATATTGTAAAGAGTTTTCTGAACGTAATACAAAATCGGGCTAGGCTGTATGGTTTAAGACCTTAGTAGAGCTTAATACAACTATAGTCAACCAAAAACCAAATCTAAGAAACACCTTTTGATGTTTCACATTAATCATTCAGCAATAACTTTGCACAAGAGTACTCACAGGATTTAAAATAACCTTTTACGTAAATCCGAAGAAATATAAAGTTATCTATATTTCTTTAAAACGTGTATAGTTTTTTATCACTAAGTTAAATTTGAATCTTTTAAACAAAGCAAAATATTAAAACATAATCAGTATCAACTTTTTTTTACTTGACGTAGTTTCAATGATATGTCGCCACTGACCTCTATATATACAATATAGAGGTCAGTGTATGTCGCTATGTACATTACCGTAGTGTTTGGATGATTAAAATTCATTATTATGCGAATAATCGGTAAAAATATTCAAATAATCGCCAAAAGTATTCAAATAATCGAATCATTATTTTTTTAATGTATTATCTGTTTAATTTAATTTTTATTTTTAAAATTCCTTAAATTACATGAACCATGAATAAAACAAGTTTTTTTATTTGTCAACGTAAATTTGGGTAGGTAAAAAACTCATATACAAGGCCGCGCTGAAAAAAACACTACGTAATTTCAATATCCGCCATTTCGAGAGCTTACTGTGCGTAATTTTGTTTGTATTTTGTGACTCAACTTTAACTTTTTGGACTGTTTCTTCTATATTCGTTGAAGCATGTACCCATGTCACAAAGGAACGTTGGGCAAAAATGGAAGAAAAAAACAATTTTTTTTTTTATTATGGATGACTTTGATAGAGATATTAATTTTGACTGCATTATTGAAAAACAAATAATAATTAAACTAAACTACGACAGCTCAACTAGTTGTACTGAAAGTGATTGAATAAATTTATTTTTAATCTAGTTTTAATCTTAATTTTTTATAACTGTGCCTCTAGAAATAAGCAGTAACAACAAATACGTAGAAACTGATAAATCTTGTATTTTAAATTATCCGTTTTTAATTTATTCTGGTATTATTCAAACCAAATTGTAAATGATTACCAACCCTAAATAATCGATATCGATTTTTTTTAAGAATCGAATATTACACGTTCCCATTTTTGGATTGGCATGCCTGGTGAAATAGGTCTGACAGCTGTCAAAATTTATTTCGTAGATTTGACTGACTATGTGTAGTGTTTTATTGCGACCTTTTTCGATTTGCAGAACACAGATTTCGGAAGTGTAGACGTTATTTTGATCGGAGATTTACGGCAATTGCCACCAGTAAGATCGACACCAATTTCACCAATTTACAAGACAATCAGAACGAGCATGATTGGACCGCATTTGTGTAGAAAATTAAAATTTTATCAATTTACCACAGTAGTGAGACAAGCTAATTTTGCATTTTCACAAGTCTTGACAAAAATAGGAAATGGAGATGTACTGGATGAGCATGAGTTTCAACTTATTGAATCGAGATTTTTCAAAAAAGAGGATATTGCTACATTATGTCCTGATGGAGTTCGTTTATTTTTCAAAAATGAACATGTTGCCGCCTATAACAATTCGATTTTGAGCCAGTGTGAAAATAAAGTTCTTTCAACGTCCGTAGACGCCATTATAGGCGCTAAGAGTACTGAGCAAGAAGCTAATTTTAGACTTAAATTACATAAAAAATCTGTTATTGACACTGGAGGACTGCCTTATAACATTAGTTTTGTTGTTATTACAACCAACATCGACGTTACTGATGGTTTATGCAGTGGTGCTGTTGGGAAATTGGTACATCTAGAATTTGATTAAAGTAACACATTGATTAGAGTTTGGCTGGAATTTTGTGGTTCGGATAAAGTGGGTAAAAAAAAAGGCAAAAAGCAGCCGCTCTAGTAGTGCAAAATAGAGTCGGCAATCTTGCTGTTCCCATTGAATTACGAACAGCAAATATTTCATTAACATCGGATAGAAAATGTATAGCCAAACGCAAACATTTTCCTTTAACTTCAGCTCTTGCTCTAACTGTACATAAGTCGCAAGGTGAAACTTTTGACGAAATATTATATGAGTATAGTAAAGCACATTCTCAGGAACTCGTTTATGTTGCGCTCTCTCGGGTGACTAATATTGAAAAATTGTATATTACGACTCAAGTTTTATCATAATCGAAGGAAAGCTGCATCGACTGCACCTTTGTTGCAAGAATACAAAAGACTGTCTTTAAATAGTGTTCAGACGATAACTCAAGGTGTCTTAGATTTCATTAGTAATAGAAATGGTATTTCAATAATGACTTTCTATTGCCGAAGTCTAAATAGTCACAAATACGATTTACAAGATTCAGTTACGAAACAAACAAATGTGTTGCTTCTTACAGAAACTTGCATGACGCATGATAATCCGATTGATATACCTAGTTTACATTTTACAATTTACAATTTCGCAATTTTATTACATTTGGTACAAAATAAGAAATGTGCAAACAGTGATCTTTGACTCGTGTGCTAGGAAAGCCTGTGTTACAGGAGTCAATGCTCTTCATATCTCTTGCCTATATTGTACATAATATATTACTTACAGTGTACAAAAATTGTGTATGTGCTCCTATGTTGTGTGTACACTTAGGTTGTGTGAGTGTGTGTGTGTGTGTGTGTGTGTTTTTGTTCTTGTAATAACTGACTTTAGAATGTATTATTTTTTATTTTTTTTACCTTAATGGAATCTGGTTTTTCACTGTGAAGATTAAGATAAAATGTCCCGTTTCCAGTAAGGACTGAGAAAAAAATGATACAAATCATTACGGTTGTCTCGTGTTATGTATAATATCTACGATTTTTAATGTTTTTTTAACCGCCTCCAAAAAAGGAGGAGGAAAGTACCTTTAAATGCTGAAGGTACCGCGAGGCCACTCGAGAATCTTTCTTCCTGTTTGTTGTATAATTTATATAAAGAAGTATATAATATAAGTAAGAAGCGCTTTGAATTTAAAAAATATAATATCCTATATCGCCAGAAATTTATCTAGAGAAAAATAAAAAGTACTGGGGTTATTCAATGATGGAAAGAGGAGAGAGGAATAGAAATGGCCTATACATAGTCATGGTAGCAATTTATATTTCTCCGAATCCAAAATTGGACGAGGTAGAGCATTTTATTCATCGCACTTTACTGGAGTACACTGAAGAAGGGTCGAAACTACTTGGTACAAATGGTAATAAATTTCCACTTATTTTGGCTGGTGATTTCAACATCAACTTCGCTTATAAAAAATCAGAGCGTTTGACAACTTTTCTTTCGGAAATATTGAATTTGAAAATGAATAATGATCCACAAGAATCCGCAACAAAATGTGGTACCACCATTGACGTGGTATTTTCCGGATATTTAGAGGATATCAAGTCTCAAACTTATCTTTCTTATTTTAGTTACCATAAACCTATAGTTTCCATAATAAAATTTCCTGAATGACCTACATGTATTGTAAGATAATAAAAATATTTTAAGCAATATTAACTTCTCATTTATTCAATAAAAGAAAAAAAATGTTTCCTTATTGGTCAACACGCTCAAAAAGAGTAACTTGAATTCAAAGAAAAAACTTGAATTAATATCAAAGAAAAAACAAAGAAAAAAAAACTTCATAAATAAAATAAATGAATAATTATAATTGCATAAGTTGATAAAAATGCTATGCAATAGCTTTACCGCGGCAGTCCCCGAGTGCCACACGTATTTTTTTAAATTATTTTTTATAATGATTGATATAATATATATTTCTTAACTATTATTGAAAAGTTATGTAAAAGATCTCTGTAGAAGAAAAATCATCTATTGTTATAAAGTTCTTTATTCGTTTAACAAAAAGCATTAATTTATAACACATAAAAATTTTAGTGATAACGACACGGAATAAGTACGTACTTATTCAAAAGATAAAACTTTATTCTCAATATTATATAAGAACTTTATTTTTATTCGGTGCAAATCATCACTCGTATCTTCACTTGATGTGTATTCAGATGAACTGTCTGTAACATTAATTATAAAGAGCGATCTGCAGTTTGGTCAATTCTATCATCCATGCCACGCATTTTTTGTTCAACCTTAAGCCAAACCAAACTTTAAACCAAACCAAAAAAGGTGACGCATCTCTGGCTGCCATTGTAACGTTTCTTTTAGAACGAACTGACGTAACGCGCGTTTTGTTTATTTTAAAGGGATGAATTTGCAAAAGCTCAATATGGTAATTATATTGCTTCAAATATCTTTTTAAATACGAAACTGTTATTAAATGAATTGCTGCGTTACTTACCATAAATTGAAATATAAAATATAACATATTTTTGTACCATAAGATTTTACGATGTTTATAGGAACCACAGACAATATTATTTAAGAAACAAAAAAAAAAACAAAACATATGTGCTGATCTAGAAGTGTGAATAATATCAATATTTAAATATTGTTATCACATCTAAATTGAGATTTTGTAAGTTACGCCTTTTGACACTCGGCTCATATCTGAGGTCATTGTTCGTTTTTCTCAATCGATTTGGCACATACTATAGTCAGCGCTATCTCAAGATAATATTTGTACCTAAGTGTGAAATTATTCAACAGGCAAAGGTAAGTAATTTTGCAGTACCCTGATGACCTTTCTACGGAACCCTTAGGTTCCGCGAAACTATCTTCAGGGATTACTGGCATAGACTATAGAAAAAATTTTATAGGTATATTTTTACTTACCGCGACAACACGGAATCCCGCATAATTCGACTACACTACAACTGCTTCGTTTATATTTTTATAGAGTAAGGGTGAAAAACGGGTACAGTCACAAAAACAACACACACACAGTCACCATAAACACAGTCCACCTTATTACCTTATTAGTAAGTGGATGTTGTTACAAATAGACATATATATCTATTTGCGTTAAGGTGGGCTTAGTCGATGGCACGAACTAAGTGGTGGGCGGGGTTAAAATGCATGCTATCTCAGCCGACGTCACGCGCGAAAGGGATAGGAGCTGTTATGAGCAGTAGGAAGCTAGTGCGCAAACACAAACGTACTCCTGAGTGACGCAATGCGCGACGGCATCATTGCGTACCTACCTATGCGATTCATGTTTGAATGAAAACATAAACTCAAACGGCAATTGAGAGCTCCGTGGCGCAGTGGCTTTGCAATGAGTGGCTGCACTGGGGGCCGCGGGTTCGAATCCCACACGAAACAAATATTCTGCCTCAACGATACATGAGAAAATGCTACTGTGGGGGTAACATATTTAGAGAAAAGAGAGAGGAAACAAATTGGTGTTATTAGAACTTAGGATCTGCTGTGTGAAACGTAATTATTATGAACCCAATTTAGTTGTTATTATGAAAGTTATTATGTGAAATTAAGTAAATGTTGTTATTATATAATGATTTCATTTATTTGTTTTTACCTACTTTTTAACCGACTTTAAAAAAGGAGGTGGTTCTCAATTCGTTGGTTTTTGTTTATGTATGTTCTGTTCCCCGATTTCTCAAAGATGCCTGAACCGATTTGGAAAATTATTTTATTGTTAGAAAGCATATATTTTCTAGATGATCCCATGGTAATCGATGATGGTCAGGTCCGGATCTCACGATGGGATCTCAGAGAAATCGAGGGTACTCTTCAATAAATAACAGCAAATCAACCGCGATTGCTGCTATCGCGTATCTATGCATTCTTTACGCAATCACACAATATTGTTACGAGCTTGAGGTTCGTGACAATAAAAATTGCCGATAGGATTACCTAAATTAACACTTTAATTTTCTTTACACAAATTAAAACTTAAAACACCAATAACTAAGCACACTAATTCACTTTATTCCGCTCCGAAGTTTCGCTTGTCTCGCCGAATTCAATACTTCCCCGATCGCACCTTGCAGCGCCTATAAATACACATTAGTACCGAATCATCCAGAAAATTCAAGTAAATACGCGCACCAATCGACAAAGCGCCGAAAGTTCGAGAGTCAGCTTCCAGAAGCTTAGTTCTTCATTTCGACAACAGATGGCGCTGTCGGTTGAAAGATTAGTGATGTCATTTTCTGGAAAGCTCTCCCCTTGCTCCGTTACCCGACACTAGATGGCGCTAGTGCCAGATGTCAACTTAGCCGCGCAACACTGCCCCCTCCTAAGACATGCTCGTCCCGAGCATTATCGGCCCCATAATAACGCGCCAGGCGATCCACATGGACGATCTTAGGAGTCCCTATTGCGCCTTTCTGTATCCGGTAGGTTACATCGTTGATCCTGGTCACAATCCGGTACGGGCCGTCCCATTTAGCTTGAAGCTTAGGAGATTTCCCTTTGCTGCGGACTTGATTGTGCAACCACACTAGTGAACCTTCGTCGAATCCTTTATTGATCATTTTGCAGTCGTACCGGGTTTTCATTTTCTCAGACATTTGCTGGCCCGATTGTCTGACGTGTTCATAAATGTCATTCATTTTGTTCCGCAAGTCATTTGCATAATCTGTTATACTGCGTGGGGTATCAGGTGGTATCCCGATGATCAGGCCTGCAGGCAGCCGTAATTCTCTTCCAAAGTTTGCGAAAGCTGGTGTCACTGCTGTACATTCGTGAACAGAACTTCGATATGACAATAAAAACGGTTGTACGTACTTGTCCTAATCTCGTTGCCGATTGTCTACAACTCTTGCTAGGTACCTCTCCAATGTCTGATTAAATCGTTCTACAATTCCAATAGATTGCGGGTGATAAGAAGTCGTTCTTGTTTTATGAGTACCCATAACTCGGCAAGTTTTCTGGAATATTTGAGACTCAAAATTCCTTTCTTGATCGATGTGAATCTCCAAAGGTACTCCAAAACGACAGAAGACTTCATGAACTAGTTTATCTGCAACTATTGAAGCTTCTTGATTTGGAATGGCGAAGACTTCTGGCCACTTAGTGAAGTAATCCATCACAACCATGAAATACTTGTTACCGCTTTCACTCTCCGGAAACGGCCCCGCCACGTAAATGGCTATTCTCTCCCATGGTGCACCAACGTTGTACAACTTCGATGCACCTCTACTACGAGTCTGAGGTCCCTTTACAGCCGCACAACTTATAGTACATTGTGTAGTACATTTGCGACACCAGTCCTCGTCATCGCTTCGACAGTGGACCCAATAAAACCGTTCTCGGATCTTCTGTAGAGTTCGTTTAACTCCCAGTTGGCCTCCGGAACAATCATTATGGTACAGCTGTAGAACATCCGGTACTTTAGCTTTAGGGACAACCATTTGCAAGTGACAGCTGTCTACCCGAACATTTTCCCATTTACGGCCCAGAACTCCATCCTGAAGCAGCAAGCTGTCCCATTGGGCCCAGTAGCTTTTAGTGGTCGAACTCATCGCTGAGACGTCGCTCCACTTGGGCTTGGGAGCACTGGCCTTCATCCATTCCAGAATCGGCTCGATGTCTGGATCTTCCTGCTGTGCATGTTGTAAACTGTCCTTCCACTCGTTGCTGAGGTGGTCTGTCCTGAGCATCCTCACGGATACCACTTCCTTACTCTCCTGCCTAGTACAATGTTTGCAATCTTCAGGACAAGGTCTTCGTGACAATGCATCTGCGTTGCATGAGATTTCCCGCTGCGATGTTCGATCTCAAAGTCGTATTCTTGCAGTAGTTCAATCAACCTCGCAACTTTTCATTCTGGATTTTTAAACTGCAATAGCCATTTTAGTGCAGCATGGTCAGTTCTTAAGCGAAATTTTCGTCCCAGAAGATATTTGCTAAAATGCTGCAACGACTTTACCACAGCTAGCAATTCGCGTCTTGTGACACAATAGTTCCTTTCCGGTTTTGACAACGACTTGCTGAAGTACGCTATCACGACCTTTTGGTCACCATTCCGTTGAGACAACACACCGCCAAGTCCTATATCACTTAACGCCACAAAAGACCCACCCACCCACACGCAGCATTTCATACGACAGCGATTGACTCTGTGTCAACTATAAATTCTTTGCTTGCATCAGTGCATCAGCTCATCAGAGGGTATCCCAAAATAGGTGTTTTGCACAGGTGGTACACAATAGGTGGTAACGCACCTTCCATAAAAAGTTCGTCCTGTCCACATTTCAAAACACCTTGCTTAACGTCGATCTCACAACAATTATCCCTCATAAAGTCTAGGCCTAGGATGCAGTCGTCCATTATATCAGCCACGATGACATTATGCAGATAGATCACGTTGCCTAGCTTCAACTCCATCTCCTTCTCTCCACGGACGGGTATACGCTGACCGGTGGCTGTTACCAAATTAATGCGTTCTCGGTTGTATACGGAGTCCCCAAGGAACTGACTTATTAGTTGGGAACTAACAACCGTACGAGAGGCTCCAGTGTCTACGGTGAGTTTACACGGCATTCCGATGACCTTGCCCTTGATGATTAGACTGTTCCCATGGTGGGTTTGTGGGATCGAGATCCTTGGGGCTTTTTTAACATCAGCCAGCACCCGCCCCGCAGTTCTGGCTTTTACTCGTTTCCCTGCTGCTGCTGGGTGGTGCTGTTGGCCGCACTACCCTCCTGAGATCGTTCACCTTCCCTTTCTAGAGTTCGCTTAGGGCAGCTGGTTCGAAGGTGGCCCTTTTCCCCACAGCCATAGCACCTAGGGCTGTATCCTTTGTTGCGGTCGCGAACTGTAGCTGCTGCAACCTCCCTGACGCGATGGGAACGATGATCCTGCCGCACGGCTTCCATCTCCAGTGCATGGGCCAAGGCGTCCTTAAGCGTCTCGTGGTGCCCGAGCCTCACAGCAGCTTTAACTTCCAGGTCTCGGATGCCGTCGATGAATGTCTGCACCAGGTTCCCTTCAATGAGCGCAGGTACAGACCGGTATGCTTTTCGCTCCAGCTTCTCCACCTCTAGAGCCCACTGCTGCAGGTTTTCGTTGATGCGCTGCACGCGATCTTTAAGCTGCGCACGAAAGACGTGTTGCAGGTGAGCGTCACCATATCTCGCCTCCAATGCCTCAAGGAGTTGCTCATAAGTCACTTCCTCACCGAGAGCTTCCAGAACTGTTAAGGCCTGGTCGCGCAGGCCTAGTGTGAGAGCAGTCATGGCCTGACTTTTATTCCAGCCGTTCGCCTTCATTACAGCCTCGAACTGGATTTTGTAGGCCGACCAGGAAGAAGTCCCGTCGAACGGTGGCACCTTGAACCCACGTAGCGAAGGTGTTGCAGCTACTACGGGAGCTGTAATTCCATCTCCCAGTTTGAGGTCATTCAACGTTTTCTTCACGTCAGCCATCACGTTGTCAACCCGATTGTTCACTTGGGCCTCGATTCGGGTTTCAGCTTTCGCGATTTGGGTTTCAGCTTCCGATAGGCGGTTATCATGCTGAGCAACCCTATCTTTCACCTCGTTTATCTCCTTCCCGAAGATAGCGTGAAGGTCCTTCATGAGGAGCATCTGCTCTTCCAACCAACGGGCCTGTTCCTCTTGTCCGCCCCGCAGCTGCTCTTCCAAACGACGGGCCTGTTCCCCCTGTCGGCGAGCCTGTTCCTCCTGTCGGCGAGCCTGCTCCTCCTGCTGCTCTTTCAATCAAAGGGCCTGCTCCTCCTGTCGGCGAGCCTGCAGCATCACCATCAGAGCACCTAAATCAGGTGTTGCAGATGTAGGAGCTACTGACGGGCCTGCAGCCGGCGGCTGGCCCTCCGACGTCTGCGGCGTTGCACCACCAAATCTTCTTTGGTCCGTCTCCTGCTGGCGTTGACTTCGGGTACGGACACCCTCCGTTTCCTCCTTAGGTAAAATCGGCATGATTTTATCCCACTTCTGACACCAATTGTTACGAGCTTGAGGTTCGTGACAATAAAAATTGCCGATAGGATTACCCAAATTAACACTTTAATTTTCTTTACACAAATTAAAACTTAAAACACCAATAACTAAGCACACTAATTCACTTTATTCCGCTCCGAAGCTTCGCTTGTCTCGCCGAATTCAATACTTCCCCGATCGCACCTTGCAGCGCCTATAAATACACATTAGTACCGAATCATCCAGAAAATTCAAGTAAATACGCGCACCAATCGACAAAGCGCCGAAAGTTCGAGAGTCAGCTTCCAGAAGCTTAGTTCTTCATTTCGACAACAGATGGCGCTGTCGGTTGAAAGATTAGTGATGTCATTTTCTGGAAAGCTCTCCCCTCGCTCCGTTACCCGACACTAGATGGCGCTAGTGCCAGATGTCAACTTAGCTGCGAAACAATATAATATCACGCCTGTACCCACTAAAGGGACATAACTCTCAACTACAAACGGTAACATAAAAAACTTTTTTTGAAAAAAAAAAAAATAACCGACTTCTAAAACAAACAGAAAAAACGTAAAATAATTATGTTTTCTTTATGTTTTTGTATTTTAGGTTATGCAAATATTACTGTAGTTACTATGTATTCTAAATAGGTATTTACTTACCATAGCTAGTTAGCTATAATAGCCCACAGGCAACTCCCCGAAGTATATGCCAGCCAGTGTCAGGATAACTGCTTTTTTGACAGCGCGATTTTGATGTGAGTGGGGCTTTTATGTAGGTTAATTAAATAAATAAAAAATGTTAGTTTGTAAATTGTTTATTGATTGTTTGTGTTCAATAGCGGTATTCAATATTCTCTCAGTACTTAGAAAGTTATCAACAATAGACATTGTGTCACTGCAGGGACAAGCATAAACGTCTATCAAAATAGTAACGTACCTAAACGGAATACTAACAGCACAGACTTCCTTACAGAAGTCCAAAGAACACGTCTAGACAAGGTAAGTAATTAGAAGAAGACCACAATTTAGAGATCGATTGTAAATCAAATTCACAGTACAGACACAATTAGCGAAATATAAATAAAATTTTGAATTATATTATGATAGATAACGCTAGTTGAAAACAAAACACTGTATGGGAATGACATCACTGAACGAGTCAGGTGGTCAGTCCAAACAAATAAAAGGCGCGATTGTAGAAAGAGATTTGTTACGAAACGTTTGTATACTATGGGGCTTGGCCTGTTTATGCTATTGATAACGAAGGCTATAAAATGTGTACAACTTAGAAACTAAATCTTATGCGTACTTATCTGTATTCATAACCCAATATCTGAGGTAGGTTGATGTGCTCCTTAGTTTTTATATAGTTCGTATTATTCTTTAATAAATTAAATCCAATCCAAAATATACCATAATACCATAGCAAAGCTACTACTATTTTCTTTAGTAGTAGGCATCTAGGTACGAATGTATATATTACTACTTCATGTCACAAAGTAACGATTAGTTTCGGGTGGCCGAGCCAAGCCCAGCCGAGTCGAGCTTGTGATATGAGGGTCGGAAGTGTGCATCTTTCGCAAATATTTTCAAAACTGTTTTATTCGTTCCTAGTGGAAAACGCCGACTTAGAAATTATATATAAAAAAAAATATGAGTAGGTCTCAGGTTAGGTTAAATATAAACAAATATTTGCCAAGTCCGAATCGGACTTTCGAGCTTCCGTACCATCGTACAAGATTTAATATAGTAGGAAACCCTTTAATTTCAAATTTATTTTTACTATTTGTTGTTATATCTGCAACAGAAATACACGTTCTGTGAAAATTACAACCATTTACCTATTACGGATCATGAGATACAGCCCGCTGACAGACAGACACACGGACAGTGGAGGCTTCGTAATAGGGTCCTGTTGGTTACCCTTCGGGCACGGAATCCTAAAAAGTACTTAGTTGTCCACTCACGTCTTTATGGTTCCTTCTTCAAAGGACCATATTAGACACCTGCCTGGCTCTCGTATCCGCAGCTACCAACATAACCAGGGCGATACAAGAGGCCCTCAACGCTGCCTCTACGATCGTCCCGATGTCTACAAGGAGAGACGATCTGCCGCGACACATTAGCGTGCAGATCAGGAGAAAAAGGGCGCTAAGGAGAGTCTGGGCGCGTACTCGCTGCCCGAGAATCAAGACGCAATTGAACATCTTGTCGGAGGAACTGTCGGTTGCAGTCCAGGCACATAGAGGAGATGCCTGGGAGCGGCGTATATGGAAGGCGGAAGAGCATGATGCGTCGCTCTATAAACTGAACCGACAGTTAACTAAAGCCAAACCTCCCGTTTGCCCGCTGACCAACAACGCGGGCGAACGTCGTTACGATGCCGAGGGTAGAGCGGATATCCTAGTAGAGCACTTCGAGGAGCAATTTTTGCCGAACCCAGCAAGTGCGGAGTTCTTGGAGCTTCATGCCCAAAAGGAGAGTCGCGTACAGGAGTTCCTGTCGTCGCCCGCGCCGCCTCTTGCAGGAGAGTGGTTTATCTCCCCCGTTGAATTGCGGTGGACAGCAACCCGCCTGCAACCGAGGAAGGCGCCGGGGCACGATGGGATTACCAACGCTGCACTCCGACAGCTGCCCCATAGAGTCCTAGTAGAGCTTGGTTGACTCTACAATGGGATATTGCGGACATCCCACTTCCCGGAGGACTGGAAGAAAGGCAAAGTGATCGTCTTGCCGAAACCCGGGAAGGACAGGCGTAGAGCTGCCAGCTACAGGCCGATCACGCTGCTACCACACATAGCTAAACTGCTTGAAAGATTGTTGCTAAGACGCCTCCGCCCGTGCATCCAACTTCGGGCGGAGCTTCGGAGTGCTGCACCTGCTTGCGGCCGAATACAACCGTGGCCGCACTACGTTGGGCGTCTTTCTCGATATCGAGAAGGCGTTCGACAGGGTGTGGCACTCTGGACTACTCTATAAACTAGAAGAACAGACCAGTGTCCCTCCTGCTATGTTGCGGCTAGTGGCGTCTTTCCTGGCAGACAGGAAGTTCTACGTCTGCGTAGAGGGCGCCGAGTCCGCAACTAGAACCATCAGAGCCGGCGTTCCTCAGGGCAGCTGTTTGTCTCCAGTCCTTGTACGCGGCTTATACCAACGATATCCCTACCCTGGCAGGAAGGCTGCAAGAGTGGGAGGATGACGTGGAATTGGCGTTATACGCGGACGATAGCGCTTATTTCACCTCGTCCAGAAGAGCCCACATTGCCACTGCCAGGATGCAACGTCTCCTGGACCTGCTGCCACCATGGCTAGATGAGTGGAGGATGGTCGTCAACGTTGGTAAGACGACCGCTCTGCTCACTCGCCGCCTCAGGAACCTACCACCTCAGCTAACCCTCAATAGCCAGAAAATCGCGTACGAGAAGGCCGTGACCTACCTTGGGTGCCGGATTGACCTGGCGCTGCACATAACTGCGCACGTCGACCTCGTCGTCCGCAGAGCACGATGTGCGCGGGCAATGCTCCGTCCGGTCCTGGCATCCAAGTTACCACTTAACACCAAAGTGCGAGTCTACAAAACGTATATCAGATCCATCATCACGTATGCTGCTCCGGCCTGGTACGCGCTTCTGAGCGAGCCTCTGAGGCGGCGACTGCAGGCCCAGCAAAATTTGGCGTTAAGAACCATTGTCGGTGCAGGTCGCTACGTCCGGAATGACGTCATAGCGGCTAACCTGAAAATTGACACCATCCAGGAGTTTGTGGCCCGGTTGGCGCGCGGATTGTTCGACCGTGCAGACAACGTGCCGCACATACAACAACAACCTAGCGCCGCTACACACTCTCCCTCCGGACGGGCGACCCTATCCAAGAGAACTCTACTCTATATCGATTAGAGAGTCGAGTAACAACCCACAATGCCGCTGATAGGCCAACTTTGACTTCACTGGATAACCTCTTTTTTTTCGTAGTCTAACCGACTACGAAAAATCAATTTGTAGGTGTTGTATACGGACAATTCCGTATACAACACCTACAATGCCATTAGAAGTCTCCCAGGACCGGTCCATAGTGGTGGACCGCGAGGATAACGCGGGTAATGGGGGCATACCCCGAGGCCCGAAACCTGCAGGACATACCATAGTCCTAGCGGAAGACATCAACGCTCTCGTATGACATGACCAATATAATACCCGGACTGAACTCTCTTAGTTTGTTTCGGCAGATTGGGTGCTTCTTCTCAGTTTCATGTTTTTGTCGTGTTAAAGTGTATTTAAAAAAAACTACTTACAAAACTATTGATAAGGAGGTGAAAAACACCACATAGTCCCCTAAAAACAAACCAAAAATTTTATTTGTTCATTGACTGCCTTTCTGAGATTCTTATGTACTTACATAAATTGGATTAGGTATATTAGGATATTAGATACCTATTCGTAAGCACGATTATCGAAAATCTAAAAATTACATATTCTAATTAAATTAATAGATTATTTTAAGATTTTCGATAATCGTGCTTATCAATGAGATGTTTTCGTTAGTTAGCAAATTAAAGTTAAGTAGATAATGTACTACCTGTATCGAAAGTTCATTATTATGTACCAACCTGTTTTCAATTTTAACTAAATGTGCTTCAACAAACTTATGTGTACATTTCAGCAGCTATATTCGGCCCGGCTTCAGCAGTGGACACGAACACAAGGAAGCAATTTTTCTAAATGAAGATGTAGATATGTAGGTATTACAACCATAAATAGATAGCAGGGGCTAACCTAGTGAGTCTGTGTGAGTGCGGGCTGCACCCCCCCCCCCTCCGTCCGTCCCACAGCTCGGTGAGGCAATTTGTGGCGAAAGGCAAGATGTTTTATAACAAAAACGAGCGCGCGAAATTTTATAAACAGACCTTTGGGAATCTGGATATCACAAAAAATCTATTGAATGTATCTGCTTCATATAAAACTATTTGCATTTTTGAACAACTAATCTATCCCTGTATTGTAACTGTTTTGCAATTTTCGTTAACAACATAGATTATAATGATAAGAACATAGGATATAGAACGACGAGTGAATGCGGGAAATAGAGTAAATGGGGCCCTGCACTCTATTGTGAAGAGTCAAAATGTGTCAAAAAAGGCACGTATGGCAATTCACAATGCTGTGTTGGTCCCTACTTTAACGTATGGTAGTGAAAGTTGGGTGTGGCAGAAGAAGCACGAGAGTAGAATCAACGCAGTAGAAATGCGGTCCTTAAGGAGTATGTTAGGGCTGAATCTGAACGACAGGGTAAGAAATTGTGTAATAAGAGAAGAGTGTGGTTTGCAAGATGATGTTGTGACCAGGATTAAGAAAGGAATGCTTCGGTGGTTTGGTCATGTGGAAAGAATGAATGAGGAAAGAGTGACAAAGAAAATTTATGTTGCAGAAGTGAATGGCAGAGTCGGAAAGGGACCTCCTAGGCGAAAATTTATCGACCAAATTGGCGATTTATTGAAAACGGGCCAAATTAGGAGTACCCTTAACCGACGAGCATGTATGCGTAGGTGTATGGATGTGAAGGAGGCGAGAGAGGTATGTCAGGATCGTGCCAAATGGAAGTCTGTAGTCTCTGCCTACACCTCTGGGTGACAGGCGTCAGTGTTTATGTTATGTTATGTTAACATAGATTAGAATTAAACAATCAAAGATCAAACTGAAATTGGTTTTGGCTGAAATTTGACTGCCTGTGGATTGTTGCTCCTATACTATTTCTATATTAATGGTTTGAAGTGGATTTTGACACTTAATAATGACACAATTTTGTCTAGTAAGTGTAGTTAAGCACATTTGAAGTATTAGTGAAAATGATGTTGAAAGGGATCGATGGTGATTTATCTCAAGTTTTTTTTGCCACTTTGGGTTCTAACCGTCATCAACTGTTTTACAATTTTTTGTGGGATTACTAACACGTTTAGACCATTTAACCCAACTAACACGTCACATTTCAAATCCCACGTTGTGAAGAATTTAGCGAATAAATTACACGAAAGCCAGGCTGTATGGCCTATAACCGTTGTCTGCTTTAATTTGCAAATCGTAACAACAAGAACAAAAATCAAAATGAATCTGACATTCTGTTAATAAATTTATTTATCTATGTTCATAAATTCTGACAATTGACGACAGTGAAGTTTTACAGAGAATTCATTCTGTTTTTCATTTAGTAAACAATTCCATTTTTGAAAACATCAAAAGGATGGTGGGCGCGATGCCTGTTAATTTAATACCAAAATTTTGCAACGACACTATGGACAGTTGTAACGGTGTGGAAGATGAAATGCAAGTGTCTATTGGTAGTAGGGTGAAAAGTGGTTATGATTTTGGCACAGTTAAATATATTGGAGACGTACAGGGATATAAGGGCATTTGGTATGGGGTGGAATGGGACAATCCTGCTAGAGGCAAGCATGATGGATTTGTCGATGATATTCAATATTTTAAAACTACGAAACCAGGAGCTGGTTCTTTTGTGCGTCCCAACAAAATATCACCATTTAAAACTTGTGCGGATGCAATTCGGAAGTATTATGGAGATCGTGAGGTATGTTTTATGAATTTACATATTGTTTTACCTCTGTATTTATAAGAAAAAAAAATCGTGTTCTAACACCCACACAGTATTACAAATATTTTATATATTATTGTGTCTGTTAACAGTTTGTCGTTTTATACTTATTTCGGTTATAAATACTTAGCATTTTTTCTTCCTCAACATACTCTTATTTAACTTTTGTTTTTGTGTGCCAAGTAAAATAAGAGCAAGGCTAAATTAATTTTTAATATCAGCGGCAAAAGCTGGTTAAATTGTTTATAATAATAATTATCTTCTAATTCTGAAATTGGTGTATTAGCTTATAGAAGAATTAAAGTCCAGCCTTTTTTTTCTTTTTTTTTATAGAATAGTGGTGACAAACAAGCACACAGTCCGCCTGATGGTAAGTGTATGCTGTGGCACATAGACATCTATATTTATTCTCGATTAAGAAACAAAACGCAGGATCGTTGTCACCCCTGAGGACTAAGCTGGAATGCCTCATTTCCAGTAAAAAAGGTCTCCGGATCTCCACACTCACCATATGAAACACATCAGTATTTAGCCTCTATTTTACACTATGAAATCTATGTAGTTCTTTAAAGTTGGCTTTAACTTTTTTACCCTATTGAGTGGACAAAGGTATATATCACAATCTCAATGTCTTCTAAGTAGTTACATACAAAACTCCATCCACTATTTTGTCATCCTTTGGGGTGGGGTTTCCTTTCTACAAATTTATATGGGGCCACCCTGCAGAATAACTTTTTTAATAAAACAAAGAATAAAAAGGAAAAATAAAATCAGTTCTTAAGAAATTAGCAATATATTGTGTAACATACATACATAAAAAAGAATATAAAGCTGACACTTCATCAAAAATAGAAATGGACTTAAAACAAAAATTACAAAATAATTTTCTGATAAATGCTTTTAAAATTGATGTAAAGCCATTGAATATAGAGAAATTATAACCTTTTTTAATCCCCTAACACTAACAGAAGGGTGTTATACGTTTAGGATGTGTTTAATCTGTGTACTTGATCGAGAGTGTTCTTAGTTATGATTTAAGGAAATCCTCCAAAATTAAGTCGTTTTGGAGATCATCAGCTTATTTTGTTTCGAGGGATTTTTAAAATTAAGTTATTGTCACTTTTAAATGGACTATGTAATATTGCAAACTTATGTATTACGAGTGGTTCACACCAGTAGTTGAATGGCGGATTCAAACCCACGACCTTTTTGAGTTCGCGGTCAGCGCCCTGCCATTAGGCTACTATCGCTTCAATGTTAACAGGAATTATGTATTTAAATCAGTTCGTAATTGATGAATATATATAACATACATAAAGAAGGGGGAAAAGCACTTGTATTGAATACTTCATTTTGAAGTTGATCAAAAAGTTGAATAGAACTCAATTTTTTTATTCGATGTAGACTCTACAAATAAAGGGTTGTTAATTAATCATGTGAAGTTCGAACACAGGGGAGGGAATCAAAAATATCACTATTAAGCATAATATGTAATAATGTGACTATCACATATATCTTTTCATGTGCCAAAAAAATGTAATTTAATGTGTGATGATTCAAAAAATATCTCATTATTTCAATAATATAAAATACATGTGATGCTGGTTGCCAACTCGCCCGTCTAGCATGACAACTATGGGAAATACCCCCTATAAGGCAATCTATGGAGGAGGCCTATACTCAGTTTTGAACTTTAGAGAGGCTTTAATGATGATGACAAACACAATTTTAGTTTTAGTTTAGTTTACGACGGGCTGTTTTCCGCAACTCCACGTCTAAGCGCGTATTTTGCGTGTGGGCAGGAATAATATGCTTATTCGAGCCATGATATCTCCCCGAAGAAGCTCAGCAGTCCCTTGATGTTGCAAGCAACTTCGGGGAGCGATCCCGGCGTGCCGAGATGTTTAGGCCTGTATGAAGCGACTTCTGGACATGTCAGCAACACGTGAGCCGCCGTTTCTTCCTCTCCCATGCATGCCCTGCACAGGGGGCTGTCAGTAACACCTATGGTGAACAAATGTTTATTAAAAGAGCCATGTCCTGTGATAGCACTAGTTACTATCCTGATCTGTGGCTTGTTCAGTCTCATTAGAACCTTGGTTAGACGACTGTTTATTTCAGGTAGGGCCTCCCTAGCTTGTCAACAGTCTACAAAATTTTTCCAAAGCTGAGCGTGTAAATTATTGAAGTATCTACGTACCAGTGTACGAACATAGCTAAAGGGGATTGGTATTATTGGTTCCGGCCCTATAGTTGCTAGGGCCGATCCCCTTTTGGCCAGTTCATCTGCTGCATTGTTGCCTCTAGATCCACTGTGTCCCTTGATCCATTGCAGTTACATTGTTGTGCTTACATACCTCATTCAATCATTGATGGCACTCGTATATCAGTCCCGAGTTCGTAACATTGTAACTTAGAGCTTGTAGTACCGCCATACGGGTCTGATGGAGAAGTCTTTCACCTTTCTAGCATCTATTGCTATGGCCGCTTGGATGATACCCATGCATTCAGCATGGAAGACTGTGTTGTGGGTACCCAGCGGTATGCATATGTGGATATTAAGGTCTTCAGAGAAAGCCCCTGACCCCACACCTTCATTTGTCTTAGAACCATCCATGAAAACTTTGAGCTCTCTTGGACCCAATCCTTCCAGATTGTCAGTTTCCTTCAATTGTATCCTGTACTTCTTATCGAATACAAATTGTTTTGGGATCCTATCATACTTGGCTTGTAAGATAGGAATTTTTGAGTAAATTCTATCGATTATATCTGTATGGGGGACTCTACTCTTACTTAAAAGATTTAGGGTCTTGAGTCTAATGGCAGCTAAAGTTCCTTCTTGTTGTATATGTAGATGAAGCGGTGTTAGCTGCAGCATAGCCTCCAAAGCTGCTGTTGGTGTAGTCCCTATGCAGCTTGTGGCAGCCATACAAGCTAATCTCTGGTAACGCTGAAGTTTTTGTATAGTGGTGGCTTCATTGGTTTTGGTCCACCATACCAGAGAGCTGTATGTGATCATGGGCTGAATTACGGTTTTGTACAGCCACAGTATAATTTTTGGCGTTAAACCCCATCATTTGCCTATCATGTTGCCAATTCATGCTGATTTTGTTTTCTATGTGTTTGTTCCAGTTAAGTTTACTGTCTAAGATAAGACCTAGGTATTTTACCTCGGAAGAAAGTTGGAGTTTTGTGCTGAAAAGACTTGGAAGAAGACAGTTATACAGCATTCGTTTTTGTGTGAACATTACTATAACCATTTTATTTGGATTAACAGTTAGGTCATATTCCCTGCACCATATCTCCACAATACGGAGAGCCGCTTGGGTCAGGTTGCACACAATGCTTGCTGTCTTACCAGAGACCAGTATTGTCAGATCATCTGCATAACCGACTGTGTAGAAATGGTTAGCGTTTAATTTGCTGATGAGTTCATTAATGACCATATTCCACAGGAGAGGTGAAAGAACCCCACCCTGCAGGCATCCTTTCATGATCTGAATTGTCTGAGATTCACCAGCAATCTTTATTGTTCGTGTACTGAGCATGTTTACTATCCAGTCAATCAGTGCCGGTTCAACATTGTGTCTACTAAAAGCACCTTCTATGTCTATGAAGGAGTCTGGACATATTGCTTTGTTTTGGATGGCCTCTTCAATCTTTGTTATTACCTGGTGAAGTGCCGATTCTGTTGATTTACCTAAGCTATGGGCGTGTTGTTTTTCGTGTAGCGGTAAGTTAATTAGCGCCGACCCTCTCAACTTCCGTTCATACATCCTCTCGATCGTCTTTAGGAGAAAGGATGTGAGGCTAATAGGTCTGTAGGATTTAGGGTCTGTATAGTCGTTCTTACCTGGTTTGGGTATGAACGTGACTTTCACTTCCCTCCATCCCCTAGGAACATATATAAGAGCCAGACATGCTCTCATTATGGCAACAAGTCTGACTATTAGGACTTTACCCCGCCCCCCCTCCCACTGTAGAAATGCCGGGAATAAGCCGTCAGGTCCTGCTGCCTTATAGGGTTGGAAACTATGAATGGCCCAATGGATTTTGTCCATCGTCACCACTCTTTGTGCTAATTCCCAGTCTTCTTTTGTTGGTGTCAGTGCATCTTCATGCCGGTTCACCCCTTCAACTACACAGCAACCTGGGAAGTGAGTATCAATTAGGATGCGTTGGGTTTCATCCGGCGATATTGAGTAGCTTCCATCGGTTTTCTTTAAAGAGATATATCCCGGCGTGTTCTGTTTAGCTAGGATTTTCCTTATCCGATTTGCTTGTTCACAGGTTTTTATTTGCGCCACCCTGTTGAGCGTCGATACCTGATACATTTTTTGTATTCAGACTTAGCTTTCTTATACAGAAGCCAGTCTTCATCTTTTGAGGTATTCATTGCCCTATTTAGGGCCTTTCTTACCTTCTTACGTTTCCTGTCTAGTTCTTTACCCCACCACTGTTGCTTTTGCTCAGCATGTTTTGGTGGAGTGATTACTGGTACTGATTCATGATAGCTATCGATCGTGGCAACCACAATATTATAATATATATATATATATATACATTATATAATGACAAACACAATATTGTTGTGCGCCACAGTTAATGTTTGGTACATGGTACTAGCGCCATCTATTATCGAATAGAAGAACTAAGCTTTCCAGATAACTCCGCACTTGAATTTTCTACGTCGGGACGGGTTTTTGCTTGAACATTCTAGATGTTTCGGTGGAAAAGGCCTATATAAAGCCGTTTAGGGCCGCGACCGGAGCAGTATTGAATTGGCGATACAAGCGAAGCTTCGGAGCGAAATAAAGTGAACTAAAGTGATCAGTGTGATTAATTATTAGTGTGTTTTAAGTTTTAATTGGTGTTCGGCAATTAAAGTGTCAATTTTGGTAATTCAATCGGCAGTTTTTATTGTCACGAAACCTACTCTCGTAACAATATGTATATCCATTGTTGGTTAACCAATTTATGCTAACATTTTTGTCTATGGTATACTTTCACCATGACTGCATATAAAATTAATTATTAGTGTGTTTTAAGTTTTAATTGGTGTTCGGCAATTAAAGTGTCAATTTTGGTAATTCAATCGGCAGTTTTTATTGTCACGAACCCTACTCTCGTAACAATATGTATATCCACTGTTGGTTAACCAATTTATGCTAACATTTTTGTCTATGGTATACTTTCACCATGACTGCATATAAAATTAGGTTTTATTTAAAATTATTGTTTTTGTTTTAAATCATTCGATTGTGTTTTATTTATATACCTACTACCCCTTTTAGTAAAAATCTAGTCTAAATGGCTTGGTATAATTTCAGGACGAAACAGTGGCCGCACATCGTAGAATGGTGATCAATGAGTGGAAAAGAGAGATGGGAGCACCTTTCATTGAAATGGTTGGATTTGAAAAAATACACCAGAAGCAGTAAGTATTGCATTTTATTTTAATTTATATTAGCATGAAATAATTGATGTCATATTCAACACACAATTTATTTTTCCATTATACCCACATAAACAATTTAACTAAAGAGTGGTTTAGGCAAGCTACAAGTTGTCATGAAAAGTGATATCCGCATTTAAAAACAGAATGGACAAACAAGTAAATAAGGACAACAACAAATGCGAAACTAGGATACAGGCACGAAATACATATAACTACTTATAGAACAGCCACTCACTTCTCCGCACTCATTTCAAATACCGCACCCCACCCCGTACTTCGTTGTAGACAACACTGACACTTGAACGAGGGCGCGCACGATTGGACGAGCCTGACGCGAACACCCGATTACAATTTAAAAGATAGGGTCCTATAATTGTATTTTAATTACAATGATTATATGTGGTGTTGTATTTGGATGTCTTTCTACTACAAGGAATTATAAAAACAAGTTTCTTTCGGTTCCTATTATACATTATTATATAATATGTATAATAGGATATATTATATTATAATAGGAAATATATAATATATAACTATATAGTAATAATCAAACTGAATAATATAAAACCGGCCAAGTGCGTGTCGGGCCACGCTCAGTGTAGGGTTCCGTAGTTTCCTGTCCGTCACAATAAGTGTTCCCACTTATGAGTTTAAAGGTGGGTATCCATTATGTTCGCGCTCCAGCAGCGCTCCGCGCTCCTGCAACTGCTCCCGGTAGTGGGTACTGTTGTTTCGATCCAAGTTCAAAATGATTTTCCTAGAAAGTCCTTATAAAGTTCTACTTTTCAGATTTTTTTCATATTTTCTAAACTTATAGTTCAAAAGTTAGAGGGGGGGGGGGGACACACATTGTTTTTTACTTTTGGAGCGATTATTTCCGAAATTATTGACATTATCAAAAAATCATTTTAGTAAACCCCTATTAATTTTTAAATACCTTTCCAACAATATATCACACGTTAGGGTTGAAATTAAAAAAAAAATCACTTCCCACTTTACATATAGGGGGGGCTACCCTAATAAAACATTTTTTTCCAATTTTTATTTTACCACTTTGTCGGCGTGATTGATACACATATTGGTACCAAATTTCAGCTTTCTAGTGCTAACGGTCACACAGATTAAGCGAGGACGGACAGACAGACATGGCGAAACTATAAGGGTTCCTAGTTGACTACGGAACCCTAAAAAAGGGATGTTTTGAAAGCTTTTTATTAAATTATAAAGTCAGCATTTTTTTTTCATTCATTTGGTTAGTCATATTTACAAAAAAATGTAATTAAAATATTATTAGTACGGCTGTCAGTGGCTGTCAGTCGGCTGTGCTCTTGTTTGTCTCACATTTCAGAAAAATATATGCAACGAAATATAAATGATTAAATAATTAATAATAAAATAATTAAAGAATTTAGTGATTATGAGCGGAATGGAGTAGTAAACATTAGGTATTTACTAGATTCAATAATTAAATTTTCATGTATTCTGTTCCTAAAATTAAGACTGGCAACCTATATGTCTAATCAAATCAATCCATACCATCTGGATAATTGGCGGGCCACCACTGTGCTATTTACAAGAAGTTTTCTTCCTCGCACAACTTTTTTCCGGACCGATATGACTTAGGGACCTTCAATATAAGAGCCTACTCCTCTTTAAAAGGCCGGAAATGCATCTGCCCCTTCTCTTATAATAATAAAAAACGGTGGGATTGTATATATGCTGTTATTTTAACTTTACTTACTTTAAATAATTAAAGGGTGGGTATAACAGCGGTATATTAACACCATACTAAAGGAATTGTACGGCGTGAGACAACTTATCCGAATGATTAATTGCTATATATTTAGACTATACTTAACAATGTTTGCCAATCTATAACCTACCTAGCATTTAACAATCAAAAACCATTGAAGTAATATGTAATATGTGCTAGAACATGCACCACAAACAAAATCAGTACGGCAGCGTATCTCTTCTAGTACATAGTACATTTTACTTCAATGCCAAACACATGGAATAAGCCAGCGTACAGCTGTAGTGTTTTGACGTACTTATGACATTCCATGTCGGGTTTGATTTACGTATTGTTACATCTAATAGTTAAAAAATACTTTTATAACTTCCAGAAAGTTTGACCGTCTGCTGGAGGTATGTGTGCACGACCAAAATGTGTCCAAAGCGGGTGACGTTGCATCTTTATGCCCTAACGTACGCAGTCTAGATGTATCACGCAATTTGTTCTCAAACTGGCGTGAAATTATTCAACTATCCGCCCAGTTGCCGGATCTAAGGGAATTGGATGTAAGGTGCGTCATTTATTTTTAATTGTTACACTTGGTGAGCTGCATAGCAACAGTAGTCTTATTTGTGATGATCATTTTCCTTTTAATAGAATGAAGTTTGTAATATGTTTAAAGTTAATTTTGTATTAAGTATATGAGAATTTTATTTTCATGTTACTTTCATTTTAAGGTTAAAACCAACTTAGGTGGAACCTAAGTGATAGTAGTAACACTGTATTTTAATTACTAGTTTTGTCCCACTGTGTTCCCGCCGTGATATTTTTTTTTGATTTCTTGGAAACTCGCCAAAATTCTATCTTTGCATTATTATTGTTAATTGTTATATTTATTGGACTATTCACTTTTTCTACACTTAACAATAAATATACTTATGTCGTGTAGGCTACGGTACATAATTTTTATATGTGGTAGAGCCACACTACAGTTATATCATGGTTGTAGCGAATGGGTCGACTTAACCTGGAGGAGGACCATGCTCTCACAGAATACCAGTGTATAATAGCAGCTTAATACTGCTGTGTTTCGTTTGTCATCCAGTGTTATAAAAAATACCACCAGGTCAACTGTAAGTTTGTTTGTCACTATCTGTGAGTTCAATATATAAAAATTGTTTGTCAGCATTTAGTTAAATTTGTATTTATGTAACACTTTAATAATGAGGCCCAATAATCTCACATTCACCAGATGTCGCTAGTTTTTTTTAATACGATAATGGTGACAAACGAGCACACAGCCCCCCCTCAAGGTAAGTGGATTCTGTGGCCCATAGACATTTATATTTAACTTCGATTAAGAAACAAAAGGTATTTAGTTTTCAGAAAAATCTCTGAAAACTAAAGTGTACAACCAGTGCGTGTTGCTAGTGATGACTTACGGTGATGATTTGAGACATGGTCCTTCACTGCTGGCCGTATGAGGACGCTCAAGGTCGCTCAGCGAGCTATGGAGAGGGCTATGCTCGGAGTTTCTCTGCGTGATAGACTCAGAAATGAGGATATCCGCAGTAAAACCAGAGTGACCGACATAGCCCAACGGATTAGTAAGCTAAAGTGGCAATGGGCCGGCCATATAGCTCGAAGAACCGATAACCGATGGGGAAGAAAGGTTCTCGAGTGGCAGCCTCGTACCGGTAGGCGTAGTGTAGGGCGACCCCCCACTAGATGGAGTGACGACCTGGTAAGACATGCAGGATGTCGGTGGATGCAGGTGGCTCAGGACCGTGCTTTGTGGCATTACTTGGGGGAGGCCTATGTTCAGCAGTGGACTTGTGAAGGGCTGTAATGATGATGATGATGATGATGAAGAATCAAAATGCAGATGCGTTGTCATCCTTGAGGACTTAGATGGAATGCCTCGATTCCAGTAAAACGGGTCTCCGGTTCTCTATACTCACCATACGAAACAGCAGCATTAAGCTGCCATTTTACGCTGGTATTCTGTGAGAGTGTGGTGCTTCTCCGGTCGAGCCGACCCACTCGTGTTACAACCATGATATAGCTGCAGTGTAGCTCTACCTCATATTAGTTGGGACTGAGGTGAACTTATTTGTTACACAAATTATTACATAGTAATTATTATTGAAAAGTTGCAATTTAATTATGAGTTTTATAAGTTTTAATTCTACTGTTAGGAGTATCTGTAGTTTGGTGTATAAATTTTTAATCTAATTAATATAAAATATGACAAATTATTTTAGAAAGAAACTTAAATGGCAGCAACGTCATAATAACTAACCAATGAGTGCTAACAATCTTGCATTAGTTGTAACTAAGGTGACTATTTCGTTACGCAGATGATTACACGGTGTCGTCATCATTCAAAAGTTTTTCGATTTCTAGTGTATGTCTATATACAACATGTAACATAATTAACGCACATCCTGGAAGTAGTTTGTTCAGAATCGTTTAATGAATCAATTTCTATCATTTTTAATATAGGTAATTTTCTTATCCCAAAAATAATTAAAACTACGTAAATTACAGTCACACTAAATCTGTACAGTCAAACTGAAATGGACCGTAACTTAAGGCAATAAGACTTTTGAGAGTGTAGTTTTATTTGTATTATTACTAATTCTGTCATTCAATAAAAATAAAGAAAAATGAACCTTATTTCAAGAACGTTAGTCTTTGCGTTCGTGGATTTGTACTGTGACCACAACATTCTTCCGGAATTAGTATAACTAGTTTGATAAATAATCAGTGCATAAAAATGTTTAACTAAAATTCAGTTAATACATACACTGAATTTTTAGTTCAACATTTTTATGCACTGATTATTTATCAAACTAGTTATAGTAATTCCGGAAAAAACCTACATCCACAACGCAAAGACTTTAACATTTCATATATAACATATTTGATTATAACATAATATACTAATTGGGGTGTCTGAGGGTGTGCGTTAATTACGTTATATATTGTATACACAAAACAATGCCTCAGTGCTGTATTCTTTATTTTTTTACACGTAACTGTTTAATTCTTCTTCTTTAAAGTATATCCGTAGTTTGGAATAATCACTTCCAATCTAATTCATATATATACTTTTCTAACTAGATAACTTTCCCGCTATGAAATCTATCAAATATTTTACCTCATTTCTAAATGGCGCCGCCCTGGTGGTATATAAAATCGTGGATGCCATCATTAAAACAAACCTCGTTCAGCAGATTAATTAAAAACCGATTTTTGCAGCAAAAACCGCATGGCCATAGATATGTCAGAAGAAAAACTTTTACAACTGTCAGTCAATTTCGCCAACCTCGAGAAACTGAACATATCCGTGTGCGACTACGAATGGTCTGATATACTCGTTTTGTCTCACCTTTGGCCTAAAATAAACGAAATAATTGCCGCATATAATAGAATCAAAAAAATAATACCACCAGAGGATACTTTACATACCCTTACTATATTACGATTGGATGGAAACCCTATAGACTCCTGGTATGAAGTGATGAACCTTGGCAGATTAAAGAACTTGAAAGTTCTAAGCTTGAACGATTGTGAGATTGGGGAAATAAGATTCAACGATGACTTGGGTAAAGTGGAATTGTTTGAGAACTTGGAAGTGTTATTTTTAAACAGAAACAAAATAAACGATGTAAGTATTTTGCTCAAAACTTAAATGTGCTCGAATGTGTCATTGTGCCATAAAGAGAAAAAAATCCTCTCCTGCACATAAGCCTCCCCTATAGATTGTGTCGTAGAGCGATATTTGCCATAGTAACCACGCTTTGTAGGCTAGTTAGCTTCTACAGGTTTTCAACTTCAGTTACCCGGTCCAAATATTATTTTAAACCATCTAGGTACCCATTCAAACACAAAAAAATTCATCAAAATCGGTCAAGCCCTTTTTGAGTTTTAGTGAGACAGTAATTCATTTTTATATACAGGGTTATTTTTCAAACAGTAGTCAAATTTTAAACTTAAGTTCAAATATATGAATAATGATATGCCGGTTTTTGCAGTTGAAAATACGAGGAAATAAGGCTTCTACTTTTAACATAGAATACTGTAATACACAATAGAATCGCTGTCAAATTTATTTTGTACGAGGATTGGCGTCGCCAAACCCGATTCGCTGTGTTGACAGACTGAATAAATTTACACATTTTAGACTTTTGATTGATGTTCAAGATCATCATTAAAAAATCGTTTAAATTTTAATACATATTTATTTGTAAATAGGGTGCAATATTTTTTAAACGCGAAATTTGGAAACGATTGTAACGTCAAAACACATCTCGTGTTGACATTTATACGTGTGAATTGACGTGACGTGCTAGTGAAATTTTAGTGGCTATGCGGGCTCCGCCTACTCCGCCGTTCTATTACGTATGTTTTATAGTATTCTATGACTTTTAATTTGAAATTATCCCAAATTGAATGGGATTTATAGGCAACCCTTACGAATTGTGTAGTAAAATCGATTGAATTAGAAAGATAAAAAGGACAGAATGTTTGAGATCCTTTTTAGTTAATTTTGCTATATGCCTATATTACTTACTCTGAACCTTGGCCGGTTATTACAAAATAACCCTTGTATATATATATATATATATATATATATATATATATATATATATATATATATATATAAAAATATAATATACAGGATGTTACTGTAAACACCGTTATCCTTGAAACCAGTGGTTTGGATTCACTTATAGAACGTAAATTCAATGAATTAAAAAAACGCTATTTTCTTTCATAAAATTTAAAAGTTTCTGTCCAACACCGTCCGTAAATTCATGGATACCCTATGCGCCCGAGTGACGTAATCACTGTAAAGATCACCGCCCGCGCTAGCTACCTACACAACATTCCAATAAAAACACAATAGGTACACATAACTGTACATGTAACTTTTCGTTTATACTCTCATCCTGGCTTAGGACAGGCAAAAATTGAGGAATTAAGAAAAAATTTACATTTTACTAAAAAATGTTGTTATTTTTCATTGAATTTACGTTCTATAAGTGAAACCAAACCACTGGTTTCAAGGATAACGGTGTTCACACTAGCATCCTGTATATATATATATATAATATAAATTCTACGCGAAGGCCTATGTACAGCAGTAGATTTTGATAAAGGATAATAAAAATAAACATTATTCAAAATAATACAATTTTGGCATAATGTACCAACCTTTTATTTTTTCTGTAATGTAAAGTTCACATTCAGTGTTGCCATCACTGAATGTGAACTTTACTATAATAACAATATATTATTTTCGTTCCAGTGGCGGTCAGTGAGTGAATTAGATAAATTGAAAAACTTGAAGAAATTATATTTCCTGAGGAACCCAATACAGAACAGTGAAGACTATGATACCACATCTCAACTAGTTATAGCGAAAATTGGCTCTTTACAGGTAAGCTATATGAAATATTTAATAAAATATATTGTAATGAATATTTATACATACATATTTTAATTATAGTGCCTTTTTATGTTTATAATTACTATGTTGTTTTCTGCCTAGGAGTCCATCTACATAAATAAAATATAAAAACTCACGCCTGTCACCCAGAAGGGTAGGGAGAGACTACAGACTTCCATTTAGCATGATCCTGACATACCTTTCTCACCTCCTCCACATTCATATAGCTACGCATACATGCTCGTCGGTTAAGGGTACTCTTAATGTGGCCCATTTTCTATATATCGCCAATTTGGTCGATAAACTTTCGCCTAGGATGTCCCTTTCACACTCTTCCGTTCACATCTGCAACATAAATTTGCTTTGTCACTCTTTCCTCATTCATTCTTTCTACATGACCAAGCCACCACGGCATTCCTTTTTTAATCCTGGTCACAACACCATCTTGCAAACCGCACTCTTATCACACAATTTCTCACCATGTCACTCTGATTCAACCCTAACATCTAACGACAGCATTTCTACTGCATTTATTCTACTCTCGTGCTTCTTCTGCCACACCTAACTTTCACTACCATAAGTTTAACTAGGGACTAACACAGCATTGTGAAATGCCGTACGTGTCTTTTTTGACACATTCTGACTTTTCGCTATAGCGTGTACAGCCTCGCTACAGAAAGTTCTCTCGTCTTTCTGTATCCTTATCATATATCCCATCCCTGCTGAATACACATCCCAAATATGAAAAACTCATCTACTTGCTCGACCAACTCCCCTTTTATTCCTATTTCACATATCGTTTTACTTTCTTCTCTTTCAAAAACCATAACTTTCGTTTTACTTGCATTAACTTTCATTCCCCTTTTAGGAGTCCATCTGAGTAGGCTAAATAGACATGCTTGCAATATTGTTTTTCGGTCTGAAGCATAAAAAAGCCAGTGTAATTACGGGCTGTGAGGCATTCCATCCTAGTCCTCAGACATGACAACGCACCTGTAGCCTTCTTTATTTGAAGCTGGTTGCAGGTGTCCATGGGCTGCCGTAGCTACGTACCATCAGGTGGATTTTGAGGTTGTTTGTCACACAATTTTTTAAGAAATAATTATCACCATAAATATTTGATAACAAAATAACCTAGTACTCTGAATACCATTTTGTAGTTATTCTTTTTTTACTATGCTAAGCCAGCCCGCTTTACTGTATCCTACCTGATGGTAAGTGGTGCTGCAGCCGAAAATGGTAAAGCGTACTAACGTGACAAAAGCCTATTCACTCTTCCCTTGAAGACACTAACATTGTAATGAGCCTGAAAGACTGATACAGCTAATTGATTACACTACATACAGCAATGGAGTGTAGCAATTTGCTAGCATCTGTAGTTTTGTCCAATTACAATGTGGAAGTGTTCGAGAATAACTTTTGTTATACTATGATGTGTTATTTATTATATTGTAAAGCTTCATCACCACTTTGCACTGGATTCATCATCATCATTATACTTTTAAAAGTTCACTGCTGAACATATTGTTGCCACACTTGATAATTGTGAGTATTTTCATTTCGTATGGTGAGTGTCGAGAGCTGGAGCCCCTTTTTACTGAAAACGAGGCACTTACTCTACTTCCACTTACGCCTCAAGGGTGACAACGCATCTGCTTTTTGATACTTAGTTGAGGATGGATGTAGAAATCTATGGACTGCAGCATCCACCTACCACCAGGTGGACTGTGAAACTCGGTAGGCGAGTTGGAACTGCAGTATTTTTATTATTTTGATTTGTCTGCTATCTTGTCTTACAACATCTACTCATACCAAACGTGTTCGTACTGTAACCCATTCGTACTAAGTTTAACATATCAGAGGCAAGCTTCGATTTAACCTTAATATATTTTTTATCAACAGGAATTGAACGGGTCTACCATAACACGTGAACTACGCAGGGGCGCAGAATATGACTATTTGAAACGCTATGGAGCTGAATGGAAATTGGCGCAAAGCGACTCAACACGCAAAAGTGCCTTTGATTTGGAGCACTGTCGTTTCCAAGAGCTCATAAATAGTATGTTGTACTTGCTTCATATATAGAATAAGGGTGACACACGAGCATACAGCCCACCTGCTGGTAAGTGGATGCTGTGGCCCATAGACATCTACATTTACCCTGGAATAAGAATCAAAATGCAGATGCATTGTCAGTTCTCACCCGTGAGGACTAAGATGAAATGCCTTATTTCCAGTAAAAAGGGTCTCCAGTTCTCTACGCTTACCATATGAAACAGCATGAATTAAGCTGCTATTTTACCCTGATATTCTGTGAGAGTGTTGTCTTTCCCCGGTCAAGCCGACGCATTCGTGCTGTTACCATAATTTATCTGCAGCTTCTCTCACCACGTAAATAAATCATTTGTTGTTATATATTTGTACATGGTAGAGCCACGCTGCAGCCATATATATATATATATATATATATATATATATATATATATATATATATATATAACACGAATGGGTCCGCTCAACCAGGGCGGGACCGCGCTCTCACAGAATACCAGCGTAAAATAGAATGTAGAGGACCGGAGACCCTTTTTAATGGAATCGAGGCATTTAATCTTAGTCCTCAGGTGTGACAACGCATTTGCATTTTGATTCGTAATTGAGGATAAATGTAGATGTCTATGGGCCACAGCATTTACTTACTATAAGGTGGACTGTGTGCTCATTTGTCACCCAATGCTATAAAAAAATAATACCCATTAAAAGAGTAAAATTACACGCACACTATCCTACACGCACTGGGCCAGCGCGGCGGACACTTCCTTGCCCTAAAACCCTCTCAGAAAAACTCCCACAGTAAACTTTTTTTACAGTCATCTGTCACTCTGGTACATGCTTCCTCTCATTTCTAAGATCTCTTTAAAAAACCACGACTATTTCTGATACCAGAATGGTGCCACTTTGTAATAAGGTGACATATTTGACAGATTTTATAGCGGTGAAGTTAATTTTTAGGAAAATGTAAGGGTTGACGTTTCTTTCTGAAATATTAATTTAATATTACAGTGGACCCCCGATAATCCGGCACCCCCTGTAATCCGACATGGTCTATTATTATTATTGATTTTTTTTGACAATCTTCTCTAATGCATGATTGAACAAGTTATAACTTGTATGCTCCACCACTACGAGGGGCACACTGAAATGATCGGGAATAAGAAAAACCACATGCACGGTAGCTAAATTGTATTTTATTGTTTTTTCGAAGTATTCTCCGTTCAGCTTGATGCACTTTTCCATTCGTGCAAACCAATAATTAAAACAGTAATTCCAGTCTGAAGTTGAATGGCTAATTTGTACGCTTCCACAGCTGCTTCGGGGTCTTCAAACCGTTGACCACGTAATAAATCTTTCATTCTAGGGAATGTAAGGAAATCGTTTGGGTCGTTCGGGTCAGAACTGTACGGAGGATTGCAAATCAGCTCAACGTTTTCTTGCTTCAAAACATCATTTGTCTTCCGAGCTGTATGGGAGCTCGCATTATCGTGATGTAAGATGATGCGACGTTTCGGTTTATTTTTTGGAGTTTGGCTATCATTTCTGGTAAACAAACCGTGATATACCACTCAGAGGTAACCGTTCTGCGTTTCTGTAAAGGAATTGTAGCAACATATATTTTTTTCGAGACTTTTTCGAGACAAACGTAGCGACCATTTTCTTTCCCACATTGCGGGAGCGAACCACTTTCGTTGGTTTGACCTCGTCTTCGAAGACCTAAACTGCTGATTGATGTTTTCTTTCAGGTTCGTATGAATAAATCCATGATCCGTCACCTGAGACGATATTATAAACGGCATTTGACTTCCCTCCGTTGAAGCGTTTCAGAGTATTTTTTTTTAAATATTAGTAATCCTATTAATTAACATTACTAATATTCCTTTAACCACTCCTGGTAAGCTTAAAACGCTTGTGTTAGGAGTGGTTCACGACAGTAGTCGAATGGCGGATTCGAACCCACGACCTTTTGAGTTCGCGATCTGAGCCCTGCCATTAGGCTACTGTCGCTTTTAGTATTCCGGCAACAATCTACACGAGCCGCCTTTTGCTCCTCGGACAAATTGTGGGGAACCCAGCGGGAAACTAGCTTTCTTACACACAGCTCATTATGTAATATCGACTGAATTGCAGTCATTCCGATACTGATAACAGCCTCAATCTGCTTGTATGGCACATGACGGTTATTTAATATAATAGTTCGCACAGCTCCGATGTTTTCGGGCGTAACCGCTGTTCTTGGTCGACCTGCAGAAGAAACAGTGCTGAGCGACACACGATTTTGTCATTGGATCAGTAATTTGTCATATTACCACTCTTTTGTAAAAAAATCCGGACTATCGGGATCTTAGGCAGTACTCTATAATCAGACAAATTCGATAGTCCGGCGCGGCCCTGCAAAATGTTTGTCGGATTACCGGGGGTCCACTGTAATTAGATTAGAACTGAATAAACCAAACTACATTCCTAAAAGTAGAAAAATTGATGACAGAATTAAACTGTGAAAAAATTTAAGAGGAAACCACTGAGGCATTATTTTGTGTGTATACATAATATATAATTCTCTAGAAACTGATAAACGCTTATCGAAAACTAACTTCTCAAGTAAATTATATTGTGTAACAAAGAAGCCGCATTGTGCGTGTGGGCGGACTTCACATGTATTAAAAATATTTTTTTTCTTAACCCCTCAGTTACCCCCCTGTTCGCCAAGCGAGCACGCGACATGTTATACTCCCGTTCGCTCGGGACCGTAATGGCGGGAAAATTTGCAAATTAGCAAATTTTTTGCTATATTGCAAATTTTGCTATATTTTCACTTTGAGACAATATTTATGGATAAAACTTACAGGAATTCTTGTTGAATGTATAAACTATCGAATAAAATTATTTTTGGTTGCTAGAAATTGTAATAAAATACGTAAATTACCCTGTATAGCATAGTAGTAGTATATACTTCAATTTCAGTGACAAAATTAGTCACTAATTACTAATTTGAATTCTACACTTTTGTTTTTAGAGAAATTTATATGAAAATGTTTGGAAATATGTATATTTTTATGTTTTATGTATTTCCATTCGTTACTCATACCAAAATATTAAAATATTAAAAAATTTAAAAAAAAAATAATAATATTTTATCTGTATGACATTTCGAACAATATTTCAAACAATTTTTGTGTGAATTTGAAATAAATACAACGTCAAGTTATTTGAAATATGTAAGAAAACTATTTTTACTTACATTTTACACTAAAAATAAATGAGAATTTGGAAAATAACACATTTATGACCCAACCGCCAAAATGGAGCTTCCGGATTTTGAAGTACTTTTGGCAATTTACTTTTCACTTTTTATACCACAAATTATATATCTACGTGTTTACTATATTACAAGGAATATAAAAAAAGTATAATACTTTCGTTTTTAGTCCAGACACAAATATAAAATTCTATAAAAAAGACGGAGCACCTTCATCAAAACGACACGTGGAACGCCGAAAGTTCAGAGTGATTTCTTTTTTTTTTTCTAAGAAACATTGCCAGGTTATGGTTTAAAATAAAAGAGCATATCTTTGTCTTTGATACTATTATCTATTGCATAGTGTCTTTGGTTTTGTTTAAAACGAAAAAATAGTTTTTTCATAGGTACACACGTTTACATAATTCTGATCTAATTAGCGCACTACTTGGCAAACGGAAGGATGGTATTGTACGATCAAAAGTGCGCATGGCTTGGTTAACAGGTTAACATTCTCATGAAGTCGCATGCGCCCAGCAAATCCCGAGCGGTTGCATGCGACCGCACCCACCCGCAGCACTTAAAACCATTAAAACTTATATTTGGAGACTAATTTTCTGTGAACAAGTTTGGCAATATAAAATCTATACAAAATTCTCGATATAAAAGTCAGGTTTTAGTTCATTACAAAAATACTATTGTATTTTGATAACAAGAACAAAACATACTAAGCGAATGTCGGCAGCGTGAAAATCACTATTATTTCAATATATATTACAGGAAATTATTTACGTAAAAAGGTAAATTATATTCACACAAAAACTTTGATTACAATTCTATAAAAAAATTATACTAAAACACTAGAAAAATCCAAAAATCAACATTCACGCGAAAATGGCCTACAAAATGAACGTAGATTATAAATAAATATCCATAGCATAACTATTTTTTATTGCACTAGAGGATAGAAAATTTAAATTGATTCTATAATGCCAAACTTCTTCATAAAAAAGTAGTCTCTAAATACAAGTTTTATTGGTTTAAAGTGCTGTGGGTATGCGCGGTCGAATTCGACCGCTTGAATTTTGACGGAATAGCGCCGCGGTCGAATTCGACCGCTTAGGGGTTGAAGGGTTAATCATGCCGGTTTCCTCACAATTATTTCCTTCACCGCTAATCCATGTTAAATCAGTATTTAAGATTGTTATAATTTGTTTTATTGGTAGGTACTGGCGGTTACTTGCATACTGTGAAATTTATTGGCTTTGCCTCTGAGCTACTAGGGCTCTAAAGATAACTTTTTTATGTCATATCTATAACTTCAAAAGGATTAAGTCGCTTTTCAAGAACAAAGAAGGAAAGATTATGTTTTATTAATTTTTATCATTATTATTAATATTTTATTTTAATTTCTCTTCCAGAATATGGCATTCCAGAAGACAGTTTGCTAGTCAAACAACCTAAAAATATGACATTAACATCTCAACTCTTAGAAATAATATTACGTGATGAAAGCGGTAAAATGTTTAAAAAGAAATTCCCATCTACAATGGCTGTCCAAAAGCTGGTCACACTCGCTCAAAGACTGTTTTCGAAGCCGGGCAACACTGGAACACCTACGCTAAATCTGCTCGATGATCAAATGCAAGGCGCTGAAATATGCCTGGATAATGTCATGAAAGATCTAGCCTATTATTCAATCAAAAATGGTGACAATATTCTCGTCAGATTCAGATAATATGTTAAAATTGAAATTCCGACGATGGTAATACTAAATAAAGATAATCGTTATCTTGATTGGCGCATTTTTTTTAATATTGTTTATATAACAATTGAAGCTTTGTAAATATCTATATTTAAATTGTAACTGTATTTATTGCCGATTTTATTTTCTGAAATAAATATGATACGTATTTTTATATGCAAGTTTTATTGGAACCCTAACCATTTAGCTAGTTAACATTAAAATTCAATTAAAAATTATGTACAATAATAACACATGTGACCTTTAACAGTCGTTTACGCTATAATCTACTGAAATGCTCTGAAAGAAACACCTGTAACCTTGGTTCTAAATTCTATTCTAACCTTTATAGTAAATTGACGTTAACGAAGTACGTTGAACAAAAATATATAAATAAAAATCAAGTTTAGTGGCAGTATATACTTTCTGATAGGTTTTTTTGTTAGTTTATTGGATTTTGTTAACCTGATAGATATTTTAATGATTACATTTTATAACTTTTTTTTTGTAAAAAAAATATTTTCTGAAATGAGGTTACATGCCGTGGAAATACTGGTCACATCGATCTCGATCGCTATTGGTAACCGTTGTGTCAACAGAAAAATAAATGTTTACAAATGGCTTCTGGCGACAAATTCAAAGTCACAAATTGAATTTTGTTATTTAAGCTTGGCTCAACTATTTTTAAAGTATAGTTAATTAGTGTTAAGTGATGGGCAATTGTTGGGCGATATTTCGTCGTCGTAGAATACGTCGTCATATTGTTTTAATATTAATTGGATTGGATAACGCGGGTAAAACGAAAACAGTGAATAATTTAGCCGGTGAAAAGGACGACAAAGTTTTGCCTACAGTTGGATTTAAAGCTGTAAATTTAATACACAAAGATACTCCTGTAACCATCTACGATTTAGGCGGCGGGCCGCAATTTCGTCAAATATGGAGTCAATATTACAGCGAAGTGCATGGTATAATATTTGTTATCGACTCGAGCGATTTTTCACGGTTGGACGAGTGCAAGGCAGTCCTCGAAGAGGTCTTATCACATGATAGAATATCAGGTAATTGAATTTAAATGGATTTTATAACTTTGTTTACTCCCACTATTTTACCTTTGTTATTTTCTTAAAAATGTTCATGACTAGATAACAACATCGCCATCCTCTCAGCTTATAAACAGACCTCCTCAGTATTATTAAGGTATTCTGCCAACAGACAGCTAGAGCGGTGGTACTCGATTAACTAGACAATGACTTCCCACAATAAGATTGGATATACTAGATGATTACTTTTATTGTCTGGAAAAAAATAAGGTGTAACAGGTGAACAGCTCATTTTCTTCTTTTACATTAACATAATAAATACTTTATAATTGGGTGCATATTATTTTAATTTCAATAGTTTTTAATAGATTTATTTATTTAGTTCAACATTTTCGTTTTTATTTTTTTACTATCGAAATTTTATTTCCAATTAGTAGTATTTATTAACAGATTTTCATTATATGTTAATTTAAAAGAAAATAAATTGTAAAATATCTGTGCCGTAGGCTTCTATTCCGTTCACCTGTGACATTCTATTTTTTTCCCCACATGGTGAAAAAGATCATCCAGTATATGTATGATACAGGGACTACAGACTACAAGGAAATAAATAGATAATGGATTGAGTATCTATTTACTATTCCATATTAAAAAGCATAAAGGATAACTTTTGAACTAAAAAAACCTACATTAGTTTAATCCAATGCAGCATTTTATGCTACTAGCTAGTATGATTTCTTTTCTAACTAGAAGTTGGTCTGAGGAGGCATCACCCTCTTACCTTTGACAGTGCGCAAATAGCAGTGCATGCACTACTGTGTTCTGTTCTAAAGAGTGTCGATAACCAGTATACTTTAAGACTGTGAGGCATTTCATCTTAGTTCTATACATGGTAGAGCCACTCTGCAGCCTTATTATGGTTGTAGCATGAAAAGGTAAACTCGACCGGGGAAGGACTACACTCTCACAGAATACCGGCATAAAATAGCAGCTTGATGTTGCTGTGTTTCATATGATGAGTGTAGGGAACTGGAGTCCCATTTTACTGGAATCGAGGCATTCCGTCTTAGTCTTCAAGGGTGATAACATATTTGCATTTTGATTCTTAATCGAGGTTAAATGTAGATGTCTATGGGCCACAGCATCCACTTAACATCAAGTAGACTATGTGCTCATTGGTCACCCTAATTCTATAAAAAAAGTTCTCAGAGGTGACAAAATGTGTAGCCTTATTTGTTTAGTTGGATGCAGAATTCCATGCACTATAGTATCGTCTTACCATCCGATGGACTGGATGGTAAGTTTATGTGTCAATTCAGTTTTTATTTAAAAAAAATCTTACTCATCTTACAAAAGTTGCACAGATTAGGCATGGTCTAGTTTAATATAAATAAATTATTAGTCTTAAAATCACAGGTTGATTTATGCTATATAAAATATATTGTCAAATTATGTAAAATTCATTCACTCATTATAAGCAACAATTTAATGTGATCACAAAGTCAGTATACTATAAAAATAAAATGTTACAAAAGTTTATTAATTATTTCCATATCATTGTGAAACATATATTTAGTTAAGCTTTAATATTTAAAATTTAAATCCATATGTACTCAACAAACTCATATAATTAAATATATAGTGCCCTGTTATCACAGAGGGGGTAGGCAGAGTCCAAACAGTAGTGTAAATATCCAACCATGTTTAGTAAAAGGAAAATTATGAAAGTGATAGGTATCCAATATCCCATTAGTCAGTTTTTATAACTTGCAAGCCGAGTAATACAGTTGTCATACTGTTTTCTTGTAAGTACTACAAACAATAGAAATGAATGAAATAAATGAAAGTTACAGCCTATATATGTCCCACTGCTGAGCACATGCCTCCCCTCATTTATGAGAGGGTTTTAGGGCGGGGAAGTGTCCGCCACGCTGCCCCAATGCGTGTTGGCGAACTTCACATGTCTTAGAAATATTTTTTATCTTATTCCTCAAACAAGATATGCAGGTTTCCTCACGATGTTTTCCTTCACCGCCGAGCACGTGGTAAATCAGCACTTAAAATTGCAATTAACAATTTCATTGGTGTCCGGGTTACTCGCGTTCTGTTATATTACAGCAAGCGTTAACCACCTGAGCTACCACGGCTCTAACAAACAATAGGGCCCTATTTAATCCAAGACCAACATGGGGCCTTATCAAATGTGCTATTTATTAACTAAATCTATGTTTTTGTGTACTATCAATTTTATAGACCTTTATTTTATAAAATTCAAGATAGACATGTGGAGTTTGCCTACACACATTGGGGCAGCGCGGTGGAGATTTCCTGCCCCAAAACCCTCTCAGAAATAATAATAATAACAATTTATTTGACTCTCAATTGACAGGTTACATTTATGTATTATATCTATTTTAAATTACATAATTACATTTCAAAGTAGTTGGCGTTAATGGCCATACTAGTATAGACTGTGTTACAGCCGTCAGCGTCTTCCACCCTAAGTAGTACCAAAACAAATACAGTAAAAAATGACAGATTATTTCGCTATATAATACATAAACATGTTAAGTTAAAAATGACAGGAGGTCGGGGCCTGTCCCCAGCAGTGGGACGTATATAGGCTGTAACTCTAACTTTTAACCTTAATTGATGAATGAGCTAGTAGCTAGCTGACCTGGCTACTGCAACCCATGGATACCCCAATTAACTTAAAAAAATAAGCTACACATACACTCAGATATATTTTAATTAGCTCAGAAGTCCGTAAAGAATGCTCCTATACAGGCAGAAAACGGATTAAATAAATATCATCAGTGTTTGAATGATCAACAAAGTCAATTTTCTTACTTTACTTTTATATCAATGTATATTCAAAATGTCACAAAGTAATGATAATAAAAGAAAATCAAGTTAACAATGCTTTCTACTATGAAAATATTGAAATGGACTTTATAAATATCATCATCATCATTACAGCACATTACAAGTCCACTGCTGAACATAGGCCTTCCCCAAGTAATGCCACAAAGCACGGTCCTGAGCCACCTGCATCTCTTACCAAGTCATCACTAGGGGCCCTCGCTACCACGAGGCTGCCACTTGAAAACTTTTCTTTCCCATCGGTTGTCAGTTCTTCGAGCCATATGGCCAGCTCATGCCATTGCCACTTCAGCTTACTAATCTGTTGGGCTATGTCGGTTACTATGGTTCTACTGCAAATATCCTCATTTTTAAGTCAATCACGCAGAGAAACCCTGAGGATAGTCCGTTTCATATTTCGTTGGCGAACTTGAGCTTCCTCATGCGACCAGCAGTGTAGGATCACGTCTCAGATCCATAAGTCTTCACTGGTAACACGCAGTGGTTTTACAATCTTATTTCGAAGTTTTGTTGGTTGTCGTCTTCCCCGCCGAGTTGAATCTTTCGATTAACCTCTCCGTCGAATTAGGACTAATCTAGTCGGACTAGTTGTCCCAGATATGCATACTCGTCAGCAACTTCGAGCGTAGTGCTCCTAACAATTACTGGCATAGCTGTGACATGAACGTTACTCATGACCTTTGTTTTGTCTTATGTTCATCTTAAGACCTATGCTTTGAAAGGTCCTCCAGCTATTCTGCCATTAGGACTATATCGTCGGTAAATCGAAGGTGAGTGATGACTCGCCATTGATGTTAATACCGTATTCTTTCCAGTTCAGTAGCTTAAAAACGTCTTCCAATGCAGCGGTGAATGTACGTCACCCTGTCTTACAACTCTCCACAGTTGGATAGGTTTTGTACTCTGGTTCTGTACTGTATCCCCTGATTATCACTAGATCAACGAGGCAGTCATTCGCCTCTTACGACATCTGCTGAACGAAATTGTTTGCTGGGTTCACTTACGCCTCCACCATACGGCAAACTTAAAATGCAGAAGTATTATTACGTGGTACTGTAACGCTGCAGAGTATTGAGGCGGTAGTGCGAATAAATAAAAAATAAAATGGTTTTAATTCATAAACACGGTCTTACAAATACTTATACCATAGTAGACTTCTTTAGAACGCGAAATAGGCATGTCGATTTAAAATCGATTAATCGAAAAATCGATTCTTTGGAGTAAAATTATCGATTTTTTAGATCGATTCGAAGCACCGCATCGATTCACTGAATCGATCTAAAAACTTCTTGAATCGGACCGATTCATTTGATACAAGAACTAGCTAAAATTCCCAAACTGGGTGGGGTAAGATACCACAGTTTTTTAATTTTTTGCTGTTGGGGGGGCGCAAAAACAACCGGTCGTACTCGGTTGATAATTTGAACGCAATATATATTTGAATAAAATAAATGTTTATTAACGCATCCAACAATATCGAAAAGTTGTCATTTCATTTTCATTTCTAAAATTCTTAAGCCCACTTTCCACTAAGGGATATAATGTAATTGATATTACATCTCGAGATATAAATTAATAGCGCTCACCGTACTTTTAAATGGAACCGTTTCCACTGAGATGTAATATATATTACATCCCAAACTATAAATATTTTTTCGATCGACCGAGCTATATTTTCATATTATATTTCACCTCCTGTACTATAATATAATATTATATTATAGCTGTGAACCTGTTTGAACTGTGAACTTGTGAATTTACATTATTTATTATCAAAAATATACATACTGTGAGCTGTAAATACAGACAGAGTAATTTACCTACCTAATGTAAATAAATACTTACCTAGATACTGTAAATAAATATTATACCGTACGTTGAAGTTTATAGAGGTTTATAGTAAGGAAATAACCAGTATTGTGTTCGTGTAGCATTCATTTCGATATGATAAATAGTGAGTTATTAGATTGAAACAGATTTATCGAGAAATGTACGTTGCAGTTTTCACTTCTGTTAAAGTATTGTTGTTGTTTTTAGCCTAAAATATCAAATAAAAGTGTTACGTGGAATCATTTTGTAAAAAAAAGGGATCGAGTGGAGTATGTGCGAACCACTCCTAACACAAGCGTTTCAAGCTTACCAAGAGTGGTTAAAAGGAATATTAGTAATGTTAATCAATAAGATTACTAATATTATATTTAAAAAAAAATAAAAAACAGTTTAGAAGTTAAGGAAAAAAAATCGAAAATTCTTGAAATTTCATGTTTGAAAAAGTCGCGATTAATCGAAAATCGATCTTTTAATCCTCGATTTAATCGATAATCGATTCAAGTACCTTCGATTCAAATCGATTCACAGATCGATTTTTTTTAAGAGTGAATCGACATGCCTAACGCGAAATGCACCCGTATCTGAAGTAAGCCCTTCATCCATATCATAATTTTTTTTGTAAAGTTTTGGTAAATAGGAACCGCTTGTACCAAATTTAAAGCTAAGCGTATACAACCAATGATTTCAAAAGGAAGGATAGGCCCATCTAAATATTTTACTCGTCAGTTTTTCATACAAGAAAAAGTAGCGCATCCACAGAATACATTTACCCTGACGGGAGCGCATCTGTCAACACAAACGTCATATCATAACACGACGTAACCAGGGTCGGATTTCGTAGTATAATTATCCCAATTGTATCATTATTTCATAGGTTGTAGTATAGAGTATCGTAATAATATTAAGCGAAAATACCATAATTTTACCTAAAGGTCGACTTATATTATTATTGGGTCCTTTTAGCTTTTAATATTAATCTTACGATATCGAAAATTTCTGTATTGTACATGAGTACCGCGTTTTTTTAATACAATTAGAATTAGTTCCCTTTCTGGTCAATCGGTGCTCGATCGGTGCATATATTTTGCATCTTTGATAGAACTATAATGAGGGGCTACCATGATAAGAACTCTATGCTCCAGAAGCGATCGGTTTGAAAAAAGGATTTCAAAACATTTTATGAATCATAGTTTAAGATTCAATTAAGCAGATATGGTTTCCTTTGTACTCTTTTCGTTTTACCCTTATTAAATATATTAGGTACCAATATTCAAAATTTAACTTACACTAAGTTCTTTAGATAAAAATTAAACAGAAGTGAAAATAAAACCGTTAAAAAACGTAACGTATAGATAAACTAGACGCGTGACGCAAAAATCCCGGCTCATGGGAAAAAATAAACATGAAACGTCAAACGTGATACAATTTTTTTAAAATAATATAATTTTATTTTCCATATACAATATTTTTGAGGGTCTGAATCCAACCCTGGACTAATTTTGGTAACGTAACTAAGCTAACTGTAAAATAAAACTTTAAAAATGCGTTTTTATAATAATTTTATTGTAACCAAATTAATATAAGGTTATTTACCGATGATACGATATCTCATGTTCCTTTTTAATCTTTGTATCGTAATTTTTGCATCCTTTTACCATGCAACTAGACATATTTATGACAGGCAAATCTGTCCTGCGCGCGCACCAATGTCGACCGATTCGCGTTGGCCCTAAACTGTAATTTTAGGGCCAGCGCACTGGTCCGTTTTAGTTGTTCGGTCGGGCCGGTTCTTACGCTAGTAATATTTAAGTCAATGTATACAACATGATTGTTTCTCTCTTTTTTTCTGTTTCCGACGGCCTAACAACGCTAAGAAATAAAGTGATAAAGAATATTGTTTTTTTGTATTAATAGTGAAATTACCGACAAAACTGGGTGAAAACGTGTATTGATATAGTTGTGTAGCATGTTTATAACTCTTAGTATATTTGTATAGAATGTCGTTTTGATAACAAGTGATATAAACATTGAAGTAATATGTACTTACGTACTAGAACAGCTATTTCAAACAAAAAATGTGCGCTACTCTGTGTTCGCGTTGTTGGTTTTTTAACATAGAATAAACATGGGTAGAATGATCAGTAGATAATAGATTGTACTGTTAAATAGGACAATTATATCGAGAACAATTTTTTAAATTTTGTCATTTATTTTGTATATTATATTTGCTTATTTAATATAATATTACATAATATTATATCAAAATTACATTTTAATGATATTTTTATCTCAATATTTTAAAGGGTATTTATCTCAAATATAAAAAAACATACTAAATGTGTGTTTAACAAAACTTGTTAATATAACATTTAAATTACAAATATATTTATTTAAATTAGAATAAGAGTCGTTCATAAATACTGGGCACGCGAGAGTTAAAAATTGACAAATTTATTCCACTTTGACTTTGATGTGGAATCCTAAAAATAAAATATAAGAATAATTAACAGATTAAAATATGAAAAATTTGGCCTATGATAACTCATATATGTTTCTATAAAAAAATGTGTATAATAATACATTCCTCCTATACTTAAGTACCCACAGAAATGTCGCATCTGAACAAATTAATTTCATAATCTATATTACGTGACACAATATGGCGTCTTAGGAACAATTTGTTTTATTACTACTTTATAATACTTTTTTATTGATTAAGTATCTTATTAACCAATGAAAAATAATTCCTTGTTTCTTACTGACATTTTTTGAATTATTTGTGCAATATCTAAGTACGCACGACGGCATATTTTTATCATGAGATTTTTTTAAATCAACACAACACGTGTCAACTCTACAAGCGCCTAGCGAGTGACTGATTAAAGTGCGGTGTATGCATCGCAGTTGAGTGGAACATAGTAGCTGAATGCAGTGTCGCCTCTAGTATGTAGTACATACTAATAAAAATAGTAATAGCTCAATGGATGTAAACAACTTTTATTGTATTAAGATTAATCGACCAATCGCAGCGCGTCTTATCGTAGAACTCTCTAGAAGTTTTTAATTAACTGCGTAATAGTTCATACTAAAAATATGTTGTTGATAAGATAAGATGAGTTGTAAATAAGACATTAAATTAGCATATGGCTTATAGATTAAGGAAGTGTAGGAATATTTTGTATAATTAAACGCATTTGGTAGTTATAAAAAAATCAAAGAATTAATGTACCCAAATATTATGAAAATTTGGGACATTTCGTTTAATAACTTTTTACAATGTTAATGTTTTGAGTAACCTTTATGTTATACAAATAAAGTACCAGACTACCGATTTGATGATGTATAGCATTTTAGTGTAGCAATTAGTTTTGTATAGAAAATATTATAATTTATGCCATTTTCATAGCGAAAAGTTTATGCAATAAAGACGCAAAACGGAAAATGGCAAACGGTTCACTGTAAGGTATAGCCATAGTCTACCTTAAGGGCTCGGGACCCAGTAGTGTGAAGAACTACCAGTGGCAAGCAGTAGTATCTGGTAGTAGCTGAAGTGACTAGTAGCAGTATATAGTGAATAGTGAAAGTGTTGTTAGCTAGCCGAAAAGGGTCGTAACTGATATTCGCAGTTACATATAGTGAAAGTGTTAGCTAGCCGAAAAAGGTCGTAACTGATATTCGCAGTTACATACAGTGAAAGTGTTAGCTAGCCGAAAAGGGTCGTAACTGATATTCGCAGTTACATATAGTGAAAGTGTTAGCTAGCCGAAACAGGTCGTAACTGATATTCGCAGTTACGTAGAGTGAAAGAGTTAGCTAGCCGAAAAAGGTCGTAACTGATATTCGCAGTTACATATAGTGAAAGTGTTAGCTAGCCGAAAAAGGTCGTAACTGATATTCGCAGTTACATATAGTGAAAGTGGTAACTGATATCCGCAGTTACACAAGTGATAAAATCAGCTAGTTTAGTTGATAATAGCTGCTAGTCAGTAGTGTTAGAAAATCAGCTACTACCAATAGATATTTGATACTACATCATCATCATCATCATCATCATTACAGCCCTTCACAAGTCCACTGCTGAACATAGGCCTCTCCCGAGTAATGCCACAAAGCACGGTCTTGAGCCACCTGCATCCATCGACTTCCTGCATATCTTACCAGGTCGTCACTCCATCTAGTGGGGGGTCGCCCTACACTACGCCTACCGGTACGAGGCTGCCACTCGAGAACCTTTCTTCCCCATCGGTTATCGGTTCTTCGAGCTATATGGCCGGCCCATTGCCACTTCAGCTTACTAATCCGTTGGGCTATGTCGATCAATCTGGTTTTACTGCGGATATCCTCATTTCTGAGTCTATCACGCAGAGAAACTCCGAGTATAGCCCTCTCCATAGCTCGCTGAGCGACCTTGAGCGTCCTTATACGGCCAGCAGTGAAGAACCACGTCTCAGATCCGTAAGTCATCACTGGCAACACGCACTGGTTGTACAATCTAGTTTTTAGAGATTGAGGTATACCTGACGAGAAGATATGTCGTAATTTCCCGAACGCTGCCCAGCCGAGTTGAATCCGTCGATTGACCTCTCGGTCGAAGTTGGACTTGCCTAGTCAGACTATTTGTCCCAGGTAAACGTACTCGTCAACAACTTCGAGCATAGTGCTCCCAACAACTACCGGCATAGGTGTGACATGGACATTAAACATAATCTTTGTTTTGTCCATGTTCATCCTAAGACCTATCCGTTGGGAGGCACTATTGAGGTCATTGAGCATAGTGCTTAAGTCCTCCAGCGATTCTGCCATAAGGACTATATCGTCGGCAAATCGAAGGTGAGTGATGTACTCGCCATTGATGTTAATACCGTATCCTTTCCAGTCCAGTAGCTTGAAAACGTCTTCCAATGCAGTGGTGAAGAGTTTCGGGGATATAACGTCACCCTCCCTTACACCTCTCTGCAGTTGGATAGGTTTCGAGCTCTGGTTCTGTACTCGGATAGCCATCGTAGCCCTACTGTACAAACACTTCAGCACTTCGATATACCGACAGTCAACTTGGCACCGCTGAAGGGACTGTAGCACCGCCCAAATTTCGACGGAATCAAAGACTTTCTCATAGTCCACATACGCCAGGCAAGGTATGTATGTGGTCTATGGTACTGAAGCCTTTTCGGAAACCGGCTTGTTCGGGAGGCTGGAAGTCGTCGTTTCTGCGTGCGAGACGATTCGTAATGACTCTCAAAAACAGCACGTAGACGCGGCTCAGATGGGAAATCGGTCTGTAGTTCTTCAAGAGAGCGTTGTCGCCTTTCTTAAAGAACAAGACCACCGCACTTCTGCTCCACGCCTCTGGAGTAGTGCCACCATGGAGGACGGAATTGAAGAGCTTCTGAAGGACTTCAAGTACCGGTGTTCCACCCGCTTTCAGAAGCTCCGCTGTAATTCTATCCTCGCCTGGGGCCCTGCCGTTTTTAAGGTGCTGGAGAGCCATTCTAATCTCGCTTAGACTGACGTCCGGGATATCATCGGTATAGTGTCGGATAAGACTTACTCTTGGATCGTTACTCACACTTGCGTGTGGCTCCAACGATGATGTGTACAGCTGTCCATACCCTCACAAATCTCATCCGGAAAAATGCACAATCATCTTACTTTACATTGCTCTCTTCTCAAACTTGAGCCCTGCCTCATCCTTCTTTATAGCAATTAAATTGCGTAAGTCTCAGTATGCTGTCAAATCTGTTGACGATTGCAGCCTCATCTCCCGTCTAACAGCCATGAGATTAAGAGTGTGATCGGAAAGTTTTTGTGTTCTTCTGCGGCGGGTCTTGCAGAACTTAGCTCCGACCGCATAGACAGTTTCCACGAGCTTGTCATTCATATCAATGTCATGATACTACCCTACAATTTAAAGAAATCTTTTGAAATATACAGTGACCAACCAATAGTGAACAACCGTAGTTGAACTACCGTGGTCAATAAACAATAGTTACTAATCAATCAGTCGAACCGCTGGCCACTACCTTGCTATTTTTATTTATAAATCGTGCATTTTGATTTGAAACTCAGTCTACAATATCTCAGCGGCACCCACAAAGACGGCAGTAAAAGTACCCACCGGAACCTATAGGTGTGGGATGTGAGCGACTCGCGAAGTATCTTCGACAACATTTACTCCGAAGAGTTTCGCCCGTCCGGCACATTTTCTTTAATTTTCTTTTTCTCTCTTTTTTCTTTTTTTTTCTTTTTTATTCGAATGCGTTGGTTCAACCGGGCAAAGGGCACGCTCACATAGGACACCAGACTGGACTAGCATAATCTTGCTGTGTTTCTGTGCTGTTGACGTTATGAGCCTTTTTAATGGTAACACGACATTCTAGTCTCGTTTTAAGGGATGAACACATTTAAATTATGTTCCTTAATTAATGATGACGTGGATGTCTATGGACCACAGTGTCCGTTACCATCAGATGGACTGTGTGCTCGTTCTTTATCGTTCTACAAAAACAAGCTTTAAGGTATTAGCATGCGTAGTCATTGTCTTGTAGACTACTGCGCCGTTTCAAAAAGTTACAATACATACATACGTAAAAACTCACGCCTGTCACCCAGAGGGGTAGGCAGAGACTACAGACTTCCATTTGGCACGATCCTGACACACCTCTCTTGCCTCCTTCACATCCATACACCTACGCATACATGCTCGTCGGTTAAGGGTACTCCTAATTTGGCCCGTTTTCAATAAATCGCCAATTTGGTCGATAAATTTTCGCCTAGGACGTCCCTTTCCGACTCTGCCATTCACTTCTGCACCATAAATTTTCTTTGTCACTCTTTCCTCATTCATTCTTTCCACATGATCAAACCACCGAAGCATTCCTTTCTTAATCCTGGTCACAACATCATCTTGCAAACCACACTCTTCTCTTATTACACAATTTCTTACCCTGTCATTCAGATTCAGCCCTAACATACTCCTTAACGACCGCATTTCTACTGCGTTTATTCTACTCTCGTGCTTCTTCTGCCACACCCAACTTCCACTACCATACGTTAAAGTACCACACAAGACCAACACAGCATTGTGAATTGCCATACGTGCCTTTTTCGACACATTTTGAGTCTTCACAATAGAGTGCAAGGCCCCATTTAAAAAGTTACAAATATTCTGTTTATTCAGATTCAGATCATCATCACTACAGCTGTCACTCTGTCCTATAAAAAAAGGGAACGACACGAACACACAGTCCACCTGATGACATTTATCCTCGATTAAGAATCAAAACGCAGATGCATTGTCTGTCACCCGTGAGGACTAAGATGGAGTGCCTCGTTTCCAGTAAAAAAGGGTCTCCGGATCTCTACACTCACCATAAGAAACACAGCAGTATGAAGCTGCTATTTTATACTGGTATTCTGAGAGAGCGTGGTCCTTCCCGGTTGAGCCGACTCATTCGTGCTACAACGTCTGTCTTCAGTGCATCAAATTTAAGATACTGGTGATGCATCGAAACCTTCGTATTGGCGTTCGTCACAGAGCGTTTTGTCAATTAATGTAGTATTTTTTTAAAGAAGTAATGGCTAAATACTCACACTACTCAATTTCAGTCGTTGTAAAGTCTATTGGTGTCACAGTCACATTGACTTAAAGTGATAGAGACAGCACGAGATTTAACGGCATCTTAAAATTGAGTAGCGTTTGAGTATTTATGCATTAGAGTGAGGGTAGATCTGTATTCAGCAGCACCAACTCAGCACCAGTATGGTGGACAATTTACACCTGCAAATTCCACTACTATTGATAGGTCTGTTAGCCTATTGGCAGCAGTAAAGCGTATTAAGTAACGCCCTTATTATCCTCTATTCTAGAGAGTTTTAGTGGGACGAAGCAGTGGTACGTTATCGACAGCTTCTATGTTTTTTATTACCTCTAAATATCTCGACAAATTGTTATTAATGTAACCTTACAAAATGTCAACAGGTAAACCAGTGTTGGTGCTTGCGAATAAGCAGGACAAAGATGGCGCACTCGATGACATCGACGTTGTGGAAAAACTGAATATCGAGCCCCTGGTTAATAAGTAAGTGCAAGTATATTTGTATAGAAAACGTTAGTATGGATCTGTAGAAGCGGTTTAAGAGAATACATGATTGTTATATCCCGCGGGTGTCTGTAAGAGTCCATAGATTGTGGAATATCCATTTCGCATTAAGTAAGTAAGTAAGGTTGTAGCCTATAAACGTTCCACGGCTGTGCAAATGCCTCCTCTGTTTTTTGACAGAGATTTTGGAGCAATAAGTCCGCCGGGTTGTTCTTTATTTAAAGAATAATGGTGAGAAGCTAGCACACAGCCCAACTAATGGTAAATAGATGCTGTGGTCCATCATCTACATATATTCTCGAATAAGAATCAAAATATAGATGCGTTGTCACCCGTGAGGTCTAATAAGCTGGAAAGTAAAAGCTAATAATATATATTGAGATGTAAAGTTTAAGAATTTTAGTTAAAAAATTGAAGAACATAAACACGCACTGGAACTTATACGTGGTTATATGTTTGTACTGTTACGAGCTTGAGGTTCGTGACAATAAAAATTGCCGATAAAATTACCTAAATTAACACTTTAATTTACTTTACACAATTAAAGTTAAAACACTAATAATTTAAAGACACTAATTCACTTAATTCCACTCCGAAGCTTCGCTTGTTTCGCCAAATCAACACTACTCGATCGCATCTTGCAGCGCCTATATATTTGAATCAGCAAAGAAATATCCAGAATGTTCAAGTAAACACGGGCAAGGTACCGAGCGTTCGAGTTTCGACTAGGCGCTGTCGGTTGAGTAATTTGTGATGTCATTTTCTCAATGCTCCCCTCGCTCTCGTTCCTGACACTAGATGGCGCTAGTTGACTTATTCATGCAACACTGCCCCCTCCTAAGACATGCTCGTCCCGAGCATTATCGGTCCCATAATAACGCGCCAAGCGATCCACATGGACGATCTTAGGAGTCCCTCTTGCGCCTTTCTGTATCCGGTAGGTCACATCGTTGATCCTGGTTACAATCCGGTACGGGCCGTCCCATTTAGCTTGAAGCTTAGGAGATTTCCCTTTGCTGCGGACTGGATTGTGCAACCACACAAGTGAACCTTCGTCGAATCCTTTGTTGTTCATTTTGCGGTCATACCGGGTTTTCATCTTTTCAGACATTTGCTGGCCCGATTGTCTGACGTGCTCATAAACGTCATTCATTTTTTTCCGCAAGTCATTTGCATAATCGGTTATACTGCGTGGAGCATCGGGTGGTATCCCGGTGATCAGGTCTGCAGGCAGCCGTAATTCTCTTCCAAAGTTTGCGAAAGCTGGTGTCACTGCTGTACTTTCGTGAACAGAACTTCGATATGACAACAAAAACGGTTGTATGTGCTTGTCCCAATCTCGTTGCCGATTGTCTACAACTTTTGCTAGGTACCTCTCCAATGTCTGATTAAATCGTTCCACCATTCCATCAGATTGCGGGTGATAAGAAGTCGTTCTTGTTTTATGAGTACCCATAACTCGGCAAGTTTCCTGGAATATTTGAGACTCAAAATTCCTTCCTTGATCGCTGTGAATCTCTAAAGGTACTCCAAAACGACAGAAGACTTCATGAACTAGTTTATCTGCAACTGTTGAAGCTTCTTGATTTGGAATGGCGAAGACTTCTGGCCACTTAGTGAAGTAATCCATCACAACCATGAAATACTTGTTACCGCTTTCACTCTCCGGAAACGGCCCCGCCACGTCAATGGCTATTCTCTCCCATGGTGCACCAACATTGTACAACTTCAATGCACCTCTACTACGAGTCTGAGGTCCCTTTACAGCCGCACAACTTGTACATTTGCGACACCAGTCCTCGACATCGTTTCGACAGTGGACCCAGTAAAACCGTTCTCGGATCTTCAGTAGAGTTCGTTTAACTCCCAGATGGCCTCCTGAACAATCATTATGGTACAGCTGTAGAACATCCGGTACTTTAACTTTAGGGACAACCATTTGCAAATGACAGCTGTCTCCCCGAACGTTTTCCCATTTACGACACAGAACTCCATCCTGAAGCAGCAAGCTGTCCCACTGGGCCCAATAGCTTTTAGTGGTCGAACTCATCGCTGAGACGTCACTCCACTTGGGCTTGGGAGCACTGGCCTTTATCCATTCCAGAATCGGCTTGATGTCCGGATCTTCCTGCTGTGCATGTAGTAAGCTGTCCTTCCACTCGTTGCTGAGGTGGTCTGCCCTGAGCATCCTCACGGATACCACTTCCTTACTCTCTTGCCTAGTACAATGTTTGCAATCTTCAGGACAAGGTCTTCTTGACAATGCATCTGCGTTGCCATGAGATTTCCCGCTGCGATGTTCGATCTCAAAGTCGTATTCCTGCAGTAGTTCAATCCACCTCGCAACTTGTCCTTCTGGGTTTTTAAACTGCAATAGCCATTTTAGTGCAGCATGGTCAGTTCGTAAGTGAAATTTTCGTCCCAGAAGATATTTGCTAAAATGTTGCAACGACTTTACCACAGCTAGCAATTCGCGTCTTGTGACACAGTAGTTCCTTTCCGGTTTTGACAACGACTTGCTGAAGTACGCTATCACGACCTCTTGGTCACCATTACGTTGAGACAACACACCGCCAAGTCCTATATCACTTGCGTCTGTGTCAACTATAAATTCTTTGCTTGCATCAGGGTATCCCAAAATAGGTGTTTTGCACAGACGGTCCTTGAGCTCCTGGAATGCGATGTTACAACTTTCATCCCAGCAGAAATGTCGCTTCTCCTCGGTTAGCTTATGCAGAGGTTTGGCTATATCTGCAAAGTTCTTCACAAAACGTCGGTAATAGGAGCACAAACCCAAAAATGCTCTAACCTGCGTCTTGTCTTTTGGAACCGGCCAATCCTTTACAGCTGCGATTTTCTCTGGATCCGTGCGGATACCTTCTTCCGACACTACATACCCCAAAAAGTTGACTTGCCGTTTGAATAGTGAACATTTCTTCGGACTCAACTTAAGGTTGGCACTCTTAATCTTCATGAGCACGCGTTCCAGGTTTTGAAGGTGTTCCTCAAACGTACGGCCCACGATGATGATGTCATCCAAGTAGACCAGACAGGCATCGCCAATTAGCCCGGTAAGTACAAGTTCCATCAGCCTTTCAAACGTTGCTGGAGCATTGCACAACCCAAACGGCATTACTTTGAATTGCCACAGACCCTTTCCCGTCGAGAACGCAGTTTTCTCCTTGTCCTTAGGGTCAATTTCAACTTGCCAGTAGCCACTTTTTAGATCCAGCGTGCTAAACCATTTTACTCCTGTAAGCATGTCCAGCGTGTCATCAATTCTTGGCAAGGGATAGCTGTCCTTCTTTGTAACGTCGTTCAGACGGCGGTAATCAACACAGAACCGCATGCTGCCATCCTTCTTCTTTACCAGTACCACGGGTGAACACCATGGACTAGATGAAGGTTCAATAACACCATCCCTCACCATTCCCTCAATCATGGTTTCCACTTCCTTTTCACGTGCTACCGGCAATCGTCTTGGCCGCTGACGGATAGGCAACTCTTCACCTGTGTTTATTTTGTGTTGAACTAAACCAGTCTTTCCTATGTCAGCATCGTTTGATGAGAATACATCGGCGTACTCGAGTAACAACTTCTTCGCCTTCACCAATTCGTTCGGGGACAGAACACTGCGACAGTCTTCCAAAAGTGTGGTCACTCTCGTTTCTGAATCCTTGCTGGGGGTCCCACTCGATATATATTGGCACTGACGTAACCAATCCACTTCCTCACAAGTACCAACCAGTGTACCTTTTTCTATAACCTGTTCCCGGTCGCAAAGGTTCAGCACACGTACTCCTGAGATGTCAGTGGTCCTGACCAAGGTTCGAGCTACTTTCCATGGAAGGTCATTGTTTACCCTTTCCACAAGTACACAACGGTGAGCTTGCCCAGCGTTTCGTGGAAGACTAACCGGAACAATCGTTTCCGATCTCGGCGGAAGAACAATCTTCTTGATGCTGTACACGTTCCCTGGTAACGCACCTTCCATAAAAAGTTCCTCCTGTCCACATTTCAAAACACCTTGCTTAACGTCGATCTCACAACAATTATTCCTCATAAAGTCTAGGCCTAGGATGCAGTCGTCCATTATATCAGCCACGATGACATTATGCAGGTAGATCACGTTGCCTAGCTTCAACTCCATCTCCTTCTCTCCACGGACGGGTATACGCTGACCGGTGGCTGTTACCAAATTAATGCGTTCTCGGTTGTATGCGGAGTCCCCAAGGAACTGACTTATAAGTTGGGAACTAACAACCGTACGAGAGGCTCCAGTGTCTATGGTCAGCTTACACGGCATTCCGTTGATCTCGCCCTTTATGATTAGGCTGTTCCCATCATGGGTTTGTGAGATCGAGATCCTTGGGGCTCTTTTAACATCAGCCAGCACCCGCCCCGCAGTTCTGGCTTTTACTCGTTTCCCTGCCGCTGCTGGGCGGTGCTGTTGGCCGCACTACCCTCCTGAGATCGTTCAATTTCCCTTTCTAGGGTTCGCTTAGGGCAGCTGGATCGAAGATGGCCCTTTTCCCCACAGCCATAGCACCTTGGGCTGTATCCTTTGTTGCGGTCGCGAACTGTAGCTGCTGCAACCTCCCTGACGCGATGGGAACGATGATCCTGCCGCACGGCTTCCACTTCCAGTGCATGGGCCAAGGCGTCCTTAAGCGTCTCGTGGTGCCCGAGCCTCACAGCAGCTCTGACTTCCAGGTCGCGGATGCCGTCGATGAATGTCTGCACCAGGTTCCCTTCAATGAGCGCAGGTACAGACCGGTATGCTTTTCGCACCAGTTTCTCCACTTCTAGAGCCCACTGCTGCAGGTTTTCGTTGATGCGCTGCACACGATCTTTAAGCTGCGCACGAAAGACGTGTTCCAGGTGAGCGTCGCCATATCTCGCCTCCAATGCCTCAAGGAGTTGCTCATAAGTCACTTCCTCACCGAGAGCTTCCAGAACTGTTAAGGCCTGGTCGCGCAGGCCTAGTGTGAGAGCAGTCATGGCCTGACTTTTATTCCAGCCGTTCGCCTTCATAACAGCCTCGAACTGGATTTTGTAGGCTGACCAGGAAGAAGTCCCGTCAAACGGTGGCACCTTGAACCCACGTAGCGAAGGTGCTGAAGCTACTACGGGAGCTGTGGTTCCATCCCCAAGTTTGAGTTCATCCAGCGTTTTCTTAACTTGGTTGATTTGGGTCTCAGCTTCCGACAGGCGGTTATCATGTTGAGCAACCTTATCCTTCACCTCCCTTATCTCTTTCCCGAAGGTAGCGTGAAGGTCCTTCATGAGAAGCATCTGTTCTTCCTGGCCGCCCCGCAGCTGCTCTTCCAACCGACGGACCTGTTCCTCCTGTCGGCGAGCCTGTTCCTCCTGTCGGCGAGCCTGTTCCTCCTGCTGCTCTTTTAACAGACGGGCCTGTTCCTCTCGTCCGCGCTGCAGCTGCTCCTGTAGCATCGCCATCAGAGCACCTAAGTCAGGTGCTGCAGGTGTAGGAGCTAATGACGGGCCCGCAGCCTCCGTGGCTGGCAGTTGGCCCTCCGACGTCTGTGGCGTTGCACCACCAAATCTCCTCTGGTCCGTCTCATGCTGGCGTTGACTGCGGGTACGGACACCCTCCGTTTCCTCCTTAGGTAAAATCGGCATGATTTTATCCCACTTCTGACACCAATTGTTACGAGCTTGAGGTTCGTGACAATAAAAATTGCCAATAAAATTACCTAAATTAACACTTTAATTTACTTTACACAATTAAAGTTAAAACACTAATAATTTAAAGACACTAATTCACTTAATTCCACTCCGAAGCTTCGCTTGTTTCGCCAAATCAACACTACTCGATCGCATCTTGCAGCGCCTATATATTTGAATCAGCAAAGAAATATCCAGAATGTTCAAGTAAACACGGGCAAGGTACCGAGCGTTCGAGTTTCGACTAGGCGCTGTCGGTTGAGTAATTTGTGATGTCATTTTCTCAATGCTCCCCTCGCTCTCGTTCCTGACACTAGATGGCGCTAGTTGACTTATTCATGCAACAGTACGCTATGCTTTGCAACTATATTGTGGTTGTAGCACGAATGAGTCAGCTCGACCGCGGAACGACCACGCTCTCACAGAATACCAACGTAAAATAGCAGCTCTGTTTCGTATGGTGAGTGTAGATAATCGGAGACCCTTTTACTGGAAACGCACTCAATTTTAGTCCTGAGAGATGATCTGCATTTCGACTCTTAAAAAACTTTAGATGTAAATGATGTCTATAGGCCGCAGAATCCATTTGTCACCGAATGGACTGTGTGCTCATTTGCGACCCTTATTCTTAAACAAGTGGTAAAAAAATTGTACAACCGAGTTCAATATAAATAGAATAAGACCATCATCAATGTAGTCGAAGTCAATTAAATGCGACTTACTAAGAATAACTCAAAAACTACTGGTAAGATCTACAAATATATATAGGATCACATGAGAAACACCAGCGTTCAAACAAAAAAGAATTATCAAAAGCGGCTCACCTAGAAAAAAGTTCTGAATACACAAAAAAATACAGTCGAATTGATAATCTCCTCCTTTTTTGAAGTCGGTTGAAGAAATTTCCCACTCCGCCTGCCAAGTGTGACAGTGAAAAAGATCCGTCTCAGGGAGCTGGAAATGAAAAGGATGTGACAGATGGTCTTACGGCCATAATGCACAGACCACAAAGTACTTCTAGCGTTTCTCGTAGTTGACTTCGACACTAACCCAGTTGGAACTCAAGCATGACACCTTAAATTTTAAAATATATTTTCATCAGGTATAGATGTCCTACCTTAGTCGAATCATACACCGCTTACCCGTCAGACGGTAAGTCAAAAAAACCTAAAATCGACCCCGGCTTACGCAAGGGCTACCACTGGCTGCTAAACTATATAGTGCGCAGATACGGCGATATTAATTTACGCGTCCAGACCGACATACACGCAGACTTGGAAAGACGCAAACGATTGTTAAACAAGGCTGCAAACAGAGCTTCTCAAACTTTCACAGCGATAAGCGATGATATAGCCACTCAAACTGGCTTTGAGAACCCCAATTTCGATCCGCACACTACCGAAGTAGATCGCGAGAAGAATCTAGAACGTGGTTTGATCATGGTGAAACCTATAGGTGTTAAGCCAAACAGTGTAGATACAACTATAACTATAGAAAGTTTGGAAGATACCGACACTAGTGGAGTTAAGCCCAAGTTGTCGCCGCTGTTCGGTCGGGCCAGTAACAGCTCGACTGTCAGCGAGACTGTTAGGATAGAACTGGAGCCGAGGAATGAATTTAGAAAGCTATCGCCGATCGTGAGGAGGAAGAGTGCCGCAAGTCAACAGTTTGACTTTCAGAGGAGGCCTCATTCCAGTCCGACGAAGAAAATTAAGGTACTTTCACAATTTTCATTATCATCATCATCGTCATTACAGGTGGCTGGTCTTCGACCTCGGTCTGGATGTTTGCCATAGCATGGCAGGGGTTAGCAACCGCAGATTATTTACTATTCTGAGTTGTTATCAGGAAGATATTGTTGCTGATTTTGTGTTTCATAGCCTTCTATCACCTCTTGGTACCCACGGAGTTATACCATAGCTTAAGAGGATCCACTATCCCATATCATCACGTTGGTGGTCACAGTTTTAGATAAGCATTTTTCTTAGAGCTTTCACTCTCGATGTTTCGAACAATTTGATGCATCTATGACCACTAGGTTCTGAAGCTTTAATGCCCTGCCGTCTATAACCGGGCCTGGGTTAACTATGATTTCAAACACCTTAGTCTCGAAAACTTCGCGAATATAAGACCAAATTCAATGCGATAAAATCCGTGAGACAAGTTTTTTTAGTGTATTTTAGGTGGTACCTTTTCCACCGAAGGGTGCTTCCGGGTTGGTATTTTTTTATAGAACAGGGTGACAAACGAGCACACAGTCCACCTGATGGTAAGTGGTTGCTGTGGCCCATGAACATCTACATCTATCCTCGATTACAAATCAAAATGCAGATGCGTTGTCATCCATGAGGACTAAGATGGAATGCCTCGTTTCCAGTAAAAAGGGTCTCCGGTTCTCTACACTCACCATACGAAACACAGCAGCACCAAGCCACTATTTCACGCCGGCATTCTGTGAGAGCGTGGTCCTTCCCCGGTCGAGCCGACCCATTTTTGCTACAACTATACTACTAATATATCTGCAGCATGGCTCTACCACGTAAAAACTGGTACTAATACTAACTACCCTTAAAGTATAAATAAGAAAGCTATGCTTGAAATTCTTCTAAGGAACTACCATGTTTATATTAATCCCTCCGTCAAACAGCAGTGCACCCAATGCTGGCTGTGTTTAGTTTTGGAAGAGAGCATCTCAGTTTTCGAGAATGACAACGTATCTTTAGTCTTCATTGTTTGAAATTGTTTGCAGAAGTTTATGGGCTGCGGAAGCCACTTACCATCAGGTGGTCTGTGCAAATATGAGCCTCTGATAAATGACGTTTTTGCCATTTGCTCTAAAGACTATCGGTCCATGGGGTCCATTCCTGGTGAAATTCCTGTCTTGTTCATACAATTCCATTACACCCGGACCAGATCGCCCGCACTACACTAAAAGTCACTGAATGAATGATGAATGATATTTTTTCGGAATGCGGTGATTAGGTTAAGAGAGTACGAAGAACGAGTTGTACAGCTTTTTGATGCCTGTCGTCTCTCTTTGACGGTGACTTTACAGCAGTTCGTTCTCGATTTTCAAAAGCATATTTATGTTAGAGCGACAGAGGTGGTATTGTATGTGTGGGACAAGGCCCTGGAACAATTTCTTCGTGAAGCGATTGCCGAGTCCACTCACGAACTGGTTGTTGCGACTGGGTGACTAGAAAATTGAATCTTTTCTCGCCCAAAGGCTAAATTAGTCGTTTAGCGAGGAAACGCAGCCAGCGTGGTTGGCATTAAGTATACCGCGAGAAGTAGGACTGTAGTTTTAGTTTTCATTTGTTTTTTTTTGTTATAAAAATATATATTATATTATTATGTAATATAAATAAATATATTGTATAATATTCGTTAGAGTCTTCAAAACAATGATATATCAAAGAACTCCTCGATACAAGAGGATGACGATAAGATGGAGAGTTTGGACGACAAAAACGCAGGCGATGTCACTAGAATTTGGGACCCAGCATACGATCTGAAGCACCGAGTGTTCATCAAGGATGTGGAACTTTCGCAGTTGCATCGAGAAGTTATCTTAACCGAAAGAGGTAGGTTCAGATTATTTTTTTTTGTCTCCATTTTACATGACTGCGATGAAGCCCAAAAATGAGGTGATATTTTGTCAGACCAACGAAGAAAGATAGAGGGAGCGCTGCATACATTTTAAGTGACGCCGATACCATGCTCAACTTCTTGACACGCATTCACGCACACATCTTGCTTTCTTTATGAGCTTGTATATGTTCACTTTTGAACACACATATGTGTACGTGAGTGCGTGTTCTTAAAATAATGGCACTTGCTTCAAATCAAGAAAGAAAGCGAAATTAGGAAAAATAAAGGTAGTGAAATTTCGCTATCACATTTCCAAGGGGTAGTTACGAATAGCTGCTGTTTCATTTCACCAGTGTCTACCCTACAAGTAGGGAAATAAGAAGATATACAGTTCACTAAGTTCATGACTGACGTCTAGGCCTGGACCATTTCTTGGGGCCCGTAATCTAAGTCGTCAACCACTTTATTTTGAAAAAGCGGTTATAGTTCTAAGTCGAACCACTTATCAGGGGTCGCGCCCACCGCGTTGCTTTCCGAACCCAACGAAGTGTGGCATAGGAAAGGGGACCAGTATTTGGTTGATCACTGTTACGGCGTAAGATGAAGAACGCGGCCGTACTGTTACGAGCTTAAGGTTCGTGACAATAAAAAACTGTCGATTAAATTACCAAAATTAACACTTTAATTCACTTTACACCAATTAAAACTTAAAAGACACTAATAATTAATCACACTAATTCACTTTATTTCGCTCCGAAGCTTCGCTTGTATAGCCAAATTCAATACTGCCCCGATCGCGGCTATCAACGGCTTTATATATGGCATCCAGAATATTCCAGAAAATACGGGCGCCGACCGACCAGGCGCAGAAAGTTCGAGTGTGGGGCTTCTAGAAAGCTTAATTCTTCCATTTGTTACTAGATGGCGCTGTTGGGAGAGTTCCAGAAAGATCTTGACACTCCTGTTTCTGATAATTGATACCAGATGGCGCTAGTGCTATCAACTGTAGCGCGCAACATTACTTTTCAATAATGGTTTCAAATGGTTTTAGCTTGGTTTTTGCATCGCTTGTAATGTTACGCAGCGCTCCGTGTGTCTTTCTTTGTTGCTCTGGGACGTACGTTTGAATTTAAAAAATGATATCTTGATTTTTTTCGCTATTGTGGGCTAATAATCTCATTCCCACCAGATATCGTTAGTTGGATCTGATGTGAACTTAGTTTGTCACACAAATGGTCACACAGTGTCGTTATCATTGAAAAGCAGATGTTTCAAAATGGCCAGGTCTATATGTATACACTACCTTAAGAAAAAGAGAAAAATCTGTACAATTCGGGAAAAATACAGATAATTCATTCCTGTCGTGGTAAACAATTGATGTTTTTCACTTATTTTTATCAAATTTCAACATGGCGTCTTACCGATTTAGTTACTCTCTGCTTATAGACAATGACAGTAAACCATAAACCGACAATGGATCATATCAAGAAAACTGTCAGTTGTCACAACAGTGTCAAAACATTTACTAGAGAAGAAAGAAAGGATATGACATAAAGATCGTTAGTTGTAGGAATGTAACGAAATATCGGCGTCTCTTTTTAGCTTATGAGCATATTCGTATGTAAAAAAGGACAACAGTAGTTTTATCATTAGCGAATATGGCAACAATTTTTTCGCTGCTGCCGGGCGCCATGTTTTGTCACAGTTAATGACAACTATATCAGTTGTCGTTGCCTATGGTCGTTGCGACTTTGGTAAGGTGAGTGTGTTATTTTCATATGTTTCTCTCGTGGAATTCGATTATTACGTAATTTCTTATACTATTCCTTGGGACCTATAAATCGGAATAAAAAGTATCCTATATGTTAATTCAGGCAATAAACTATTTGTGTGCCAAATTATTACATTCAAAATGGTCTGATAATTTTGGCGTGATGGAGAAACAAACAAATATTCAAACTTTTGCATTTATTATAGTTTGATTAGTGTGAGTATGATGAATGAGCCTAATTTATTGTCTAACGAACAAACAAAAATTCTTTAATTAGTATTTCTTGTTTAATAATTCCCGGGAAATAATTGTAACATTAATAATAGATAGTTGCATTATAAAAACAAAAAAATTCAGTAATCTCCTTTTAATTTCCTTTATTTGGATACCCTATCGATAGGTTTAGTAAAAAAAATTAAGGCATTACGATTTGGCGCCAAAAATCCGTCATTAGATTTAAAAAAAAACCTATCTAAGGACACACGGAATAAGCGCCACTTGATCGATATTAAGTACAGTGCGCAGCACTACGTCAAGCCGCCATCTTTGTGCCAGATTCAGTTTAGGTATACACGTTTTTTACGTAGGTATGTCATGTCCTTTCTTTTTTCTCTAGTCAAAGCCATTGATCGTATCAAGAGAACTGTTATAATTAGTATCATAGTTCATCGTATCATAGTTGTCCCAACAGTGTCAAAAATATGTGAAATAAACATGTCAAACGTCACTAGTCAATAAAAATGATAGCTTACCGCCATGACGAGTTTTGTTATGTGTTAACAAAGCCATTATAAAAATAATTTTACAGTTGAAAACCGTTTAAAATGTGTTTCCCTAATTTTATATATAGTGTACAAGGACTTGGCCCAGGCTCCATACATTTTGGAACATCTCATATGCGTTTTCAATGATCAGTACGACAGATCTACTTATATATCTCGTACTGATCGGTCGTTTATGTCGATACTAATACATTGAGGTTGAGCACTAAGTTACAGTCAATTCTCAGCAACTGCTTTAGTCGACCGTGAGCGGGTGTGACGACCTAGTTCTTTATTTAAAAAACCGCGAACGTTGTTTACGACTATAAAACACTGATTTTGTTTAATGTGACTAAGAAAACGCTGTTGTTATTTATGTTTTAGATAAGTATGTGAGCACTCTAATTTGTTCAAAGTAAAATTGTCGGCCCATCTCGACACTCACCGAAGAGCACCGCGATAGGATTTTGATATGGAACCGCCGTTTTACCGAAGGCTCACCGACGATATGCTCCGCAGACGTGTCAGTATCACCGCGGATGCGGTGCACCGACAGCAACATCTTACTTTTATTGATTCAAATCCCCCCCCCCCTTTCCTTCCATAGAGCCACAAACAAAAGCCGCATCATCAGACACCGGTCCTCCGCTAGCGACTTTGCCTCTTAGCGCCCGCCCGGCTTCAGCATCGCAGCTGGTGAGACGTCAGCTCGAGTTATGTTCCCATCATAAGAGGAGACTCAGTTTGCGCTGTGAGTTTTTAAAATAGTCTTTTTATGAATGTAGTTAAATAATTTTTATTATTGAAAGTTATTTATGCTTTTACTACTAGTTTGCACTACTACTACTAGTTTAGTTTAGTTTAGTTTGCACTACTATTAGTTTAGGTTGTCTGGAAGAAATTGCTGCATAGCAATAAGATAGCCTTTTGTTTTTCTCTTTGTTTGTTTCTTGTTATGTTGTTTTCTTAGTATTCAATAAAGGGTATTGTATTGTATTGCAAAGAAAACCTCTGTCTTGGAAAGAACTAGCATGATACCTAGGGGGATTTTGTTTTGTTATAAAATAAAAATTATTAGGTTTTAGTTTGCTTGTTAGTTGTTTGTATAGAATATAAAGTTAAATACCTAAGAGATAAGATTGGCGGCCCCGTGGCGCAGTGGTTTAGCAACGAGTTTCGGTGCCAAGGCCGCGGGTTTGAATTCTGCACGGAACAAATATCTGTATGGCCTACAAATAATTGTTTCGGGTCTAGTGTTTGTCCTTGTGCAATTAATACAAAAGAAAATCCTAGTAAAGGGGAGTAATACTTTTTTTAATCTATGTTTTTGCATAGAAGAAGGGGCTAACGAGCACGCAGCTCAGATGATGGTATATACTACCGCCTTTTGGATAACTGCAACACCAGGGAAATCGTAGGTGCGTGCTTTTGTAAAGGAGCTGGCTCTTTTCTTGATGGTCCTGAATCATATTGGTCCGGAAAAATAGTTGGTGGTAGCCGATTTCACAAGGAAGGCGTGATATGAAGAGAACTCATAGTTAATCGCACAGTGGTTAACTGCAATTTCAAGTTAGAATTTAATATTCTATTATTTAGCTGCCTCTCAGTCAAGCCTTTTTCTGTGATCAAATGAAAACTGAAAAACAGCAGGGGGATTCCAAGTGCGTTGCGGGCCTGTTTAAAAAGAAGCTGGCTTTTAAAGGTAACCAATTTTAAAGGTAGATAGTTGTAAATCACATAGTGGTGGACCGCTATATCAACTTGTGTTTAATATTCTATGATTTAACTGCCTGTCTTTTAAGCCTCGACTGTTCATATCTCACCAAAAGACTTCGCGAAAGAACCTAGGTGTTTATAATTCTAATATCACAAAAGTCAACCCAGACAACCCTCAGTTTTTAAAAATCAATAAAACCTCTTATCACGTTTTGACTAGTGTCTAGAGGGCCTCAGCAACGACGCGTTGAATAGCACTATTTTCTAACATGCCCACGGCTCGTAACATTTCATCTCGACTCAAATGACGTGACATGACTAAAAACCATATATAAGAAAGAAGTTGTTTGCTGTTTTTTATATTTCTGTGCTAAAAACTCACACGGCGCATTAAATTAGAAAAGAAAAACAATTTAATCCCTTTTCATTAATTAATATCAGTAGAACAATTTTAATATTCTTTGACGTAAGGAATTACTAGCAATTTTGCCGCCGTATTTTGTTTTTTCTTTTGCTCTTTTTTAATTAACATTTTTAAATTTTGAAAATAGGAAAAAAGTAAACTTTTTATGGAATTTAAAATCTTTTTAGATTTTAAATTATAAACTCATAAATAATTTAGGATTAAGTTATCCCTAGATTTTGTTCATGTGTTTGTATGTTGGTACGTTCGTCACATACCACTTATTTTTTTTTTTGTAAATTTTAGACGTTACCGAAATTACATACGAGTATATTGGGTGGTAGAGCTCCTTTTTAACAGACTTCAAAAAGAAGGCGGTATTCAATTCGACTGTATGTTTTTTTTATGTGTGTTACCTCAGAACTTTTCTCTGGGTGAACCGATTTTGATGATTCTTTTATTTGAACGCTGGTGCTTGATGATCAAGATCTGACCAGTAGTTTTAGAGTTACCTTTAAATAATGCGCATTTAATTGAATTCGAATACATTTATTTGGTCGTATTATTATTGATTAATTTTTTTTTAATTTTACAACATCCTGAAAGTCCATCTGGATTATGTGCACTGCTGTGTTCCAGTCTGGAGAGTATAGACAACCAGTATGATTAAAGGCAGCTACTTGCGAGGTTGACGCATTCATCTAAGTCCTCGAAGGTGACAACGCATCTGTAGTCTTCTTAGTTTGGAGTTGACTGCAGGTATTCCATGAACTACAGGATCCACTTACCATCAGGTGGACTGCAAGTTTGTTGTTGTTGTTGTTGTTGTTACTTCAATATATATTTTTTAAATGAACCGGGGTATAGATGTGCACCGCAACAAAACCAGTCCTGAGCGTATCTCGATGATGTTCTACGAACCCAGCAAGGCCCAGAGACATCTGGACAAGGGGGATTTCCAACATGCGGCCACCATTAACTGAGGAGGTAATATTTTATTTATTTATTTATTAAACTATACAATAAAATATATGATGTCTGGTGTTCTGTGAGAGCGTGGTCGTTCCCCGATCGAGTCGACAAATTCGTGTTGTAACCATAATGTAACTGCAGCATGGCTCTACCACGTATAACAGTTATCTTCAAGTCTTAAAGTAGTATGCTAGGTATGGACTATAGAAGTAAGGAGTACAGACTGTGTATTAAAAAGTGTCCATAGAAAACCGTTAAATAAGGGTGGCGCCACTATAGCTACGTGGTAAATTTTAAAGAACTCACCGAAAAATATTAGCGGGATAGACGACTTTTTCGAGGTTATATTTACTAAATAAAATTATTTTAGATTTTAGAGCTACTGAGCAGGTTAGCAGCACACTTAAACCGTCGACAACTGCTAAGTTCATTTCATCCCAGTAGCTACTTCAGCGCTGTAGTGGAGAGTTTTTGAACTGTTATTTACTGCTTACAGATGCCACTTTTTCAACTATTCTACTATGGAAGTATACTCCTTACTTCTACACTCCATAATGCTAGGGTTTGCATTTTGTTTTGTTTTTAATTATTAATCATAATCTGTGAAATTAGTTCTATTTCACATACATTCAATTAAAATCATTGTCAAGTCGACATACTATCGTAATGAGTAGAATTATTACATCCGAGTAGCTAAATAAATTCTTAAACATCCATTTTTAGTTCTAAATTATACCAAGTAAACGCAAGACTAGAACAATAAATTAATACTTATGAACTTGGAAATTTTTGCAATTGTTTTCTTTTTTAATTGCAGGGAAGTGTTGCTGCTACAAGAGAGATATATAAGTTGATTCTGTTCATGAATATTAATCAATAATTAAATGCCCGTTTCATAATTATTTTTCATTTGATTTTAAAATTAAAAAAATTCAAGGTACGGAAATTAAAATTATATTTTCTTTCAACTTTGGTTTATTGCAAAGTTGTATGACTACATTTATATTAGAAGGCTTTAGTTTATAAATGCCGTTTATGAAAAACAATTATGAAATAAGGTTATGTAGGAAGAATATTTTTCTATTTTAATAGAATAATATGTCTACACAGGGTATAAATATAATTAATTATATAATCGGAAAGAGGTTGCTATAAAATTAGGTTAATTTAAATTTTTATATGAAAGAAATGAACACTATAAATAAAATTTGCTTGAAAATATTTTCACTAACGGTATTGTTAATAACTTACACAGGCCATAATAATAACATTAACTTGGTGAAAAAGCAGTTTGGTAATAAGTTTTACATATAAATATAACTTAACATGAAAAAGAACATTGATTAAGAAAAATAAAAAAATATGCAAATAATGCCCCATTTATATATTACACTGCACTACTGCAATTTTTATAATATAATATTCACGAATAAATACGTGGAGATAAAATACTACCAAACTGTAGTTAAAATTTATAAGGCTGGTAACACTAGAACATATTCGATATTAAATTTTGTTCAACGGCATAGTACCTTTGAGTATTCAATACTCATTGGTTCAATACTCAAAGCATAGTACTCATTCTGTTCATCAATTCTGTTTAACAATTTATGTAATTTTACGAAGTGCTACACAATAGAACCAAAATTTTAAACAAACTGTCATTGCATAATAGTAACTATTAAACTATGCTTGACAACCTATATTAAACATTAGGGTTGTGACAAAAAGTTATTGATTGATTAAAGTTGTTCACTTTGCGTCTAGATCATTTTGTGAAAAACTGATCTTTTACGTTCTGTTATTAATTCAAATTTTGATGTATGATTATTTACAATTATTTTTAAATTTTGCGTACATTAAAAAAACGAAACGTTATTAAGTTTAGTTTTTATTTGTTACATTTGATTAAATCGCGCTTGCAATGCGAAATCTCTTTTTGAAACCTTGACCAATTGTTAAAAAAATTTATGTAGGTTTTTATAATGGGCTGTAATTTGTAATATAACCATTAGTAAAATATAGAGAAAATAAATACAAATTTTTAAAGACTTAAATATTAGCTCCTTTCTTATACTTGTAATACACTTTTACTTGTCTTTTGATTAACCTATAACTGAAATGGAAATTTGACTTCGACAATTTTTCAGCTTGATTTTTAACATAAAATTCTACATTGTCATTTTTCGTACTCCTGCATCTGAAATGGAGAGTTTGTAGTATAAACAACAACAAGAATATTTGTACTCTTAACCACTGCTAATTTCTTTGTATATTTGACTAAAACAATTAATTACAGTCATTTTCTAAAAAAAAAAATAAACAAGACTATTATACAACATGGCTAATAAGTCAATAATATTCTCTAGAGCACGCTTATTATCTGTGCAATTACGTTTTTATATTCTTACCTTTATAAAATTGTATTAGATGTTGCAAGAAAAGCGAAAGTTATATTGTTAGGATTTTATCGTTAAAATGAAGCAATGTCTAAAACTTTCTGTACTTATGATAAACTTTCATAAACAATATAATTGATTTATATATAATAAGTTGTTATTATACTGCGTACGTTAGTGATAGGTCAGATTATATTAAAAATAATTGTTTAATTTTGTATTTTGTATACGATTAAACATGTTTATTAATAAATTGTAAAATTTTACAACTTGTTTTATTTAATACTACCACTTTTATTTTAAGATCTATAATATATACACCGTTACCGTAACAGCCTATAAAATTTTTACTGTTGCACGTAGACCTCCCCATAGTTGATTCATAAGGGGGAAATTGCTATAGGCAGGCAGTTTGACAACTACGTTTTTTTTTAAATTGTTTGATAGAAAGATGCTTCTGTATTCCACCTGATTTGTTTCCCTCTGTCGCCTTTTACAACACCCACGGGACGATATGGGAACTATCTTGCCCCCATTCCCTTAACCGTGATACGCATTGTTAATTTGATGTAGGTATATTGTTGATGTCCTATAACTACAGAAATCTAAATAATAAGACAATAGAAACGCCTTCTACTGTCTTTTAGTATCGGGACGCGTGTCGCCAGGTCGTAGCTCTCACACATAGACAATAAATACAGTTACGCCTACAAACATCTATAGCATTCATGCAACAAAGATTAATCTATAAACTAATGCGGTTTTATAAAAACGCAAAATCTCAGGAGGCGTAGTCACTCGGTCCAATAATTGAAGTGTGCGAAAAACAGAGAATGACATTGCGCGCTCGCTCTCATTTGGGCATAGTGCATCGCAACGCACGTTTCGATAACTTTCTATTAAGCGTCGTTGATCTTTTAGGAGTCTCACACCAAGATATAACTAACTGAAATTTTCTCAGTAATAGACGCTTTTAGTCTTAGTTTTAGCTTTTATACGTTTTATAATTAGAAAAAAGGGGAAATAATAATACGTTAAGAATAAATATATCCATTCATCTTTAATAACCCGATATTTTGGAAACTTGTAATAAAAGCATTGTATTAAATAAACACATGTATAAATAAAATGAATACAACATTATACAAACAGCAAACGAATAAATATATGTACGGGTGACATATTTATCATTTTTTATTAGTTTTAAAGATCTGTAACTGACTTTCTGTTGTTTGCTACTTTTCAGTTTCCCGGCTTCTTACAGATCGAGTTAAGACTACTTTCCTTACAATATAATTACTTATCCTTACAATATAACTTATTAAAAATTTATCAAGTAATTTAAAAGTACAAACAAACAGATAATAGCCGATAAACGGTTAACGGTATAAAATATTTAGAAAGAAAAAAGTAGAAAGGTGTAAGTAAATATTTAACGAAAAATCACATTTAATTCCCGTTTCGTTAAAACCAGGTAAGCCAAACAATAAATTATCGATACAAAATAGTTGTGTCACGTAACTGACTAGCATTCAACTCCTGCGGCCATGTTCTGGGAAATTTACGTACGCAACAATTTTGTTTATTGCCCATACTATAAATCCATCGTTGCTTTTAGCTGTCGTACTCGTAGATATGAATAGCTTAGGAATCAATGCATATTGAAGTGTGAAAACAATTAAAATTTCGGAGACAATCGTAGTACTGGAGGTGGATAATTTTATTTAAGTACATTTCATTAAACACTACCTAAAAAAGGAATATTTGCAATTACAAAATTCACAACTCATTCAGTCAAGATGTTAGTAATTATTTGTAGGCATCATTATAGAAGGTTTTTCAACAAGAACTTTGTTTTCTAAAACAAAATAAAACAAAGAGTTTAGATGAAGATGATTCAAATTTTTATTGTATTACGAAGAGAAAAGTTTGGCAATTATGAATGAAAAATGATATCTGGCAAATGTCCACCACGACGACGCTGACAGATGTCGATTCTTTCATCAAAGTTTTTAATCACTTTTTGGGAAAATGGCGGGTCTATTTCGTTAATCACGTCACGGATTTTGAGTTTTAAGGCCGCGATTGATTCGATTGGCTTCGTATAGACTCTGTCCTTAACATAGCCCCACAAAAAATAATCCAGTGGTGTTAAATCACACGATCTGGCTGGCCATTTAACAGCTGAATTTCGTGAAATTATGCGATCGGGAAATTGGTTTGCAATAAATTGATCGTTTCGTTTGCTGTGTGACATGTGGCACCGTCCTGTTGAAACCACATGTTTGTGATATCTACGTCATCAATAATAGGCCAAAATTGAGATGTTAACATCTCGCGATAGCGTGATCCATTGACCGTTACCGCATTCCCAGCCTCATCTTCGAAAAAAAAACAGCCCAATCACGCCTCCAGACCACATAGTGCACCATACAGTGACACGTTGAGCATACAAAGGATTCTCAATAATCGCTTTAGGATTTTCAGAAGCCCAAATGCGGCAATTTTGCTTGTTAACGTACCCTGACAAGTGAAAATGGGCTTCGTCTGAAAAAATGATTTTTTCAGAAAAACCAGCGGGCTTGTAACATAAAAATTTTCTCACAAAATAACACTTGCTTTTTCAATCCTGTTGTGAAAATGAGCCGTGATTACGATGAAATCAAGCGTAGTAACATACATCTAGATATATTCAATAGTAGCCTGCCTTGTTAGATTTTAAAGAAATTTACGTGTTTCTCTTAATATTTAATGTATTTTTTATCTAGTTTATTTCGGCTACGACTAGGATTCTACTGCAGTTATATTATTGATTGTAGTTAAGATGAACATCAATATACTTTTAATTTTAGAACTTTATGCAACTACTGTCTGTTTGTGTACCTTATTCAATAAAATAAAATATTTTTTAACCCTTCAATATGCACACGGTAAGATCCGACCACGGCGATATTCCGTCAAATTCCAAGCGGTCTACCACACCCACCCACGGCACTTTAAACCATAAAAACTTTGTCTATGAAGAAGTTTGGTATTGTAGGCTCCATGTGAAATTTTCTATTATTTAATGTAATAAAAAACTCAGTTAGTCTATGGTATTGTTACGAGCTTGAGGTTCGTGACAATAAAAAAATGCCGATTGAATTACCAAAGTTAACTCTTTAATTCACTTTACACTGATTAAAATTTAGAACACTAAGAATTAACCACACTGATTCACTTTATTTCGCTCCGAAGTTTCGCTTGTCTCGCCGAATTCAATACTTCCCCAATCGCATCTTGCAGCGCCTATAAATACAAATTAGCACCGAAACATCCAGAATATTCAAATAAACACGCGCAAGGGGCCGAGAGTTCGAGTGTCGACTTCTAGAAGCTTAGTTCTTTGTTCCGAGAATAGATGGCGCTGTCGGTTGAAAGATTTGTGATGTTATTTTCTGGAAAGCTCCCCTCGCTCTCGTCCCTGACACTAGATGGCGCTAGTGCCGGATACATGACGTCGACTTATTCGCGCAACACCGCCCCCTCCTCCACTCAGACATGCTCGTCCCGAGCATTATCGGCCCCATAATAACGCGCCAAGCGATCCACATGGACGATTTTAAGAGTTCCTCTTGCGCCTTTCTGTATCCGGTAGGTTACATCGTTGATCCTGGTTACAATCCGGTACGGGCGGTCCCATTTAGCTTAAAGCTTAGGAGATTTCCCTTTGCTGCGGACTGGATTGTGCAACCACACTATTGAACCTTCGTCGAAGCCTTTATTGTTCATTTTGCGGTCGTACCGGGTTTTCATCTTCTCAGACATTTGCTGGCCCGATTGTCTGACGTGCTCAAAATGTCATTCATTTTGTTCCGCAAGTCATTTGCATAATCGGTTATACTGCTTGGGGCATTAGGTGGTATCCCGGTGATCAGGTCTGCAGGCAGCCGTAATTCTCTTCCAAAGTTTGCGAAAGCTGGTGTCACTGCTGTACTTTCGTGAACAGCTCTTCGATATGACAACAAAATCGGTTGTATGTGCTTGTCCCAATCTCGTTGCCGATTGTCTACAACTTTTCTAGGTACCTCTTCAATGTCTGAAAAAATCGTTCTACCATTCCATCAGATTGCGGGTGATAAGAAGTCGATCTTGTTTTAGGAGTACCCATAACTCGGCAAGTTTCCTGGAATATTTGAGACTCAAAATTCCTTCCTTGATCGCTGTGAATCTCTAAAGGTACTCCAAAACGACAGAAGACTTCATGAACTAGCTTATCCGCAACTGTTGAATCTTCTTGATTTGGAATGGCGAAGACTTCTGGCCACTTAGTGAAGTAATCCATCACAACCATGAAATACTTGTTACCGCTTTCACTCTCCGGAAACGGCCCCGCCACGTCAATGGCTATTCTCTCCCATGGTGCACCAACATTGTACAACTTCAATGCACCTACTACGAGTGTGAGGTCCCTTTACAGCCGCACAACTTGTACATTTGCGACACCAGTCCTCGACATCGTTTCGACAGTGGACCCAGTAAAACCGTTCTCGGATCTTCAGTAGAGTCCGTTTAACTCCCAGATGGACTCCTGAACAATCATTATGGTACAGCTGTAGAACATCCGGTACTTTAGCTTTAAGGGACAACCATTTGCAAATGACAGATGTCTCCCCGAACATTTTCCCATTAACGGCACAGGACTCCATCCTGAATCAGCAAGCTGTCCCATTGGGCCCAATAGCTTTCCCACGTGCTCACTCAGCTCCCCCTTCATGCTTGATGTCCGGATCCTCCTGCTGTGCATGTCGTAGGCTGTCCTTCCACTCGCTGCTGAGGTGATCTGTCCTGAGCATCCTCACGGATACCACTTCCTTACTCTCTTGCCTAGTACAATGTTTCCAATCTTCAGGACAAGGTCTTCTTGTCAACGCATCTGCGTTGCCATGAGATTTCCCGCTGCGATATCTGCTAGTAAAGTCGTATCCCGGGCTTTTGCTGGGCGGTGATGTTAGCCGCACTTCCCTTCTGAGATCGTTCACCTTTCCATTCTAGGGTTCGCTTAGGGCAGCTGGATCGAAGATGGCCCCTTTCCCCACAGCCATAGCACCTAGGGCTCTATCCTTTTTTGTGGTCGCGAACTGTAACTGCTGCAACCTACCTAGCGCGAGGGGGAACGACAATCCTGCCTCCGCCAGGCGGTGCCGTTAGCTGCACTACCCTTCTCGAGATCGATCAACCTCCCTTTCTACGGTTCGCTTAGGGCAGCTGGATCGAAGATGGCCCTTTTCCCCACAGCCATAGCACCTAGGGCTGAATACTTTGTTGCGGTCGCGAAATGTAGCTACTGTAACCTCCCTGACGCGATGGGAACGATAATCCTGCCGCACGGCTTCCACCTCCAGTGCATGGGCCAAGGCGTCCTTAAGCGTCTCGTGGTGCTCGAGCCTCACAGCAGCTCTGACTTCCAGGTCGCGGATGCCGTCCACCAGGTTCCCTTAAATGAGCGCAGGTACAGACCGGTATGCTTTTCGCACCAGCTTCTCCACCTCTAGATCCCACTGCTGCAGGTTTTCGTTAATGCGCTGCACGCGATCTTTAAGCTGCGCACGAAAAACGTGTTCCAGGTGAGCGTCGCCATATCTCGCCTCCAACGCCTCAAGGAGCTGCTCGTAGGTCACTTTCTTACCGAGAGCTTTCAACACAGTTAAAGCTTGGTCGCGCAGGCCTAGGGTGAGTGCAGTCATGGCTTGGCTTTTATTCCAGCCGTTCGCCTCCATGACGGCCTCGAACTGGATTTTGTAGGCCGACCAGGAAGAAGTCCCGTCGAACGGCGGCACTTTGAATCCACGTAGCGAAGGTGTTCTAGCTACTACGGGAGCTGTTGTTCCATCCCCAAGTTTGAGGTCGTCCAGCGTTTTCTTCACGTCAGCCATTACGTTGTCAACCCGATTGTTTACTTGGTCGATTCGGGTTTCAGCTTCCGACAGGCGGTTGTCATGTTGAGCAACCTTATCCTTCACCTCCCGTATCTCTTTTCCGAAGGTAGCGTGAAGGTCCTTCATAAGGAGCATCTGCTCTTCCAACCGACGGGCCTGTTCCTCTTGTCGGCTGGCCTGTTCATCCTGTCCGCCCCGCAGCTGCTCTTCCAACCGACGGACCTGTTCCTCCTGTCGGCGGACCTGTTCCTCCTGTCGGCGGACCTGTTCCTCCTGTCGGCGGACCTGTTCCTCCTGTCGGCGGACCTGTTCCTCCTGTCGGCGGACCTGTTCCTCCTGTCGACGGACCTGTTCATCCTGTTCACCCCGCAGCTGCTCTTCCAACCGACGGACCTGTTCCTCCTGTCGGCGAGCCTGTTCCTGCAGCATCACCATCAGAGCACCTAAGTCAGGTGCTGCAGATGTAGGAGCTACTGACGGGCCTGCAGCCGGCGGCTGGCCCTCCGACGTCTGCGGCGTTGCACCACCAAATCTTCTTTGGTCCGTCACCTGCTGGCGTTGACTTCGGGTACGGACACCCTCCGTTTTCTCCTTAGGTAAAATCGGCATGATTTTATCCCACTTCTGACAGCAAATGTTACGAGCCTGAGGTTCGTGACAATAAAAACTGCCGATTGAATTACCAAAATTAACTCTTTAATTCACTTTACACTAATTAAAACTTAGAACACTAAGAATTAACCACACTGATTCACTTTATTTCGCTCCGAAGCTTCGCTTGTCTCGCCGAATTCAATACTTCCCCGATCGCATCTTGCAGCGCCTATAAATACAAATTAGCACCGAAACATCCAGAATATTCAAGTAAACACGCGCAAGGGTCCGAGAGTTCGAGTGTCGACTTCTAGAAGCTTAGTTCTTCGTTCCGAGACTAGATGGCGCTGTCGGTTGAAAGATTAGTGATGTCATTTTCTGGAAAGCTCCCCTCGCTCTCGTCCCTGACACTAGATGGCGCTAGTGCCGGATACGTGACGTCGACTTATTCGCGCAACAGTATTTATTTATAATCTACGTTCTTTTCGTACGACTGGTAGGTGTGTCGAGTTATTGTGTTGATTTTTGGATTTTTCTAGTGTGTTATTAGTGTTTCGTGTAGTTATTTTATTATAAAATTGTTATAAAAGTTTTTGTGTGAATATAGTTTATCTTTTAACGTAAATAGAATTTAAAATAATTTCGAGTAATATATAGAAATAATTGTGATATTCACGCTGATGACCTGCGCTGAATATGTGCATTTTTTACTATGAAAATATAATTAAAATCTATTTGTAATAAAGTAAAAGCACTAAAACAAGTAACATAACATAATAAATAAACATAATAAAAAAGTATTACACTGAAATTTATAATTAATTTTATTGAAAATAAATGTACGACAAATTCCATGATAGGTTATTTTTCAGCGACGCCGCGTCAAGCGAAGCGCGCGGGCGGTGCAAACATTTTAGATGGGGACTGAGGGATTAAATTACAAAAACAGCGATAGTTTGAATTTCCACATTATTTGACTACCTTCTTGTTGTAAGATGTCAGATGAAGCTTTCATAAACTTTCATTGATATATAAGTATTTCGAAACGGGTTAATAAAAATCCTTAATTTAACTATGTCATAGACTAAACGAATTTATCTACGTTTTTCAGTTTCGCTAATGGCAAATCAATAGTGGTGTCTATGTAAGGGAAAAGCCGCAACAATCTTGTAAAAGAAAGAATGGGGGAGAAAACACAAGAAAAATAAAGAAAACTAAATTAAATATAGTGTAGGTATATTTAATTTAGTTTTCTGCTACTTTTAATGTAGTGCTATGTAGCTTAATACAATACGAAACATTTATTATTTTATAAAACTCAACATATTTGATTATCAAACAAATCAAATAATTATTTAATTTATTCTAGTTTTTTGTTTATTTTATCATTTTTACAATCCTAGCGTGTTCGCTCGAAGACGAGCCATACGATGCGATGGTCGCGCGGTGGGCAAAGCGTTGAAACTTGAAATATAGAATATAGATATCGACAGACGATATCTTTAAAAAAAAAGTTTTAATTTTTTTATCGTAAATCATTTAAACTACTACTACCCAATCTACTGTACTTTTCTTATACACACTATATTATGCTTTTAATTTTCCCTCAGTTTATTTATATGCTATTATCTTAAAAAGAAATATAATTTTGCATAGTATATCTCTCTCTATTTAGTACTATTTTATTTACTGTGAGTTTTGGCGGGAACTTGACTGTCTGACTGACTGTTGGATTGTCCTTCCTTTTATCGTTTAAATAATGATTTGAAGTGGATTTTGATTCGTAAAAGTGATGCGATTTTGTTTATTAAATATCTGCGCATGTGAACTATTAGAGAAAAAGAGGAAACAAGTGCTTCGATGTTAATATAAAAAGTTAAAGTTACAGCCTATATACGTCCCACAGCTGGGCACAGGCCTCCCCTCATTTCTCAGAGGATTTTAGGACAAGGAAATGCCAGCCGCGCTGCCGCAATGCGTGTTGGCGAACTTCACATGTCTTCGAAATTTTTTTTCGCTTATTTCTCAGACATGCAGGTTTCCTCACGATGTTTTCCTTCACAGCCGAGCACGTGGTAAATGATGTTAATATAAACCTCAAGTTATTTTAATCACTTAGGCATCATAATATGAACTTCAGTTACTGTCATCATCGACTGTCCGCTGGGTAGACAGTTTACTCCCGTTCTATCAAATAGCTGTTAAGTATTTGATTTCTTCAGCTATATCTGTAGCATCTGTGCTTCTAAACATATAAAACAGCTGAATATATAAAATAACGAGTATTTTTGAAAACTCTTACTGAAAAATATTGGTACACATAATCGTCTCATTTAAATTAAACAATAATTTATAAGAGATATAATCTAACATTTTCATACATTTAAAATTTAATTTTTCTTAATAAATATAATAAATTAACTAAACTTAATGACATGATTGTTTTTTTAAATAAAGCCGATATATCGATATTTTTTTCGATATATATGAAACTCCGATACTGATATATTTATAATTATTGATATATCGAAAATCCGATATTAAAAAAATATCAACAGTCCTAGTCTGAACTGATCAGATGATCAGTTGAACTGACCGCGTGTGTTGAACTTTCTTTGGCTTAAATCCGTTTGAACTGATATCAGGTTAACTGATCACTTTAACTGACCGTGTGTGACGACCATTTAGAATTAAAACTGTCTAGATCAGCATTACGATGTATCAGCTCGTCAAAATTTCGACACGTTTGGAGTATTCTTTGGTTGACTTTGTCAAACGCTTTTGAAAAGTCAGTGTTAAATTCACTTGGCGTTGGGTTATTCACTAACAACGATTGACCAGAAGTTTCGCACATTTGACGCTGCATCCAGTCACCGGTCTGGGTGTTTACACTTGGCATTAAGAAGATGGTTATAACTCTATCTATCGGAAGTCATAAATATAATAGTATTCTTTTATAAAATAAGGGTTACAAACGAGCACAGAGTTCACCTGATGGTAAGTGGATGGTGTGGCTCATAGACATCTACGTCCATCCTCGATTAAGAATCATAATGCAGATACGTTGTCACTTGTCACCCTTGAGGACTAAGATGGAATGCCTCGTTTCTAAAAAGTAGGGTCTTCTGTTCTCTACACTCACCATACGCAGTATTAAGCTGCTATTATAGACTTTATTATTTTGCTAAATAATGAAAAGAAAACCAAATAAATACATTTATTATGACTTTATTTTTAAATATCAATTACATGTTATTATTTATACGATTTTATACATAATTTTCTTTATAATTATGTATTGATTATAAAATATGATTCACTATACAGCGTATTCATTTGTATTCCTTTGTGTATTTTGTGTGTATTTGTTTGTATTTTGGGCCTGCCCTGTGGTTTTACGACCGCCATTGATTGGCCATTGATGAGCTGTCAGCGTAGGTAATTACAGTAAGTACATATACATAGTAGTGAAGGCAAATTTTTGCATTTTCTCACTCCCATAAAATAGGGAAAATCGTTATTTGCTTAACAAATCTCCGAGAGCTACAAAAATCCATATTGGACAAATAACTTAGAAATACAGCTCTCTTTATTATTTATATATTTCCAAACTAAGAAACAGTCTATATTTTTTATAAAAACTAGAAAAATATGCCTTCGCTACGCTTTGAATTTTCAAAAAGCGTAGATTCGAACTTATTTCAGCTCAAATCAAAAACAGAGAACCTAAAATACATCTTATTTGTATTAGGTAAACTCATATTATCCCCGAAGATAAGAAGCGAGCCATTCATGAAAGCTGTCAAAACTAAACGCTTACATTTTTAAGTGAGTTATTATTATGAAAAGAAAAAAATACCGCGCACTCTGAGTTTTTTTTAATAAATTTCGTTGTTCAAAACCAGTACCCGATACTTATGAATAGGGAAAACAAAAGAAGAATAACATTTCAAAGTCACTCTCATCTATCTATAGAAGGAACTTTATCTTGCGCTATGTTCACCCGTTTTATATATACTTATAAGTCACAACCACGATTCCTCTTTATTTAATTTAAAACGAAATTAAAAAAAAGCGGTTGATCTAATTTAAACAATACTTATAAATTGAGCAACTTTACATAAGTGACGATAAAACGTTATTCATCAAATTAAAGTAAAACTAATTTGAAATTTTTGTCCAGGATGGGACCGTTGTTTTTGCTATTTAGAAAATATAAAAATCTGTGTTTTATGAGGGCTACAATTGCGAGCTACTGCCCGTTTTTTAATTTAATTCTTAATTTGATTGTTTTGTTTTAAAAATGTTGAAAAATTTTTGTGCTGTAGCGACTTTGTTTCAGTAGTTCTTAAACAGCAATTAAAGCAAATATCCTAAAATTTCTTTATGTCGTATGCGGTGTAAATACTTAACATATTTATTTATAAGAAAAACTATTTTCTAATATGCTCCAGATTTTGGCACCGTAGTTATGTGTAGCAAATTGTTTATATCACCATATTCATCCATATTCATCTGCTATTTTACAGTGCCACCAACTTATCTGTTCAAGTCACAGATTAACTCCGTTCAGGTGGACAAAATTGGAACTAACGCTGCCATTTTATAAATAACATTTGCTGTAAGCTATATTTATTCTATGCTGTGAGGAGAGTACGTTGTTTGATTACTCGAAATATATATGTAGTCACCCGTAATTAGACTAATAAATCTATATAGTCACCTATTTCCCGGGTAAACTTCTCTTCTCTAAAGTGGCAATAGTAAGCTCTCCACTAGAGACTGTTAACTGAACAGTAAAGTTGGTGGCATGGCACTATTATAGAATATTTCTCTTTGCACAGATTAAATATCAGAAATTATAGAAAAGAACATGATACCCTGTCATTTCATGCCTCATTAACACAAAAATGTTTTTAAATGCAACCCTTCGAGGCGGTAACGAAATACAGAAACACATTTGGCACTACTCAGCGTAACAGAAAAACCTAAACAAATAACCCTCGTAGTTTTTTCTTAATAGCTATCTTACTGTTTAATTAAAGCATTTCATGTGTTTCCACACGTATTTATTAATATATATAATAAAACTATTTTAACATTTACTAATATAATCCGATATTTGCTTTTCTATTAACCAACACAAACCTTTTTTGTAAAATAAAGGTTACTTAAAGTTTTTCAGTTACCAAAAATATTAAAATAGTTTTTACAATAGAAACTGCGATATATTGATAATACTATAATTATATTTAACAGAATTAATTGTGTTTTCAATTGCGACTGTGATACTATTTAATCATTCAAGGGCGGAATTACATAAATAACTACGTAATTTATTTTATTTACAAACATTTTAAGCAACACTACTTTATCTAGACACTATATTAAATAGAAAACATCGAAGTAATATAAAAAATAAAACAAAAAGAAAAACCATCTAATGCGAACCATTAACGCCAAGAAAAATAAAAGGATTATATAAAATGTAAGCACAAGACAATTTATATGAAATAATCCGGTAATTTAGAAGTTTGTTTAAAAGTTGTAAAAAGACAATGTTAATAATTAAATAAAAAAATCCGGGACTACGATCCGATTATAGTCTGAGGATCGATGATCTAGCATCAAAACTGAACGATACACAAATTCTTTGGCCTTTAATTTGCCTTAAATTTACTATCCGATGTGCGTTGATTTCAATATAATGATATAGGTTCGATTTTTTCATTGGACGCGTCAACAGATACCGTAGGGTTTTTCCACCAAGCGAGAATCATACAAAATTTTAACAATATATCCACTTGGATTAATCGACCGAGTCGATCGTAAAACGAAATTTATATTTCGCAAAACATTGAGTAAATTGAGCAACGATAAAAGACTATAAATATTTTCTACTACAAGCATCTCGCGCCGTTTCATTTCATTTCTAAATAAATAACTTTTATTTTATACAACAATAAAAACATTTTGTACAACGTCCCGACAAAAATACAAATCTCGAATTTAACTACTACTTAGATACAATTTGCTCATTTCAATAGAACCATACGTTATATTTACAACCGATTTATTTTTAATTTTAGTATGCTCGAATTTAAAAAGTATAAATGTCACTTTGTCAGTTGGCAGCACAGCACACACTGCTTTGGAAACACCACAACCAATTTCTCACTGACAGATCGAGTTCTCGTAGACTAGGTAGCATCAATGAGGGCTAATAAATCTTACGCTCACCAGATGTCGCTTAGTTGATACTAAGGTGAACTTATATTTATTATATTATTTATTTACTTATATTATTTGGTATGCTGATAATCACAGAATGTCATCATCATTGAAAAGTTGCGATTTAATTATAAGTTTATCGGTTTCTAGTGCATATATAATACACAAAACAAAGTCTCAGTGTTGTATTCTTTAGTTTTCTACACATTTTGAACTTGCTTTAACTCTTCAACTTTTAGAAATACCCGTGTCTTTGTTAATCCATTTATAATCTAAGTAATAGAAAATTTAACCGATATTTAGGAAGGAAACATTAATCTTTACACTTTTCCAACAAATTAAATTCTCCTGCTATGAAGTCTGTCAAATATTTTACCTCATTTGTAAGGGGCACCGCCCTGGTGGCAGAAAAAAATCGAGGATACCCTCATTAACAAGTTATTTCCGTATCACCGGTAAATTCGCCGCCGTTGCTACCCTGTTTCGTGAATTTCTTTCCATTACCGATAAAAACCTCGCCGTAGATTTTCTTGTTTTTCTTTTTGGAACCACATTCATTGTCATTTGAACCCGAGGACGCATTATCGCTGTCCGCATACGGTACGTCAGTCAAAGGACCGTTCAGCAAACTAGCTGCCGAACTAGACTGTTTTAGTTTTCCTTTGTCCTCCTTCTGTTCCGTGTCCTTCGGCAGGTCGTGTATTATTGCTTTTTTGGGATCTATTTGTATTGTTTTCGATTGTGAAAGTTTATTTGGTGTGACGACGTTTATGTACGGCGGTAAGATATTCATGGTTGTTAAGTTGACCGAACCGCTGTTTTTCTTTAACGCGTTCAGGTTTTGTTCTAGTTGTGCGGCGTCAAGGCATAACGGCTTTGGCTTTGGCACAATTTTCGGTGGTTCTTTGTTTACATAGGAATTGCCTCGCGGCGGTTCGGGTGAAGCGAACGGTGCGGTTTTCCGATCTACAACTAATGAGTTCTTGTGATTTTTGTCGACATCAACAACATTAGCTTCTATTGCTATTGATAATGCGTTTTCTGGTGGTTTAGGAGACGTCGGTGTTATGCTTATGAGTTTATCCACCTGTTAAAAATGACTTGTTACAATAATTACCATAAAACCTCTAGAGTATCATAGAATTAAGACAATAATCTAATTTAATTTCTTCTATCTATTTTAATCTAATCTAATTCTTGTTTTATATACACTATTATTATAGTTCAACAAATGTAACAAATACCTTTCGACGTTTCATATTTTTCATATTGTAATAATTTTATTATCAACTAGCTGGTACTCGCCGCGTTGCCGCAGAAGAAACTATTGTGGAAATATCGTTTTAAAATTTGGTAGAGTTGTTGATAGTTTTATTATGAATGATAGTACATTCATTGAAATTAAATGATATAAAGTTTTCAAATAAATTTGTCGGTACGATACGCGTTCCACCTACTTATATTATGCCTACAACCTTCGTGCAAGTGCAAGCAATAAGTTGACAAAGTTTTACCGCAATTTGATGAACAGTAAGGCAGCGCATTAAATACGAACTAGCGAACATAATTTTTTTATATATTAGATTAAAATGCAATTAATTATGAAGTTATTTGTATTTCATTGCTACATGCCAAAAGGTATATCTTAGATTTGTTGTTGAGTAAGCATTAATGACCTGAAACACTCGCGAAAATCAATAGGTCATGTGACTCAAGACCGTATTTTGACAATATGGAGGAGGATTCTCTTCAGCAATGAACTTATTGTTGTTGAGAAGTATGTTATGATAGTACTCAAGGCACCAACTAAAATTAAACTCCGTAGATTTTGACGACTTCGTGGATTAGTTGGCGCGGCTTCTAAATTATGGACATTGTGGAAATTAAATTTCAGCCGGAGTTAACATTTGTGCGAACAAATGGTCGGGCTAATAACTTTACATATAAGCGTAATATACATCCGTTATGGCTTGGTTTAGGCAACAGCGTAATTAGGCTTAGACTAACGAGGTTTCAGCAAAGATGGCAGAATTTGATGGGTGGCAACATTTGAAAAGGCAAATGTATTAATTTATTGGAATTACTGTCTACTTTTTCTTCATCATCATCAGTCAGCAAAAGTTCACTGCTGAACGTGATCCTCTTCCGTTGGGAGTATTTCCCTTAATCACAACGATTAGCAGTTGGATATTGCTCGTGGCATAATATAATTCAAGTGACAGATTATCTCATGTCGCCACCACAAAGTATCAGCTTTCACTCCAAGGCCTCAAAACACAATGAAGTAATTTGTATACGTAGATATACGTAACTACATACATACGTAACATCTAGGGTTGCCATCTTTATTTTTTGAACAAATATAGTATTTTTCCCAGAAAGGATGCAAAAATATATATTTTTAAGAAATTCACATTTGAGAAGTACACATTTATTTTTAATATTTATGTCTGTACGTATTCAATAGAAATATGAATCATCATCATCATCATTACAGCCCTTCAAAAGTCCACTGCTGAACATAGGCCTCCCCCAAGTAACGCCACAAAGTACGGTCCTGAGCCACCTGCATCCATCGACTTGCTGCACGTCTTACCAGGTCGTCACTCCATCTAGTGAGGGGTCGCCCTACACTACGCCTACCGGTACGAGGCTGCCACTCGAGAACCTTTCTTCCCCATCGGTTATCGGTTCTTCGAGCTATATGGCCGGCCCATTGCCACTTCAGCTTACTAATCCGTTGGGCTATGTCGGTCACTCTGGATTTGCTGCGGATATCCTCATTTCTGAGTCCTATCACGCAGAGAAACTCCGAGCATAGCCCTTTCCATAGCTCGCTGAGCGACCTTGAGCGTCCTGATACGGCCAGCAGTGAAGGACCACGTCTCAGATCCGTAAGTCATCACTGGCAACACGCACTGGTTATACACTTTAGTTTTCAGAGTTTGAGGTATACCTGACGAGAAGATGTGTCGTAATTTTCCGAACGCTGCCCAGCCGAGTTGAATCCGTCGATTGACCTCTCGGTCGAAGTTGGACTTACCTCGTCAACAACTTCGAGCATAGTGCTCCCAACAACTACCGGCATAGGTGTGACATGGACATTAAACATGATCTTTGTTTTGTCCATGTTCATCTTAAGACCTATCCGTTGGAAGACACCATTGAGGTCATTGAGCATAGTGCTAAGGTCCGCCAGCGATTCTGCCATAAGGACTATATCGTTGGCAAATCGAAGGTGAGTGATGTACTCGCCATTGATGTTAATATCGTATCCTTTCTAGTCCAGTAGCTTGAAAAAGTCTTCCAACGCAGCGGTGAAGAGTTTCGGGGATATAAAATCACCCTGTCTTACACCTCTCTGCAGTTGGATAGGTTTCGAACTCTGGTTCTGTACTCGGATAGCCATCGTAACCCTACTGTACAAACACTTCAGCACTTCGATATACCGACAATCAACTTGGCATCGCTGAAGGGACTGTAGCACCGCCCAAATTTCGACGGAATCAAAGGCTTTCTCATAGTCCACATATGCCAGGCAAAGTGGCAGATTGTACTCTTCGGTCTTCTGTACAATCTGCCGCAGGGTATGTATGTGGTGTATGGTACTGAAGCTTTTTCGAAAACCAGTTTGTTCGGGAGGCTGGAAGTCGTCGAGTCTGCGTGCGAGACGATTCGTAATGACTCTCGAAAATAGCATGTAGACGCGGCTCAGAAGGGAAATCGGTCTGTAGTTCTTCAAGAGAGCGTTGTCGCCTTTCTTAAAGAACAAGACCACCGCGCTCCTGCTCCACGCCTCCGGAGTAGTGCCACCATGGAGGACGGAATTGAAGAGCTTCTGAAGGACTTCAAGTACCGGTGTTCCACCCGCTTTCAGAAGCTCCGCTGTAATTCCATCGTCGCACGGGGCCTTGCCGTTTTTAAGGTGGTGGAGAGCCATTCTAATCTCGCTCAGACTGACGTCCGGGATATCATCGGAATAGTGTCGGATAAGACTTGTTCTTGGATCGTTACTCACACTTGCGTGTGGCTCCAACCGTGATCTGTACAGCTGCCCATAGAACCTCTCAATCTCACTCAGAATCTCAGGTATCCCGGAAACGATGTTGCCACACTCAGTCTTCAGCTTTGACAGTTGGCTCTTTCTGGCAGCCAGATCTCTGGCAAAGAGTTTGGAGCCCTGGTTCCGCTCGATCGCTTCTTTAATACGAGCAGTATTAAAGTTGTGTAAGTCTCGCCGCATGCATTTGGAGATCTGTCTGTTCAGTTGCCTGTATGCTGTCAAATATGTTGACGATTGCAGCTCATCTCCCTAACGAGATTAAGAGTGTAATCAGAGAGTTTTTGTGTTCTTCTGCGGCGGGTCTTGCAGAACTTAGCTCCGACCGCATGGAAAGTTTCCACGAGCTTGTCATTCATATCGTCCACTGCATTGCAATCTTCCAGGCACTGAAAGTGGTTACGTAACTCGAGCTGAAAGGTTTCGGGATTCTGGATTAGAGCACGAGGGAGACGGAGCGTTGACTTCATTAGACGAGACCTCTCCAACTTAACGTTTAGGTTCAGTGTGCCTCTAACCATTCGGTGATCGCTGCCGGTTTTCACCCTTTCGATCACTGAGACATCACTGAACAGTTGGCGTCTGGTCGTCATAATGAACTCAATCTAATTTTTTGTCGAACCGTCGGGGTTCTACCAGGTCCACTTCCTGTGGGGCCGCTTCTGGAAGGAAGAGTTCATCATAAAGAGTCCCTCTTTCTCCATAAAGTCGGCCAGCTGCTGGCCCCTTCGGTTCCGTTGCCCTACTCCAAATTTCCCTACCTTCAGCTCACCGCTTTCTCTTGTGCCTAGTTTTGTGTTGAAGTCTCCCATCAACACCGTGTAGTGGGTTTTGGAGGAATGCATGGCTCTAAAGATATATTCATACATTACCTCCACCTCCTCATTGGGATGTGATTGCTCCTCATTGTGAGGTTGGTGCGTAAACCTGTATGACCTTCAGCGAATACCGTTTGTTGATTCTGAGTATCAGGTACGCGACCCTCGTCGACACACTCTCAATCTTTACAACGTTGTTGACGAGAGACTTGTGGACGATAAATCCGACACCTCCTTGGGAGAGATGCTCCCGGTGATAGAACAAGTTGCCGGTCTCGAGGATTGCCGTGTCCTCCCCCTCTCTTCGGACCTCGGATAACCCAATAATATGCCAGCGCAACTTGTCTACCTCTTCTTCCAGCTCCAGTATCTTCTCGTCGGTTCTCAGGGTGCATGCGTTATATGTTGCCAGGTCGAGTCGTCGTAGGTGGCAACCGAACCTCCGCCGGAGATTCTTACACCATCTGCCCCGCCGTTACCATGGTCGCCACCGTAGCCAGGAATAGCGGGGCCGCCGGGGACTGGGGGCCGTCTGTTTGCGTCGTTATTCATGGGGGGATATTTGCCATAGTTGCCACGCTTGGCGAGCGGGTTGGCAACCGCAGTTTTTTATTATATCACAAATATGAATGTATTTTCCATATATATTTGTTATTGCTCTTTGCGTTGGCCATCAATGATCTAACATCTTACCTTCTACCTTACTATTAAAATAATAGGAGTCTGAGCAATTTAGATTCATATTAAAATAAATTAAACATAAACTTTTAATTAAATTAATACATGCTCTTTTTACTTTATTCTTTCAATTTTACATTCATGATGGAAAAATTCATTCCATTATACTTACTTTTTCCAGAATTCCAATCACAGTTAATAAAAAAGCAATAGTTTATTTAGGGATAAAAATATACTATTTTTCGTACTATATTATTTATCTATAATATAGTAGAAATGACTGAAATATAATATTATACTATATGTAGTACGGGTGGCAACCCTAGGAACATCATACTTCAAAGTCAAAACATTTGTTTGGAAGAAACGTAGACAGAGAAACCTATAGACTAATGATTAGCGTGGCCTCGAGTGAGAAAGGACGATAACGTAGTTTTAGGTTATACAATAATCTTTATGACTTTTAAACATATTTAGATAAAAATTTTAATTGTTCTAAGAACTGAACTGAACAAGATTCACCAATCTTAAGCTCACAAAACACTTTTTTCTCACTTAAACCAACTTGTAAACTCCTTAGATCGCTACGAACTGTCAAAGTTCTTTAGCAAAGTGTAGTTTTCTAAACAAAAAAACCGGCACGGAGAAAGGGACAAACAATCGCTCTGCTCTGTCTCATTTCTATGCAAGACGTATGCATAAATCTATCTTTTTCGTGTGCGAATGCGAAAGAAGACGTCAATTTGTCTACAGGTTTCTCTGTCTACGGGAAAAAACTTATATTTTTTTATTTACATAGACAATACATAGAGACACTCACGGCTGGCCCGGTGGCGGATTTCTGTTTGAGGTCTACAGAATTGCTCTTGGACCTCGGCTCGGTGAAGGAAGTCTCACATATAACCGGCTTCTCGTCCGTCTCCGATGCGGTGTCGTCGTCTACCGAGATACCCTCGACTGAACTCAGCAATCTGTGTTGAAAAATTATTAGTCAAAGTGATTAACAGACATATTCTGAGATTTTTGTTTTACTTTATATAGACTCGACAAGTCTTACATTATAGTTAGAAAAACCCACAAATTATTTTAGCAACTTTTTTTATAGCACCACACAGTCTACATGGTGATAAGTGGCTGTTGTGGCCCATTGCCATCTAAATCCATCCTCGAGTGAGAGTCAAAATGCAGATGCTTTGTCACATCACAGGAGTAAGATGGAATGCCTTATTTCCAGTAATAAAGGTTTTGCACCTATAGTATAGCATCATATAGGCATAATCACCAGCAAAACTCTTATAGTAAGAATATCCCACAAATTACGTAAAGCAACTCGTACGTAATCAACTTTTCATTCTTTTTCTTTTTTAAACCCATGCTGGATAGATTCACAAAAATGCGTCACACGACCACAATGTATGATATAATAATGTGTGGTCACGACTAGTGCCGTATTCTATAATTTGCGTTGTTAGTATCAAGTTGTTAGTATATTATATACGAGTATTTATGTGTAAAAGCTTAAAGCATTGACCTGTCAGTGGAGTTAGACGACAGAAACTTTGCACTTGTCCGCGTCGCGGCGCCGCCAGCAGCGCAGGTGTCGCCGCGCCTTGCGTCGCTCCGCGAGATTGGAATGTTGCCATATTCTTGTGATGCTACAATGTGGTAATTAATATAACTAATTTAATTTCTTGTTAAAACTAATTTATTATTACTGTAAACCTTGCTATAAAGATACGTTTTTAATCACACCGAAGTTAAACCTATAATCTAAAACCTAAAAACCAGTCCAACACAGACTCTATCAAAATAGAGTAACTGTCAAAAACTTTATAATTATTATCTACCAGCATAATAATATTATATTAAAATTATAATTCATATATTTTACATTACTATTACTATGCATATTTTTTCGGCCTTGTTTTTATAGTACACGAGCAACCGTAGTACTTGCAGTGCCGGATCACTGAAGTTGTGAATTGCAACGTTACGTGCTGACCACGAGCTTCAAAACGAGTTTCAAAATGTAGAAGTTGAATAAAGAAAGAGAGGGAGAGAAAAAGAGAAAAACGAAAGAAACTAAATACCCACTATACGGGATTAGAGGATATGTATTTAATGATGTTCCACATTTTATCCGATTTTTTAAATACAGTTACGATTTCACAGGCAAAATATTTGTATGCCATCAGTATTTTAATTGTGACATTTATATATACATATATACCTTTCAGTAGAGGTAGATATTGTGAATCCTCCGTTTCTGATGTTTCCTGAGCTGCCGTTGGCGATGTGCTATGAGGCTCCTGTGGTTCCGTTGAGCTATAACAAACCAAACAAATGAGCTTTCGATGTAATCTCTTTCATTTATCAAATATAGAAATTCCATTTATTGGACTACCAGCAAATAAGCAATGCGTTTAAATTGCATAGAAATTAATTCTATTAATATTTTTTCCGGTAACAATCAGGCCTATGTAGATTAAAATCAAATAAAACTAAAATCATGCAAAAACATTTCTATGATTCATTTACTGCAAAATAATGTTTTGCTTAAAGCAATTAAATTGCGGGCAATCCAATATTATATCATAACTTGAAAGTAAATATTCTTTAATCATTTGTTGTTTCGATCTGTCTTGTTTATTTTTATGTACCTCTTTGATAAATTTTATCTGTGAGAAATTAACTAGGGGATATCGGCTTACTAAGCATGCTTTTCACTGCTTTGTCGCTGTGCAGCAGTTGCTATCGTTACTAAAATTGTGTTATAAATAGCGATCTAAATTTTCCCATTATTTATTGTACTAATATAACTGTTAATAAGAAATCAAAGGCTGTATAAATGTGGAGGTTATTTAAAATTATAAAAAAAATATTTATGTCGATCGAAATTTTATCTTACATGTCAGTAAATCCTTTAGGAATCTTATCTCCAATATCCAATTCCAATACACTGTTCTCACTCTTAAAATTTACTCAAAATTTAATGGGAAAATTTAGATATTTAAACAATATTTTCTATTTTAAATTTGGTCACAATTGAATGAGAAACTTATAAATAAACTCACAAGAATCTTATTAGTTACATCTTGTATTTCTTAATTATTTTATATTTTGTGCTTGAAATATAAGAGAGGTTTATAATGTAAACTAAGTGAATGACATCCAAGTGTGAACAGAATTTAATTGGGTTACCATAACATGAACTGTAATGTGAGCACAAAGTGAATAAGTAATTTCTATTTATTAAAAATATGTGGAAAAAGTCAAAAAGGTTGGCAGCCATTTTGAACCGGAATACTGTGTTAATAAAAAAAGACTTTTTTTGGAATGACATAAATAACACTATATTGGTTGCTACTTTTTGTAAAATCGTAACTTTTTTTTGTTAATAACAAACAGTGTTAGATGTGTAGTAGTTTTAAATAAGAATTAATTTTGGTGTGATGATCATTCATCATTCAGGGTTCGAAATTATAAAATCACATAATCAGAACCAATTTTTGTTTGTGGTATATATGCAATTTGTGTTTTGTATATAATGTCACAAACACAAATTGTCGGCTGCTAATGTGATGTGTTGTCCCAATGTCTCGAATCGAAAAACTTTCAATACTTATGCGCGTAAGCGTCACGTTGCTTACTGCGAACTGAGAGGTTCGGATATTATTTTCAAAAAAATATTTGTAAGTAACAATTTAGATTGAAATCTTCAAATAGATATTAAGCTATTAGAATTAAAAAAACTAAAAATTTATAGTTGTATACTACATTATCTCTTTGATTCTATAAAATCTAAGTAAACGCAATCTAAAGTTTATAACGAAACGCAATAAACCGAATTTTTTCGACATAAAGATTCTCGTTATATACAGAGAGCAATAAACAGAAAGAGTAAATTTCCAGGATTTTTACACGTTTCACATTACACTTATTGCTATTATTACTAAAAAATCTTGTATCATTTTTTATGTGAAAGGACAACCAGCGACACGAACTTTAATTAGATTTAACTGGAACCTTGAATTAGACCTTGATAAAGAGTTTTATTATCAAAAGTTCACAGTGAATTCAGTTATTGTAATTAGCCGTGTCGTAGTTTCATGTTAGCGTTGCATAGATAATTTAAAGTATAAATTTGTTTTGTTATAACGAGTAACATCGTGCAAGCGTCCCAGTTGTAAACTTAGCATCTTTTTTAATGTTTATGGGCGACTAGTATCAGTCCTTAATAGTTTCGTTACTAACACTAAATTAAGTTTTTATGATCAAACCGTGTCGTAGCATTGTGTTAGTGTTCCATAGATAATTCAAAGTGTAGATTGGTTTAATTATAGCGGGTAACACTGTGCAAGCGTCCCGGTTGCAAGGCGGCCGCCAGCCAGTTACCTGTAGGGGTGCAGGAAGTGCCAAAACGTATCGATATATATCGTATCGATATTAAAAAATATTGATATCGATTTCCAACAAAAATATCGATATACCGATACATCGACATGTTTGCTACAAGCGTAGTTACCTGGCGTCGGGCGGCGCGTCCTGCGGCGACTTGGGCACCAGGTAGTCGCCGTCCGCCACGCGCTGCCAACACCACACACCACACGTCACACGGGCCCGGGGATCGTGCACCATGGTCTTTCAGCCATTGTGGCAAACTACTTCTCTTGTATGTTCTTAACCTAGCCTTTTATTGTTGCACTCGCCTTTTATCGTTATTTAAATTTATTTATTTAACTTCATATAAACTTCAATGTTTATGGGTGGACTTAATGCCTAAGGCATTGTCTATCAGTCCACCTTTGTGCAGAGATAAATGATTATTTACTACATTAAATTAATTCATGAATTGAGTGCAGCTACTTCTGCCTAATATGGCTCCACTCATCTTTTACTCCACTTATTTTTCTTGAAATAATAATAATATGTTTGTCAAGCTTGACCTAACAACGAGTTCAAAATCTTATTTCGGTTTATCGTACCTTTATATCTGAGTTACAAATTCTGAATAACAGCCCCACGTATAAAACCTTAGTAGAAAAGTTGAAGATTAGCAAAGAATGGGTTAGAGAAATTTCGAACGAGTTTTTATATAATCGTGAGTAAAATTCCAACGCCGTGTTGCAACTGCGATAACTAGTGTCTATTTGAGAAATTAAGAAAAGGATTGATAGTTATAATCTCCAAAATGTATAGTTTCCTTGAATAAGAGATTACCATGAATTAGGTACTAATATTACCACTTTACTAGTAAAACATAGAGCGTGGAGTTCTGGTTTTGCAACACATGGTATACTCGTTAGTTTTAAAAAGATAAGAGCTTCTTCAATACTTTCATCTTCTAAGCATACAATCCATACTAGGCTTCTAGTATTTTTATTTTCTCCATAGTAAGGAGTCAGTCCAACGAAAATGGAATGAAGACAGCCGTAGTCATTTTGAAGACAAAGAAAAGTCATTTTGAATGCAATTTTATGTAGCGTTATTATGTGTCAAATGTGTCTAACACAATTTAATCCTGCCGTGACCTAGTAACTCTTTGTTCTTGTGCTCGTAATAACTATTTTAGAATGATTGAATCAATGTCTCAATGATATTTTCTTTATACTTTATGTTCGTTAACTTTATCCATCCATCCATAATTTTAGTAATATGAGAAAATCCCTAATTTTAAAATAATTTATGACATAAAACCATAAGAACGTAGTAGTGGTAGATAATATAGTTAGTTTCGTAAAAAAATTAGCTCGAGTGTAATTTCACAGAAAGAAAACAGGGGAATGGGTTTGTTGTACGTCTACGTCTGTATGTATAATTTAAATTATATATCTTTACGACTTCGAAAGTCGTAAAAGATAATAAAGAAGTAAAGTTTTAAATTACATCAAAACATATATCAATTGATATTCTCACTATAAAACGTGAAATAAATTTATGCTATATACAAGACTATTTAATTGGGGCAGCGAAAAATATTAGGAAGCAAGCCAACAAAACATCTGTTAATCACGTTATTAAAAGACCATGGCCACGCTATTGAAAATCACTTTTCACTTGCTTAAAAAACGATCTCCCTGAGCCACATTCCACTTAAAACTAAGCGTGCATTAAAATTATGAGTTTTGTAAAACATTAAAAAATGTTAAAAAATTCACGCGTTGTTTTCTTTTACAAAACCCATGCAAAGGGACAAAGGTAAAATAAACGAAAATATACAGATAGTTTCCCGCTATAGCTACTAGGCAAGTAGACACTCAACTTTTGAAGTAATTTTAGCTAAATAATGAGAGATTCTTTGAAATGTTTTGCGTGGTTTATGATGATGAAAAATATTTTATGGTCTTATAATATTATATAATTAATGCAAGTCTTGGCTATATGTATTTTGTTGATTCCTGTTATTTTTAACATTCCAATGAATCTCTTTCTAACTACGGGGGTTTCTATTTTCTACGCGTTTTTCATTCTAGGAGGGGGTAGAGTTAAAAAGATATGAATTAAAAAAAATATAAAAATGGTAGGTAACTATCATGCGCCACTCGCAAGCACGGTCCTTTAAAAACCACGGATCACTAACACCGATACTTTGTTTTTATTTTATTTAATTAAAAGAGTCCAGTTACTTGCTTCTAGTAGCCAGAGCGAAAACAGTTGGAAAAAATAAAACACATTTAGAAATGGGAATTTCATTAGGACTTATATTTTATTTTTAAGGGAAATTGAAATTACTTTAAGTAATTATTTTATTTATGGTTCATTGTGTTGTTCTTTTATAACTATTAAAACGACGTTATTCTAAAAATTGTATTATTGTTAAAACTTAAAAGCAAAAATATTCAAATAAAAAAATTATTTATGTCTGTACAAAATAAATTTACAGTTATTTTTAGACCACATTCTAATTCAGAATAAATTCTAATTAAATATTACATAAATGTAAATTTATTGAACGACGAGACCTGCATTTAGCAAAATAACTGTACAATGTTGCAAGTCATGCTTTATAAAATATTACCATTTTTGGAAACTTGCACTATTGTATTATAAATGTGTATTTTAGAATAACGCCATATGTTTTGTGGTCTATCTAGCTATGTGCTCGTACATAGCACTTTTTACCTGTTCTTCCTCTTCGTTCTTTGATCGTGCGCCAGTAACCGCGCCAATTAACGAGCGCAATACTGGTAGTGGAGCGCCCGTTATTGCGGGATCCTAGATACATTTTTAAATAAATTAAATTAAACAAGAATAAACAAAATTTAAATTCAATTGAGATACTGAGTATGGAACTTAATACTAAGATTTGTGTTGTGTTAAGTTTAATTTTTTTTTAAATTATTACTTCGTTTATTTTTGTAACTGAAAGAGTTTATAATAATTACAAAAATTATAATAATGACTTAACTAAAATAATAATTAAAATTATAATATTTACGATTAAAACTAATTATATACAATATAAAAGAAGAAACTATAATATAGAAAATCTAAAACTAAAAATTTAACATCGTCAAAAAGACCTGCTCCCCGTGGTATAGTGCCAAGAACGCTGGCTGCGTTTCCTCGCTGAATAGCTATACTTAGCCTTTGAGCGAGGAAAGAACCAGCCCTCTTATCACCAGCAGCGACGACCAGTCGTGGATACAGTTCCTTTAGAAATTTCACTGCACGCGGACCCCACGGACCGATAGTCTCTACAGCAAATGGCACAAATATGTAGTCTTTTCTCAAAGACTCATATTTGCGCCATTAAATTTATCAAATACTAAAAAAGCTGACCCTACTCCCCACACCATGGGTGCTGCAAAGTAAGCAAAACGTTGGGAATAAAAATAAGTTCATCAAATGCATGTGACAAACTTGCACACAGTCCACATGATGGTAAGTGGATGCTGTAGCCCATAGACATTTATTCTCAATTAAGAATCAAAATGCAAATGCGTTGTCACCCGTGAGGACTAAGATGGAATGTCACGTTTCCAGTAAAAAGGGTCTCCAGTTCTTTACACTCACCACACGAAATACAGCAGAATTACGCTTATATTTTACGCTTTTTTTACGCGGATTGATGTAGATGTCTATAGGCTACAGCATCCACTTACCATAGCATCGAATGTGTGCTCATTTATCACCACCATTCTATAAAAAAGCGTTCCTAATAATGACTACAATTAAAAGACTGTGGTTCCCAACCCGCTTGTCAAGCGTGGCAGCTATGGCAAACTTCTCCGCTATGAAGCAATTTATATGTTCAGCAGTTGACTTTAATAAGTTCAGTTAACATGATGGTAGGCGAATTATATGGCAGGAATGAATATTCACGCACCTGTAAGAAACGCTGCAGTCTGTCAAATATTTGTGCGAAAGATGGTCGCTCGGATGGCGTCGGGTTCCAACATTCGCACATTAGAAGGTAGATTTCTAGCGGACAGCCTGTGAAATATTAACAAATAATTACTTGTATATTTACATTTGTTTCGAAGGAATATTAAAATGGCACTCATAAATGTTCAATACATTTTAAAAGCAATTGAAAAAAGCAGGGTGCCGCGGCCCGGCAATAATTTGTATGCAGATTGAAAATTAAACTCAGTAGTCTTGAATGATTCGTTTTTAATAAGGCATGGTTTACAGTGTGGTGGCCCTAAGAATATGCGCTACCGTATCATCATCATCCCGAAGGTGTCGCAGGAGGCGACCGACGGACACAAATCAGGAGATGAGCAGCAGCGTTTTCGTAACAACGACTAAAATCAAAAACTGCAGTTGCCAGCCCGCTTGCCGAGCGTGGTAACTATGACATGTATCCCTCCTATGAGACAATCTATGGGGGAGGCCTAAATACAGCAGTGGACTAAGCCTTAATAGCCTGTAACAGTAACGGTAAGGTTTGATGAATTTGTAGATGAATGACAAAATGCGAATTTAATATTAAGTACTTAATGTTTAGTGAACATATATGTATAAACTGACGTTAGAATAGATTAGCAATGCAAAAGAGAAGAGCTTTCTAACATACGCGTACACTACGCGTGTGTTGGAGTGAGAAAGATAGGTGAGACCATTAACGTACTCGCTATCGGCAAGTATCGGTCAAGCGCCATTCGTAAACAAAACAAAGCGCTTGTATTTGCAAAATCTCGTGTTTTAAAGCGAAAAGTAGTGTTTAATAGACGTAATTAATGGTTACGTGTGTTGTATCTAAAAGCTCAGCTCGAAAAGAAAACCCTCATTATTTTATATATAACCCGTTTGGCTTTCTATGAATACTATTCATATAATATTCATATATAATATTCATAAATGCTGTCTTTTAGAGCAAATACAAAGAATTTGTTATAATCTTATATTAATGGGAAAAATTATCACATTTTATAACGTTAGTCACGTGAATGAATGCAAATCAATTGAATTTAAAATAATTACAAAAACGTGAAATCCTGCTAATTTTAACCTCTCTTTCGTAGAGATTGATACATTACATTACAGTACATTACGATAATATTAAATATAAAACCTTCAAATTAGTAATATTTTTTCAATTTTTAGTGTTGCCTAGCTAAATTTTCTTCTTAAAGTATGAAAAATCTTTTAAAACAAAATTAAGGTAACAAACGACCACACAATCCATCTGATGGTCAGTGGATAGCTGTGGCAAATATTCACAAAATATTGAAATTTGACAAAAATGGTTTAAAATAATAAATAAATAAGAATGGGTTTCTAAAAGAAAATATCAGCAAGTACTTTAAAGAAAAATGTTTTTCTCATAGAGGTCCATTACGAGAGTGCTCACAACATTTTGACAATCCATCATTACTCTTTGAAGGATTCCAAAAATTGACATCGTAGTCTTGTTGTATAATAAATACATTTTTAGTACACGTTTCCTATCAGTTTGGTGTTAGTTATTAACTTCTAATTTATATACACGTCATAACACGCACATAATTTTTCAGAACAGTGTTTCGTTCAGGGATTTATATTGACAATTTTTGAAGTTTATGTATTAACTAAGTGGACCCCATTTCTGGATAGGTTCTGTATAGATCTGCGCCTCACCCTCTTATCTAGTACCGGTGTAAATAAAAGGTATTCCATTTTAACCATCCTTTTGACTTCACCGTAATTGGGTAAAAATATTCACTTACATCATCATCAAAAGACATGAATATACTGAAATCGTTATCGATAGTTGATGTTGAGGCAGGCAATGCATGGAGAAGCACTATTTGTCATCCATACATGCACATTACACGCACACTAGTGAATTTTTATTTAGATCTCGCCCTAATCACTTCACCGCCACACTGATATATACTATATCTATGAAGTATATATATGGTAGTGAATATAAGCTTTCATTAGAGTCTCATTCATATATTAGTTTTAAAATAGTCCATTGCTAGAAATAGGTCAATACCAAAAGGAGATCTTTCATCATAAACATGCTTTGTTAAACAAGTGATTCACCATGCAGGGTATTTTACTCAGGTTATCCGTAATACTGAATTTGGGACGTTTATTTTCTGCATGATTAGTGTTTACGCTCGATAGACTCGAGCGGGGTGAGGAAAAGGTTAGCGCTGCGCGGGAGGCGGAGGCTAGCTGTGGTGTACGCGCAAAGCGAGCGCGTCGGGCAGTGCACTCTGCAAGAATCGCTAAGCGCTGCGGCCGTGCCGGTGTGACTTAAGAATCGCAGCAGCCTCCTTGTGTTATCTAATATTTGTACGTATCCGTGAAACTCGAGGCTTACTTCTTGAGTTGCATTGCGAGACGCCCGGGTCGATTATACTGTTACGAGCTTGAGGTTCGTGACAATAAAAATTGCCGATAAAATTACCTAAATTAACACTTTAATTTGCTTTACACAAATTAAAACTTAAAACACTAATAATTAAACACACTAATTCACTTTATTTCGCTCCGAAGCTTCGCTTGTCTCGCCAAATCAACACTACTTCGATCGCATCTTGCAGCGCCTATTTATATAAATTAGCAAAGAAGCATCCGGAATATTCAAGTAAATGCGCGCAAAGGGACGAGTGTGCGAGTGTAGATTTTCTAGAAACTTAGTTCTTCGGATGGCGCTGTCGGTTGAGAGATTTGTGATGTCATTTTCTGTAAAGCTCCCCTCGCTCTCGTTCCTGACACTAGATGGCGCTAGTTGACTTATTCATGCAACACTGCCCCCTCCTAAGACATGCTCGTCCCGAGCATTATCGGTCCCATAACAACGCGCCAAGCGATCCACATGGACGATCTTAGGAGTCCCTCTTGCGCCTTTCTGTATCCGGTAGGTCACATCGTTGATCCTGGTTACAATCCGGTACGGGCCATCCCATTTAGCTTGAAGCTTAGGAGATTTCCCTTCGCTGCGGACTGGATTGTGCAACCACACTAATGAACCTTCGTTGAACCCTTTAAAATGAACAAATTTTGCGGTCGTACCGGGTTTTCATTTTCTCAGACATTTGCTGGCCCGATTGTCTGACGTGCTCATAAATGTCGTTCATTTTGTTCCGCAAGTCATTTGCATAATCGGTTACACTGCGTGGGGCATCAGGTGGTATCCCGGTGATCAGGTCTGCAGGCAGCCGTAATTCTCTTCCAAAGTTTGCGAAAGCTGGTGTCACTGCTGTACTTTCGTGAACAGAACTTCGATATGACAACAAAAACGGTTGTATGTGCTTGTCCCAATCTCGTTGCCGATTGTCTACAACTTTTGCTAGGTACCTCTCCAATGTCTGAAAAAATCGTTCTACCATTCCATCAGATTGCGGATGATAAGAAGTCGTTCGTGTTTTATGAGTACCCATAACTCGGCAAGTTTCCTGGAATATTTGAGACTCGAAATTCCTTCCTTGATCGCTGTGAATCTCTAAAGGTACACCAAAACGACAGAAGACTTCATGAACTAGCTTATCAGCAACTGTTGAAGCTTCTTGATTTCGAAAGGCGAAGACTTCTGGCCACTTAGTGAAGTAATCCATCACAACCATGAAATACTTGTTACCGCTTTCACTCTCCGGAAACGGTCCCGCCACGTCAATGGCTATTCTCTCCCATGGTGCACCAACATTGTACAACTTCAATGCACCTCTACTACGAGTCTGAGGTCCCTTTACAGCCGCACAACTTGTACATTTGCGACACCAGTCCTCGACATCGTTTCGACAGTGGATCCAGTAAAACCGTTCCCGGACCTTCAGTAGAGTTCGTTTAACTCCCAGATGGGCTCTTGAACGACCATTATGTCACAGCTGTAGAACATTCGGCACTTTAGCTTTAGGGACAACCATTTGCAGACGACAGCTGGTTGAACTCATCGCTGAGATGTCCCTCCACTTAGCCTTGTTAGCACGGGCCTTCATCCTACCCAAAATCGGCTTGATGTCCGGATCTTCCTGCTGTGCATGTCGTAGGCTGTCCTTCCGACCGATGCTGAGGTGGTCTGTCCTGAGCATCCTCACGGATACCACTTCCTTACTCTCTTGCCTACTACAATGGTTGCAATCTTCAGGAAAAGGTCTTCTTGACAATGCATCTGCGTTGCCGTGAGATTTCCCGCTGCAGTGTCTGATAGTAAAGTCGTATTCCTGCTGCCGCTGGGCGGTGCTGTTAGCCGCACTTCCTTTCTGAGTCCGTTCACCTTCCCTTCCTAGGGTGTGCTTAGGGCAGCTGGACCGAAGATGGCCCCTTTCCCCACAGCCATAGCACCTAGGGCTGTATCCTTTATTGTGGTAGCGAACCGTAACTGCTGCAACCTCCCTAGCGTGAGGTGAAAGACGATCCTGTCGCCGCCAGGCAGTACCGTTAGCTGCACTACCCTTCTGATATCGTTAACTTTCCCTTTCTAGGGTTCGCTTAGGGCAGCTGGATCGAAGATGGCCCTTTTCCCCACAGCCATAGCACCTTGGGCTGTATCCTCTGTTGCGGTCACGGACTGTAGCTGCTGCGACCTCCCCTGACGCGATGGGGACGATGATCCTGCCGCACGGCTTCCACTTCCAGTGCATGGGCCAAGGCGTCCCTAAGCGTCTCGTGGTGCCCGAGCCTCACAGCAGCTCTGACTTCCAGGTCGCGGATGCCGTCGATGAATGTCTGCACCAGGTTCCCTTCAATGAGCGCAGGTACAGACTGGTATGCTTTTCGAACCATCTTCTCCACCTCAAGGGCCCACTGCTGCAGGTTTTCGTTGCTGCGTTGCACGCGATCTTTAAGCTGCGCGCGAAAGACATGTTCCAGGTGAGCATCGCCATATCTCGCCTCCAATGTCTCAAGGAGCTGCTCGTAGGTCACTTTCTTACCGAGAGCTTCCACCACGGTTAAGGCTTGGTCGCGCAGGCCTAAGGTGAGTGCAGTCATGGCCTGGCTTTTATTCCAGCCGTTTGCCTCCATGACTGCCTCGAACTGGATTTTGTAGGCCGATCAGGAAGAAGTCCCGTCGAACGATGGTACCTTGAACCCACGTAGCGAAGGTGTAGTAGCTACTGCGGGGGCTGAAATTCCATCTCCAAGTTTGAGTTCATCCAGCGTTTTCTTAACTTGGTTGATTTGGGTCTCAGCTTCCGACAGGCGGTTATCATGTTGAGCAACCTTATCCTTCACCTCCCTTATCTCTTTTCCGAAGGTAGCGTGAAGGTCCTTCATGAGAAGCATCTGCTCTTCCCTATCGCGTTTGAGCTGCTCTTCTAAGCGACGGGCCTGTTCCTCCTGTCGGCGGGCCTGTTCCTCCTGCTGCTCTTTCAACTGACTGGCCTGTTCCTCCTGTCCGCGCTTCAGCTGCTCTTCGAACCGACGAGCCTGTTCCTACTGTCGGCGGGCCTGCTCCTGCAGCATCACCATCAGGGCGCCTAAATCAGGTGCTTCAGATGCAGGAGCTACTGACGGACCGGCCTCCGTTGCCGGCCGCTGGCCCTCCGACGTCTGCGGCGTTGCACCACCAAATCTTCGTTGGTCCGTCTCCTGCTGGCGTTGACTTCGGGTACGGACACCCTCCGTTTCCTCCTTAGGTAAAATCGGCATTATTTTATCCCACTTCTGACACCAATTGTTACGAGCTTGAGGTTCGTGACAATAAAAATTGCCGATAAAATTACCTAAATTAACACTTTAATTTGCTTTACACAAATTAAAACTTAAAACACTAATAATCAAACACACTAATTCACTTTATTTCGCTCCGAAGCTTCGCTTGTCTCGCCAAATCAACACTACTTCGATCGCATCTTGCAGCGCCTATTTATATAAATTAGCAAAGAAGCATCCGGAATATTCAAGTAAATGCGCGCAAAGGGACGAGTGTGCGAGTGTAGATTTTCTAGAAACTTAGTTCTTCGGATGGCGCTGTCGGTTGAGAGATTTGTGATGTCATTTTCTGCAAAGCTCCCCTCGCTCTCGTTCCTGACACTAGATGGCGCTAGTTGACTTATTCACGCAACAATACGTTGCGAGACTCTTACAGTTTATCTTAATTTGTTTGTTTCCGTGATAACGAAGCCGGATTTATATAATTATTGTTGTGACCGTTTTAAGTATTGTTTGTGACTGATATACGGTTGCGGGCGGCCGGTATTTTGGAAGCCTAAATCCGTGTTGAATGTGTCCGCCATTTTGAATTAATATTGAATATTTGGATCTCGTCTAGACCGCCTCGAATTTAGTTGTCTGTTTCGAACGTGTTACGTGACAAGAGGCCTACTTGGAGTTTGGAGTGATTAAAAGAACTTTTATGCCGTTAATTGCATCGACGAGTTAGTAGTTTTGTGCTAAGTGAACCTGGGACTTTGAACTCTGACCAACCATCCTTAAGTTGTGCAGCGTGTCACTTGTTTTAATGTCGATTAACGTTCATTGGTTTGAATTTGAAGTTAATTAAAATAGACAATAAAGTTGATAAACTAATATAGTGAAAATCGAAGTGGAAGTTTTCCATTAATGAACGCCACCCTGCGCGGATCCCACATTTGGAGAGAGGCAGCGCCTTGGGATCTGCAGCCCAAGATCAGCGGGGCTGTCAGGTTACACATTGTACACATTACTGCACACAGTGGCGAAGCTAGGGCTCCAAACTGGGGCAAGCCCAAGATATGCTTTTGTTTTTTTAGCAGTTTTAAAAATACATCTATCTTGATCTGTCTCCACTCTTCAGTTTTATAATCAGTTCTGTCGAGGACGTGTTTAACAAAGTAAACCAAAGGCATACTACTGCTAGATAGATTGTATGACATATCCGCAATTGCATACCTTCGGTGGCTTTGAAAAAAGCCGTTTGGGTTTGCTTGAGCGAAAAAAAAAGATGTTTACATACAATACAATACATGAACAAAAGAAAAGCATGAACAAAGTACAAACTACAAAATTAAAAAAAAAACGAATTATTTATATTCTAAATCGAATCGTCTCTCTTTCTTAAGGAAAGATTTAATTACGTCCGCGTAAAATGTGTGTGAACGTTTTAATTGTACCAATAACTGTTTTTCAATCGCCATAGTTATTGATAAGTCTGAAAGACGCTCTTGACCTTGTGTATTTCTCAAATAAGTATGGATGCGCTTCAGAGATGAGAAAGCACGTTCCGCGGAGAACTTGTGGCTGGAATAGTTACGACAAGATAAGCTAACTTTAAAAGTTGGGGAAAGGCTTCAAGACTATTTTCGTTTATAAAGTCAATGAGTTCGAAAACATTGCGGTCTTTTAATTCAGGGGTGGAATACAATGAAATCAATTGGTTTTTCAATGTTTGTTTATCAAAATGGTTTATGTAATTTTCAAATAATGAATCTTATGCCTCTAAAGGAAAATCTGAACGATATTTTTCGAATAGTTTGTTGTTGAACAATTGGAAAAATTTTAATTTGAAAATTTCAGAATATCGGCCATTAATTTCTGAAGATATGTTATCAATTATTTCAACAAAAAGTCGTTTATATTCTGTCTGAGCACAGCGCACATTGCATCTCAAACGAGGAGCAGAGTTATTTTGTAATGTGTTTTCATAAATGTGGTCAAAATCTGACTGAAATTCAGTACGTAACCTGTAATGTGATTTTTGTAGAATATTGTACAAGCAGTCGGTTTTTTTCAAATACCCGTTGGAAAATTGAAAGAAAAAAATTGAAATTAAATGAACACAATGTGTTTTCAAAATTCTCGGCGGCCAAGATCGTATCGCCGTTCTAGTTCTGCGGATTGTCGCACATATCCGAAAACAAATTAATTAGATTATCTTTTTGTTCGAATACTGTATTCACAATTCGTGACGTACACGTCCAACGAGTTGCGGGAGCATTAGGCAATTTATTGCTGCAGTGTGCATCATAAAAAGACGACCGTTTTGTGCTGTTATTAAAAAAAATTAAATAAAGCCTGAAGGGCTGAAAAAAAGTGCTGACTTCCCCAATCCTGTTACAAGACTTGATAAAATTAATGGCTAAATGTGTGTATTACACCAAATATACATGGCTTGGGGACAAATATCTTTAACTTTTTGTTGCACTCCATTTCTGGCACCGGACACGACACTTGCGCCGTCATAGCGCGCTTTGCGCAACTAGTTTTGTGGTGCAGTCATGTTTGTTTAATAATTCCAATATGATATTACAAAGTGTGTCTGCTGTACGAATTTCAGACACATCTACATACCCCAAAAAACGGTCATGAATATCGTTTCCATAATAATATCGGAGAATCAGACACAATTGCTATCTGTGACTAACATCGGGAGTTTCGTCAATAATGATTGAAACGAATTTTGACAATTTTACTTCGTACTCGATGTGAATTTTCATTACATCAGCGACAGAATGATTAATGTCATTTTGGATTGTACTAGATAAATAACTCGGCCGTTTGTCGCTTTGTTGATATTGTATATGTTTTTCTAACACGAGATCGTACTTCGAAAGAAGCGATACAAGTTCTAAAAAATTGCCTCTATTTAATGAAGTTTTCGACTCATCGTGACCTCTGAAAAGACGAAGGACGACCACGTCACGAAGGACAATATCGATTAATCTAAACTACGGTTGTGATCAACACGCATGTTGTGTTTTATAATTTCCTCTGATAACTGGCGCGACAAAGATGTTTCAATCCGATTTTTTCCAAAATTACTAAATGAAATTACCGCATTCATGTGTTTTTGAGAATTCATATGCCTTTTAATGGCTCCAGATAAGTTATTTAAATCGTCATATCCAGTAGTATTCCAAGCCGTTTTGTCGTTGGAAAAGAATATACAACACCAACAGTACAATTTATTGGTATGTGAGCAGCCAACAATCCAATGAGTTTTGTAAACAGATCTATTAAATTGCCGTTTATGGGTTTTACTCGTCTGAGAAATAAACAGGTCAGGCGTTGGTTTCGGCAAGAATATGAGCTGTTTTTTCTCAACAAAGTTTAAAAATTTTATCTTTTCCTCGCCGATTAGCACTTTAACACACTTCAATTCATCAACAGGGAACACTCTTTCCCTCCATTTTCACTAAAAATCTTTAAAAAAGCATAAATTTTAAACTCGCAATACATTCGCTCAAGCTTAACACACAATACACAAAGTAGAAGTACTTTTTGACACAATGTAAATACTAAACATTGAAATGTAACACGAACTTGCTAACATATCGTCGGCTCGTCGGCGTCGGCCGCGCGCCTCCCCTCTCGACTAATATCCCCAAAATACGTAAAAATGTCCCGCTTTGACAAACAAAAGCGTGACAATCACGCAAACCCTGTCACCCGTGCCATCGTAATGACACCCCGCGTACCAGGTTTGCATAGCTTGTCTAGTTACGTGATTATTCTGAAAAGCTACACTTTTGAATTTAAAGTTACAAAGTGACGATTTTTAATTAATCTACAATAAATTATCAAATAACATAAGATATTTCCAATTAGTATTTATTTGCTGTTTAGGATTCACTTTTGATCATTAAAAGACTCAAACAACTATGTGTTTTATTTATAAAACTATATTAAAGGGTTCCAGATTGATTTTTAATAATGGCGTAAGTATAATACTAACATATACAATAAGTGTAATACTACTGCCACTGAGAATTTTGTCGGAAAAACCCAATAAATGATTCTTGACCCGACTCGGGTTTCGAACTTGGGACCACATGATCAGCAATTGCGTTTACTGCCATTAGACCAAGAAGGCAGTCAAAAGCGTTAGAACTATAATAATTTTAAAGGCGTCCCGCTCTGAGCAAAAAATTAATGGTCACTAAAAAGCCGGGCTTTTTAGCTCCATACTAATTGCTATTTATACAATCGTAGTTATATTTCATTATAGAACATTTTGCCACAAGTTAGAAAGGGAGCGATCGCCTTCTCGAAAGCCCGGTAAAAAGCCCACGCGTGCGAGGGAGAAAACCAATCGCTCAATTCAACTCTCCTTATATGTATGATAGCAGTATTCGTAAGGCTACGAGGTCGCACAGAGTGCGCGGGAAATTTGAAATAGTTTGAAACAGTTTACGAGTTATTTTATTACTTAATATAATTGATTGATTCATCTTAATGAGGCAAGCCGGGCTTTTGGGCTTGTATAGAAGCTTCGCCACTGACTGCACACCACTTACATGCACCTCACTTATCACCTGACAGGTACCCTGTTGTCAACCCTATCTCCGCCAATCGGTAAGTGTTGCTAGCTTCTTTGTTAGCCGTTATAATTTAATTATCCATAAGCCATTGGTTGCTCACTCATGGGCCCTGGATTCGTCGATCTTTGTTGGGGCAACTATGGGCGTGTACAATTAGATACCTTGATAGATGAAGGAAGAGAAAAGGTACATAGGTTAGGGAAAGAATGATGAAAGAGGGCAGAATATTCAGAGAATAGGGTGTGAAAGGATAAAAATAAGACAGTTATCAGAGGTAAAAAAAATCAGATAAAATAGTAATGGGTCACATTCAATGAGGAAGATAGTATTAGTCCCAGTGGTGGGAAGTAGTTACCATAGGGTTTGTCGAGCCTGCCGCCTGTGGACACCGATTCCATGACCTCGCGGTTACTTAAACCGGTGTACGGCATCAAGCCCAACGAGAACACCTCCCACAGCAGTACCCCGAACGACCTGCACCAACCAATCAAACCAAATCTCATTATTCTACAAAAAATGGCGTCCAGATTTATTAGAAATTCATTATAAAAAACTAATTGAATGATGAACTAACTGAATGAATGTTAAAAACTTTGTTTTAAACATTCTTTAACTTCTATGGTCACAAGCTCACTATCTACTAAAGTGAAGCCGATCGTAGCTCAGCTAAAATTAAAGATACAGCAAATAGTAGGTATTCGTAAGTAATTTAAAGGGCTGCAGGGCTGACAGTAGTGATGAGTTGTTTTGTATCATTGGGTCTCTAAATTTTTACAAAATCAGTTAAATTTGAATATACTCAGAGAGCGCCCTTTTCACTTGTAATAATTTAAAACACGCGCTCGTTTTTTATCAACGATTCAAGAAATATTCGATCCGAATATGATCACTAAAAGAGATAATTAAATTCTAGCAAAGCTTAGCTAAGCTAGGGCTACTGCAAAATAAATCTAAGTTTTATCAGCATAATTACTGTTATGTTAGGTACTAGCACTTTTTAATTTTTCTATAATAAGATAATTTTGTTTTGTATATGTAATTATACGGTAAGATAGTTCAGTAATAAAACTTACCAAACGTCGGTCTTGATGGAGAATACTCCATCTATGTAAGCTTCGGGCGGCATCCATTTTATGGGCAACATTGCTTTCCCGCCCTTTTTGTAGTACTCTGCGCGGTACACGTCACGCGCCATGCCGAAGTCCGCTATCTTCACGACCCGCCCCGGCCCGCGCGAAGTTAGCAGGCAATTGCGAGCTGCTATATCCCTGGTAGGAAAACAATTTGTTAATGATATCTTTTGGTTTAAGCCAAGAGGTTAACAGTACCTATTAACTAAAGTCAAAGAATGTGTACTAGACGGGCTCTGCGTCCATAATAAATTTGGCACTAAGTTACGTTCTGTTAAAAATGAGAATGATGAAATATGTTTTCGACAATCTTACACTGTTTTTCTTTTCTCATTATTATACCTGTTCAGTGTTAATGTGATTTGAGGTGAAATAATACTAGTTTTTACGGATTTTATCGCGTATATTTAACTTTTTAAACAACCGACGTTTCAAGCGCTTTACAGCACCCATGGTCAAGTATATTTCGCGTCGCGTATATTTAAGTTTAAAAAGTTAAATATACCCGATATAAAATCCGTAAAAACTAGTGTTAATTCAATGTGTAGTGTTCGCGTAAATATAAGAAATCATTATGTGATTTGAGGTGTATTTCAAATAAGTAGGTATGTAACTTTGTTTCTTATTTGCCTTAAGTAATTGTCGTAAATAAAAATACAACTGTGTGGCATATTTACTGTGTCAGCCTCTAGCGCTCGCACGATCCAGTTGTGACACAGGTTTTGTTCTAAATTGGCAGTCTAGTAGTGTATATAGAAGATATTTTGTTCATGTTGGAGCCACGCTGTAGCACGATTGGTTCAGCTCGACTGAGGAGGACCACACTTTTAGAGAACGTAATAATATTGCTGCTAATAGCAATGGAGCATTCGTTTTTAGACCTCTGACTGCCTCGTTGGTCTAGTGGTTGTAGTAGTGCGACTGATGATCATGAGGTCCTGGGTTCGAATCCCGGGTCAAGCCAAAAATAAGTTACTGAGTTTTTCTGTCAAGAAATTCTCAGTAGCTGCCCGGAGTCAGGAAGTTGGCGGTGTCACCCCCGTGCCTCCGGAAAGCACGTAAAGCCGTTGGTCGGTACCAAGCACAAAGTCAAAAGTACAGACTGCGTCATAATTTGGCACTAAGTTACGTTCTGTTAAAAATGAAAATGGCGTCTGTTCTCTCTCCGGTCGTGTCGGTTAACCGTCCCATCGGATTATGAGAGTGAGGGAATAGAGAGTGCACTTGCGCTAGCGCATACACTTGGGGACTATAATCCTGTCCTGCGCCGGCTAGCCTTCGTTGAGGCAGGGCGCCGTGACCGAAATTCGGTCTGGAGGACATTATCTATACTCGATTACGAATCAAAATGCTTTGTCACCCGTGACAACGCATCTGCATTTGGCATCTGCAAATAATGAGAAAATTAGAGATTGGATAAGTAGAAGTATCGTTGAAGGAGACAGAAAGAGCTTAAGACAATAGATGGAACGAAGTATGCCTGTGACTTTATGACAAATCTATGGCACCTGTATATCAAACTAAGAGACGGGTCAATAATTAAACACAGGTCCTTGAAACTAGTGCGGAAGGGAATTACGCAGTTTTTGTAGCGAATGGGGGGTAGTTCAGGTATATTAAGTTGTGACACTAATCGACGACTACCAATGACGATAGCCTGACATTTACTGGGATTTGCCATTATACCAAAGCACTGTGACCAATCTGAAATGATTTGTAAGTCACAATTAATAGGTATCAATTTCAGCCGAAGACACTTGTAAGTATAACCGGATCTCGTCAGCATAGAGGTGGCAAGATCATTGAAGGGTATTTGGAGGATTGATAAAGACCGAAAACAAGAGAGGAGAAAGAATGTCGCCTTGCGGTACACCTAGAGACAGATCGCACCAGTCAGATAAATCCTGACCAGACAGAACAGAATGCTGGCGACCGCGAAGATAAGAGGAAAATCAGTCCAGAGCTGACGAGTAGAAATTTACACTTGAAAGTAATCCAAGGAATAAGCCGTCATCGACGCTATTGTATGCGTTTGAAAAGTCAATAAGGAAAAGCTTGGATATATTTTGTGAAAACGAAAACTTGATATCTTATCAATCTTTAATCTAAATGACGAGGTAATAAATGACATTAATAGATACCATACCACCCAGGCAAAGCCGGGACGGATCGATAGTATTTATTAAAATTCCTTTAATACTATGTAGTATTCGCTATAATATTGTAAACAACAAATAAAAGAATGTACCTATGAATGAACCGCTGCACTTCCAAATATCTGGAACCCTTGCAGACGTCCAGCGAGCAGAGCAGCAGGTCCTTCATGGTGATCGCACTCACGCGCTCGGCCTTCGGCCGGCTCTCCCGCAGGAAATTCTTCAGGTCGCCACCGGCGAGCAGTTCCAGGACAATGAATCTGGTGATGTGTTATTATTATTATTTCAAGTATAGAAGCATTATCTTGTATTAGTAGAACGTGTTATACATACACAGTGCACATACGCATATACGCACACACTATTAAGCGCGTTCACGAAATAGGGTTTTTAAAAAAAGTAATTGTTTTATACACTTAAATTTTACTAGAAATGGTTTTAAATTAAATATATAATACACCTTATACAAGTGGTAAAATTAAAAAATTTGTAGGTACTACCGATTTCAATATAAATAAAATGAGAACATCATCAATGTAGTCGATGTCAATCAAATACGCATTATTAAGTATAACTCAAAAAAACTACTGGTCAGATAATGATCAAATTCATATGGAACCACACGAGAAACACCAGCTTTCAAATAAAAAAAAGACATTCAGTGAATTGAGTACCTCCTCTTTTTTGAGGTCCGTTAAAAATTACTGCTGAACAAAAGCTTTCCTATAAATTGAATCTAAAGGGAAAGGGATACTTGCCGTTATTGCCATGCTTGCCAGGCGGGTTGGCAGCCGCAGTTAGAAAAATGCCGACCATGTACATTTCACTCTGTCGCCTGGTACGATATCCATGGGATAAAATGTGCTAGCAGGTTGTCCTACACCGCCACTATACTGCGAAATATTTTCCACTATCCCGACGTTGTATTTATTTAAAATAAACTTTTATTTCTAATTTCCTCACTCCACTTCATCAACAGCGAAGTGAGGTCTCATGGGTCTAGGCCTAAGTTTAAATCCGTTGCTGCATTTAATTCAAATGTCCTTTATTTTACGATCACTTGATCATTTTAGATACTCCAAAGCAAACTATCTTAGAGATACTTCAGCATCACTTCAGCCTTTTACAAGGTCCACTGCTGAACATAGGCCTCCCACAACTTTTGCTACATGGCAAGGTCCTGGGCCACTTACATGCTTCGACTGTTTGCATTTCTTACCATGTCACTCCATCTAATGGGGGCTAGCCCAGAGATTAGAGATAACTGACAGAAAATTACTTAGTTGTTAGTAGTACTACGTTAGCACCTCACGAATAGCTAAATTTTGTGTTCAAAATTTTAAACATGGCTAAGAGCTGGAAGACAATGCAATATGAAGATCACTTTCTTAGCTGTCTGTTTGTTTGTTTGTATGTTCGATACAAATTTTGCAATCACTTATAAATTGACTATTCGACGACTTGAAACTTCAAACATAGTTTCGTTTGGAAATGCGGTGATAATGGTCACCATTTTTATTATTTTTTTATTTTGCCTTTCACTGATCTTAATTGCATAAATACATAGACAGTGCTTGACTACTACCACCTGGTAGTAAATGGTTATGATAGAAACAAACAAACAAACAATACGCCACAAACACTATTAGGCACTTAAAATTTAATATTTGTAGACATATCAATTAAAATACTATAACCAAATTAAAAAAAAGAAAAGAAAGCAATAAATTTGACGGATTTAAAAGTATGTATACCTATAGATTACAGTAAAAATAAATAAATAAGAAACGTTCCTCATATTGTGTGTGGTGCGTTAGTCAAAGGGCAGTTTTCCATTTACCGGTACAAAACAAAAATGCATAAAATGTATGAAATATTATATGTGTATCGCATGTGTTTCCACTTACCGGCCCCAACCGGGCCAGCGCCATGGCGCTTTGGCGCTATCACAGTATTAATATCTAGTGGCAATTAGTTGCTAGCCACAGAACACTATTACTCCTATCGGAGGTTCTAGCAGCAGCGCTGTTGGGAGAGGACGTGTGACGCAAATTTGATCTCGTAGCGCGCTATTCATCGCGCGCGACCTAATTTAATGTTAGACGTTGTTTAGTTAGTGTATACTGTATATTTATAAATGATCAAAGGACACAGTTGTGATAAAAGAAGCCTAACTAATGTTTTTAAATATAAATAAAATATAGATACAAAAAACTGATTTTTATAAATACAATAAATAAACTTTTAAATACACCTTTATTTGATTTATAATTTATATTAAGCTTAAAATAATGTTTACATCAATTATAATAAAAAATAATTAATTTTATTTCGATTCTAAAAATAAAATTAATTCTATTTTAAATAGTACATACTTAAAAATATTTTTAGGATTATAGAAATTAGTAAGCATGAAAAGTATGAAAACGCGTGCATTGGTTTTTCTTTACCGTTTTATTTTATTTTAGTCTAAAATGCGACTTATTACGAAATAATTTTCTTATATAGCACGCGATCTATCCAATGAACGACATGTAATGTAACGTGCTAAGAGATATAACGTGCTGTAAAACTTAACGCGCTTACCAGCCTCCTACACACTTTCTTATAAATAGCGCGCTATAACATAGCGTATTTAATAGCGCGCTAGAAATTTATAGTTTGTAGCGTGCTATTGATTTATAGTAGTTTTGAACAACTTTAGCCAATACGTTATACCATAGATTACTGTACGTTATACTATTATATGTATTCTGTGACAGGTGACAACAAGCGTCCCGCTCGGTGCCGGCCCGCAAAACTACATAATGGGTATGTTCCGAAACGTTTTCAGTATATTGGGTGCGTCAGAAAAAAGCGCTAGCAAGCGCTTACAAGCGCTGAAATACTTTTCGGCCAGACACGATTGCTACTTCAGTAGCGCTGACACAATCCGCCATTTTGCTATTTAATTTTTAATAGATTTATAATAGTTGCAAATAGAATAATATATTGACAGTAAACATACATGTATTAAAAATTCATGATCAGAAGTTTTTACTATGAACACTTTACAAACATATATTTAAATTAGGTAGTTCCCCGGTTACTACTCTTCCTGAAGAAAATACTACTTACATTTGACAGCGCTACCGCACGATCGCCATTCTCAAGCCTTGCTAGCGCTTTTTTCTGCCAAACGCACCCATTGTATGACGGCGGCACGCGCCGTCATATTGTGTCGGATATCCGGCCATAACAAAACAATTTTTAATTGTGTGTGTGCTGAATGAAGTATGCCAGAATTTTTTTTATTAAATACAAAAAAATTATAGAATAATTGCTGGTATCTCCATTAGGAGGATATAATGATTTTTTGAGCACAAAATGATAAAATAATCGCCAACACTTTTCCAATACGGCTCAAATGTATGACGTCATATACTGACTTATGTTTTGAAACGAATCACCATTATAGCGTCGATTCATGACGCTATACTGGTGATTCGTTCGGTTGGTGCACACACGCGCGGGCCGAAGTTAAAGGGAAGCGTTGAGAATCAGACTCGAAATTGACTTGTGAAATGATAAAATGTCTCCTCGTTCATGCATAAAGTGACAATTTATTTTTTTCCTCAGAGCGGGACACCTTTAAAATTATTATAGTTTTAACACTTTTGACAGCCTTCTTGGTCTAACGGTTGTAAACGCAATTGCTGATCATGTGTTCCCGGGTTCGAAACCCGAGTCGGGCCAAGAATCATTTATTGGGTTTTTCTGTCACAAAATTCTCAGTAGCAGTCCGGAATATTGATTTCGAATTTATTGAAGTTGACGGGGTTCACCACCGTGCCTCCGGAAGCACGTAAAGCCGTTGGTCTTAAAACATCGGACTATAAGAGTGAGGGAGTAGGGTAGACCTGTGCTTTCGTTGAGAATGGCTGCCGTTACCAAAATTCAATCTCCCATCAATGATACCCTTTATATTATAGTTTTAAAAATAAAACACATAGTTGTTTGAATCTTTTAATGATCGAAAGTGAGAATGAGAACTTAGAATCATATAAAATCTGGCTGCTGGCTTTTTAATTTTTTCTGAACAGCAAATAAATACTAATTAGAAATAACTTATGTTATTTGATAATTTATTGTAGATTAATTAAAAATTGTCTCAGGTAGTCAGGGTCAGGCCATGCTGGCATACCTTGTACGCGCGGTGTTATAATGATGGCACGGGTGACAGTTTGCATGTTGCTACGCTTTTATTTGACAAGCGGGACATTTTTACGTATTTTGGGGACAGCAGGATAAAAACCTTTAAATCGGGACCGTCCCACCTAAAGTACGACGTATGGTTTCATGCAGTTTAAACATTTTTTTTATATATATTGTAAACAAATTAGAGCCATCGCCATCCAACGTTAATAGTTTAAACTGCATGAATATATTGTAAACAAATTAGAGCCGATGGCTCTAATTTGTTTACAATATATTCATGAAGTTTAAACATTTTTTTTATATATATTGTAAACAAATTAGAGCCATCGTCATCCAACGTTAATAGTTTAAACTGCATGAATATATTGTAAACAAATTAGAGCCGATGGCTCTAATTTGTTTACAATATATTCATGCAGCTTAAACATTTTTTTATATATATTGTAAACAAATTAGAGCCATCGTCATCCAACGTTAATAGTTTAAACTCCATGAATATATTGTAAACAAATTAGAGCCGATGGCTCTAATTTGTTTACAATATATTCATGCAGTTTAAACATTTTTTTATATATATTGTAAACAAATTAGAGCCATCGTCATCCAACGTTAATAGTTTAAACTGCATGAATATATTGTAAACAAATTAGAGCCGATGGCTCTAATTTGTTCCTTCTTGAAAAATTTACTTCCTTGCATTGATTATATTTTCGTCTTAAATGTAAGAGATAATAACAAATAAATATGACGAATTGACGAGCCCATTTTTATGTGTTGTAGTAATGATGTCTGTGTTAATACTGTCCAAAAACCAATCGTCAGCGGTACGACTGTAAAAAATTGAGTTGCCGTATCTAAAAACGAAAATTGCCGTATTCATGAAAAATATACGAAATTGCCGTAAAGTATTTATTTCTACGAATATTTAAATAAATCACATAAAATCTGAAATGTTTTCATCGTATAGGTTTCCGATTGATTGAAAACATCACTCGTTTGTCTATGCAATTAATATTTTTCTTTGCTTTTCATTTCTTACACATATCATTTGGTTGAGGCTCACAAAAAATCTACTTCGTCTATATTTTTCACGTGCCAAAATTCAAGAATATATAATATATTTTTTGGTAGTTCTTTGTAAATATTCTGATTATTTTCTGTATTGGGCATTATTCGCTTGTTAATATTACTCGATTTAAATTGAGAATACTTTTTAGTATAAGCAAAAACAAACTGGTACAAAAAGTTGGTGAGATGTAATTTCATAGAAAAATAAAATGTGTCCATGCGTAGTACATTTCCTTTTTCTTCATTACTTCATCGTTTGAATAAAGTATCGTGATTTCTTAATGTTATGCCAAATGTAATTGCATAAAACTACAGTTCTAATAATAAGTGTAATAAAACTAGTAAAAAAATAATTAAAAAACGATTGAATAAACAAATGTGTTCCATCTGATTCACGTGTGTTACAAAAACTGTGTTACATAGCAGCTTTTTTGGTAGAAGCAATAGCAACACGTCATCTATTTTTTTCACAATGGCAACACTATAACTTTCAATATGAAACGTCAGTGTTTTGTCAGACATCTTGGTTTACGGGCAGTAGGCAGTACTTGGTGTGTGTTATTTTTCGTCATTGGATTTTAGAGACTTTTGGAAATAATTTTGCAAGGTAAGTAATAACATTAAGTTGTTTTGTAATATATATAATTGAAAGAGACATTAAATATTCCTAAATAATGCAGTTTATTACGGATTTACTTTGCAAGTAAAGATGCTACCTGAATTTTAGGTTATGTTCTTCACGAGTGTTTGTTCACGTATGTTGCGTGTGTTACAAAGTTGTGTGACGTAACACACGTGAAAAGTATAAAGCTTAGTTCACATTGCAATACTTAGGTATAGAAAAAGCTAAATATTTATGTCTTATGTCAAAAAAAGGAGGAGATTCCTAATTCAGCTGATATTTTTTATTTTCTTTTGTATGTATGTTACGCGATTCTCCAGATTCTGTAGACCGATTTCAAAAATACTTTTTGGTGAATAGAGAATGCCTTCAGGCTGGTCCCATATAAATTTGTTGTTTAAAGTACGCTATTTTTGGGTTTTTAAACTGGAAAAAAGTTTAATATACAACAAAAAGTAAAATGTAACTGCATTCATGGTTTTTATTTTTATTTTATGTTGATTTTACAGATGCCTCTAACACCTAAAGAAAGGCAAAAACTTTATCGAGAACGGCTGAGAATTTAAATTGCAGCAAAAACAAAATGCAGAAAGAACAAAAAGAAATAGAAAAAGAATAGCAGAATATACTTCATGTGATCAAGAAATCATAAGAAAGCAGTGGAGAGAGAGAGAGAAAGAAGAAAAGTAAGAAAGAACCTAAGCCTGAAGTAGTGCCTTTAGAAGGACATGGACAAATTTTAACACAAGCGAAATTATAATAGAAGGGTCATTTATAGACTGAAAAATGAAAACACAAAGCTAGAAGAGGAATTAAAAAATATAAAAAGTCGTTGAAAAAAATTAGGCAAAGATTAAACCGTTCTATGGAAAAAAATAAAAAGTTACTTGAAATTATTGAGGAGAAAAACCAAATGATTCGTAGCTTTGAAGACAGGTCAAGCCCAATTGCCAAAAAAGATGAAGCCCTTGAACAAATGACCCCCGTTTCGAAAACGTGCGCATACATTGACCAAAATTTACCTAGTATTCGACCTGAAGAAAGAGAAAGCGTGAAAAAAGTTTTGCTAGAACATAATGTAATAGTGGACACTATAAAAGACAGCTACAAAAGTAAAAACACTCAAGGAAAACGATTAATTAAAGATGTTTTTATCAAAAGTGATAACATTAATAAATACAGTATTAAAACTAAGATGGCTACCTATTTAGGTCTTAAAGGAAAAATTCGTCACACTAAACAGAAAAATAAAAGCCCATTAATACAGACACAGTTAAGAAACTTTTATGAAAGGGACGATGTGAGTAGGATGACAGCAGGGAAAACGAAGTAAAGACACAAAAAAAAAAAAGAACAGAGAAAGTATTTCTGGCACTCTACATAAATTATATTCAGAAATATAGAGAAGAAGGAGGAAAATTATCATTTTCAACTTTCAAAAGGTACATCCATTCCTACAATATCGTGCATCAGTACAAACAATATCGGCATCATAGAAAATAGAGACCGTACTGTCGTTCTACACGTTGATTTTTCGGAAAACTATTATTGCAAATTAGCCACTGAAATACAAACCATGCATTTTGATGGGTCCAGACAACAGATCTCCCACACTGGGGTGTTATATACCGAAAAAGGTCATCAATCTTTTGCAAGTTTAAGTCCAAAAAAACCACGAAATGCCATTGGGGCACATCTCTTACCTGTGCTTAAGTTGGTCAAGGAGAAATTACCCAAAGTAGACGGGATTCATTTTTATTCAGATGGCCCAACTGTACAATACCGACACAAGAAAAACTTTTATTATTTCGCAAAACTGACGAAAGAGTTGGGCTTTCCATTTTCCACGTGGAACTTTTACGAAGCGTCACACGGTAAAGGAGCCGCTGATGGTGTAGGAGGAGCCATTAAAAGAAAATTGGACTCAATTGTCGCTTATGGTTCAAATGTACCATACCACTGGTACTATAAGCTTATGAATTTTTACAAGCGTCTGAAACCAAAATACAGCTTTTCTTTATACCTGAAGATGCCATGCTGAACGAATCAGTAGAACTCTTACCAGTACTAAACACGATGAAAATACATCAGATTATTAACAATGTTGACTTAGCTAACTCTATTTCCTACCGTTGTTTAAGTTGCTTCTGCGAAAAGAGTAGACCAGGTTTTTGCGACTGTCACAATCTGAAATCTGCGGACTTGCTAAAGCAAACAGAAATGTTAAATGAAAAATCTATTCCGTCTAAAACGTCTATAACAGTATTAGCTGACATTAAAAATACTCAAGAAAACAGGTCTTATTTTAAGTACCCGGTTGACCGAGCTTTGCTCGGTATTTTTCGCTCGGTTTTTTTTAATTCGTGTGTTTTGCAAATTACATTTAGATACAAATTACATACTGATGAAATACGAATAATAATTTTTGATCTTAGCGACATAATAGAAAAAACTGAACTGGTTATTTAATAAAAAATCATGAGTGCAATTAGTTTAATTTAAATTTTCGTGTTTTTAATAAATACTAAAAAAAGGGCTCGAAGAAATAGATTTTCTCAAAAAAGAAAGGAACTTGAAAAAAAAATTAAAAAAAGTCGGTCGGTCGGTCTGGGCTCGAACCATGGTATTACGATTTTGTGACCGCCCAATATACCAATTAAGCTATTTGTAATTATTAATAAACTGTCAAAATTTACCTTCTTATTCTAACGATATTGTAGCAGTTTTTCATTGCCTAAAAACACGGACAAAAAGACATTTTCTAAATATATATATATATATATATATATATATATATATATATATATATATATATATATATATATAAGAATTAGGTATAGGATTTGAGACAATATGGACCATTCAATTTAAAACAAATAAACCTCAAAACAGACATTGCTAGCAAAAGTTTGAAAGAAAATTCTCATGACAGAATGAAGAAATGTTCAAAGAAAAGAAAAATAAAAGACATACACCTTAAAACAAACAAGAAACTTAAAACGGAAGAGGAGAGCAGTACAGACGAAGATATGACGATTTCTTTGCATGATACTTCTGATGAAGAGTATCACATTACAGATGATATCTTATCAGATGATGATTATCTGTATCATATGGATTATCAATTGAAAGAACAGAAGAACGTTACAAATTTAAGAAAAATATCAGACACAATTAAAATAGAGAGAGAAAAAATAGAACAATCAAGCCATGAAGATAAAAAAATACATACACTGGTAAAGACACAAGAGAAATAAACATTTTTTCTAATGAAAATCAGGGAGTAGTTAAAACTAATTTAGCTGGACAATCTGTGATTGCTACGACTCTGCAGGATGATGAAAATAACTTTGCCAATGCAAAAAATGACTCGGAAGTGACATCAAAAATTAATACAGACATATGGAGGCTATCTTTCAAAGACACTGTACTTGTAAGGTATTATCAAAGAACCGCGTGGAAGTATTACATAGGATTCTTGGAAGACAGTTTTAAAAAAGAAGGAAAATCTTATTTTACCATACGATTTCTGAAAACCATTGAAAAACCGGAGTTAAAGTTTGTAATTCACAAAATAAAAGATGAAGACACTGTAACTGACGATTTAATAGTTAAGCAGGTTAAAATAACCCAAAACACAAAACGACCAAAAGAATACTTTTTAGCTGATCCTAGCGATAAGGTTTATTTTGAGTAGAATCAAGTAAGTAGATATAACATAAATATATATAAAACATATATATATATATATATATATATATATATATATATATATATATAAATATTCAAATAATGCCAAAATAATACGATTGTGTAATTCTTAGTACAAATTTTGATCTCTTTGTTTTTTAAGTAAATAATTCTATCTATAATCGTATTTTATTTGAAATTAAATTTTTTTATTCCTTTATGTGCATCAAGCTTAACAACATTTCCAGTGTGTTACACAATTCCAGTGTGTTATCGTGTGTTACAAGTTCTTGTGTGTTATGGTACATTTTCTGTGAGCCTCACTCATTTGACACTTGTTTCGTACAACCTCCTTTATTTTTAACTGCACACAACACAACTTGTCTTGCTAATAGGGCTCCGTTGACAGTGGATGTTATCAATTGATTTCTGGATTTTGTTTTCATATTGTTTACTTCACTGAAAACTCTTTCGCAATCTGCATTGCTATGTTTTAGATAGACATAATACGTCAAAAGCAAAATTTGCTAATATTTTGCAGTCTGTAGTATCTTGCACATTTGCCCAAAATTCATATTTTTATTTCTAATTCTGAAAATTTGTTTACATTTTGTAGCAACCTCCACTCGTCATCAATTCGTTGCTTGTCCGATTATCTCACAACTCGTGGCAATTTCTGGGTCAGTGGCGATAACGACGAAAAACAACTATGACGTCTTTGTCCTTTTCACGCGTTTTGAAGTAAAAGTATAAGCTTTTTGTAGAAAGTCCAGTCATTCCAACAAAGCCCACTTGGATCCAAGTTAAATTTACTGCCAGGGTAAATACTACAAAAGTACAGTATACATCTTATAGTTCATAATGTTGTACATTCATTCAATAATATAAACAAAGTAAATATGTGTATCTCTTTCATTCATTACTTCTATCAATGTCAACCATGTGTCATGTTCATGCCATCTTTGTTAGTCTCATAAAATAAAAGATGGAACGGAATTTCCCGTCATAGACAACCACACTCTTTATTATCACTTAAGGGATGACGAAAGTGAAAAAAATATGGATATCGATACAGGTATTTATGTTTTATTGTTCATAATTTGCTATCGTGGTTTATCGCAAAGCTGAATTGCCGTAATACTTGACACGGCAATGAAAAGCCTGCCGTATGCCGTATAATCTTTAAAAAAAATCGTGGAATGACGTATATTACGGCAATTGCCATATCGATCGCAACGCTGCCGATCGTGGACCAGCGCCGCCATCGGCGCAGTGAAAAAACGAAGGCCCGTACCGGTTAATGGAAAACCGCCTAAACTGACCGCACTCAAATTATGCTGTCACCGAAACTACAGCGCTGATTTTCAGTGGGCCCGAACGAATAATGACGTATGGACGTATGCGTGCGATATATAATGTAATGTCCTCCTGACCGAATTTCGGCCACGGCGGCCTGCCTCAACGTAGGCTAGCTATCGGCGCAGGATAGGATTATAGTGCCCAAGTGTATGCGCAAGCACAGGTGCACTCTCGTAATCCGATGGGACGGTAAACCGACACGTCCGGGAGAGAGATAAGGCGCCAACGGCTTTACGTGCTTTCCGAGGCACGGCGGGGTGAGACATCGCCAACTTCCTGACTCCGGGCAGCTACTGAGAATTTCTTGACGGAAAAACTCAATAATTGATTTTTTGAACCGACCCGGGATTCGAACCCAGAACCTCATGATCAGCAGTCGCACTACTACAACCACTAGACCAACGAGGCGTGCGATACATAATAGTATTATAAAATCAACTCGTTGATGAGCCGATGGCTCTAATTTGTTTACAAAATAAGAGAATCTTACCGCGGATGCATATCGAAGCAAACGCCTATAAGGTGCACGATATTCGGATGGTTGAACTTGGCCATGATTGCAGCCTCCATCAAGAAGTCGTTCTCCGACTGGCCGGTGGAGAGCTCCGGCAGCGTCTTGACGGCGACCGGCATCTCCACCGAGTCGCCGCTGCGGTGCCGGTACAGCCCCTGGTACACTTCGCCGAACGCTCCCTGCCCTAATGCCCTGGATACATATTAAAAAAGTGAAACGACATTAGATATACATGTCTCACAGCTGGGCACAGGCTTGCTCTTATTTAAAAAAATATTTATGGAGCAAAGTTTGGTTATGAAAGTAAACATCGTAAGAAAAACATGTTTTGGAAATAACATAATATCGAAATTATTCCAACTTTATACGTGGCAGTTATATTATGATTGTAGCACGAATGGAACGGCTCGACCTGGGAAAGACCACGCTCTCACAGAATACCAGCGTAAAATAGCATCTCAATGCTGCTGTGTTTCGTACGGTGAATGTAGAGAACCGGTGACCCATTTCACTGAAAACGAAGCATTTCATTTTAGTTCTCACGTATGATAACGCATCTGAATCTTAATTCGTAATCGAGGATATATGTAGATGTCTATGTGCTACAGCATCCACTTAGCATCAGGTGTACTGTGTGCTCATTTGTCACCCTTATTGTATAAAAAAACTTAATTTGTTTATTTTCGCGTAATGAAATAAAATGACGTGTCCTGCCCACTAAGCAGTTCCCATAGGTGGTTAGGCATTGGAGGGTCTATTTAACCTGAGAATGTCTCGTTTATAAATGAAACTCATATCGTATTATCGAGGGTGTTATATCGTTCCTATTGTGTAGGTGTTGGGAGTTGTAGTGGCGGGGATAGTGCACGCATTTGAGGGAGGGTGGGAGGTCTTCAAAACACATAATTTTATTTAATTACGCGGAAATAAGCAAATTAAGTTCTAACAACTTTAATATATTGGATTTCCTCAAAGTAATGCCTCATTATATTATATATTATCACATATCACATTCGCAGCTCCAAGAGATTCATGTCGAAGGTTGTTCCCCACATATAACTTACTAACTGTAACGAGCATGTACACTTTTGAATTATGCCGATTTGTTAGGAAAAATCCTCATTATTTCCAGCGATTTGAAGATAGACCCAGTCGCTACGGCACACGCCGAGGTTATAATCTGGTTGCTCCTGCCACACATCTCACATTATATAAAAATGGTCCCTACTACATGGCTATAAGGTTTACAATCATTTACCTACTACAATAAAAGCCCTCCAGTGTCGTAAATTTGAAATAGTACTCAAGAAAATGCTTATTGTATAAACATATTACAGTTTGAATGAAATTTTAATGATAAATTATAAATCAATTTTAATTATTTGACAGTTTTCTTTATTTCTATTTACATATTTGACATTGTTAGTATTTTTCAACAAAATTTTTAAACTTTATTTAGATAATATAAATGACGAATGATCAGTTGACAATATTTAATGAAATTTAATTTTTAAAATAAATGTGTAAGTATTATTGAGTCTGACATTTTATAATATAATTTATATATTGCGTACTATAAATACTGTAATTTGAATGAAATGAAAATGAATTCTATATTAATTAAAATTTAAACTCTGTTTTAATATGCTACGCCCGTACAGGCTGTCACATGTTCTGTAAATATATTGTTCCAACTTTATACTTTGTGACATGCAATAAAGAATTATGAATTATGAATTATTAACATAATATTTCGAAGAAAGCGTCGACCTTTGCACATATATGTTACGCAGCACTATTTTACTGTTTGCGGTCTAGGATTCCGTGCGAGTGTGTTCCTTCCCCGGTCAAGCAGACTCATTCACGTGGCTCTACCACGTTAAATTTGTTACCACGCAATCAATAAAATTACAAAGATAGCAGTGAACGAGCGATCGAAACGGTTAATGAGTAAAAAGGAACACATTCTACACTTAGACGGAGTAGTGAAAAAAAATTCTTCGTCTCGGAATAACGATTCATAGAAGGATTAGTTATATCAATAGGAAAACAACGGCATAAAAGACTTACTTAACAAGCTTCAAGCTCTCCCGAGAAACTTTCGGTAAATCCCTAACATCAATACCCTGAGGAAGGAAGTTTTCGCTGCCGTAGTACGGGTTGAAAGCCATAGACAAAGGATTCTCGTTCCTGCCCGAAGGATTCCTTAGACGGTGCAGTTGAACTTCTTGCTCGAGAAGACGCTTCTGGTTGAGTTCTTCTTCCTTCTTTCGCTGATATTTGTTATCTGTTACAATTAATAATTTAATAAAAAAAAATTTAACAGCCCAAGGGTACGGTCGGAAATAGAACCCAGTATACTGGCCAAAGCAAATGACATCATAAATCTACGCCATACTGGTGATTCGTTATATTGAATATGGTGGAATATGGCGTCAGTTAATGATGTCACTTATTATTACTATACTGGGAACATTTCGGAACATACCCCATAAAAGTCATTGGTCCCAATTAGAGCTAATTATTTACCTCTCACCAGAAGTCGCTGGTGAAGTAATTTGTTATATCTGATAAGAAAAGATGTGTTTTAAATAAAAGTTTTTCGACTTCTGACTTAACCTATACACTCAAAACAATACCTCAGTGGTTATTCCATATTTTATAACTCTATTTTTAATTCTTTTACTTTTAGGGATATCCGTAGTTAGGTTTATTCGTTATTATTTAATAAATATAAAATGTAACTAATATTTCAGAAATAAATATATAACTTGAAACATAACCTGCAAATATTTCACCTCATTCAAAAGTGGTGCCGTATGGTGGCAGAAACAGTTGAGGGTATCCTCATTACGGAAGAATTTGTCCTATCAATACAAGTGGCAAGCAGACTAGTGATGAATACCAGACGATTTGCAACGTTGTAGAGCCACGCTGCATTTATATTATACAGGCTGTTAGTGTAAACACCGTTATCCTTAAAACCAGTGGTTTGGTTTCACTCATAGAACGTAAATTCAATGAGTTTAAAAGAGAACGCTATTTTCTTTCATAAAATTTAAAAAGATTCTGTCCGACACCGTCCGTAAATTCATGGATACCCTATGCGCCCGAGTGACGTAATCACTGTAAAGATAACCACTCGCGTTAGCTACCTACACTACATTACAATAAAAACACAAACTGTGTACCTAACACATAACCTGTGATGTAACTTTTCCTTCATACCTTCATCCTGGCTTAGGACAGGCAAAAATTGAGGAGTCAAGGAAAAATTGAGATTTTACTAAACAAAATGTTATTTTTCATTGAATTTACGTTCTATAAGTGAAACCAAACCACTGGTTTCAAGGATAACGGTGTTTGCACTAACACCCTGTAGTTGTAGCACGAACGGGTCAGCTCGACCAGGGAAGGACCACGCTCTCACAGAATACCAGCGTCAAATAGCAGCTTAACGCTGCTGTGTTTCGTTTGGTGAGTGTAGAGAACCGGAGGCCCTTTTTAAACGAGGCATTCCATCTTAGTCCTCACGGGTGACAATGCATCTGCATTTTTATTCGTTATCGAGGATAGATGTAGATGTCTATGGGTCACAGCAACCGCTTACCATCAGGCAGACTGTGTGTTCGTTTATCATCCTTATATTATAAAAAAATTGATGCTGTACCACTTCAAGGAACTTACGCGGAATATATCAGTAGCGTATTTTCTTAACTTCTATAGTTTGCCTCTCCATAAATTAACGAAAAAGAAACATCAAGAATAAGCGATGGTGCTTTAAATATTAATAACTTTTGTATCCACAAATTGGTGGTCATATTCTACAAAATCCTTATTTTTTATTATACAAGCACACATTCCACCTAATGGTAATTGGATGTTGTGACCCATAGACAGTAGCGTTTTCTTCCTTGAGGACTAAGTGGAATCCCCCGTTTCTATTAAAAGGGTCTCCGGTTACACTCAGCGTAAGAAATATGGCAGCATTAAGCGGCTATTTTACGATGGTATTCCGTGAGAGCGTTATGTTACCCCGGTCGAGCCGACCCATTTATGCCACAACCATAATATAACTGAAGCGTGGTTCTACTACGTAAAAATATTCTATAAAATTTCATCAATGACACCTTAAATAACGCCACATTAACAGCTCCTGTCCAGACGAAGTCAGTGCTTGTCCCTAATATTTAATAAAAAGTGGTCTATTGTCAAAGTGTTTCCTTAAATTGTCATGATACAGTAAAACTTGGAAAAGTGCGGGTAGAATAAGAATTAGCAAACAAAACGGTACACAAAATAAATAGTCTCAGTAAAAGAGGTAAAATACACTCGCTGTCTATTATGGAGGTAATTATGATGATTAAATTATAATAAATAATCCCAGATATAGAGGTTTGTTTCGTTCCACTAATATAGGTAACTCAGTGCTAAAGTGGCGGATCTAAGCATGAGTTCCAGCTATGGAGGTTTCTCACTTATTTAACTTATTAATTATATTATTGGCAAAACGCGTACATCTTAATGTACAATAATTGTATTAATAATTATGTAAGTATAAATAAACGTAACATTCATTATGAATTTAGCTAACCACACTAATGCCCAAACACTAAAACGTTGCTTAATTTTAGGATGCCGTTATGTTTCGTGCTGTCTCTATCACTTTAAGTCAAAGGGACTGTGACAGCACGAGTCTTTACGACATCTTAAAATTGAGTAGCATTAAGTGATTAAGTGTTTCGCCATTAATAATATATTTTAAAAAATTAAACGGCGACATAAAGCAGTAATAATAAGTAATGTAAAGAATCCTCCGGATAAACCATACAGATCCCTTGTTAAAACTCTACTTAACTTCTCCGTTCATAATTCTGGTTTTTTTCCATAGACGTAATAAAACATATAGACTTGAAATGTTTGACTATAGCATTGATTTATATATTACACTAGATTAGTAATTACCGCGCGAAAGCGTTACTACTACATATATGGCCACAGCCATATGCCTAGCTAACGTCAGTTCAGTGTTCAATGTGACGCCGACAGAGTTGAGCCGCGACAAAAAATGGGTAAATGCGTAATGAAAGAATGCGATTCAAGGTCACAGAAATATTAAATCAAGTGGAATCACTTTCAAAACATAATGTTTAGTTCTTGTTTTGATATAAACGTAAAGAACCTCAAATAATTAAATAAAATTATCGAATATTGCGATTTAGGTTAAATGTTGCCACTTTTCCGCCTTTTATTATCCCACATTAACGGGAGACTATATAATTAATGGAGTAAGTTAATTTTTTTACCTCTGATTTTAAATATTTTGGAAATTATAATATAAACTATGTTTTAACTTTCATACAAAATAATTAATTATTCTTATTTAAGTTTTTTCATGAATGCTCTATTAAATATATTTTATTACCTATTTTATATTCATAATTTTATATTGATTACAAATTAATTTTTATATAAATGTTATATTTTATATTCATTATATTTTATTGCCTATTTTATATTGTTTGATTTATTAGCACAATAAAAATACTTATAAAATATGTTTTATTTCATCAGTTACCTATGTTAACTTCTATTTACCTGATAAGAAAATATACTTTTTTTAAATAAAAAAAATTAACTGCAGCTTAAAAAAACTTTTATTATTTTATATATTTATTTTGGGTTAAATTTCATATAGTAAGCCACACCAACCTGACATTGCGTGTTTGGTGTGTCTATCTTTATCTAATCTTAGCAACGGTATTGTTTTCGCATCTTGTGTAAGTGAGACAGATATATGTTTATTTAAAACGTTTTCTTTTAACCTTCTTAATATCGCATGAAAACACAATGTATCTCATAAGTAATACATATTATTTTAAACTGGATTGCTTAGTGCGATTGCCAAGTCAATCTATTTATTTAAAACATAAAAGATTTTTAATATCGATATGGTCACAATAAGATGTTGTTATGTTGGCTTATGTAATAACTTAAGACAGAAGGATCCTTAAGTAGGGACTGAATAAATTAACTGACTTGGTATTACATGGATCTCACAATATTTTACGATAGAAGAACTGAGTTGCGAGACTTTGTTTTTCTTACAAGTTATGTTTTTGATGGCATCTCATTTCTTTTTGCAGATAGTCCACTTTTTTTCCTTCCGGTACCTTCTACTTCTTGATTACCAACGTAGTACTTATCTACACCTTTTATTCCATTATGTTATACATACAACAGGTATACTGATTCATTCACTGCAAATGTAACTTTGTAATCCTATATATTTATATGCGATTGCACAGTTATTTATGCAGTTAGTGTATCTAGTAAACTGGACCGAAATTGAAAAACATTTTAGTTTTTTCTTGATTAATACACTAAACACTAATTGTTTTCTAAGTTTGAAGTTTCTATGTCTGCTAGAAGTGCCTTAGAGTTTTGATGATCGGTCAGTCAGTGAGTGACTGACTAAATTAAGAAATTTTGACTAATTATAATTCCTAAACTACTGGTTCAAGATTGAATGAAACATACCGTGTCTATGAAATGCCTTCCTGTTTATTGAAAATTTGAAAATTCAGGCTTCTAGTTTCATCCACAACGAAGTTATAGAGGGGTTGAAAATGGCCTGAACTGCTTCGAGAAAAGGATGGTACTGCCGTGCCTCGTTTTTGTTTGACTTGGCGGAGATTTATATGGTTGAAAAATAAATGTTACACTTCACAATCATCTGCATGTTAAAAATGGTAGGTGTAGGAAACTTAACATTAAAAATAATAATTACTAGCTTCTGGCTGTGACTTAGCGAGAAAGGACAATGTCCAAAATCGTCCTGTGTAATAAAAAACATCAGATATACACGATAATTAATTATGTATTTTATTATATTTGTTGCAAATACTTTTATAACACGGACTAGCTGCATGCCAAAACGAAAACATTACAAAAGTATTCTATTCGACTTATAACATTAATCGCCGCCATCTTCGCCAAACGTCATGTGGTATATAAAATTACTAGCGATTGGGCGTCCAATCGCTTATAATCGATGTTTTGAATTTTTAATAAACAGTTGCATATTTTTTCATGTTTTGAATTTATTTCGAATAAAGTGCAAATAAAAAACTATAATAAAAACAATAAACCACCATTTCTTTTTGTTATTCCCTAAAAGTGTAATTTAAAAAACCTACTCTACCTAATGAATGAGGTCAAACTCGAAAATAAATAGGTAGTTAGAATAACGCTGAATTGAACAAAACCTAATTATTTTATCATGATCAGGTTTTCTAATGATGGTTTAGAAAAGCGTGTGGCTTACTTCTATCTAAACGATCACTTACGAGTTTATGATAATTATAGTCAAGCAAATCTAAGAAATACCTTTTGACGTTTCACATTAATCATTCAGCAATATCTTTGCACAAGCGTACTCACAAGATTTAAAATAATCATTTACGTAAATCCGAAGAATTATAAAATTGTCTATATTTCATTACAACGTGTATAGTTTTTTATAAATAATTTTAATATGAATCTTTCAAACAAAGCAAGATATTAAAAAATAACCAGTATCAAATTTTTGTACTTGACGTCGTTTCAATAATATGTCGCTATGTACATTACCGTAGTGCTTGGATGATTAAAATTCATTGTTATGCGAATAATCGGCAAAAATATTCTAATAATCGGTAAAAATATTGAAATAATCGAAAAATTAATTTTTTAACGTATAATTTAATTTGTTTAATTTAATTTTTCTTTTTATAATTCCTTAAATTACATGAATCACGAATAAAACAATTTTTTTTTAATTTTCATCGTAAATTTGTGTAGGCAAAAAATCATATATAAGGCCGCGATATAAAAACCACTACGTAATTTCAATATCCCGCCTTTTCGGGAGCTTACTGTAAATAATTTTTTGATTTTGTGTTTGTCTTCTTATTCTGTGACTCGGCTTTTACTTTTTGGACTGTTTCTTCAATATTCGTTGAAGCATGTGCCGATTTCACGGATGTCAGGGCAAACAATGTATGGGCGCTGAGCAATGTCCTTTATTGTTCCCCCGACTCATATCCCGCCGCATCGCATTGCCTGCTCGCGCTATCAATTCGTTTTCGCTTTTTTTTTCAGACTTTTTTTGTTTTTGATTAGCTTCTAAGTGTCATAGCGTGGTGTTTTATAGGCTAGGCTATAGCATTTCTCAAGAACTGAGCTATCAAATCAAAAATGTTTTTTTCAAATACGACTGGTAGTTCTATAGATTACCCCTTGCATACCAACAATTTTTATCTCTTTATAACATCAGATGATTAGTTCTGCCAATGTAGTCCGTAAAATTCATATTTTCATAAGTCTTTTTGCAAATTGTAGTTTTGTATTGGATCGTATGTTGATCATAATGTGATACACGACAAAAGCTAAACTAAACTATTAATAAAATAAAATAATAAAATTATATTTCATTAAAAATACCATTTATGGGCCATTGACGGAACCACCATAAAAATATGTTCTACGTTTTAGACGTGAAAAATAACGAACTTTTAAAACAACTTAGATGAAAGGCATAAATAAGTTAGAAAACTTGGGGTATTTTTACCCACAGATAGTGTGCCGTGTGTCCATGGCTCCGTGGCCATATGAAAACATTCTCACAATCTTTTGTCGATGTTATTATTACAGAAATATCGATATGGGCTGCCCTATTAACCGCCATTTTATCATCTCAGTAAAGTGAACCGTTTTCTTGTAGGTATGCCAGGTCCATATGTTTTACATACGTCAATGGTTTTTTCCTACGCCTCTTCTGTCCACGCGGTTATGTTATGGAACTCTCTACCGCCAAGATAAGAGGTTCCCAAACTTTACTGGTATTTAAGAAACGTATTATAGATATTTTATTTGCATCCTGTTAATTAATATGTACTGGATGACCTTTTCTACCATCTGGAACAAAATAGGGTGTAACATGTGAACAGAGTAGAAACCTATGGCACTGATATTTTACAAAAAATAAAAACATAAATGTTGAATTTACGTTTGAATTTTTTTAACAATTACTTTGCCCTTTGTCCTTGAGCTTGTGACCCTGTGAAGTGACAAGGTCAAAGATGCCTACTAAATTTATTGTTTTATTGCCGTTCGTAAAGTAGGGTGGATATGATTTGAATTTCCATAGATTTTTGTTTTTATTTTTTGTAAAATATCAGTGCCATTAGCTTCTATTCCATTCACATGTTACAGCCAGTTTTTTATACGGTAAAAGGTCATTCACTTCATAGTAGCACATATATTAGTATTAGTCCATAATATATACATGTTACTATCGTATATGTTGTTATTATATATTGTACCTATTATTTAATAATATTTAGGTAACATCATGTATAATGTACGCATGTAGCGTGCGTCTTTTAACTAAAATAAAACATTTTCCTTTAGAAGGTAGACCAATACTGGAAGATATTTCGGCAAATTATGGAATAAATAGAACCCTTGTACGAACTCACTATATGACTGTTTCTGTATCTAGTTGTGTGTACATTAATAAATAAATAAATAGAATCTCCACAAAATAACCTCAAACTAAGCAACCGATCGTTATGTGTAAAAATCACAAAAGTAGACTTACAAAAATGTAGAGCGATGCACACCACGAACAATATGCAGCAGCAAATAACAGCTGCGCCGAAGCACAGCAGCACCCAAGAATAAGACTGCTTTTCCACTGCGAATGACGCCGTTATCATTACTAATACTGTTAAAAACCTCACGTAAGCTTATAATATTTACTTGGCTATTTAGCTTAATTATTAGTTGGGTTGTTCCGTTTATACATCCTAAGACGTAAGACACCCTAAGAGAAGAGGTAAAGTGGATACTCGGAAACGCGTGTTCGTTTATCCATCCTTGGCGGTAGATAATCGGAATTTACTTCTTGATTTTTGTTCCGCCTTTCCACCCCAAGTATAGTTCAACAGAAAACATATTCATACTTTATGTGTACTTTATACATATTATTAATTTTAATGATCACAAACTTAAACAAAAATCATATTACCTATTATATGCATTTAAACCAAATTCAACTTCCTTGTTTTAAATAATAATATGTAATTTATAAATTCTACAATATTTCCACGAAATGACCAACACTAATTTCTTTATTGAGTAGACTTAATATCGTATATTCTGTATAAATTCGTCTCTCAATAAAATACATTTTAAAATTTGTTAAGTACCGTACTATTTCCAATACTGTGTTTGTATAATCAACAATATATTTGTTTAATTTAAATATCTACTCAATATAATATATTTACGGTATTAACATCAATGGCGAGTTCATCACTCACCTTCGATTTGCCGACGATATAGTCCTTATGGCAGAATCGCTGGAGGACCTAAGTACTATGCTCAATGACCTCAATGGTGTCTTCCAACGGATAGGTCTTAAGATGAACATGGACAAAACAAAGATCATGTTTAATGTCCATGTCACACCTATGCCGGTAGTTGTTGGGAGCACTATGCTCGAAGTTGTTGACGAGTACGTTTACCTGGGACAAATAGTCCGGCTAGGTACAACTTCGACCGAGAGGTCAATCGACGGATTAAACTCGGCTGGGCAGCGTTCGGGAAATTACGACACATCTTCTCGTCAGGTATACCTCAGTCTCTGAAAACTAGATTGTACAACCAGTGCGTGTTACCAGTGATGACTTACGGATCAAAGACGTGGTCCTTCACTGCTCGCCGTATGAGGACGCTCAAGGTCGCTCAGCGAGCTGTGAAGAGGGCTATGCTCGGAGTTTCTCTGCGTGATACTCAGAAAAGAGGATATCCGCAGTAAAACCAGAGTGACCGACATAGCCCAACGGATTAGTAAGCTGAAGTGGCAATGGGCCGGCCATATAGCTCGAAGAACCGATAACCGATGGGGAAGAAAGGTTCTCGAGTGGCAGCCTCGTACCGGTAGGCGTAGTGTATGGCGACCCCCCACTAGATGGAGTGACGACCTGGTAAGATATGCAGGAAGTCGATGGATGCAGGTGGCTCAGGACCGTGCTTTGTGGCATTACTTGGGGGAGGCCTATGTTCAGCAGTGGACTTGTGAAGGGCTGTAATGATGATGTGGATGATGATGATAATATATTTAAAACGAATTGCAGTAAAACATTTCTTTCATCATAAAATATATCCAAAACGACTAAATTATGTCACATGAAAAGATATGTAATTGAACGATTAAAAGTATTTCAGTTTTAACCTTTAAGCAAGAAGTACTCGTATTGCGTAGTGGTATAAAAGTCTATGACTCGTATTATGTATTTTTATAAGTATGCTAATGTCGAATAACTAATCTTGGGTCAATTTCTATCGTTTTTATAAACGACTGTACACAGCCGAGGGGGAAAATCGGAAGAAAAATAATATACGAATTCCGATTATCCACACCGTCTGTGGTGGACAAACAAACACGCGATTCGGAGTATCCATCCTAGGGTGTATTTCTTAGGGAGGATAAGCCGAATAACCCAAATCATTTTGTTTAAAACTGCACGCGTTGTTGGCAACACCAACACTACATTGTAAATGTAGCTTTAAGGCTGGTATTAATTTTATTTTGTTTATGACTACGATGATGACGTCCAACCGTACGCTACATTTATGTGATATCTCAATACTAAATTTTGACTATATACATTGCAACCAATAGTATATTCGGCCGTATGCCGAATAGCTGAATAGCCGAAATAGGCAAAAGTATTCGGTAATTACTATTTATTTATTTATTTTCTATTTAATACCTATACCTATTATTTTATGATAAACAGTGAACTTGTGAAGAAATTAAGCCTCACGCTTACTGGGTTGATTGACGAGGTCAGTATACCAGACGTGGTGAGCGCTGCTGGGTCACTCCCATCGTAGGAAGAAGTCTGGTTAGTCCATGCAAATTGCAAGTTTCTACTCTCTGTCGCTTGGCTTTGTAATTATATATCTGGTAAATACGTATTAAAACTGAGAACAAGCAAAACCCTGGTAGCTGAAGGGTACGCTCGCTGTAAATTTTACAGTACATGAACAACCAGAGTTCGATTCCCGTCGCGCTGATAACAATGAAATTGTTAATAAGTGCTCATTTATCACGGTGAAGCAAAAAATCTTAAGGAAAACATGTCTGAGAAATTATGTGCATGTACCTGTGTGTATTTATTCCTGGAAATTAGTATTGATACTTGTTGATATTGTATAAAAGTCGAAAAGAAGAAAAAATACAAAAAACGACATTTAAAAATATTTTAAATATCGTTTCTCCTTTAAGTTATATTATTTTTAAATATAACCTTCCTATAATGATTTCTTAAATTTATGTGAACACTACACATTGAATAAAACCGCTGAGACCGATTTACTTTTGGTTCGATTTACGCAGAACGAGCATACAGTATCATGAAGTCTTGCAGTGGTACGCTTGGGTTTGGATTTAATTTAGTTAATTATAGGATCCCAAGCAGATGGCAGCACCCATCCATCTTCTCTATTGCAATTAGGATGTTTTTTTTTAATTTCAATAGCCTCGCGTATCATCCTTGGTAGGAATCGGTGTTCTTTTACGAGGATTTGTAGTTTATCAAATATGAAGTAATGGATCAGACCATTACATCAGATTTGATGTTCTTAACATATAGCTGATGTGAAGCACCGACGTTTCGGGAAGTCTGCAGTCTATGAACATGTTCAAGATCGTCCCCAAAGTAAAAATAAGTTAAATAAACGCGAATGTGATCCGTATAAGTAGCTTTATTCAATGTTTTATTTTATTTATTTAATCTTTATTATTTTACATCTTAATCTAAGTCTACTAGTTGGTAATAGGTGCTAAAATATTGAAATGAATAGACTTATATTGTAAATAAATATACATGCATACATACTAATATACATAAAGAAAATATATATATATATATATATATATAAGTGTTGTGAAATGGAGTTTTTTTTTAACGTGTACTTATTCGATGCTTTTTTTATATAAACGGGCAAGGCGTTCCAGAGAAGTATTGCCTATAATGTTACCTTCCTTTAAATCTCTACGTGGGTAATACAAGTATTTTTTTCTTACTTATGCATTTAGTGGGATCGTCCACGTCCGACATCCAAGTAGCAGGGCAGTAGCAAGTCACCTCGCTTCTATATTCGTTCAGCGCCACACAGCGGTACGCACAGCCGCAATCCTGTTCACAAAGAATTTTGTGCAGTCGCATTATTATAATTATACATATATAATATATGTAATAATTGCCTGCAGACCGAAATTAAGTCAAGACGGTCAATCTCAACAGAGACTAGCTGTCAACGCAGCACAGGATTATACTCGTAGTGTACTGGACGCCACTGGTCAGTTCAACTGATCATTCCAACTGATCAGTTCATACTAAAACTGTTGATATTTTTTAAAAGATTGGATTTTCGATATATCGATAAATAAACTTATATATAAAACTCTGATATTGATATATTTATAATTATAGATATATTGAAAATTCAATATTTAATTAAAAAATTATCAACAGTTTTAGTTTGAACTGATCAGTTGAAATGACCGTGTGTGGCGTCCATAATAGTGTAATCCCGTTTGATGGATGGTTGGACAATCAAACACGACCGGAGAGACACAACTGGGGGTCTCTCCGGTCGTAAACCGTTTGCCCTACAGGTGTATAGTATACGACTATGTGTTTTTGTCTCTGTCCTCCACCTAGTTTAGGTTTTACAGGGCGGCAAAGCTGGTGAGAAAGCTTAAGGTGACCGTACTACCCTCACGTACTTTATACTATTTCACTAGGTGGTAGTATTATGTTTTTGCGTAAAAGTCCGTCCAGGTAGATACCACCTACTTATTTATTTCTAGTGCCAAATAGCAATACTCGCAGGTAGAGCCGGTATAATACAGGCCGTGAGGCATTCCATCTAAGTCTACGTATCTGTGGACTTCTTTGTTTCGGCATTTGTCCATGGACTGCAACAGCCAATTACCATTTTACCATTCTTCGCCTCCAGTACCCACGTTGGAGACATTTTTCTCTCTCTAGACACTCCTTGGTGATCAATTGTCGAACCAAAATACAGATGACTGTAATGCATTGAGACTAGATGCGTTCTTTAGTTTTACGAGTATGCCTTCGTACGTAGTAGTTCTAATATATATATATACATGTATATATGTATATCTACTACAATGTATACGTTGCGTGCGCTCGCGTATGTTGTGTCGCGTGCGTGCGCGTGTGTGCGCGTGTGTGTGTGTGTGTTTGTGTGTGTGTGTCTACTATGACAGACTCGTGTGTGTACTCACATGTATGGCGGGCAGCACGAGCACCTCGCCGGGGCCGGTGCGCGGTGCGGTCTGCACACGGGTGAATCCACGCATGCAGCGCGACGAGTCCACGTACGACCAGCCGCCGCCGCCATGTTGACCCTCGGCCTCGTTCGTGTTCCCGCCTACCACGTCAACATTTATTTTAACTTTCTGATAGAGAGGCATTAGTATTAACCAGATGGAAAATTTTAATTATTTCTGACAATAAACCTGATTTCCATAGAAAAGTGACATTTTGTTGCATACGTAAATTAATTACTGTGGAATGAATAAATAAATGAATTATTGGTTTTCTATCACACAATCAATTTACGTTGCAGATTTCATCCCTCCCACGTCAAATATCAATTAAATTTGATTGAAGTATTGAAAAAGCCTGATGTATCCAAAATTCTATTCTGAAAAGAGCCCAACAGTCCTGACATATAATACACTAGATACAGTTATCAATTGTACCATTTTAATCTACCTTAAACACATAATATCGTTTTTGGGTACGTAGAACTTCATGATTCTTTTTGTAATATCCTTAATGACGCAAATTTTTACTTTTTACTTTTTACTTTCTTCGGAAAAATTGTACAATTTTCATAGTACGAGTAACGTACCAGTTGTCAAAAGAATTCCTAGAGGTGCGAGGATGCATCTTGCCAAATCATTGCCATGCACCATTAATTTATATATTACACTAGATCAGTAATAACCGCGCCAAAGCGTTGCCACTGCACATATGGCCACAGCCATATGCCTAAGACATCAGTTCAGTGTTCAATGTGACGCCGACAGAGTTGAGCCGCGACAAAAAATAGGTAAATGCGTAGTGAAAGAATGCTATTCAAGGTCACAAAAACGTATAAATCAAGCGGAATCACTTTCAACACATAATTTTTAGTTTTTGTTTTCATATAAACGTAAAAACCTCAAATAAATTGCCATTTAGGTTCAATGTTGCCACTTTTCCGCATTTTTGATTATCCTACATTAATGGGAGACTATAATTAATGGAGTAAGTTAATTTGTTACCTCTCATTTTAAATATTTTGGAAATTGTAATAAAAACTACGTTTTAACTTTCATACAAAATAATTAATTATTCTTATTTTAGTTTATTCATGAATTATCTATTAAATATATTTTATTACCTATTTTACATTAATAATTTTATATTAATTATAATTTCATATAAATTTTATATTTATTATATTTTATTAGATACCTATTTTATATTTTTTGATTTATTAGTACAATAAAATATATATAAAATATGTTTTATTTCATCATTATGTTTACTTTTATTCATCTTTCAGCTTTGTAGGATACAATTTATGAACATTTTTTCTAAGGGGACGCAATAAAGATTTTAAAATAAAATATACTTTTTAAATATAAAAACACTTAACTACAGCTTAAAAAAACTCATTTTTATTGCGTATTTTAGGTAAAATTTCACCACACCAACCCGCCATTGCATGTTTGTGTCTATCTTTACCTAATCTTAGCGACGCTATTATTTTCGCAACTTGTGTAAGTGAGATAGATATATGTTTATTTAAAATCCTATTATACAATTAGCAATTCTATATATATATATATATATATATATATATATATATATATATATATATATATATATATATATATATATAAATATAAAAACGTTTTTTCCGTTCGGAATAACAAGGATACCAACCATTAAGTACAGATATTCTATTGCTATATCTAGCCAAGAAGAAAACATATTGGGGCCGCTACAGGATGCATCCTCTTATTAACCCAAGACTACAAGATAGTCAGTATTATGTGAAAAGAGCCAAATTACGGGCCTATCAAGATTTTTTTTAAATACTATCGGGTCAATAAACTCTTTCGACAAATTATTTAATTTCTTACATCATTTCTTAATGATGACCTAGAGGGAACAGTAACAGGGAAAAATCTTGTTGAGCGTAAAGTTTATGGTGCTTAAGGGGATAGAGTAAGTCAGCTCAAATTCTAATTTCGTCCCCACTTGCCCGCGCATCGTCTATGCTATGTACCGACATGTTTGTAATCACTAATACTGTAAGTAGAAAGGTCGTTAGACACTTATTTCATTAGGTTTATCATATTTATGCCTGTTTCTTAAAGCCAAGCCAGTCGCTTCTTATTTTTATTACGGTTATTTCCCATTTTAATTTTAACGTCGTCCTGTTGCGTAATGTATATTCTGATCGTAAGCGACACAACCTCCCCGTTCAAAGGCCGAAGCGAAGTGACCGTGAGGCAGGAATCACGCTTCAAAAGGCCGATAGTTTAGGTAATTTCTTTTTACAGTTACAATAATGGTATTTTAAAAAAAGTAAATAACATAAGCACTGCTTTATAGTTAGTTCAGTTAGTATGCAAAGTTTCATGATCTTATTTAAAGTATTTTATGATTAACAGCGGTTTATTGTTTATTTTGGAAGTAACTTTGGATTTTTTTCATTGAGTTATACAACACTAGAGGAGCAAACCACATTACCGCGCGTCGAAAAATGTGTAACCACTATCCAAACGCGACGACGTAGCTTTGAAACTAATAACAATTTTAAATAAACATATATCTATCTCACTTACACAAGTTACGTAAACAATATCGTCGCTAAAATTAGATAAAGATAGACACACATAGAAGCAATGGCTGGTTGGTGTGGCTTACTATATAAAATTTTTCCTAAAATACGCAATAAAATTGAGTTTTCTTTTTAATCTTCAGTTAATTGTTTTTATATTAAGAAAGTATATTTTATTTTAAAATCTTTATTGCGTCCCCTTAGAAAAAAAGAATACAAAGCTTATCAGATGAGTTAGAAGTACATAATGATGAAATAAAACATATTTTTATAAATATTTTTTACTGTACTAATAAATCAAGTAATATAAAATAGGTAGTGAAATATAATTAATATAAAATTTATATGAAATTTTAATTAATATAAAATTATTAATATAAGATATAAGGTAGTAAAATATATTTAATAGATAATTCATGAATAAAATAAAATAAGAATAATTATTTTGTATAAAGGTTGAAACATAGTTTTTATTTTTAAGCAATCAATTTTACTTGTTTATTTTAAAACAAAATTAACTTATTCCATAAATTATACAGTCTCCCATTAATGTGGAAAAATCACAAAGGCGGAAAAGTGGCAACATTGAACCTAAATTGCAATATTCGATATTTTATTTAATTTTTTAGTGTTTTAAACGTTAATATGAATATATAAATTAAAACTTACGTATGGAAAGTGATTCCGCTTGATTTATTATGTTTTTGTGACCTTGAAACGCATTCTTTCACTACGCATTTACCCATTTTTTGTTGTGAATCGTTCGGCTTAACTCGGACGGCGTCACCTTGAACACTGAACCGACGTTCGCTGAGTATAAGGCTGTGGCCTTATGTGAAGTGACAACGCTTTGGCGCGGAAATTACTTATCTAGTGTAACATATAAATCAATGATTTTTTTCTATCGAGAAAATTTTACGAAATCGTGTTTTCGTCTAACATAATCCTTCACATTAATCCTCAACTTTACCATATATTTATTTCAAAATTAATGCTGCAATATTTTCGGCATAACGAAGGATCTTGCTAAGGCATTTGAGATTATATTTCCCCTTAAGTCTTATAATGGAAATGACGAATCCATGACTTTTTCTGCCTCCAGGGTGGCGTCATTTAAAAATAAAGTGTTGTAATATTTGACAGATTTGATAGCAGGGAAGTTAACTAGTTCGAAAAAAGGTAAAGGGTAATGTTTGTTTTTGTACTATTAGTTATATTTTATATTAATTAGATTAAAAATAAATAAACCAAACAACTGAGGCATTGTTTTGTATATTAATATAATACTTTAGACACTGAGAAATTTTTATTTGAAACAATCTTCTCAAATAAAAGACATTGTGTGACTAACTGATAAAAAAAGAAAATTGACAAAAAACTTCTGCAGTTCCTCTGAACTGAGCTGCTTCTATCCTGCACAATTAATATTTTTCACCCATTTGAGTCCTATATCAGTCTTTGGAAAACTATGTATGTAATATGAAATTAATACGCTTGCTTTGCCTATGCGGGAAACAACCAGTATTCTTCATGATAAAAATATAATCCTCCATGCACTAGATCACCCATTCGCTTCGGTTGTGCGACACACACCGAGTGCGTTCCGTACGGAATTCAAGAATGTGGGTTGCGAGTTATACAAAATCTACGTAAGACTGGCGTTCGGAGCGGCATCTTTCCGCGCGGGATTAAAAAATCTCTAATCGTAGAAAATTCCGTATGGAAAATTACCGTACGTGTATCCTTGAATTTATATGGACTGGCTGCGTTCGGAATCCCAAATTGGAATTCTGTATGTTTGTGGCTGGTCTCACTGAATAATTTTTATTTCCAACACGACGGACTTTAAGGACACTTGTGGTAGAAAATTATCAAATTCAGTAAATCATTTGCTGTTAAATATGTTTGTTTTATATTTCATTACATTTGAAGGTTTCACATTTACCGCGTGTGAACTACACACGTACTTTTTTAATGTTGACGGTTCTAAGCCCGTTTAAGTATGAATGGAAAATTGGAATCATAATTCACGTCGTGTAGTTATCTGCTGAGCTTTTCATTAAGGAAGTAAATAGTAAGCAAAAGTTTCGTGCATTACTCGTACTCACACGAGCGCGCGTGCCCTCTAGTTGTCCATTCAATTAAAATATTGTCAAATAAATGTTTTAAAAACTGCATATCAGTGTGAAAAAAAGTGTATATCAGTATTTACATTTTGAACATAATTATTAAATTTAGCTAGTCTTTGCATAATAATCCTGTATAGTAGACATTTTTCTGTCTATGGGATGAAGCAAGTGCTCAAATAGTGCTAAAATTTTTGACATCTTACAATATCGACTTTAAATCTATTGAATTAAAGCTACACTCAAAATTTGAAAAGAGACTTCGCAATATGACGCCATTGTTGATGATGTAGGCCGCTGGTGTCGTCTGGGAGAAAAATATACTAAAAAAAATTTGGTGAGCGCGTGTACATCCGCGGGGAGGGAGACATAGGTGTCACCTCGTATGATGTTCTAGTGCAACTAACTCGAAACGCGGGATCATGTACTCAGCGGTGCAACACCGTTGTTGCAAATATACCTTCCCCTACTGATAAAAATCGCGGTAAGTGCCACCGTCCCCGTATGCACACGTACTTATTTATTATAGAAAAACAGCAAGTACATAAGGTAAGTAACAATGTTTTATGAGTATATATTTTACATATTTTATTTTTTATTGATTAATATTATTTATATTTCAGGTGTTCGAGAAGCAACGTGAGCGTCGTCAACATCCTCCCCCCAAGTGTCGGTTCGCCGACACTCATCATCAAGCTGGAGAAAGGCCACGCGAGCAGCTGATCGCTTCATCACTCCTGACTTAGTCCTAACGTCAACTACTCTGACTCTGCCGTCTGAACCTGGATAAACTTTTTCAATAATACCTATTGGCCAACAGTTTCGAAATAATGATGGATCGACTACTACAACAAGATCTCCTACTTTTAATTGCGGACCTTCCCTATCCCATTTACGACGAGGAATTAGCTCTGGCAAAAACTCTTTTACCCATCTGCTCCAAAATAAGTCTGTCAACCGTTGGGCAATACGCCACTGTCGTCTAACATACATGTCGCCATCATCAAAGACCCCAGGTACAGGTAAGTTCGACGAAGATCCTAGTAAAAAATGATTTGGAGTTAATGCCTCTTTACTTTGAGGGTCCACCGAAACATGGGTAAGCGGTCTACTATTAATTATATTTTCGACTTCAGCGAGAAGCGTTAATAAAACTTCTTCTCGTGGAGCCCTCTCTCTAAGAACGACTTTCAGTGCCGTTTTCACACTTCTAATCAGACGCTCCCAAGCTCCCCCCATATGAGGACTGGCTGGTGGTATAAACTGCCAGGAAACTCCTTTGTTTAATGCTTCGGCTATAACTTGCTGCTGCTTAATTTCTTCAAAAGATTTTCGAAGTTCAGCATCAGCACCTCGCATGTTAGTTCCGTTGTCAGATATGACAGTATGAGGCCACCCACGGCGTGCAGCCATCCTCCTAAGTGCCATTATAAGTGAGTCTGCGGTAAGCGTCGATACTATTTCAATATGAACAGCTCGTATTGTTAAACATGTAAAAAGAACACCATATCTTTTGGGTCTCTGCCTGCCCACAGTTACTTCGATCGGACCGAATAAGTCTACACCACAAACGGTAAAAGGTCTTTGATGATGAACCAATCTTTGAGATGGCAAGTCCCCGAGGCGAGGCGGTCTTGGTGCTGCTTTTCGTATTCGGCATACTAAACACTGTGAAGCTACGGAGCGAACTGTAGGTCTCAGATTTACAACCCAATATTTTTGTCGTAGCTCGTTTATTACAAGTTCATTATACGAATGAGCCGCACGTACGTGGAAGTCCAAAACCACCAGCCTTGCTATGCGATGTTTACCATCCAGAATCACCGGGTTTTTCATAGTTTCAGTGACGTTTGCAGCCGCGTTTATACGCCCTCCTACACGCAATAAGCCGTCTTTATCTAAAAATGGTGTCAATGAACGTAAACGACTATCACGATTAATTTCTTTATTTTGTTTCAGCAAATCAATTTCAGTCTGAAATGATTGTGATTGTGAATAGCGTAACAAAAGTACTTCGGCTCTATTCATTAACAAATTATTAATACGCCGAGTACCGGTTTTTCTACATTTTTCTATAAATAATAGTACAGATGCGGTGCAGCGAAGCAAGCGCAGCCACACGGAGAAACGGTTTGGATCCGGAATAGGTAAATCATAAATACTATTACAATTCTCCTTTGGTGATTTTATTACTACATATATTTTATCTAACAGCTCATTGTTGCTCTTTTCGTTATTTTCAGGCTCTCGGGGCCAATACTTTTCTTCCGTGTACAGAAAAGATGGACCCGTTAACCAAGAGGAGTCCTTGTTGAAGTCGTAATCATTATTTTTTGTAGCTAAATCCGCTATATTTAAATTTGTCGGCACATAATGCCACTCATCAATTTTACTTAACTCATCAATTTCACCTAACCTATTTGCAATAAAAACTTTGTAATTTCTATGCTCGTTACGTATCCAATAAATAACAATCATTGAATCAGTCCAATAAAAAACACGTGACGGTTTAATTCTATGCTCCTTTTTTATAGTCTCTGCCAAGCGACATGCTAATAGCGCGCCTTGAAGTTCGAGTTTAGGCATAGTTAACGGTTTTAACGGCGCAACGCGACTTTTACTCGCAATGAATGACACCTGCACGCCGTTGCTGTCTTGTTTACGCCAATAAGCAACACATGCGTATGCGCATGGAGATGCATCACAAAAAATATGCAATTGCAACGACGTCTCATCGTCGTTTACGGTGTGGCCGCTCTTCTCATTCACACCGACAGAATCGTTGCTATAGAAATACCACCGCGGGATTCGAACGTAACTCATTTCTTGTAACTGCGAAATCCAATCTTTAAATAAAACAAATAAACTATCTGTTATTTCCTGATCCCACTTTATACCTACATTCCATATTTCGCGCATTAAAATTTTGGATTTTATCGTAAAAGGTGCTAAAAAACCATGAATATCATATACAAACATTATAATACGAAGAACTTCACGCTTAGTCGGTTTTCGTGATAGTTGTAAAATATCACTCGGTATACGCTTTAACGAAAGATCGAACCCGAACATATCACTCGCGGGAAACCACAAAAGCCCAAGCGTTCGTTCCGGCTGGGATTCAACATTAAACCGTATCGCCATGTCATTTAAAGTCTCTTTTGGCATATCATTAAGAACATCTGACTTGTTACTTAACCAGTTACGCATCACAAAACCACCTTGCTGATTAATATATGAAACATCTTTTATCATTTTTGTAGCAGTAGCGACGTCTGGTAAACTATCGATAAAATCGTCCATATATTGATTTTTCCTAATTGCATTAACTGCATCCGGCATTTTATTCTGAAAGCGCAATGTGTTTTTATTTTGGTTAATATATTGTGCTATAAATGGGGAGCAGTTAGCGCCAAAAATTAATGACGTCATAACATATTTCTTAACAGAATGTTGTATAGGTAATTTTGAACCTTTGTTACTACTTCCGAAGCCTAATTGTTCATTTTCATTGCTTAAATAGATATCTTTCCACAAAAAACGCAAAGAATTAACATCTTCTTTTCGTACATTAATCCTTAAAAACATATCTTTTATGTCCCCTATGATACCTACGCGGTTTTCTCTAAATCGTAACATTATTCCTAATAACGATTGTAACAAATCAGGGCCTTGTAAAAGAAAATCATTTAAAGAATAACCGTTCGACTTTGCTGCCGCTTCATAAACTAAACGCAGTTTTTTCTTATTTGGATTATCTACACCAAAGTGCGTCAAATACCATATTATACGTTTATTAGAGTTTTCGTCGGTCTCATTAAGTTCTCTAGCATAACCATTAGAAAATAAGTATCTCATTCTTTCACAATAACGAGTTGCATACTCTTTGTTGAGCAAAAATTTTCTTTCTATTGACTTTAGACGATTAAAAGCGTTAGGGTAAGAGTCGGGTAAATGTAATTCATCGTATTTCCACGGTAAGCAGACATTCCATTGACCATTTACTAATTCTGCAGTGTCATCTAAAATTTGTAAAGCGCGTATTACGTCTGGGTTGCGGCGCGGCTTCGAACCTACGCCAATAGACTCTTAACGCGAAGGATCTACGAACCGCATCGTGCAACTGCGCGCAGGTGCATTCACCGTTATCGTTATCGAGAGAGAGATCGCTAGCAATCGATTCTACAGTGTGTAAGTGAAAGATACACTGCGACTGTCCCGCCTTTTCGGTGCAACTATTAATGAAAGAGACAAAGCGATCAGTGCAATTAACATCACTTACCATATATCCGTGCACACACCATCCAAGCGCAGTTTGAGTTATGTACGGCTCACGCTGCTTACCACCACAGAGTACATTGTATATACACTTACCACGAACACAACGAATGGGAGAAATTAAATGATGGTTGTCCTGACCTATTAATAATTTTGGCTTAGCGTTACAATTACATAACATAAGATCTTCACTTAACAATCCATAATTATTAAAGTCCATATTCGGCACTTTTTGTGTTGGTAAATTTAATTCTTTAATTTTACGCGCACGGAAAGTAAACATTTCGTTATACGAATTGGTAACACTAACACTCACTACTTGAGATTCACACACAAGCTCGCCAGAGTCCCATGCGCTGCGCGCGCGCAATATCACGTTTGCACCGTATAATCCGAGCTCATCTGCGATATCAGAGGATATCACCGTCACGGTAGCTCCATCATCCAGTAGTGCATGCGTATGCAAACTGCCATTCGGTCCGTGAAGAGTGAGCGGCACCACTTTCAAAAGCACCTTGTGACAGTGGGATGCCACCGTATGAGTCACTGTTTCATTGGTGCTGGGATGCTCATCCTCACTTCGCTCCACAGTTTTTAAGCTTTCTTCCAATGGTTTAATCCAGTGCAGTAAACGATGATGCGGTTGATTGCAGCCGTCAATGTCGCAATTACTGCCAATACAAGACATACCATTCGTATGGCGGGGGGCAAGACATTTGAAGCAAAGTTTATTTACGCGTACAAATCGCCAGCGATCTTTGCGTAAGGCGCGCTTAAACCGTGAACAATCTGCGACACCATGAGCCCATTTTCGGCAAAATTTACACTTTTCCGCGTTTTGTAATTGATTACTATTTGTGTACAACAGCGAGTGTGAACGGTGTTTACGTTCATCGGGCTTCTTTAAATTATATTGAGCGTGAATATGACTTACTCCTGATGCAGCTGTTTTAGTGGCTTCCTCATATAAAAAATCACTAAGCAATTCTAGCTTCGGTAAATTACACTCTCGCTGTTCATAAACGTAGTCGGTCCATTTTGCGACAAGCAAAGTTGGAAGCTTAGATACGACCATCGATACTAACTCCGGGCTGCGAAGATAATCACTTTGTTGCATTGCTTTGGCAGCAGCCACATAGTTCTTTATTTTTATTGCAAAATTAATGATATCATTATGATAAGTTAACGGCAACGGACATAGTTTTTTAAGCTGTAAAACTATTTTACTCATAATTGTTTCTGGTTTGCCAAATCGAAGTTCTAAGGTGTCAATTATTAAATCGGGTGTAGTTCCACCAATCAAGAGTGAAGTCACTGCTTCTTTAGCATCGCCACGAAGACACTTACGTAGCCGCCATAAATTCTCTGTGTCACTATATTTGCATAATTGGGTAGATTCTTGGTACGCCTGTTTAAACTGCAACCACTCCATTGGATCTCCAAAAAATAAAGGCAGGTCTTTAGACGTTGCTAATCTTGTCAGCCACTGCATCATTCAAGGCATGTGCCAGCTTTTCTAGGCCGATTTTTTCACAAGAGTACTCTTCTCGGTTCTCCTCATGCTGGTTTCCTGGAGCATTCAGCCAATTTTCAACTTTGCTGGTCGAAGATTTCATAGCCGACTTGTGGGAAGAGCGTGAATGAGACTCCAATTCTGCCATCTCAGCTGCAAGCTGTTTGTTTAGCAGCTTCGACTGAATATTTGCCTTAAGCTTGGCAGCTTCTGCCTGAGCACTCTTAACTTTGGCTTCTGCTTCAGCTGCTTGCACTTCAGCTTCCGCTGCTTGTATTTCCACGAGAGCCATAGCTTTAGCGGTTTCGTATTCCAATTGCCGTTTGCGTGCCGTACTTGACGACGTGCCTGCGGTCTTTGATGACTTTTTACTCTTACTAGAGGCACTTAGCGCATTTCCAGGTTTTTCCAGCACTTCATCCTTTAAGCTGAACGATGGTAACACATCTTGGTTGTTCTTGCACTCCGATTTTGCAGCGGTGCCACGTGGTCGTCGCTTTTTTTGCGGCGTAGCCGGCGCGTGGAACATAACTGGTACTTATTATTATTATATTTTTGCAGACGACGTAAGGATTCGGCCGAAGGACCACTATGTTGATGATGTAGGCCGCTGGTGTCGTCTGGGAGAAAAAATATACTAAAAAAAATTTGGTGAGCGCGTGTACATCCGCGGGGAGGGAGACATAGGTGTCACCTCGTATGATGTTCTAGTGCAACTAACTCGAAACGCGGGATCATGTACTCAGCGGTGCAACACCGTTGTTGCAAATATACCTTCCCCTACCGATAAAAATCGCGGTAAGTGCCACCGTCCCCGTATGCGCACGTACTTATTTATTATAGAAAAACAGCAAGTACATAAGGTAAGTAACAATGTTTTATGAGTATATATTTTACATATTTTATTTTTTATTGATTAATATTATTTATATTTCAGGTGTTCGAGAAGCAACGTGAGCGTCGTCAACAGCCATTATTGTCAATATCGTTATCATTTTATACGTCGACATTTTTAAATACATTTCAAGTGTTTTACCTTCTTTTAAAGTGAAACTTCTTAGAGAAATTTAGTACGATATTAAAAAACAAAAGTGTCTAATTTGCTTGTAATTTTGACTGTTGGGGTTGTTGCAGTACCTATATAATTATATAATTTACATATGTAAAATATAAAATAAAAGAAGAATGATGTGTCGTAAGGAAGTTTCGTGTGGTGTATACATTTACACGCATAATATTTTTTGGTTTAATTTTTGGCTAAAAGCCTTGTAACCAATGTTACGACATAAAAAAAGCAATTGTAATGAGTGATTGGTACCGAGCCAGCCGCCGCCGCCACCGCCGCGCAGGCAGCCGCCGCCGCCGCCACCGAAGCCACCGCGCGCCGCGCCTGAGCACGCCGCGCCGCCCGCGCCACCCTCCAGCAGTGCCGCACCGCGCACCAGCTCGTGCCCAGGCGTGCTCGGCCCGCCGCGCGAGCTCCACCCGCCGCCCGCTCCTGAGAACAACAGGCTCTTACATCTAATCCTCCACAAAGCAAACAGTACTAATACATCGCGCAACTCTACTGCGAATGGGCGAGAACACTAGCTCACTGTTTTGTAAATAGCAAACGTTGATTTTAACAATCTAATACTGGTTCTGTTTAATGTAGCTATAAAAACACTGTCATTAACCACACGTGTTATATCATTGACAAAGACGTTAAAGAATAATAGTCCCAAAATTGAGTCCTGGGGAACTCCTGAAAATACTTCAAATAACGTAGATTGTTCGCTATCAATTACAAACATAGAAAAGCGATTTAAAACATAAGATTTACACCATTCCATTAGATTAGCTGTAATTCTGAATAAGTATAATTAATGACTCAGGATTCTGTAATTCATAGTCGAAGGCCTTTGATAAATCTGTACAGACGGTGTCAACTAGTAATCCTTGTTCTAGCTATGGTTTCTTTTAATTTTGAAGTGAAGACAATTAGGTTAATGTTGGTGGACCTTCTTGACATAAATATATCCATGCTGCTTTTGCATTATGTAGTGATTGGGAGTGAAGTAATGACTCAAATACTTTTGATATTGTTGTCACGATGGATATTAGACGATAGTTAACTACTAAATCTTTTGCTCCATTCTTAAATGTAGAGAGACTACCCTTGCTAATTTCCATTTATCAGGGAATATACCCATTTCAAGAGATCGATTATATAGAAAAGATAATGGAAAGTCATCCCATCTGCACAGGTTAATAAAAGTTGTGAAAGTATAATATCTGTGCTGACCGATTCCCTGTGTGGCATCCAGCTTTTTAGGATTCTTAAAATCCTCTGATCTAGTTAGAATTTCCACGATAACATCAAAAGAATTAGCTACCATTCTTGTGTGAATATTATTTAAATAATTGTCGTTAAGATCTCTTTCATATATTATGTATTAAAAAAAAAGCTTCAAACATGTAAAAGTAGTACAAAGCAACATGATATGAGTCACACACAGAAGCGGGCAGCGGTAACTCGTAGCAATGTACAGTCAAACGTTATTTTACTTAATTTCAAAATTAATTTAGTAATAACTTCGTATATTTTTTAAGTTGAAGTAAATTACTTACACCACAGATTAGGTCTCTTAGTTAACTATACGTTTACGCAATATGAGCGGATTAATAAAACTTTACCGCTGTACTATTTGTTACTTCACGAAGCAAATAAAAACACGCTAATAATTGTTTAACTATCTATATGGCACTGATGATGCACAACATGTTATGTTTTGTCTACTGTTATCCTTTTGTATTTCCCAATATTTCCTTTATTTTCATATAAACATTCAGAATTTTTATAATCGTCGAAGTTTACTGCAAAAAGCGGAAGTGTACTGCACTGACCGGAGGTGCGGCCCGGCGGTCCGTACATGTAGCCGGACTCGGGCGCGTCGTCCGTGAGTCCTTTGGCGTGCTGCGAGCCATCGTCGCGGAAGGCGCCCACGCTCAGGCCGCCACCGCCGCCTGCCACCAGCAGCGGGACCGGGGCGCCCGCCTTGTCCAACTGCACATACGTCACCATTCAATTCAATGTAATAATTTATTAGCCCACTTAAAAAAAAGGAAGAGATATGTTTGTATGTATTTATCTTATTATTATCTTATATTATCTTAATCGATTTCTCTGTCAATGAAGGCTCATCTTTCGCTCACTACGTTTAGCTGGCTGAGACTGAAGTAAAGTTTTTTTCTTTCACAGTGTCATTTTAATAAAAAATTACTTTTAAATAAAAATTTATCACTTTTTAAAGTGAGAACAGAAAACAATGGGCGTCTCAGTAGTTTTAATTTTCTTTTGCAAATATTTGACCTCCTCTCAATATGACGCCGCCATGGTGGTAAAAAGTCATGGATGCCATCGTGGGCCGAATTTGATTATTTTATCAACCGACTTCAAAAAAAGGAAGAGGTTCTCATTTAGGCTGTATTTTTTATGGGTGTTACCTTAGAACCTTTTTTAAGTGGATCGATTTTGATGATTCTTTTTTATATTTGAAAGCTGTGCTCACTCATATAACCCCATATAAATATGATCAAGATCTGACCAGTAGTTTTTGAGCAATCTTTATAATGCGTTTTTAAATGACTTCGACTACATTGACGATGTTCTCAGTTTATTTCTATTGAAGACGGTTGTACAAAATCTTTAGTTTTACCACTTGTATTAAATAGGTTACACTTCAAAGGTCAAATTGGAAAATAAACGCTACCAATAAGAATGAAAAATAGGGAATGAATTTTTTAATATAACTATTTAGGCCTAAGGACTAAATATAAGGACCTAAATACACTCAAAAGGATAAAAAATAACTTTTCACAAAAAATTAAAGGCCGACTTCAGAGAGCTAAAAAAGAATAAAATCATTTCACATTCTGAAGCCGGTGGAAAGATAGTGTAAAGAAGAATGAAAGCCCTGACCTCAAAGTGCGACATATTTCACTCAGGTTTGACTGGTAGAAAATGCCATAAGGTATTAAGTTCGCCCATTGTAACTCTTAGATGAAGGTTTATTGTGACCCTTAAAGATTAAATAAATAATTAATAAATAATTCTATTATTTTAGTTCTTTGAAGTCGGCTTTAATTTTTATTAAAAGTTTATTGATTTACATAACTTGCATGCCACAAGAATTATATTGTACAAAAAGTGACGCCCCTTAAGTAATTTAAAAGAGGGTAGTTTTTATTTTGAATACTAAATCATAACTACTACTAAATACCAACTAACATAATTCTTAAGAGTCTTAAATTTTTTATTCAGTGGAGTTCACAAGAACGCTTTTTTAAAAGTTATTTAAGTTTTTCGATTGGTTCGGAAAAAACCCTGGCCTGGACAGAATTCGTAAGAAACGTAGCGGGACTTTTCTGTAAAATTAATTTACAATATGTAGGCGCATCTATAAAATGCCGGTTGGATGTAGTGAGGTCCAGTGAGTAAATATTTTCTAATCAACGAATTTTGTCCTAATCCTTTGTAACGTTGAAAAGGTGTACACTTGAAAAAAGAGGCGTATTACTCTTGCTATTAACTTTAATTATACTGCCCTATTCCAAACTAAACAGTAACATTGTCGTGGAGGCTACACTACACCTCCCAGTGACAAAAAATAAAAAATAATAGAATACATTGTTGTTTTATATATAAAATTATAAAAATAATATTTCTAAAAAGTATATGTATAAATTACATAAATCAAGGTAAGTATATTTCTATTGGTAGGTCGGGTGGCGAGATTCTCCTACCCCATAATAATTTTGAGGTAAAAATAGAATTGGCATGATGTATCATGAAAACACCGCATGCCTTAAGGGCCTGTGAGAGCGGTATTCATTAATCGTTGGAAGGTAGCAGGCGTGTTTTTTAATTCGAATGGCATTATTGAAAATTGGTAATGTCCTTGAGGTACACTAAAGACCATTTTAGGAGAGTCTTCTTTATAGATCAAAATCTGGTGAAATCCTGACGCTAGATCAAGGATCGATAAGTATCTACTCTGATCCAGCTGATCTTAAATTTCATATATCTACGGTATATGGTAGCTGCCTCCAACAGTGATGTCATTTAGTTTTCGATAATGGATAACTATACGCCATTTTTGCTGTCAAGATGCGTCAACTTTTTTTGGGACAATCCAAATTGGCGAAGATCGTGGAGACTGAATGTTTTATGATTCGCTGGTCTGCAGGAATTCTTGTTTGTGTACGTCTGGGAACTGATAAGATTTTACATTTATTGGATTTTGATCGCTAGTTTTTATGTTATGCTTAAGGGCATTTGTGTGGGAAAGTTTATCACCGGGAATAAATAATATATCTGAGTATTCAGAGCAAACATCGTGAAGAGCGTTTGCCTCTTCAGGATTGAGGTGAGAGATTCTAAGGAGGTTTAATACTTCTCGTGTTCGAAGGTAAGAGTTTGTGTTTTTTAAATGAGAATTTTGTATGGTCGTTTACTGGATCAAAAGGTTTGATTAAAAACTTGGGAATTAGTTTTTTTTATAGGAGAGGGGGCAATCGAGCATACCGCTCACCTGATGGTAAGTGATTACCGCCGCTCATGAACAGCTGCAACACCAGGGGGGATTGCAGATGCATTGCGTTGCCGGCCTTTTAAAAAGGAATAGGATTGTAGCGGCGCTGTCGTCGCGCCACAATCGAAATACACCGAAGTCTAAATCACGCTATCAACATTCCGAATCAGAAACAGTATATATAGAACATCTCCGAACTATCACATGGAGTGTTGGCCGCTCCCCGGGCAGAACACCTTGCCCGGCGGGAGATCTCCCCTTTTCTTTCCACGGCCACAGTGGTGACCCCGACGTGATCTGAACACGGCAACCAAACAACCTTCGGAAACTTCAAGCTTCATCATCGTCATAGAATACCCCACCCATTCGCTCCCGAGCAGATATAAACTGCAGTCTTCATATCCTGCAAGCCATCTAGCTTCACAAGGTTCATCGCAGCACTGGAATAATAATGCTTCCTGTTCCTTCAAGCTACTCTCTGCGCCATACAGTGTTCGGCACGGCTCTGAGCCTTAATGCTCGCCTCTGCTTCACGGCACTCTCGTAGATTACTTGCCTTCTTCTCGACTCACCGCAGACTACAAGGCAATCTCCTGGCACTTGCACATTCGTCGACAACTCGACTGCACTATCGACCTCCGGTCTGAGCAGGGGGTGATGTAGCGGCGCTGTCGTCGCGCCACAATCGAAATACACCGAAGTCTAAATCACGCTATCAACATTCCGAATCAGAAACAGTATATATAGAACATCTCCGAACTATCACATGGAGTGTTGGCCGCTCCCCGGGCAGAACACCTTGCCCGGCGGGAGATCTCCCCTTTTCTTTCCACGGCCACAGGATCTTTTCTTGAAGGTATCTAAGTCGTATCGGTCCGGAAAAATCTCTGGTTGTAGTCAATTCCACAAGGAAGTTGTGTGAGGATGAAAACTTCTTTGAAAACGCTTTAAAAAAAGTTTTGCCGCAATGTGCGATGGTGAAACTGTGCAGCTGGAATTAGTCCGAACTATTCCTCAGAGCACCCCCGTGGTAGATGTGATAAAATACACAAAGAGATGCAACATCTTTTTCGCAGTGCCACTGAGTCAAGCCGATTGGAAGGAAATCGGTCGCCGACGATTCGAACTGCCGGCGCTAGATGCGATCAAATGGAAGGAGCTGGCAATGGGGAGCCCCGGCCTAGAGATGGGAACAGTATTCCATGTGCGGCCGAACCTGCACCTTGTAAAGTTGCAGGCGGTGAGCCGTCATGAAATACTGTCCCACTCTGCTGAACACGCCAAGCTTTTTAGAGGCCGATTTGGCCTTCTCTTCCAAGTGACCACGAAACTGCATGTCAGTCGATATGTCGACGCCGAGGATTCCGATACTGGGTGAGGCATGAAGGGGAGTGCCTTGAAACTGAGGAGATACGACAAAGGAGTTCTTTTTAGCGGTAAACGCGCAACGTGTCTTCTGGGGATTAACTAGACTAGATTTAGTCGACGCCAGTCCGAGATTTTGTTCAACAAAGTCTCGACTTCAGACACAAGTTTGTCCTGGTACTCGGCAACGTTTTTCCGAGAAATATTGGCACGGTCGGTGTATAAAGCATAACCGGTACTCACGTCTGCATAGCAATAAATGCTACCGATTTGCAACATGTCATTGATTTGCAGAAGAAACAGCGTTGGTGATAGCACGCAGCCTTGTGGAACACCAGCGTTAATGGGCTTGTAATCGGAGCATGTACCGTCTACTACGACCTTGATGCTCCGATCAGCAAGAAAATTGGTGATCCAATTGAAAAATTTCTCGGGAAGCCCATAGGAAGGAAGTTTCGTAGGAAGCGCTTTGTGCCAAACCCGATCGAAGGCCTTCGCTATGTCCAAACTAACGACCAACGCCTCCTACTTGGACTCTACTGTCTTCGCTCATTTATGAGTTAGGTAACGTAGAAGATCACCAGCCGAGTGACCGCGACGGAAACCGTACTGGCGGACACTAATCAGCTGGTGATCCTCAAGTTACCGCATGAGCTGGCTGTTATTAATAGATTCCATTATTTTAGAGAACAAGGAGGTGATGGCGATAGGCCTCTAGTTGGACGGATCAAAGCGGTTACGTTTTGTAGGGATCGGGTTCATAAAAGCTGTCTTCCATGATTTCGGGACTACGCCTAGTAGTAGTACCAAAGTAGGAGTACCGGAAAAGACACGTTAAGACCGGTGCTAACTCCAGAGCACACGTCTTCAGCACAATAGGAGGTACGCCATCAGGCCCACTCAACTTGTTGATGTCTAGAGAGAGTGAGTGCTCTGCGCACCGAGCGTTGGGTAAACAGCACATCCTGCACGGAGCACTCACACTGCGGGATGGTCGACGAGAGAGAGCCCAGTAGATCGGCTTTCTCCTTTACGGCATGGGCCAGTGAGTCATTCTCCCTGTGCAGAGATGAAAGAGATGGCTGACAGAAGTTCCCTTGGACAGCCTTGGCGAGAGACCAGAATGCACGTGTTCCCGAAGGAAGACGAACAAGTTTCTCGCCAATGATGGAATAAATAGTTTCGTTCCCTCTAGCACCACATCAGAGACGAAGTATGATTCAAAAAAAAGATCACATTCCGTCCCAATCGGCTGACCTATAATGCCAAACACGGCGGCAACTTGCAGTACGCAACCGCGATGGGAGCGTAAGTGGCACCGTACTCCAGATCAAAAAATGGTCCGAGGAGCCAAGAGGGGTATCAACGAATATCCGTTCGGATGAGAGGTCAGCAGAAGGTCCAACAGGGAAGGTACATGATCTTCCACATCTGGGATCCGCGTAGGCGAGGTAACCAGTTGTGTTAGAACATATGCCAAAGCAAATTCATAAACAGATCTACCCGCATGATCGGTTAATCGAGAACCAAGCCATTCAGTATGGTGGGCGTTAAAATCACTAGGTATCACGAGCTCTGCGGATGGGATCTGTTGAAGTCTGCAGCCATCCGGACGTGGTCGATCAGTCGGTCTGTGTCGGAATTAGCGCTATGGGACCTATATAGGCACCCGTAGACGCGGGGATGGTCGCTGTCTACGCGTAGCGCATAAGATGGACAGGTCCGTACCTTCAAGGCTGTCGAGGCGTCGAAAACAGATGTCCTCTCTGACTTACACGCAAACTCCAGCCCGGGGCACAGAAGAGCGCTCTAATCTGTACCCTGAGTAGGAGAGATATGAAGTGTCAGCCGGAGAGGATACCTGTGTCTCGGTTAGAAAGAGCAAGGCTGGCTTCGCCGTTTGCAGATGGTAGTGGATGGCGTTAAGGTTTGAATGAAGTCCCCTGATGTTGCAGAAATCTACGGATAGCGTGGCAGGGGGCGCCTTTGATTTATTGCTCCGTTTGCCCCGAGCAGGTTTAGTGTCAAGCGAAATTTCGCCCATGAACTTAAGTTTAAAATTTGGCTACTCTTTGAAAAATAACCCTGTATATTCCGAAAAATTAGTAAATTAAACATAAAAACTTTCAGTAACTATTTAATATTGGATAAAAAAATCTACTACTATTTATAGTTCTTGAAACCGTTGTTTCTAAACAGGACTTTGTCTGGCTATGAGTTCGTGTGGGTAGATACCATCCTCTTACCATGAGGTGTGCTCGTTTATCGTCCTTATTCTATAAAAAAGGCAGATATCGAACTGTTTATAAGAACTACTCACTATAAATATAAAAGTAGCTCCCCCTCCCCCACCACCGCCGTCGTTCACTTCAGTGTTTCGAACTTCGTGTGTCTTGCTCGTGTAAATCTGCGAGGACTCATTCAAATGTCTTCGCGAACATTCTTGGCTCTCTTGTGCTGACAGTGTCTGTGGGAGATTACGAATATCTTTAAAAAATATGTATGTTAGCATTTACAATTTCAAGAAGTCTTAAGATAAGAATTACGTTGACCCCAGAAAACAAAGAATTTAAATTAAGGTGATACCTCCAAAATTGGGTGATTTATTTATTTCACATATTTCTTTAAGTTTTATAGATTACCATCCAAGTTTTTTGTATGTGTTTTGGAGTGTATGACCTTTGATTGCATAACAAAATGATCAAGGTTGACATATAATTTTTTCGATAGAAAATGCCACCACAATATTTTTACGAATAAGTTCATGAAATTATTTTTAAAGCATAGCAAATAATCATATAAAGTTCACATAAACCATTTTTTTATTCCTAACGAAGTTTTGCTAAAAAAATGTTGCTTGGCACTTACGTAGTGTATTTCCAAACACGTGCGCAGTATACCTATCTCACAATTTACGTACATGAAGTAATTGAATCACTTTCATTTTGACATTACCTCAGTCGTCCGTGAGCTTTACTGACAAAGTGCTAAGCCACGCCCCCAAAACTACGAATCATTTTCAAGGTATACTTTTAATAAAAATTTCATCATCATCATCCCGTCAAAGTCCCGTATAAAGTAAGTTGTAGCCACCTTCTTGCAAGCGTTGTGTCCCTGTTGTCCGACGAGCATGTAGAGGAGCTCGCCGCGGTGCAGCTCGAACAGGCCGCGCACTTGGGCGGCGTGCGACACGCCCGCCCACGCGGACCCCAGCCCGCCGGACCCGCCCGTCGCTATTATACTGGGTACAAAAGTTCATTACAGTTACACTCTGTATTAGAGATGAAAGGGATATCCGGTAACTATCCGGCATTCGGTCTATCTGGCCTAAACTACTATCTGGCCGGACACTAGATACCAAAAGGATATCGGATTAAAAAATACAAAATATTTTAATAAGTACTTTATAGTCGCAGTATTTATACGTGGTAAAGCCATGCTGCAGTTATATTAGAAGTATAGTTGTAGCACGAATGGGTCGGGTACAGTCAGCACGAAAGGACCACGCTCTCACAGAATACCAGCGTGAAACAGTAGCTTAATGCTGCTGTGTTTCGTATGGTGAGTGTAGAGTACCGGAGACCCTTTTTAATGGAAACGAGGCATTCCATCTTAGTCCACGACTATGGGCCGCAGCAACCACTTACCATCAGGTGGACTGTGGGGCTCGTTTGTCACCCTAACTTATATAAAAAGTCACTAAACAAATATAAGCAGTAATCACAAAATTTTCATTTTAAAATTTAGAAAATTAGTACAGAAGTAATACGAGCACTAGTTTTAATTTATGGTAAATAAATACTAATTCCTCTGCATTGAAAGGTCGCAAGCCGTTTCGCCCGTCTTCATAAACAAGGCAAGCTTAAGAAACTTAAACTTAAGCTAACCTAAAATTGGTGTTGTTTGCTTACAGAAACAAGTTTAGTGATTAACTAAGAGATTAAAGTGCATCTCAAGTTATGTTCTACATTGAGACGATTTCTGGCCTTTATTTTTAGTGTCACTAAAGTTGGGAACCACTGTCACATCTATAAGTAATAGCACTGTTCAAAGAACTATCTCTTCAAACTTTGATAGTAGCTGTCCGCTATGATAGGATATTCAATACCTAATTTTCGTTAAAATGTACAGAGATTATAATTTTGGGATTCCAGTTTTAAAGTATTATCCTCGCGTTATCCGATGTAAGTCCGATGGAAAGTAGCACTTACTTTGGCTGATATATATTCATCCTCAAAAATGATGTCACCAGTAGAAAATGGTCTTAATATCCAAGAGTTCGGCTGACGATTATCCATTGTTACAGTGAGTTTATAACTGGCGATAAACGCTGAAGTACGGAATTTTCAAACGTGATTTTGCCAGCTTTGTCATGTTCCAGTTGCTCACGAAACTGTGTCACAACATCGACATATCGCCAACTTAAACTATGTTCTGGTACAGTTAAGAAATAAAATGCACGGATTTGCTATATTCGGTTTTGTTGGTCTAACCTTTGTTATCTATTACTAGCTTATTACCCTCGCAGAATACCAGTTTTACCTCCAGTTTAGAAATCGTGGGACTACATTGATGATGTTCTCATTTTTTTATGTTAAAGTCGGTTGTAAAAAATTTTATTTTTTATTTTATTAATTTTACCGCTTGTTTGGTGTGAAATCGAAGACGCCCTTTAAAAAAACAGGGCGTTTGGCAACCCTATCTGAATCAGTCGTGTCGTTCAAAAGTTACACGACTATATACTTAGTTAACAGACACGTTAACTATTGCAAAGCATATGTATGTGGGTAGGGGGTAGGTTGGGGACCTTTGACCTGGGTTGGGGGTGTTATGTAAAAAGCTATTTGCTTGTAATACTCACGTGTAAAGCCCTTCTGAAGGTACTTCCCAAACTTGTATGCCCTGGTAGGGGGGCTCCGATATGACGGTCACGGAGACAGGAGTGTTGTTGTAAGCGATGTCACACATTGTCTGATTAGGACCGTACCGGCCGGTGGCACCGCACGTTGTGAACCGATAGTCTGAGATAAAGTTACTTTGTAAGATCCAAATTTAAAAACATTTCCTCTAAGGTACGTCGGTTACCTAGCAGTGGTAGTGTACGCATATCCACTACCCGATAACATCCCTTGGGTGTCGTGAGAGGCAACGGAGGGAAACTAATCAGAAGATGGGAAGCAGAGTTTTCCTAATAACGACTAAAAATAAAAAAGTGGTTGCCACGTCGTTTGCCAAACGTGGCAACTATGGCAGAAATCTCACTTATAAGGTAATCTACGATGGAGGCCAATGTTCAGCAGTGTAATTTAATAGGCTGTAACTGTAAGGTACATGATGGTAAATAGATCACCTTAAGCTTAGCTGCCCTATAAAACCAAAACTACATACATAAGACAAAGACAAAAATACAAAGTCGTATACTATATAACTAAAATATCAAAAAATACCAAACAAGCATTTGGCAATAATTAGAAACAATTCGAAAAAATAACATAAAAAGAAAACAAAACACTTAATGACTATATTTACTATATAATTAGTGTTGCCAGGTCCAGTGTGTAATATTTCGGGACGGAAGGTTAAAATAATCGGGAGTTTGGTTTTCAAACTGGGACAGCTACAGTGGCTACAAAAAACACGATTTTTGTAGCCTGTTTGGCTGTCATGAGTGATCCTCAATCGCCCAAACAAAAATCCTTGCATCGTACGCATAATGTCATTTTATTTATTGAGACAATGACAAGACTAACAATACAACCGCTTGAAAAAATGACAATCAATTTTTATGAAATACAAACGCCTTGTGGGTAAGTTCTACCGTAGAACTAACTCACAAGACGTTTGTATTTCAACAAACTTACCTTAACTCCAGCGTGTAAGTTAGGTACTGTACTACTTACTATTTATAGAATGAAATAATAACTGATCGTCGAATTGACGACAAAAATTATTGATCAAAGTATGAAGAAGGTTAGTGAAAAATCGGGGGTGAATCGGGATGTGTGTCACCAGACCCCTGAAAAACGGGACGTCCCGCACAAACCGGGACACCTGGCAACACTATATACAATGTCAACTATTAAAATGTCGTCGTTATAGTAGAGCTACCGCATCACCGAGCCATCTATGCTAAGAAGGTTGTAGTTTCAGAGTTAAAAGAAATCAAATCAAATCATTATTTCGCTAAAAAACATGGGTCCAGACGGATGGATTTAGTCAATATTTGTTTCCACATGTTTTGACTTTTGTGGCATGCGTAAAAATTGTTTAAAATAAATATGTTGAATACAAATGTATAAAATTAAATTAAAAAAAATAAAATTAGAAATAAACACTGTAATGATATTATATTTATGTTTTTAGGAAAACATAAAAAAATTAAGAGCTTTACATAATAATGGTATTTAAAAAAAGTAAATAACAAAGCACTGTTTAGTATAATATGAAAGTTTATATCTTATAATATTTTAATTATTTTCTATGAGAAAATTTTAGAATCGACATAAACCAACTAATCCTTTAACACAAGGATCTAGATTTGAGATTATATTTCCCCTTAGTAAAATCAATAAAAATAAAATCAAAATTTATGGTTAAAGAATTCATTGATATTATAAAAGGCAGTATTTATTGGCCATTGCTTTAAACTTTTTTTCATTTGCCATAATGGCTGCTCACGGATATTTTTAGGAACTTCATTATAAACCTTGATGCACATTATGAGGCGATTCCACTGGAATAACGTAGTTCTACAAGATGGCCTGAGTAGACGTGTCGGATCTCGTTTTGCTATAGTAAATAAGTGACCATACACACACTACAGATAGTGACCGTACTAACCGGATGGCTTTTATACCGGGTGTACCTAACCGTACCGATTAGACTTTTTGTTTTGTTACAAGTTCTGTACAGTTTTTGGTAAATATACTTACAGGGTACATCCAGAAAGTCAGGGTGAGGATCGGTCTTCTCTTCTAAGGATTGATCATAATAGTTATAGTCCCCGAGTTCCTTCGGGTCAATATTCAGGCCGAAACACTCGGGGGCCATCGAGAAGTCATCGATAGCAGAGTCCGAATATATCCTCATACCCATACGAGTCTTGAACTCGAGGAAATATCTGGAAAAAAGACAAACTTGGTATTGTTGTGTTTTTAAAAAGCAACATGTCAGTTAAGATTGCCGAGTTTTTCGAAGTATGAAAGGTTGATAATAACAAAGTAAAGTCGCAGCCTATATACCGTCTTACAACCTGGCTCAAAATCCCTCTCATTTCTAAGAGGTTTATGGACCAATTAATCCCTGTGATGATAAAAATGTCCTCCAGACCGAATTTTAGCCACCGCGGCCAGTTTCAAGGCCTGCACTGATAGCTAGTCTGCTATCAGTGCAGGACAGGATTATAGTGCCCAAGTGTATGCACAAGCACAGGTGCACTCTCTATTGCCTCACTCTCATCCTCCGACACTATAGCTTTACATGCTTTTCGAGGCATGGAGTGAAACACCGCCAACTTCTTGAGGCGATGTGAGAGGTTCTTGAGCAGTTCCTGTATTTTTATATTTTGTTGAATTTGTCTGGACTGTTTAAAACCTAAGTATTTGTATGTACTGTACTCATTCATTGGTTCAATTGATTCACGACTTGTGTAAGAATTATCTAATTGGAATCTTACCTTTTACAATAGACAATATTTTACATTTATCTACTCCGAATTACAATATCTACAAATTTCTTGAGAAAATTGTTGTGTTGTGTCTACCAGTTGGAATAGTGGTTTTTTTTTCTGCTGCATATAACTTTATGTCATCCATGTACATGAGGTGTGTTAGGGAGTATTGCGTGATATTTTTTGTCAATGTACATCCCATGTCAGTATTATCTAGTAAGTCTGTAAGTGGATTTAGGGCCATGCAAAACCACAGAGGACTTAAGAGCATCTCCTTGAAAAATTTCACGTTTTAAACATATTGGTTCAGTAATTACATTCAAAGAGGACACGGAATTGCTACTGAGAATTTATAGGCAGAAAAACCCAATAACTGATTTTTGGCCTGACCAAGGACTCGAACCCTGTACCACACGATCAGCGGTCGCGCTTACAATCACTAAACCAATGGGTCAGTTAGTAGAAATTCAGCTAATCATTACAGTGTATTAAAATCCACTTATTATAGATTAACTACAGACCTCCCCATAGATTGCCTCAGAGCTATTCCAAACAAAAAATGTGCACTACTCTGTATCCGCACATGCGCGGGAAACAATAGAGTCGCGCATGCGCAGTTGATATAAACGCGCGAAAATTGTCATAATAAATAATTGTTTATTTAGATTGTATTTTTAATCTAGTACATTTTTTTAATTTTCATTTATTTTGCATATGTGCTAATTAATTATAAAAATTATTATTAGCGCCGCGCCGCACTGCATGAATATCGAAGCCACAATAACAGGTGTACGGATTGCAGTAGAGTTCAATTGAACATAATGAGTGTTCGGAATACCATATCTAGTGCGTAGTATATATATCGATGCGTTATATACGACATGTACTTGTGTTGCCAACCTAATCGAAAAGCACGCCAACTTTGGCAAATATGTAGATGTTTGATGATGCAGATGAAGCAATCGATGGGAAAGACCTGTGTTCAGCCGTGGACTTTTGGAAGATTGTAGTTGATAAATGTGCGCATTAATAGACGATTTTAAGTGATGATTTACAACGTACTTGTCAGTGATGGAAAAATGATCACCTTAACGATTAGCCGCCCTATAAAACCAAAACTACATACATAGAACAGAGACAAAAACACAAAGTCGTATCATCATCATCATCATCATTACAGCCCTTTACAAGTCCACTGCTGAACATAGGCCTCCCCCAAGGTATGCCACAAAGCACGGTTCTGAGCCACCTGTCGTATTAAAAGTTATTAAAAGTCGTATACTATAACTAAATTATTAAAAAATTGCAAACAAGCATTTGGAATTGGAAACACTTCGAAAAAACAACATAAAAAAACAATGACTGTATTTACTATAATTTCAACTATGAAAATGTCGTCGATAAACTCACGCTGAGCACTGAGATGAACGCTGGGCCGTAGGTACGTAGGCTATGTCTACTTAAATATCCTGGCACGCATATTTAATTGACCTATCACTTTTACCCAAATCTAATAAAAGGTTAATACAATAAATATTGAGAATGGACGAAGTGTCCTAATATTACAATTATAGTTAACGATATCTTCTATCTGCTATTTACCTTCTAGTAACGTTAGGAAGAAATATCGCCGCTCGGTACCAGTTCTCGCCCTTGTCTTTAGTGGAGAACCAAAGCGATGTGGTGTGGTTTCCCCTGTTGGTGATCTCCACCACGTCCACGCTCAGTGACCCGTAGTTCCTGCCATTTTGTTGGTAGTAGAATCTTATCTGTCGGGACAAGCATCGAATGGCTTAGTTAATAACATAATTTGACAGTTATTTATCAATTTAACCGTGTAGTGGCGATGTAAGAATATTCACTACCCCATACCGTCTCGTGGATGTCTTAAGATGCGATAGGGGAAACTGAAACAGGATCTTTGTGATAAATCTATATATATATATATATATTAGGGACATTTCAAAAAATGAACATTAAAAAAAACTAACTACACAACAACATACTAAAAACAACTAAAATATTTGTTATAATCATGGAGTATAGAGGTAAGGAGTACAATCTCCCATAGAATAGTTGAAAATGTGTCCATCTTACGGATGGACGTAAATAACATGGATGGATGGCAGTAAATAACAGTTCAAAAACTCTCCACAACAGCGCTCGATATGATAAATCGCCATATGATAAATCACCGTAAAATACGTTGAGAGTGATTTTGAAAATAAAAAATTTGAAAGCAATAAAATAATTATTGTAAAAAGAATTATGGTGAGTCTGTGCAATAAAAAAATTACAAAAAGTTCTTTGAAATGTAGACTGCAGCTACAGTGGCGCCACCCTTATTTAACGCTTACCTACGGACACTTTTTTATACAGTCTGTACTCCTTACCTCTACACTCCATAATTATAATGTAAATTATAAAAATGGCGTCGATAAAGCAGCGCCTTTTTAACCCTTTATTATTTGATTGACCGATGAAGAGCTATCGTACCACAGAGCTATATATGCAAACAAGGCTGTAGTTTTTGAGTTATAAGAAAGCAGCCATATTAACCGGTTAACCTTATTACCCTCACGTACTACAAATACATAATATCTAAGTTAACATCTGCTTAATAGACTAAAACATCAATTATTTAAGTTACTTCGAAATGAAAAATAATATAAATATTACAACAGCTCATTCAAGATATAAAATTTTAAAACATGTTACTTAATCAGATTGTTCTTAACTATCAAAACTAATCTACTATACCGCTAATAACACTAAGTTTGTGCGAGTCACATCCAGTAGTGCTTATTTGTGTAAATTGGCATAAAGAAGTCGGCGGTCGAATTTGCACAAAGTCTGACGAGCCATTACTGTCGCTAAACAAAATCCCCTCTATGATGCAATCTATGGGGGAGGGGGAGGCCTATGTTCAACAGTAAATGATTAAAACTACTCAAAAAATCATTATATTAAAGAAATCATTATTCAACAGTAAACTTCATGATGTAATGGATGGATGGAAAATTAAATATTTGATTAATTATACTAATTATACGCAATGTAGAAAACTGTATCCACGATGTAACTTTTATTAAGATCGTCTTAATCCTAAGTTAGTCGTGTAAAACCGTCTAATAAGGTATTTGTGAAATTTCTTGTCGCTTCTTCTCACAAAGTGTCCTGCAGTACTTGTCGAATCGATAGTGGAGTATTTTGGGGTAAAATTTTGTAATATCGGGTTGCCTAATCCACGAATATTATGATTTATAACAATAGTTTTTCCTTTGTATCTACTCGTAAACAGAGATCTGGTAAAAATGTATATTCTGGATTTAAGGAAGATCGAAACATCCAACGTATAGTATGTAAGCATCATGAAAGGGCATCATTTTATATATATATATATATAATATATATGTCGGAGCGGAGACCTCGGGGTTTTTTTTATTGTGAGGCAGCACCCTGTCCCCGCTTGACAAGGGTTCAGTCGTGCTACCGTATATTGTGTCCATTATAATGAAAGAGATCTAAGATCACACACTTTTAATTTTATACCACAATAACCATAGATTACTGTATATATACAATAACTTTATTCTACACTTCTTTTTATAAAAAAAACTCACAAATAATAATCACAAAGCTTTACCAGGAAAATAGGACTACACCGACGAGCGCCGGAACAGAAGTGATTCTATTCCCGCGTTCATACAATAAGGAAAACGTAATAACGACTTAGGTGTGCTCTGATTGGTCGACGATTTGATTGGTCAATACTTCACTAAACAATAACTTTTTATTGAATTTATTAGGTTACTTAAGTAATTTCAATTACCAGGATTAATAATCAAATTGACAATTATTTATTCTACGATTTAAAACAATATTTTTGAGTTAAAAGTTGATAATCGAATAAATAGTTGTTTTAACAGGAATTAGTTGTCAATAAAGAGATTTGTAAACCAAAAGAGTTTTAAAAGAACTAGCTAGTTACATGCCTTATGTTTCTGGTAAATTGCTGTTATAATTGTAATAATAATAATTATACCCTTATTATTATAAAAATAAAAATGTACTTCGTCAATAATGACATATATTATATATATATAAGAAAGATATACTCAATTACAACAATAAATACTATATGGATATACGTTTTTTTTTTGAAGAAATAAATATTTTTGATTTTGATTTTTAAAGAGCACGCGGCGAGTAAAATTTCGCAGTAGCCCGATTTTCGCGACATTGAACAGTCAGGACACCTACAGTTAGGGATCTACAGTAAGAGGGTACAGGGATAATTAAGTTAGGTGACTTACCATACAACAGTTGTAGTACTTCGAATGTATATCACCGTGCACCTTCGGGGGCGGATTAAAAATAACAGACCGCATAACAGCGGTCGACGCAAAATCCGCCTTCTCCTTATTGGGGCCGGTCACATTCATGTTCACGAAGAAATAGTACCCGATGCACTGGGTGAGGGAATGGTTCATGTGGGCAGGGAACAGGGGAGGAGGGATTGGGATGGCAGTGTACTGGTCGGGAGGACCGCAGGTGTGGTCGTAATTTGGACCGGTTTTGTCGGTCGGCGTTGGCCCGCTGTGGCGGGACCATTTTAGAATCGGTCTGAAACAAAATATTGTAGAGTTAAACATGATTTTATAAGATAACTTTAATGGTAAAATGTGAAACCAAGACCTAATTTTAACTTTAATTTTAAATCCAATCGGCATAGTAAATTATCATAATTCATCTGATAATTTACTGTGCCAATTGGATGATTGCTTGACTGCCATGTTGGTCTAGTAGTCGAAAACACGGTTGCTAATTACGGGATTCGAATACCGGGTCGGGCCAAATCATTAATTATTTGTTTCTGTCAAAAAATTCTCATTAGCAGCCCGGAGTCATTAAGCGGTGTCTTACCCCCGTGCCTCGAAAAACACGCAAAGCCGGTGACCCTGCGCCTGATCTCTCTCCAGTCGTGTCGGATTGCCGTCTCATCGGATTATGAGAGTGAGGCAATAGAGACTGCACCTGTGCTTACGCGTACACTTGGGCACTATAATCCTGTCCTGCGCCGATGGCTAGTCTTCGCTAAGACTGGCCGCCGTGACTGAAATTCGTTCTGTAGGATATTATTATATAACGCTTATCCTTTTGCTTTATTGAGACATTAAAGTCCACAGCTGGACATATTATACGATTAAATCGAAGATAGCCTCGGATGTAGTGTCGGAGTGATAATCACTACACCTGACCAAAAACAATAACAAATAAATGACTCGATTTTCAAAAGACTTCTTTGTGTTTTTATCACGTTTCATATTCTTACATTGTTATCCAGTTCTGAGCTACATTCGAAATTTCAATTCCCTAGCTCATTGGAAAGTTAGTTTAAAATCAATTATTAAATTCGCCAAGAACAGACAGATATACATGAAGGCGAGTTAATAGTGTTACCTTAGCGAGGTAATAGTGTGGCCTTATATACGGCCTCTTCTACATAAACATCTAGAATGTTCGAGTACATACCGGTCCCGACTGACTAGGTGTAGAAAGTTCTGGCATAGAAATCTCTACAAGGATCTTGACTGTCCTAGTTATGCTACTCGATACTAGAGGGCGCTAGCGGTAACTAATGTCTCCATGTACGAGGCATTAATTATGGCGCGCAACACTGATCAAAAGTCATGTTTTTATCAATGGTTAAAGATGTTAAAAATTAATTAGCTAAGATCCGAAGAAAAAATAATATCTTGTCGGTTTGTAGAGTATCACTTCCTCAATTGCGTGCATTATCCCAATCACCACAAACACCAGCACCAGTACTCCACTAATCCCTCACAACTACACTAGGAATACATAGACGTGTGTTTCGCCTCTAAACGAGGTATCGTCAAGTGAAATAGGCTCTGCAGTGATTAACCGCTAAGTGAAAAAGCTTTTTTTTACTATCCGGACCTTAGCTAATTAACTTTTAACGTCTTTAATATTATGTGTAACGCTTCATGCTACTATTTATTTTGTGATTAGCCTTTATGAGAGTGCAAATGAGCACGCGGCTCACTTTATGATAAGTAGTCAACTGCAACACTAGAGGAATCGCAGGTAAATTACCGGCGTTTTAAAGTAGATTAAGCACATTTGTTCTCCTTAAATTGTCTCAGTAAATCGCATAGTGGTAGACCGCCAGGCATCCAGATTTTGTTGATGGTTTTGGGCATTTCACCGCGATGTGCGGTGGTGAAACATGGCGGTACTTCACTTTAGTGAAGACCTTGTAAAAATAGATTTAATTTTATTTTATACTGTTGCACGCCATAATTAATGCCACTAGCGCCATCTAGTATCGAGTAGCAGAACTAGGAGGGCTTTTTAGAAAATTCCATACTAGAACTTTCCACTAACGCCATTTAGTATCGAGTGACAGAACTAGGAGAGAACTTTCTTCACCTAGTCGGTCGGGACCGGTATGTACTCGAACATTCTAGATGTTTCAGTAGTAAAGGTCCTATATAATACAGATATTGACGGCGACCCGAGTCAGTATTGAATTGGCGTAAAATATACTAGAAAATACTTCGAAGCGATATAATTGCGGACCAAAGTGACCATTGTGATTAATTATTAGTGTGTTTAAAGTCATAATTGGTGTTCGGTAATTAAAGTGTCAATTTTGGTAATTCAATCGGCAGTTTTTATTGTCACGAACCCCAAGCTCGTAACAATATTAAACGTTATATAATAAAATAAATTCTCACTGTGGTATGTTGACAAATCCGCAGGCGTCTTGCTCGAAGTTGCAGTACGACCCATAGGGCATCTTGTCTGTAAAGATGAAAGGATACTCTATTATTTGTAAATAAATTTGGAGGAACAAACAAGGTGTATAATGATTTCTTATATTTACGCGAACACTACACATTGAAATAATACTAGTTTTTACGGAATTTATCGCGTATATTTAACTTTTTAATTACCCGACGTTTCGAGAGCTTTACAGCACCCATGGTCACGGGAAGGACTGAGATGTTCAACGTCCAGCTGTCATAGTTAACCGCGGTTACCATAGATTAAAATTTAACTTTTGTTCCGATCTACACAGTATGAACTTATGGTATCATGGAGTCTTGCAGTTGTATGCTTGGGTTGGGATTTAATTTTATTTATTATAGGATCCCAAGCAGATGGTAGCACCCAGCCATCTTCTCTATTGAAATTAGGATGTTTTTTGATTTCAATAGCCTCGCGAATCATCCTTGGAAGGAATCGGTGTTCTTTAGCGAGGATTTGTGGTCTATCAAATCTGATGTAGTGACGGGGGCGATCCTGTAGATGTCATGTGTGTACATGGGAAGTCTGCAGTCTGTGAACATGTACAGGAACGTACCATAAGTTCATACTGTGTAGATCGGAACAAAAGTTAAATTTTAATCTATGGTAACCGCGGTTAACTATGACAGCTGGACGTTGAACATCTCAGTCCTTCCCGTGACCATGGGTGCTGTAAAGCTCTCGAAACGTCGGGTAATTAAAAAGTTAAATATACGCGATAAATTCCGTAAAAACTAGTATTATTTCAAACAAGGTGTATTTTGAAAGCTTTCTACTATAAGTAAAATATATTTTGAAAGTCAAACTGGCACTGGCACTTATTTTTGGTGTGGTGAAGCCCTAGATTATTTAGTGGTCGTGTAGTGGACTGTGGTGGACAGTAGAAAACGAATATGAGCAATAACATCTTTCTCATACCAGATCAAGATAATAAAAAAACTGCGACTGCCAATCAACCTGCCAAGCGCGGTGACAATGGAATATATATATTATGAAGCAATCTATGGGAGACAGTAGCCTAATGGCAGGACGCGGACCGCGAAATCAAAAAGGTCGTGGGTTCGAATCCGCCATTCGACTACTGGCGTGAATCACTCGTAACACAAGCAATTTAAGCTTACCACGAGTGGTTAAGGGGAATATTAGTAATGTTTATAGCATTGTTAATATTATTTAATTTAAACAAAAAAAAAATTTATGGGGGAGGTTTATGTTTAGCAATGGACTTTTGATAGGCTGTTGTGACGATGATGATGATGCAATGGAGAACTGTCATAGTTGACATGTTTTCCATGTGTCTCTTTATTACTTAAACAAACAGAATTTTACGTTTCTTCGTTTCGTTCGTTTATTGTTGCTGCCATTTCTTACTTTTTTTTTAAAGAATAAGGCTGACAAACATACACACAGTCCACTTGATGGTAAGTGGATGCTGTGGCCCATAGACATCTATATTTATCCTCGATTAAGAATCAAAATGCAGATGCGTTGTCACCCCTGAGGACTAAGATGGAATGCCTCGTTTCCAGTAAAAGAGGGTCTCCGGATCTCTTTACTCACCATACGAAACATAGCAGTATTAAGCTGCTATTTTACGCTGGTATTCTGTGAGAGCGTGGTCCTTAACCGGCCCATTCGTGCTACAACCATAGTATAGCTGCAGCGTGGCTCTATACGAGTACTTTTAAGTATAAAGTTTTATTTATAAAATTATAGTTATAAACGAGCTACGAGTAATGCTAAAACTCATGGTAAATAGTCTCTGCAATCATCTTCAAACAAAGAAGGCAAAGATGCCTTGTCACCCTAAAGGACTAAGATGAATTTCGTCGCAATCTGATACTATACTGGCTTTTTTATGCTTCAAACTGGAACACAGCAGCGAGAGATGGTTGAATGCAGATATAGGTAACAGAGTACAACCAACGCAGATGGAGGAGCCCAAAAAGGGAACCCTAACAGCCACTACGGAGTTGGTCCCACTTCCTCTATGTCTAATAGGTCAAAAGGGAAAGGAAAAGTAGAAGTAAACAAGGAAAGTGTAGGTGGTAGAGCCACATATATTATGGTTGTAGCAGTAGCACTAATAAGTTGGCTCGTAAGGGGAAGTAGCACGCGCTCACAGAATACTAGTGTGAAATAGCAACAAGATTTTCTTAATTTTCATGATATGTATATAGTCAAGTATACTGGCTAATAAATTCGCTTCAGAAGCCCTGGGATTAAGTAAAAATAAATTGCGCATTCTGGCAAGAGCCCTAACTGGACACTGTTGTCTTAAAAAGCACATGTCCATCCTGGGACTAAGCAATTCAAGGATGTGTCGGTTCTGTTCCATAACGGAAGAAACGCCTCTACACATCCTAACTGATTGCGGACCCTTAATGCGCAAACGTAACACTCATCTGGGAAACTATGTACTCCGCCCAGAAGAAGTGAAATTGCTCACGGCTAAACAACTCCTTCGATTCATTGAAGACATAGGGCTTAGCAGTGAACTATAGCCATAGCAGCGATCACAATAGATCTTCTAGGTCGCAGTGATACTGTTTTCTTTACCTAGACCTGCATAGCTGCTCGCATATAATAAAAGAAATACTGGCTAATAGTTAAAAATATCCCATCAATGTCGAAAACATAAAATCATAATAACGCAATTATTAGTTTCGCTTAACGTCAGAACAGATATATTCTCTAAAGTTATCCCCTTTGCAAAACTGTTGAATTACTTACCCCCAATATATCTAACAGTTTTGCATTGTAGGATGAAAAGTGAGCTATAGAATTCGTAATAAAAAGGCAATGGGATTCGAAAATCAACAAAATATACAACATACCGCAATTTTGATTTTCATCGCTGCCGTCATCGCAGTCTTTGACTAGATCGCAGACTTGCTGCAACTTGATGCAGGATTCCTTCTGCGAGTAAACAATTCAATAATCTTATTTAATATTGATTTCTAAGTAGCCTACAGCTTCAAATGGTAAAATCATGACTTGTTTATGAATACTAGCGTAACGTAACAGCTTTAGAAGTCTATAAGAATCAATCAAGGACTATAACTGGAAGATATTGTAGATTCAGATAGTGGTACTCAATGCTCAACTATGACAGGTTACATTAGTATTATTATTTAAACTGTGGCAATGTAATAAAATCGTACTAAACTCATAATAAATAATAGTACTAACACACTAACTTAAACTTCGAAAGGCACTAGAAATAGCATCAAACTTACGTTTAATTTAGCTCGGTGGCGATTCACCTAACCAATGCCAAGTTACGGACTCTTTATGAACTGATGATGAGGATCTTGTTTACAGCCAAAATTTAATCAATTTGTCTTCATTAGAAGATACATATACATATCTTCAAGAGCGCAATAGGGTTACATTTTCCTATGATTTTTGTGTAGCCTTTAAACGAAACAATTTCTTTTAATTTATCGATTGCTTGCTGAATTCATTCAATGCAATTCATTGCTTAACTGAAGTTTTTGTAATAGGCTCGTGATCGATGTTTTAGATTTCATCATTATCATTACAGCCTATCAAATCGACTATCAAAGATTTGCCTCTATAGATTACCTCATATGCGTTATATTTGTCATAATTTCCATGCTGGGCGGACGGGTTGGCATACGTAGATTTTTATTTGCTAGTTATTAGGAAGACACTGTTGACTATCTTCTGATTCGATTTTCTGTCGAATCTTACGACACTTACGGGACGATGGGGTAGTCGATATTCTCATATTACCCCTACAAGGTAAATCCCCCCTGGTTATTGTAAACTTATAACTATAGTTATCTTTGATTTAAATAAATAGATTAGACAGCAGAAAACATGTACACTGTCCTCTAATATTTTTTAAATTTAGCTTAAAAATACTTTATGTATTTGAAGAAAAATTGACTATTAGGAAACCTAGAAAGTTATAAGTGACATCTACATTGACATGAATTACGAATGTTTACTCTCCGCTAGGAGTAAAAGTATTCTGTGATTTTTACTCAGTAACAATTAAACAATTTTGAGTGTTTCCGAAAGGAGCACCAAACAGGACCTCTTTTATTTAAAGTACTTACATTCATAATAGTGCACTTCAGCTGTTTAAGCTGACATTCTCCATTGAAGACTGGGGGTTCTGGTAGACATTCCACCATCCGGATGTTGTCGAAAGCGATGTGGGGCAAGCTTTGCACTAGGCTGACGTACGAGGGCCTCGTAACCTCGACGATTATGCGCACTTCTTGCTGCATTTTTCCAATCATGAAACGCAATGGGTACCAGCTGGAACAACGTTAAAAATAGAGTATCACTTAAAAAAACATACCAAAATGTTTCATTGTTCAAACCTTATATTATATGTTAGTGTATGATTGTTCCCATGTCGACTTATAGGTCTTATGTTTATAAGAGACTAGGATTCCGCCCCGTCTTTGCACGGGTGATTTCTGGATCTCAACCACAGCGCCAATTATCGTGTACAATTGTGTTTTTGAACCATGCAGGAACCCACTCAAATACTGGATCTTTTCTCTCTCAAAGGTTAACTATAGGCATTCAGCGAGGAAACGGAGCCAGTGGCATAGTAAAAACGAAATAGTAGACTATCTTCTAAGAAATGTACCGACGCCGCTAATATGTGTGCGTGCCCGGCAGGTGACAATACGAACTCGTACGCACGAGCCACAGCACGCACACAACGACACTTGCTAAGTCGGAAAGGTTAGGCCGAGTCGGAGACGGCCACCGCCGCGCTCCACAATCACCTTTGAGACTTTGTTGACTTTGAGTAAAACTTTGCTAGTAGCCTTTTATCCGTTTTATTTTTTCTTTTTGTTAAATAAATTAAGATATGGGTTTTTGTAAGTAAATTAGATTTTTATTAATAGGTTATATTACTATGTCTATACATAAATACATACCTCATAAGTGCATTAATTATAATATCACAATATATCTCACACATGTTTTAGTAAAAAAAATATCTTATCACATCACATCATATTAATTTTAAACTTTAAATCCGAGCTGACACCATATGCTAAGTGTCAGTGTTAATTTACTCGTATTTTAGTTATTTGGCATTTTGTTGTAATGTAAAGCTGGATTTTTTTTGACAAACATTGATTCCTTGAGAGGAAACTAAAAAAATTATTAACAAATATGATGCATAGGTACGTATCCATATGCATTATGTTTGTAAATATTATAACTACTTATAAAACTAAATGAGACTTAGCTGTTAAACAAAAAGACAGTGACAACCCTGCAACAGTAGATATTTAAATCTCGCGCGGCGCGAGATTTCTTCCAGCTCATGTCCTACGCGGGCCCCGTCTTTGCCCACGCAAACCCTAACATTTTAAATTAACTCCAAATAGTTCAGAACCTCTTCTGTCGTCGAGCTGCGAACGCACCGTGGTACGTCCGTAATGCCGACCTTCATCGGGACTTAGAGCTTCCAACAATTCAACAATTTTTTAAAAAACTCTCTGAGAACTTCTTCAAAGCCTCAGAGTCGCACCCAAACCATTTAATTCGTGAGGCACCTTCTTATGCAGCCCCCCCCCCCTCTCGCTATCGTGTCCGCAGGCCGAGAAAATCTCTCTCGGCCCCGCCTAATAAACTTTCAAACGACCTGAACTGTCTCCTGGCAGCTCAGGCCAACTCTAATTAAATAAAATTATTGTAGTATCTAACATTAATCTGCCTTCGTAGGCACTCCCTCAGCGGCACTTAGCCGCCTGCGCCCTCTTTTCCCAAAAGAGGGTCGCTCGTGATAAGGCACAATAGAGCTTAATCAGCCGGTTGCCTGTCCCCAAAGGCGGTTTTTAGAGGGTATCACTTAGGGTCCCCGGTAGGACAGTGAGCCCCTCATAACCACGATAGACCGGCTATCGTGGTATGCGTATTTTCCGCCTCCCTACGTATAGGGTAGCCCTTTAATTGCTTCGGGCGCAAAAAAAAAAAAAAAAAAAAAAAAAAAAAAAAAAAAAAAAAAAGAGAGATTTTTTCTATTATATTTTTACTATGCCAGTGTTCTTAGCGCTGTATCGCAGGGACTAAGACTATGTGATAATTTTAGTTTTTTGGTTTAATTTTCTTTTTCTATTATTATAATAAATATTAATACGTTATGTAAATAAATAGAGATCTGTGTAAACTAATTTTAATCTTAGTGGTGCTTGGGATAATCTTTAAATTGGTAACGTGGATTGCTTTAAATTAAAGGTGGGCTCTGGCCTGTAACCTATTTAGGACATTATAAATTTACATTATAAGGAGGTGTCCAAACTTACATTTCAAAATTGTTTCCTGCAACTTCTTGTAGTATCCATTGCACTTCTGACATCGTAGACTCCGACACCAGCCTTATGCTCGCGTTCTGCATCTTGCTCTGATGAAGCCTTGCTTCGAACTGCACCGTAGAAAAATAATATATTTAAATACAAGCGTGTCTCTTGTGGGGCCAGTTGACTTTTTTTATAGGAAAAGGGTGACAAACGAGCACACAGTCCACCTGAAAGTAAGTGATTGCTGTGGCCCATAGACATCTAAATCTATCCTCGTTTGCGAATCAAAATGAAGATGCGTTGTCAGCCTTGAAGACTAAGATGGAATGCCTCTTTTCCAGTAAAAAGTGTCTCCGGTTCTCTACACTCACCATACGAAACACAGCAGCATTAAGCTGCTATTTGACGCTGGTATTTTGTGAGAGCGTGGTCCTTCCCCGGTCGAGCCAACCCGTTCGTTTACAACTATACAATTAATATAGCTGCAGCATGACTCTACCACGTTATAACGTTGTTTCATAATGATTTCTTATATTTATAATTAAATTAATTTTACTGAATTTATCTGACGGTAAGTGGATACTGTGATCTACATTAATCTCCGATGAAGAATCAAGATCTAGATGCGTTGTCACCCCTGAGGACTAGAATGGAATGCCTCCATTTTAGTCTTCAAGGGTGACCAGAAACATAGCAGCATTAAGTTATTTTACGTTGGTATTCTGTGAAAGCGTGATCCTTCCTCTATCGAGTCGACCCATTCATGCTAGTACGTAGGACACTCAACAAGTTTTGAGATATACAAAAAGTATTCTAGATATTATTAATATTTATTTTACATCTTTTCACTTTTCACACACATAAAAAAACTAGCCACCATTTTTTTGCGGACGTTGCGAGGTCTTTGCAGTTTTGTCGGTAACTGTCCTTCTGGGTAGACCCATACCGCCTTTTATTCGCCTTTTATTTCCCGGATCATATTGATAGATCCATGTCTCGTCACTAGTAACGATTTCTGAAACACGCCTAGATGGCCGACACGAGTCTGTTTTTCGGTTTCGGAGAGCAAACGAGGGATCCATCGTCAACAAAGCTTACTCACGCCAAGATGTTGATGTAGCATGGTATGAATGCTCCCCGAACTAATGCCTACAATCTTTTCGATGTCCGTATATGTGATTCGTGGGTCTTCTCGCACCAACATTTCAGTAGTCCATACATTCATTTTCTGCCGTTACTGCTATTTGCGGGGCCCGGTTCTTTGGTTAACTTTAAGGTTAGTTTTACACCTTTTGAATTCAGAAAACCACCTAAAATTTTTGCGCGTGATGGAGCTGAGTCACCTAATGCTAATTGTAACCGTTGTAAACTTAATTGTACGGTTAACCCAAATTTAAAATCATAATAGATCATAGCGCGAAAATGTTCACGGTTAAGATCCATCGTTTTAAATGAAAAGCGTGGGAGGCGTTGCAGGTAAATTAATAGAACTTTGTTTTTTTTTTAATATTGAGCGATTGGCTTATGGAGTTCTATTTTTAAATAAATTCGCTTTTTAGAAACATATAACACGGGTGCATTCCATTTTTAAATTTCGAGTATCTCAAAACTTAATGGGTGACCTACGTACTATAATAGAGCTATATAACAAGGCTCTACGGGGTATTAAATTTATTTTTCCTTATTTTAATTCCCGACGTTTCGGATGTTTTACACCATCCATGGTCACAGAGGGTCACATTGGCTTATTCTTCCAAGGTTAGTGATGTTACGGAAGTGATTATATCGGAACCGAATTCGGAAGCAGTTTTTAAATTTGATTTGTCGGAACCGGAACTGGAATCGGAGGTGAAGGTAGAAGAGATAGGTGTGTGTTAAGGGCTTGTCTAATAAAATAAAATTACACACATTATTCATCACAAATACATTCGGTAGAAAACTGTCTTCGCCTTAAATGATAATTCGGCACTATAAACTGCATAAGTCGTCTGAATCCAATACCTTCCACGAAATTGAAGGGAATATCCTGCAAAGCAATCATTTCAGGGAGGTTCCCCACGCAACAAGTATAACCTTGTTCGTACGCGCTGACAGTTGCCGCCACCGCCGCTATGCATCGACACGGTAATATTTACCGTGGCATCGACCTCCGATATAACTTCCGATTAAAATTTATCGGAACCGAAACCGGAATTGAGGGTGCAAAATCAATCGGAAGTTCCGAACTTTCGTAATCGGAATCGAACCTCCGTAACATCTCGGACCGAGATGTATAATTGAATGACGTGACTTAGTACCCCCCTCTCCACTTCCACCATTGGTCAACAGCTCGGCCAATCTCCATTACTGTCGATTGTAATTTCCTTGTCGATATAGGTACCACATATTCAAACCAAATGGTTTGCTTCAACGTTTATAATGCGTACAACAATGGAGTGGAATAATTTGCTAGCAATTTTCTTTCCATTTACTGATAAGGTGGATGTATTTAAGACAAAGGTGAATAGGCCTTTGTTAATCTAAATCACTGCGTTGCACCATCTTCGGCTACATCACCACTTATCATCAAATATCACCATGTTATCATTTGCAATTCGCCTGGTGTTACAGTTGTTCATAGTAGTCACTTACTATCGGGTGTGCCCACATGCTCGTTTGCCCCTCTTATTAACAAAAATTAATGCAGTGAGCCGAAAAATTTTTGCAGCATATGCTTCACTCCGGAGGCTTAACTACTTTTTACCCATTTCCACCAAAATTACGCTTGCACAATCTTTGCTACTCTCTATCCTCGACTATGCTGACATTTGTTACCTTGATATCACTGTGGAGCAACTTAACAAACTTGAGCGACTCCAAAATCTCTCTATACGGTTCATATTTGGGCTTCGTAAATATGACCATGTCTCGGAATACCTACCGCACTAAACTCAAGTGGCTCCCAATCCGTTTTCGTTGAAACACTCGTATACTTTCTGCGCTCTACTGCATCTTATCAAGTCCTCCTTATCTAAAAGAACGTTTTATATTTCCTAGCTCTTGTCACGACTTTTCCTTACGGTCCAAAGAAAATCTTTCGCTCCAATGTCCTGTATACTCCTCGACATTTTATGATAAATCTTTTGCTGTTCTTGGAGTAAGACTCTGGAACTCCTTACCCCAGTCAATTAAAAGTGCTCAATCATTAAATGTGTTCAAGAATCAGATTAAGGAACACTATTTGTCTCTTTAACTCCTCTCATTTCCTCCTCTTAGTTATGGTCATTAATCTACCGAAAGTATGTCGTTATTTTAGTATATAAGTTTGCGTTTTTTTTCTAATTTAGTGCACCCTACCCGTTAATCTTATTTTTATTTTTATTAATTTCCTCTTCTGGGTTGTGTGGAAGAGATAGCTATGTAGCAATAAGACCGCCTTTTGTTTTTCTTAATTGTTTGTTCATTATTTGTTATTAAACTACAGGTTTATGTTAGTTAAAAAGTTAAGAATGAGGCCGTATGATGCATCGCAGCGGCTTTAGTAGCAGGACAGTAACTATTCTAAGTCAGCGCTTAACTATAATCCCACCTGATTCTAAGTGGTGACGAAGTTGAAGTGAGTGAATAAGGTGTTAAATATGTTGTTACATCACTTCTGCCACTGTGACTTACCTTACAAAATTCGGAGAGTCCACGGAACGGCGGTGATTTAATTACCATGTTCTCCATAGTTGGGTCCACTGGCAGATATAAGAAGTGACCTGAAACAGAAATAATTTATTAAAATTTGTTCGCGACGGCCTAAAAACCTTAAGAAACAAAGTGATAAAGAATATTGTTTTATGTATTAATAGTGAAATTACCAAGAAAACTGAGTGAAAACATGTATTAATATAGTTGTTGAGCATATTTATAACTCTTAGTATGTTTGTATAGAATGTCGTTTTGTTAACAAGTAATATAAACAACTTTTATTATATACCAAAAAATCGACCAATCACAGCGCGTCTTATCGTAGAACTCTCTAGAAGTTTTCTAATTAACTGCGTAATAGTTCATATTAAAAATAAGGAAAATAATTTTATGTTCTAAAAGAGTTATAAATATGACATTTAATTAGCATATGGCTTATAGATTAAAGAAGTATAGGAATATTTTTTATAATTAAACGCATTTCGTAGTTATAGAAAAAATTAAAGAATTAAAATACCCAAATATTATGAAAATTTGGGACATTTCGTTTAATAACTTTTTACAATGTTAATGTTTTTAATAACCTTTATGATATACTAATAAAGTACCAGACTACCGATTTAATGATATATAGCATGTTAGTGTAGCAATTAATTTTGTATAGAGAATATTGCAATTTATGCCATTTGTATAGTGAAATGTTTATGCAATAAAGAGGCAAAACGGAAAATGGCAAGCGGCTCACTGTAAAGTATTGCTAAAGTCTACCTTAGGGGCTCGGGACCCAGTACCCGTAGCCCGTAGTAGTGTGAAGAACTACCAGTGACAAGTGAAGTGAAGTGAGTGGTATCCGGTGGTAGCTGAAGTGACTAATAGCAGTATATAGTGAATAGTGAAAGTGTTAGCTAACCGAAAAAGGTCGTAACTGACATTCGCAGTTACATAGTGAAAGTGTTACCTAACCTAAAAAGGTCGTAACTGATATTCGCAGTTACATATATAGTATTAGCGCTAAAAAGTAACTGATATTCGCAGTAAGTGAAAGTGTTAACTAGCCTAAAAAGGTCGTAACTGATATTCGCAGTTATATATAGTGAAAGTGGTAACTGATATCCGCAGTTACACAAGTGATAAAATCAGCTAGTTTAGTTGATAATAGCTGCTAGTCAGTAGTGTTAGAAAACCAGCTACTACCAATAGATATTTGATAGCACCGTACAATTTAAAGAAATCTTTTGAAATATACAGTGAACAACCATAGTTAAACAACCGTGATAAATAGTTATAAAATTTCGCGACTAATCAATCAGTCGAACCGCTGGCCACTACCTTGCTATTTGTATTTGTTAATCGTGCATTTTGATTTTAACTACAGTCCACAATATTTCAGCGGCACCAACAAAGACGGCGGTGAGAGTACCCACCGGAACCTATAGGTGTAGGACGTGAGCGACTCGCGAAGTATCTTCGACAACATTTACTCCGGAGAGTTTCGCCCGTCCGGCACCAAATTTTAATTATAATTAAAACTGCTGTATTCTATGGCGTAACTGATGTCTAGGACAGCAGCGTATTAAGATTTGTGAATAAGAATCAATTGCCGTCCGCTAGTCTCGTTACAACTCAAAATCAGCTCGACTGATTTTATAAAAAAAAATTGTCTGTGTTTGAATGGGTCTCTAGATGGCTTAGATTTACATTTGGACCCGGTAGATGACGCTGTTGTCGAGATCCAAAAACCACACGTGCAAAGCCGGAGCAGAAAGCTAGTGCTTATTAAAATGTAACATTGATTAATCATTTCTATCAATTCTTGGCATTATTCGTTTTCTTATTATCTATACAGGATGACAAACGAGCCCTATTAACGTATAGTGTTTCCCTAAGTCGATGATGTGGCTTGTACACCTACATCTATTAGGAATCAAACAGCGAATGTACTGTCGTCCCTGATTTTTTTTACATGCTGCAGCTATATTAATAGATGCAGCATGTAAAAAAATCAGCACGAATAGCTCGGCTCGACCGGGAGCTTAACGATGCTGTAATTCGTATGGTGATTGTAGAGAAAAGGGGACTCTTTTAACTGCAAACGAGACATTCCATCTTGATGCTCACGTCTGACAACGCATCTGCATTATGATTCGTAATCGAGGATAGATGTAGATGTCTATGGGCCACAACAACCACTTACCATCAGACGGACTGTGTGCTCGTTTGTCACCCTTATCTAATAAAAAATCTCTGATGATAAAGACGAAATGTCTAGTTACTATTTATGTATTCTCATCACTTACCGTACAAAACAAAACGGCATGCTGCTCTATTACGCTGGTATTTTGTGAGAACGTGTTCCTATTCTGGTAAAGTGAACCCATACGAACTACGGTAATGGGTCTTTTTAAGCCGCCACCCCATTGCAATCCTTTAATTGGTGAAAGAAAATATTTCCCCCACGCCTCATCGTATTTCTAGATTAAAAGTCTGAAGGAGATTGATTGAGTATGTTTAAATTTGCCGTAGTTAAAGCCTAAATAGTTATATTTAGGAATCAAAGAGATTTTCTATGCTTAAAGCATGTGAAACGATACTCGAAGAAGTGAAACTAACTACTAAAAATATAGATAAAATCAGTAATCTAATATATAAAAAAAAAAATTGTTCGTATATTTTGTGCACTGCCAAACGCTAGCATTTGCGCGAAGATTATAGGCATATTACAATTAAATTACAAAATAGGAGGCGCACGTATCGTACCGACAAATTTATTTAAAAGTTATTTACAAATTCAATGTATTCCTAATTAAACTGTATAACTCTTAAAATATAAAACGATATTTCCACAATTGTTACTTCTGTGGCAGCAACGCGCGGGGGACAAGCTATTTTGGAATAAATTTAAATAAAAAAAATGTTAAAAATTAGCGATGCTGCAATTATGTAATGTTTACAGCACGGATGGGTCGGCTCAACCGGGGAAGGACCACGCTCTCACAGAATACCAGCGTAAAATAGCAGCTTAATGCTGATGTTTCCTATGTATTTAAACATAATTATAAACCTCTGCAGTAATGGTTGTACTGCTCTCAATGCTGCCAACATGGAGATAAATTTATAAATTTAAATTACAGCCTATATACCTACGTGTGTTAAAACTTTATGCGTAAAACTAACTTAACCAAGACCAAACATGTTTTAGTTATTTGCGAAAATAACTGATCTACCTACCTAACACGTTAATTGCCAATCACGCGACGTCGCGTGTTCCCAGTACTCTTTGGCCCTTCACGCGACGTCGCGTGAAGTGTCTGACAAGTTTTGTATGAAGCGTATTGCCTGGGCCGGAGCGTTATCGCAACGGTGTTTTTTATGGGCCTCTAGAGAAAGGACTAAGCTATCGTAAAGTGGGCGTGGCTATCCGAATCATGCGATAGTTTTAGTGCTATGTAATTGGGTAGTTCCAGGTTACTTCGCTTAGCGTCGCCTCTCGAGCCGGACGGCTTTCTTGTTTGTTTTTAGTTAGTTGTGAACAAATAATACGTATTTTTTTTAGTATAAAGTGATACTAATTATAATAAAACAAAATTTATAATGAGTGATCATCAACCTCTAGGGGTTCGAAACGATCAAACGAGATACCTTTGCAAGCGCAATCAAAACGTATTTTGTTGCACGAATCGGATATTCTTGAAGCTTTTCCGACAATACATCAAATGAAAGCGCCACAAGTATGGCATCAAACTATACGTGCTCACAGAACTGGATGGCTTGATTTTCATTGATTTATATAACACTAGATCAGTAATAACCGCGCCAAAGCGTTGTCACTGCACATATGGCCACAGCCATATGCCTAGCTAACGTGAGTTCATTGTTCAATGTGACGCCGACAGAGTTGAGCCGCGTCAAAAATGGGTAAATGCGTAGTGAAAGAATGCTATTCAAGGTCACAAAACGTAATAAATCAAGCGGAATCACTTCAACACATAATATTTAGTTCTTGTTTTCATATAAACGTAAAGAACCTCAAATAATTAAATAAAATTATTGAATATTGCCATTTAGGTTCAATGTTGCCACTTTTCCTCATTTGTGATTATCCTATATTAATGGGAGACTATATAATTAATGGAGTAAGTTAATTTGTTACCTCTGAATTTAAATATTTTGGAAATTATAATAAAAACTACGTTTTAACTTTCATAGAAAATAATTAATTATTCTTATTTTAGTTTATTCGTGAATTATCTGTTAAATATATTTTATTACCTATTTTATATTAATAATTTTATATTATTTATAATTTCATATAAATTTTATATTAATTATATTTTATTACCTATTTTATATTGTTTGATTTATTAGTACCTACCATAAAAATACGTTTTATTTCATCATTATGTTTACTTCTACTCATTTGATAAGCTTTGTATCCTTTTTTTCTAAGGGGACGTAATAAAGATTTTAAAGTAAAATATACTTTTTTAATATAAAAACAATTAACTGCAGCTTAAAAAAAAAACTAATTTTTATTGTGTATTTTAGGTAAAATTTCATATAGTAAGCCACACCAACCTGCCATTGCACGTTTGTGTGTCTATCTTTATCTAATCTTAGCGACGATATTCTTTTCGTAACTTGTGTAAGTGAGATAGATATATGTTTACTTAAAACTGTTATTAGTTTCAAAGCTACGTCGTCTCGTTTGGATAGTGGTTACACTTTTTTCGACGCCTGTAATGTGGTTTGCTCCTCTAGTGTTGTATAACTCAATGTTGATTTTAAATTTCCACGTGTTTGCCAGCACAGAAGATGAAACAACCGGAAAGGGCCACACCGAAAAAATTGTTGCAAAATTGATGCAAAATAAATTAGACGTTGGCCACTCTATCTATATGGATAATTTTTATAATTCATATACCTTAGCTAGTAAACTTTTGAGTCAACTTACTTATTGTACTGGCTGGCTCTAAAATATTTAGAAGATTTTTTTATGTTGCATGTTTCTTTGATATTTTGTTATTTTTTGTGTTATATAATTCAAATAAAAATTATTGACACTAAAAATATTTAATTTTATTACATTTGAACTCATAATTGCACAAAAGTGCTAAGGTATCCCAAAACTTGACGTCGCGTGATGGGGCCCCTAAGGATAAATGTACACTCCACATAGCCCATCACGCGACGTCGAGTGATATATAACTATATTATGTAAAATATTAAATATACAAGACTAAAACCATAAACACACCCGCAAATAGTATTTGCTGTACATAAGAGTTATTTCATTAAAAAAAAGTTTTGGGCCACCAGCAGAAAACTCCAATTTTAGCTTTGGCAATGAACGTGCTAAAGTATGTTATCTTTTTAGTTTTTTGGTATCCTTTCTTATTTTGGTGCACGCTACACTAATTTCTTGGTTAAAATTATTTTTAACCAAGAAATTAGTGTTATGAGTTATGAACGCATTTTATTTTTCCCTTAATATTTGTTTAGTTTTGTTAAATGGATCGTTCCTTGGTGCACAACAACTAGTATAATACTTATTCTATAACTGTTTAAAACAAACTGTAACATTAATTTGGAAAAAAAGTTCGTGTTAAAAATATATTTTATATCATCAAACCTATAATAAATAATAGTAATAATCTTTATTGACATAAAATTTGTTACAATATTATTTAAGAGCGCATATTCAAATATGTCCAAGTCGAAATCTATGCGATCGCTTTGGAATATTGACGCACACTACAATGTTATCTCTGTGTGCGTGTCAGTGCGAGCGTGAGGCTATAATACACTCACCGGCACGGAAACTTGGCCACTTGTGAATTTGCTGATTATTTGCACTGAAACGTTTTTTTAACAGTAAATTAAGGGTAGATGCATTCAATAAGTGTCTCTAATGGTTTTAGAACATAGAAATTTAATGTTTACTTCACCGAAATTTTTCTTTTCAAGATAACATGTTTTCACTAAAATTAACATCTTTCCATTGTCACTTTAAAAACACTACAAAGTTAAAAATTAAGTCTGTTTCTTTATTGTCTATCAGTTTTAATAACGGGTGTTTCCTCCTCTAGCCCTGATAACCGCTTGCATTCGATCTGGCGTGCTTTGAATGATGTTTCTGACATCAACTTGCGGTATGCTGTCCCAAGCGGCCAGCGCTGCATTTCGGAGCTCATTTAGAGTTTGTGGCGGTTTGGAGCTGGACTTTATCTTTCTTTTGAGCATACCCCATACATGCTCAATTGGATTTAAGTCCGGGCTACGAGCTGGCCAAACTTGGCCACTTGTGAATTTGCTGATTATTTGCACTGAAACGTTTTTTTAACAGTAAATTAAGGGTAGATGCATTCAATAAGTGTCTCTAATGGTTTTAGAACATAGAAATTTAATGTTTACTTCACCGAAATTTTTCTTTTCAAGATAACATGTTTTCACTAAAATTAACATCTTTCCATTGTCACTTTAAAAACACTACAAAGTTAAAAATTAAGTCTGTTTCTTTATTGTCTATCAGTTTTAATATCGGGTGTTTCCTCCTCTAGCCCTGATAACCGCTTGCATTCGATCTGGCATGCTTTGAATGATGTTTCTGACATCAACTTGCGGTATGCTGTCCAAGCGGCCAGCGCTGCATTTCGGAGCTCATTTAGAGTTTGTGGCGGTTTGGAGCTGGACCTTATCTTTCTTTTGAGCATACCCCATACATGCTCAATTGGATTTAAGTCCGGGCTACGAGCTGGCCAAACTTGGCCACTTGTGAATTTGCTGATTATTTGCACTGAAACGTTTTTTTAACAGTAAATTAAGGGTAGATGCATTCAATAAGTGTCTCTAATGGTTTTAGAACATAGAAATTTAATGTTTACTTCACCGAAATTTTTCTTTTCAAGATAACATGTTTTCACTAAAATTAACATCTTTCCATTGTCACTTTAAAAACACTACAAAGTTAAAAATTAAGTCTGTTTCTTTATTGTCTATCAGTTTTAATAACGGGTGTTTCCTCCTCTAGCCCTGATAACCGCTTGCATTCGATCTGGCATGCTTTGAATGATGTTTCTGACATCAACTTGCGGTATGCTGTCCCAAGCGGCCAGCGCTGCATTTCGGAGCTCATTTAGAGTTTGTGGCGGTTTGGAGCTGGACTTTATCTTTCTTTTGAGCATACCCCATACATGCTCAATTGGATTTAAGTCCGGGCTACGAGCTGGCCACTGTAATTTTTGTATTCCAACCCCTTCCAGATATTCCTCTACACAATGTGCGACGTGCGGGCGTGCATTATCGTGCATGAGGAGGAATTGGTCGTGTCCAATGAATCCCGAATAAGGCATTACGTGCTCCTGAAGAACTTCCTCGATGTATCGAGTAGCTGTAAGCCGATTATCGACGATGACCAACTCTGTACGTGCGTCGGAACTTACACCTCCCCATACCATTATTGAGCCTCCATGGAAACTCACAGTTTGGGTGGTGGTAATGGGTAGAAACCTCTCTCCTCTTTTTCTCCACACTCGTTCTCGACCGTCTGGAGCAAGTAAAGCTATTCGACACTCATCTGTGAACAACACTCTAGCCCATTGCTCGTGGGTCCAATTGACATGTTCTCTTGCGAACTGAAGTCGGGCTACTCGGTGCTGTCTGAGAAGTTCTGGACCTCGTGCTGGTCTACGAGCTTTTAAATTCACTTCCTCCATTCGTCTTCTCACCGTACGCTCACTAACATTAACGCCTCTTGCGATTTGGAGCCGTTGGCGTATCTCAACAGCGGTCAGGTAGCGGTTTCTCAAAATCTCCATAACAATAAAACGATCGTCCCGGGCCGATGTGCACCTTACGCCCTCACATATGTATATGTTCTAATTGAAAAATATGTATTGTATAACATATATATCATTTGATAAACTTTTATTCTGTTTCATATGTAAACATAATTCATCAAACTAACAATTTCATTAGTGTCGGCGGGGATTAGTGTTGTCAGGTCTAGCAAGTAAAATTTCGGGACGGGAAGTAAAAATAATCGGGGATTTGGTTTTCATATCCGGACAACTACAATGACTACAAAATATAGGTTCTTTGTAGCCTTTTTGTGCTTTATTGAGAGCCGTGATAGCTCAGATGGTCAACGCTAACTGTAAATATCACAGTATGCGAGTAATGCGAGAAATTGTGACTGTAACTTTACTTTATTTTTTGTGCTTTATAATTATTATTTGGGTCTGATCTCATAAACGAATAAGTTTTCATCCAAACATCGTAACAACTGATTTTTTTTCATTTTAGGCAAATTAGAACATTTTTGAACTATTTGTTTTTTTTTTTGCAGTCCCTGAATTTTTCTTTAATGTGGTACTAGCTAACAGATATAATCATTTTTGCTGTCAAAATTATGGATTAAAGCATAGAATAAGAAGATTAGTGAAAATCGGGACATTTGGCGTCCCGATCAAGGGTGAATCGGGACGTGTCACTAGACCCTTGAAAACGGGACGTCCCGCGCAAATCGGGACACCTGGCAACACTAGCGGGGATCGAGCCCGGATTGTTCGCGTTTACGGCGAGCACTACGCCCTTGAGTTACTCAACTCAAGCACGGCTCATATGTTTTATATCTGGGGGCACGGTAGTGCCCCTGCCAAGTCGAGCAAAACAGCGGCACCGCCGTATCATCATTGAGAGACTTGGTTATTTTACAAGTTATGATTTTGATGGCATGTCTTCGTTTAATCATAACGTTATCTGCACACTAGGAATTTTTCCTAAGTACATCGTTGGGGCAGTTTAAATACATTAATTTCACAAGGACAAACATCCAGACCTGGAACAATTATTTGTAGTTAATACAAATTTTTGTTACATGTGGGATTCGAACCTGCGGCGCTCAGCGCTACAACTCATTAACAAGTCACTCCGCCACGGAGCCAAAGGTGAAAGCCAATGATTTTGTATTTTTACTCGATCCGTTTGCTTACTTTCATTACTCATTTCTAAAAAAATATGTATGAAATGAAAATTTGCCACCATTACATCATTTAATATTTAAATATTACAATCATAAACATGTTTCAAAATTACTTACTACCAAAAATATCGCTTATAAAAGTGTCAATCGTTTAAAATGCTCGATGGTGCTATAGGTATCTAGTTATAGTATGGTACGGTGTATCAACGCGATCGCGCGGTGTCGGTGAGAAAAAGCAATACGTCCTATCGTTGGGATTACCCGGAGCGTACTGAATCGAACGGCGTCTGCGCATGATGTTTTATAGTATTTTTAAAATAATTATATAAAATAATTGACAAAATAAAACGAGCTAAATTTTTTTTGGATATTTAACATTACATGTATTTTGATAAAATAATTAAAATAGATATGTTTATAAGCAAATACATGGAAAAAATTACATTGATGTAGACAGTTTTGGTGATTTTATAATATTATTTTATAATATGAAATCGAAATATTTTCGTAATTTAGGTTTTGCTATACACTAAAAGACTATATATTCCATTATAATAACGCTTAAAATAAAGTATTTTAGCTTATAATAATGGTTGTATTCAACCTGAAAGATAACTCTGATGCATATTTTCGTAAAACACTGTGAAGGGATTGTCTTCGCCCTAAAAAACCGTCATTAAAAACTATGATTTTGCATTGCTATGTACTAAATAAAGACTTCATCTTTCTAAAGCCCTAATTTTCAGCAAATAATCTCCTCACGTCGTTACGATATCGCCTTTGGAAAAACCATAAAACATGTAGTTTTCGACGCGAAACGCATATGCCCTCTTAAGCCTCTGACTCCCGAGCTAGGTTAGAAAACCTGTGTTACGAGAGTCAGCGATCTCCCTAATATAATGACAGCTACTTATTTTATGTAAATAAAGCAATTTTAAAATAATTATATGCATACATGATTATTAGGTGTGTACACTGGATGATTTTTTTTTTACCGTCTGGACAAAAGTAGAGTGTAACAGGTAAACGGAATAGAAGCCTATGGCACTGATAATTTAACATTTTACATTTAATAATTAATAATTATTTTAATTTTACGTTTTTTACCTTTTATATCAACATATTATGAAATTGATTTATCAATAAATACTACTAATTGGGTGCGTATTATTTTAATTTCGATAGTTTTTAATTGATTTATTTATTTAAATTCGCGAAATTCAAAACATGAGAAATCGACCGAAGAGTACCACAGCTAAGCGAAGGTGGTATGAAGATATGATAAATATGTTATACCTGATATGTTACATAGTTATATACATAATATTTTACTATCGTAGATTCATAAACAAAGCAAGGGGTAGCTAATCAGTCTTAAAATGTAATAAGAAATCGTAAGCTGTACCGGTTAGGAGGAATTATATAATCACTTAATTGTATTTTATTACGCAATAACGAATAAAAGAAATTTTTTCAGCTCGCATAAACAACATCCTTTCCATTCTTTTTCTAAATTTTATGTGGTAGAGCCATGCTGCAGTTATATTAGATGTATAGTTGTAGCACGAATGGGTCGGCTCGACCGGGGAAGGACCACGCTCTCACAGAATGCCGGCGTGAAATAGTAGCTTAATGCTGCTGTGTTTCGTATGGTGAGTGTAGAGAACCGGAGACCCTTTTTACTGGAAACGAGGCATTCCATCTTAGTCCTCACGGGTGCATTTTGATTCGTAATAGAGGATAGATGTAGATGTCTATGGGCCACAGTAACCACTTACTATCAGGTGGACTGTGTGCTCGTTTGTCACCCTATCCTATAAAAAAAATGAAATCTACGGATCAAACTTACCTAAAATAATTCTTTATTTATATTAATCCCTTAAAGGTTTCCTGTTTGATAGGGTTAAATGTTAAAAGTAGCTTGGAGTATGAAGAGCAAAATAAAGACGTGCAATAGAAACCTTTTATGATCATGGGTGCTGCACAGCACTCCCAATATCGAGAAAGGTGGGACACATTGAAATAATACTAGTTTTTACGGAATTTATCGCGTATATTTAACTTTTTAAATACCCGACGTTTCGAACGCTTTACAGCACTCATGGTCACGGGCGGGACTCGGGGGGGGTCCCGCCGTTCGAAACGTCGGGTATTTAAAAAGTTAAATATACGCGATAAATTCCGTAAAAACTAGTATTATTTCAATGTGTAGTGTTCGCGTAAATATAAGAAATCATTAAGGTGGGACACATAGACCACTCCCACCTTGAGAAAGGAATCTTTGTATATACGTTTTATTTTATTTTTTAATACAAAGGGGGTCAATCAAACAAGCATGCTAAGTCATATCGAACTGGAAAAAATACCGGCGGTAAAGGATTCCACAAAGAATCGTGAGATGAAAAAAACTCCCAATTAAATCGCACAGTGGTGGTGAAGATTCTATGTAACATTTTATTAAAGGCCGGCAACGCAACTGAAATTCCTCTGGTGTTGAAGTTGTTCATGGGCGACGGTAGTCACTTACCATCAGGTTAGCCGCGTGACTCGTTTCCCCCTCTTTTATAAAAAATAGTAATAATGAAATCATTAATATAGTTTAGCTGTTTTTATGCGTGGTAGAGCCATGCTGTAGTTATATTAGTAGTTGTAGCACGAATGAGTCGGCTCGACCGGGGAAGGACCACGCTCTTACAAAATACCGGCGTAAAATAGTAGCTTAAAAGCGGCCAACCCGTCTTACTTATCATACAAACGCTCGTACGTGATTATGGCGTTGTAATAGATCTTTCTTTGAAATTTTTGAACTAATAGGTATATTGTGTACTATAGCTATGTTTCTATCAAAACAAAGAATCAAAACTTGGAGAAACAAATTCAGTATAAGCCTCCAAAAATCTGCTTTTTTTGCACAAAATTACCTGAATTTTGGCCGTTGATAATGTACTCATAAATAGTAAAACCAATGAAAATATTTTGATAGAAAGCTCGCAAATGTAATCGAGTTTCTAAATGACAAACATTTATTTCACAAACTTGTAAGGATTACTGAAAAACACGTATTTCCTGGAACAAGTTTTATGAAATTTCCACACACTATTTTTCGTTCAATGTTATCGCGTTCTCACTTGCTTGTTAGTCAAGTGGCGGTGAGGTATGCGGGGGACGAGTCGTGCGGGGTTGGGGCGGGGTGAGACGTGGGAGTTTAATGACGCTCGGCTCTCGGGCCTCTCAGACACGGTAATATTGTCTCAGAGTTGTTAGCAGGCATTATTATAGAATTTGTTGACTGCGCGTACGCGAATGTGCTGGTGTATTTTAATTTTAGTAAATTCTGTTTTACCTACTACGACGGTCTTGCTGCTGTGTTTCGTATGGTGAGTGTAGAGAACCGGAGACCCTTTTTACTGGAAACGGGGCATTCCATCTTAATCCTCACTGGTGACAACGCATTATGATTCGTAATCGAGAATAGATCTAGATGTCTATGGGCCGCAGCAACCACTTACCATCAGGTGGACTGTATGCTAGTTTGTCACCCTATCCTATAAAAAAATCTAGCTTTTATTATTATTAAAACGAAAACTTTCAATCTAGATAACAGACAATCGCTCGCGATATTATTCAATATAACGGCAGACCGATATGATTGCAGAAGTCCGGATGTTGTGTCAACGACACCAAGGGTACTTACGACGTTTATGATGCTGTAAGTACAATTGTGAGTAGAATAGAGAGTACAAGTGAGAATTTCTCTTTTTAGAGAAAGCTACGGCTATAAGTCAAATATAAGTGTGACAACTAAATAGGGTTATTTTTCATAGACTAGGCAATTTTAAACTTAAGTTCAAATATATAAATAATTATATACCGTTGTTGCAGTTTTCGTAAATACGAGTAAATAAGGCTTCTACTTTTATGGGCAACAATGTTTTTGTCAACCGATCGGCCCTTACGAATGTATGCGTGCGCAGTAAAATCACTTAAAATAATGCATTACCACGCATTTTCTATTTAAAAGATAAAAAGAACAGAATGTTTGAGATTTTTTTTACTGTTTGCCTAATATTACTCACCCTGTATACATACATACGCGATAGAGCCCGCTGTAACTACTCGTGTATTACGGTTGAAGCATGAATGGGTCAGTTCGACCAGATAAAGACCATACTCTTACAGAGTACTTGCTGTGCTTCGTAAGGTCAATGTAGAACCAAATATCCCTTTTTGAGAGCGTGCTTTCACAGAATACCAGCGTGAAATAGCAGCATAATGTTGCTGTATTTTGTAAGGTAAATGTAGAGAAACGAAGATTCTTTTTGAGAGCGTGCTCTCACGTCATACCAGCGTGAAATAGCAACATAATGCAGCTGTTTTGTAATGTAAATGTAGAGAAACGAAGATTCTTTTTGAGAGCGTGCTCTCACATCATACCAGCGTGAAATAGCAACATAATGCAGCTGTTTTGTAATGTAAATGTAGAGAAACGAAGATTCTTTTTGAGAGCGTGCTCTCACATCATACCAGCGTGAAATAGCAACATAATGTTGCTGTATTTTGTAAGGTAAATGTGGAGTAACGAAGATTCTTTTTGAGAGCGTGCTCTCACATCATACCAGCGTGAAATAGCAATATAATGCAGCTGTTTTGTAATGTAAATGTAGAGAAACGAAGATTCTTTTTGAGAGCGTGCTCTCACGTCATACCAGCGTGAAATAGCAACATAATGCAGCTGTTTTGTAATGTAAATGTAGAGAAACGAAGATTCTTTTTGAGAGCGTGCTCTCACATCATACCAGCGTGAAATAGCAACATAATGCAGCTGTTTTGTAATGTAAATGTAGAGAAACGAAGATTCTTTTTGAGAGCGTGCTCTCACATCATACCAGCGTGAAATAGCAACATAATGCAGCTGTTTTGTAATGTAAATGTAGAGAAACGAAGATTCTTTTTGAGAGCGTGCTCTCACATCATACCAGCGTGAAATAGCAACATAATGCAGCTGTTTTGTAATGTAAATGTAGAGAAACGAAGATTCTTTTTGAGAGCGTGCTCTCACATCATACCAGCGTGAAATAGCAACATAATGCAGCTGTTTTGTAATGTAAATGTAGAGAAACGAAGATTCTTTTTGAGAGCGTGCTCTCACGTCATACCAGCGTGAAATAGCAACATAATGCAGCTGTTTTGTAATGTAAATGTAGAGAAACGAAGATTCTTTTTGAGAGCGTGCTCTCACATCATACCAGCGTGAAATAGCAACATAATGCAGCTGTTTTGTAATCTAAATGTAGAGAAACGAAGATTCTTTTTGAGAGCGTGCTCTCACATCATACCAGCGTGAAATAGCAACATAATGCAGCTGTTTTGTAATGTAAATGTAGAGAAACGAAGATTCTTTTTGAGAGCGTGCTCTCACATCATACCAGCGTGAAATAGCAACATAATGCAGCTGTTTTGTAATGTAAATGTAGAGAAACGAAGATTCTTTTTGAGAGCGTGCTCTCACATCATACCAGCGTGAAATAGCAACATAATGCAGCTGTTTTGTAATGTAAATGTAGAGAAACGAAGATTCTTTTTGAGAGCGTGCTCTCACGTCATACCAGCGTGAAATAGCAACATAATGCAGCTGTTTTGTAATGTAAATGTAGAGAAACGAAGATTCTTTTTGAGAGCGTGCTCTCACATCATACCAGCGTGAAATAGCAACATAATGCAGCTGTTTTGTAATGTAAATGTAGAGAAACGAAGATTCTTTTTGAGAGCGTGCTCTCACATCATACCAGCGTGAAATAGCAACATAATGTTGCTGTATTTTGTAAGGTAAATGTGGAGTAACGAAGATTCTTTTTGAGAGCGTGCTCTCACATCATACCAGCGTGAAATAGCAATATAATGCAGCTGTTTTGTAATGTAAATGTAGAGAAACGAAGATTCTTTTTGAGAGCGTGCTCTCACATCATACCAGCGTGAAATAGCAACATAATGTTGCTGTATTTTGTAAGGTAAATGTGGAGTAACGAAGATTCTTTTTGAGAGCGTGCTCTCACATCATACCAGCGTGAAATAGCAATATAATGCAGCTGTTTTGTAATGTAAATGTAGAGAAACGAAGATTCTTTTTGAGAGCGTGCTCTCACATCATACCAGCGTGAAATAGCAACATAATGCAGCTGTTTTGTAATGTAAATGTAGAGAAACGAAGATTCTTTTTGAGAGCGTGCTCTCACGTCATACCAGCGTGAAATAGCAACATAATGCAGCTGTTTTGTAATGTAAATGTAGAGAAACGAAGATTCTTTTTGAGAGCGTGCTCTCACGTCATACCAGCGTGAAATAGCAACATAATGCAGCTGTTTTGTAATGTAAATGTAGAGAAACGAAGATTCTTTTTGAGAGCGTGCTCTCACATCATACCAGCGTGAAATAGCAACATAATGCAGCTGTTTTGTAATGTAAATGTAGAGAAACGAAGATTCTTTTTGAGAGCGTGCTCTCACATCATACCAGCGTGAAATAGCAACATAATGCAGCTGTTTTGTAATTTAAATGTAGAGAAACGAAGATTCTTTTTGAAAGCGTGCTCTCAAAGCACACCAGCGTGAAATAGCAACATAATGCAGCTGTTTTGTAATGTAAATGTAGAGAAACGAAGATTCTTTTTGAGAGCGTGCTCTCACATCATACCAGCGTGAAATAGCAACATAATGCAGCTGTTTTGTAATGTAAATGTAGAGAAACGAAGATTCTTTTTGAGAGCGTGCTCTCACGTCATACCAGCGTGAAATAGCAACATAATGCAGCTGTTTTGTAATGTAAATGTAGAGAAACGAAGATTCTTTTTGAGAGCGTGCTCTCACATCATACCAGCGTGAAATAGCAACATAATGCAGCTGTTTTGTAATGTAAATGTAGAGAAACGAAGATTCTTTTGAGAGCGTGCTCTCACATCATACCAGCGTGAAATAGCAACATAATGTTGCTGTATTTTTGTAAGGTAAATGTGGAGTAACGAAGATTCTTTTTGAGAGCGTGCTCTCACATCATACCAGCGTGAAATAGCAATATAATGCAGCTGTTTTGTAATGTAAATGTAGAGAAACGAAGATTCTTTTTGAGAGCGTGCTCTCACATCATACCAGCGTGAAATAGCAACATAATGTTGCTGTATTTTGTAAGGTAAATGTGGAGTAACGAAGATTCTTTTTGAGAGCGTGCTCTCACATCATACCAGCGTGAAATAGCAATATAATGCAGCTGTTTTGTAATGTAAATGTAGAGAAACGAAGATTCTTTTTGAGAGCGTGCTCTCACATCATACCAGCGTGAAATAGCAACATAATGCAGCTGTTTTGTAATGTAAATGTAGAGAAACGAAGATTCTTTTTGAGAGCGTGCTCTCACATCATACCAGCGTGAAATAGCAATATAATGCAGCTGTTTTGTAATGTAAATGTAGAGAAACGAAGATTCTTTTTGAGAGCGTGCTCTCACATCATACCAGCGTGAAATAGCAACATAATGCAGCTGTTTTGTAATGTAAATGTAGAGAAACGAAGATTCTTTTTGAGAGCGTGCTCTCACGTCATACCAGCGTGAAATAGCAACATAATGCAGCTGTTTTGTAATGTAAATGTAGAGAAACGAAGATTCTTTTTGAGAGCGTGCTCTCACATCATACCAGCGTGAAATAGCAACATAATGCAGCTGTTTTGTAATGTAAATGTAGAGAAACGAAGATTCTTTTTGAGAGCGTGCTCTCACATCATACCAGCGTGAAATAGCAACATAATGTTGCTGTATTTTGTAAGGTAAATGTGGAGTAACGAAGATTCTTTTTGAGAGCGTGCTCTCACATCATACCAGCGTGAAATAGCAATATAATGCAGCTGTTTTGTAATGTAAATGTAGAGAAACGAAGATTCTTTTTGAGAGCGTGCTCTCACATCATACCAGCGTGAAATAGCAACATAATGTTGCTGTATTTTGTAAGGTAAATGTGGAGTAACGAAGATTCTTTTTGAGAGCGTGCTCTCACATCATACCAGCGTGAAATAGCAATATAATGCAGCTGTTTTGTAATGTAAATGTAGAGAAACGAAGATTCTTTTTGAGAGCGTGCTCTCACATCATACCAGCGTGAAATAGCAACATAATGCAGCTGTTTTGTAATGTAAATGTAGAGAAACGAAGATTCTTTTTGAGAGCGTGCTCTCACGTCATACCAGCGTGAAATAGCAACATAATGCAGCTGTTTTGTAATGTAAATGTAGAGAAACGAAGATTCTTTTTGAGAGCGTGCTCTCACGTCATACCAGCGTGAAATAGCAACATAATGCAGCTGTTTTGTAATGTAAATGTAGAGAAACGAAGATTCTTTTTGAGAGCGTGCTCTCACATCATACCAGCGTGAAATAGCAACATAATGCAGCTGTTTTGTAATGTAAATGTAGAGAAACGAAGATTCTTTTTGAGAGCGTGCTCTCACATCATACCAGCGTGAAATAGCAACATAATGCAGCTGTTTTGTAATGTAAATGTAGAGAAACGAAGATTCTTTTTGAGAGCGTGCTCTCACATCATACCAGCGTGAAATAGCAACATAATGCAGCTGTTTTGTAATGTAAATGTAGAGAAACGAAGATTCTTTTTGAGAGCGTGCTCTCACATCATACCAGCGTGAAATAGCAACATAATGCAGCTGTTTTGTAATGTAAATGTAGAGAAACGAAGATTCTTTTTGAGAGCGTGCTCTCACGTCATACCAGCGTGAAATAGCAACATAATGCAGCTGTTTTGTAATGTAAATGTAGAGAAACGAAGATTCTTTTTGAGAGCGTGCTCTCACATCATACCAGCGTGAAATAGCAACATAATGCAGCTGTTTTGTAATGTAAATGTAGAGAAACGAAGATTCTTTTTGAGAGCGTGCTCTCACATCATACCAGCGTGAAATAGCAACATAATGTTGCTGTATTTTGTAAGGTAAATGTGGAGTAACGAAGATTCTTTTTGAGAGCGTGCTCTCACATCATACCAGCGTGAAATAGCAATATAATGCAGCTGTTTTGTAATGTAAATGTAGAGAAACGAAGATTCTTTTTGAGAGCGTGCTCTCACATCATACCAGCGTGAAATAGCAACATAATGTTGCTGTATTTTGTAAGGTAAATGTGGAGTAACGAAGATTCTTTTTGAGAGCGTGCTCTCACATCATACCAGCGTGAAATAGCAATATAATGCAGCTGTTTTGTAATGTAAATGTAGAGAAACGAAGATTCTTTTTGAGAGCGTGCTCTCACATCATACCAGCGTGAAATAGCAACATAATGCAGCTGTTTTGTAATGTAAATGTAGAGAAACGAAGATTCTTTTTGAGAGCGTGCTCTCACATCATACCAGCGTGAAATAGCAATATAATGCAGCTGTTTTGTAATGTAAATGTAGAGAAACGAAGATTCTTTTTGAGAGCGTGCTCTCACATCATACCAGCGTGAAATAGCAATATAATGCAGCTGTTTTGTAATGTAAATGTAGAGAAACGAAGATTCTTTTTGAGAGCGTGCTCTCACATCATACCAGCGTGAAATAGCAACATAGTGTTGCTGTATTTTGTAAGGTAAATGTAGAGAAACGAAGATTCTTTTTGAGAGCGTGCTCTCACATCATACCAGCGTGAAATAGCAACATAATGCAGCTGTTCTGTAATGTAAATGTAGAGAAACGAAGATTCTTTTTGAGAGCGTGCTCTCACATCATACCAGCGTGAAATAGCAACATAATGCAGCTGTTCTGTAATGTAAATGTAGAGAAACGAAGATTCTTTTTGAAAACGTGCTCTCAAAGCACAGTTGCAATATGTTGCTTTACGAGAGCATGCTTTCACAGAATACCAGCGTGAAATAGCAACACAATGCAGCTGTATTTAGTATTGTAAATGTAGAGTAACGAAGACCCTTTCGGAATGCGTGCTTTGTAAGGTAAATGTAGAGAAACGAACACCCTTTATGAGAGCGTGCTCTCACATCATACCAGCGTGAAATAGCAACATAATGCAGCTGTTCTGTAATGTAAATGTAGAGAAACGAAGATTCTTTTTGAAAACGTGCTCTCAAAGCACAGTTGCAATATGTTGCTTTACGAGAGCATGCTTTCACAGAATACCAGCGTGAAATAGCAACACAATGCAGCTGTATTTAGTATTGTAAATGTAGAGTAACGAAGACCCTTTCGGAATGCGTGCTTTGTAAGGTAAATGTAGAGAAACGAACACCCTTTATGAGAGCGTGCTTTCACAGAATACCAGCGTGAAATAGCAATACAATGCGGCTGTATTTTGTAAGGTAAATGTAGAGAAACGAAGCCCCTTTATGCTAGAAACGAGGCGTTTCCATTTTAGTCCTCTAAAATGTTTATGTAATATAATGTTGTTTATGTTGTTAAATGATGCACCTAAAATCATTCATCATCATTACAGCCCTTCACAAGTCCACTGCTGAACATAGGCCTCCCCCCAAGTAATGCCACAAAGCACGGTCCTGAGCCACCTGCATCCATCGACTTCCTGCATGTCTTACCAGGTCGTCACTCCATATAGTGGGGGGTCGTCCTACACTACGCCTACCGGTACGAGGCTGCCACTCGAGAACCTTTCTTCCTACGCCGTGTAGTGGCGCTTGAGAATATCCACTACCCCATATCTTCCCGTGGGTGTCGTAAGAGGTGACAGAGGGAGACAGGCAGGAGATGGGCAGCAGTGTCTTCCTAATAACAATAATGTAATAAAAAACTGCGGTTGCCAACCCGCTCGCCAAGCGTGGCAACTATGGCAAATATCCCCCCCATGAACAACGACACAAATGCACCTAAAAATGGACCTTAAAATTTGGAGCACAAGCTCCAGTGCGTATTGCAGACCTGCAGCCCCTAGCAGACCAGTCCCTCAAGCAGATGAAATGGAACGATGGACTGTTACACCGCTACAACACGGTACATATCATTTCATCATTCTATTGTTGGCAAAAATGAAATTAAAAAATATGTTCATTCCACTCCGAAGTAATAAAAAAACATTTTGTTTGGAAATAAGGTTCCTCCAACCGGAGAAGAAATGGCGAATTCCCTTTTTTGTCATTAGTTAAAATGTAAATAATTGAAACCATCCACTACAGACCATAAAAGTTTACTGAATTTTCCATAGTTGCCAAGTTTGGCGGGCGGGTTGGCAACCAGAATTTTGTATTATTTTGAATTGTTATCAAGAAGATATGCTTGCCATTCTCTTGTTTCAGTTTCCATCTGGCGCCTCTTACGACACCCACGGGACGCTATGAGGCAGTAGATATCTTGCACCGCAACAACACAGTGTCTTCCGACAGTTTAGGATCAGTTATGGTCAGTTACACGGTCTAACAGACCATTATTGTAGCGATGTAAGAATATTCAATGCCACTCCAGTTAATAATTTTTATATTCACACCTATAGGTATCTCTAAATTATAGTATACAAGAGAAGTTCCAGTAATAGCCGCCATTGTTCGTCTAGCAAAATGGCACACCCACTTACGCGGTTTTCGGTATGTTGACTATGTAATTTCATTATTAGTTTCAACTTTCCATACTACAAACAAATTGCGAACTGTAGAACATTTGACTTAGTAATAAAATAAAAAAAGATCATCAACGTAGTCATATAAATTATAAATTGCTTAATGCAAGTTTGAATCTATAGGAGCCGACGATCAAAGAAAACTTCACAGTGCCATTTGAAGCGAGGCGTAGACTTAGGGTTTATTTCTGAAGCAAGCGCACTCGAACCAAAATGATTGCATAAACATAAACGCAATAGACGAGTGCAAAACCGCATTGAAGCATATAATGGCTTCTATTTCTATACTGATACTATGATACTGATAATATGTATTTTCTATATTATATCTAATCTTTGCAAAAAACTATCAATAATCGCGTGCTATTTAAAAAAAAATAAGCGTCTTTAAGGTTAAGGCATGTTTGAGTTTTGGTGGGAAATTGATCACGGCGTATTGCAGGCTCCTGTTTTATTGTTTAATTATTAATTTTAAGTGGATTTCGATACGTTAAAATGATGCGATAATGTGTAGACTTTTAGTCTGCGTACATCATATATATATATATATATACGATATATATATATATATATATATATATATATATATATATATATATATATATATATATATATATATATATAAATATATAGATGATATGCGAGCAGCTATGCAGGTCTAGGGAACGAGACCAGTATCACTGCGACCTAGAAGATTTATTGTGACCGCTGCTATGGCTATAGGCTAAGCCCTATGTCTTCAATGAATAGAAGGAGTTGCTTCATCATCATCATCATTAAGGCCCGGATTAAGGTTTTAGAATATTTTAAGCCTGGTGTGTCGGACCAGATCTTAAGTGATTTATTGTGATAAAGAGTTTCAAGGGTCAATCGGGCTAGGCTTCTTGAGATTCCACAAAATGGCTCAGGTCCAAATTGTGTGCACTTTGAGTGAGCAAATTCGTTGCCTACAATACCCTCGTGACCCGGAACCCCTCTTAAAACGAACCTGTTGTTACATCCCAGGGCGTTTAAACGGTTCACGCAGTCTCCAACTAGCTTCGAGTTCACTAAGTTCGATCTCAGCGTTAGCAGTGCTGCTTGACTATCAGAGTTTATGTAAATTTTATGGTTGACGTAGTATTTTTGCAGATTGATTTCCGCACACCGAAGTATGGCGAAAATTTCTGCCTTGAAGATAGAGGTATATCTACCAAAATTCATACTAAGTTTGAATTTGGGGCGTTCCCCGTAAATTCCAAAGCCTACGTCGAGGCCCATTTTAGACCCATCGGTATACCTTATGAGGCTACCGACCTCACAGATAACATGGCCATTCAGCCAGTCTTCTCTGGAGGGTAATTCCACTACAGCAGTACAGCCATAGGGCCATACTGGGACGTAAGCACCAGTTGTTCCCGACTAAACGACTGCACGTACCTAAAGCAATTTTTGCCTTATGGCATACGTTGCTAAGGTGAGAGTTCCACGTTAGTTTTTGGTCGATTGTTACGCCCAAGTACTTAATTTTAGTGCAGAATGGTATTTAATTACCATTAAGTTTTGGTGGGACTAATTTGTCCGTCTAAACCGTCACTTTTTGGTAAAGGGTATTATAACAGTTTTATCAGCATTAACTGATAAACTGTTATCCCTACACGAGTTATTAATGGTGTTTAGGGCTCTTTGTATTATTGACGATAAAGTACTTTGGCAAAAGCGCCTCGCAACGATCACAAGGTCATCAGCACAACCCAATGTGTCAATGCGTAGGTCTGCCATTTTGTAAAATAGTTGATCAACCGCAAGAGTCCAACGAAGGGGTGACGAAGCACCTCCTTGTGGACAGCCTCTAGTAGTTGCAACCTCAATCGAAGTTTGAAACAGCGCTATTTTTGCCTTTCTGTTTGAGAGCATCGACTTCACTTTGTGAATAAAATATATGTCAGACAAGGTTGCATGGCCATAGATCCATAGACTATATCCATAAGCAAAGCAAAGTCTCTAATAAAAAAATATAGTTGAATAAAAATAAAGTAATAAACTTTTAGTAAAATCCTATTTACAAACTGGCATTTAAAATCTTCTAGGAATTGATTTTGACGGTGTCTCCCGGAGTAAGGCGATTTGTTTCCATACAACGCGCGGGCACCGTTCAGATCACTATTTCCCGTATTATGAATTAGACTGATTTCCCTTATACTATGCGCTTTGCACTATACTAATCGGTGCAGGCGGTGTTATAAGTCATTTTTGGTGTATGCACGTAAAAGACGCTCTATTTATAAAAATTCTATGGTGAGTGACACACGTCACGTGCTTAATACCGTAACAAATGGCTCTTGAAACTATTTTTAAAACATATTAAGACTGAAATAAAAAAAGGAAAAGGGGAGATCCTTTTTTCCTTCCACGGCCGAATCCTTTCTTTTTTGGTTAACTGGCTTTAAGTCCGCCATAGGTAATTTTCAGTGCATTTAAGCTTAACTAAATAAAATTTTACTGTCGTTGTATTTTCTACATCAAGCCGAAACTCAAATAAGCCGCGTGATCGGTAATTCATGTACCAATTTCTCGAACCACGTCCGAATTAATGTTTCTACTACTAATGTTCCTATGAGTGATAATATATTATTATGAGCGCTGAAATATGGCCACGAATCTACTGCGTAGAAATAGAATTATATTCAAACAAAGCTGCATTTGATAATCGGATGAAAATGTAATAATAGGAAGCTTTAATGCTTGGTTTCTATATTTAGAAAATTCTTCGTATTTTCTGACATGCCATTTGCGGTAATGTTAAATGCAAGAAAAAACCCATTTTATTAAACAAAGTCGTAGTGTAACTCAATATAATTTATTTTGTCGCTTAATACTTCTCATTTCATCTATATAAAGGTATACTAAAATAACCTCAAAGGACGTGCGTTAATTATTGCACTGTAGAACTGCGATAAATACTTCTGTGAGGCAAATAAATTTAGTTTTTAGTGTCTCGCACAATGACTTATGTTTTAGACATTTATTTTTCAGGCCATAAATAGTTTTTTTTACATGGAATTGTAATGATAAAGTTACATTCCACCTGATAGAAGTGTACGACATCTTTACGAAACCGTTTTACAAATGCTGTTGAGTTGCAACAACAGCTTCGATCAACTCAGAGAACATCTGTGAGTGTTTCTACGATAAGGAGAAGGTTAGACGAAAGGAGTTTAACAGCCCATAGACCTGCTAAAGGTCCAAAACTTACTGCACAGCATCGCAGAGATCGCCTAGAGTTTGCTCGCAATCATTGCGAGTGGACTCTAGAACAGTGGCGGACCGTACTCTTCTCTGATGAGACGAGGGTCTGTCTCTTCTGCAATGACAGACGTAGAAGGGTCTACAGAAGACAGGGGAAGTGAACCTCTCGTTCACACAACCCTGCTTCGAAGAATCCGTCCAATACGGGGGTGGCTCGTGTATGTTTTGGGGCGGCATTTCCGTCGACGGGAAAACGGAACTTGTGTGCGTTTCCCGGACTCGGGGTGGCCGTGGGCAAGGGTCATTAAATGCTGGTCGGTACATTACTGAAATCCTGGAGGAACATGTGGTGCCGTATGCTGGTTATGTCGGTGATGGATTCATGTTAATGCATGATAATGCTCGTTGCCACACCGCGGCTATTGTACGGGATTATTTACAGGAGGTCGATATCCCTGTTATGTATTAGCCAGCACGAAGTCCAGAGCTTAAGCCAATAGAACATCTCTGGGATAACCTAAAATGGCGCGTGCGTGCTCGAGATCCAGCTCCAACCACTCTTCAAGAGCTCCAAGATGCGGTACTTGAAGAGTGGGAACAAATACCCCAAGAGGCTGTTGCGACCCTTGTAAGGTCCATGAAAGATCGCATGGAAGCCGTTATCAAGGCAAGGGACCCCCCCCCTAACACTAGGTTTTAAGAACTTTTTTTGTATTTATTAAGTTTTTTTTAAATTATTAATTTGCAAATTTGTACATACCCTGTCTTTTTCTTTAATTTCTCTTTCGTCTCGTTATAAAAGTAAAATTCAATTAAAATTCCTGAAAGCTAATGAAATTACCTTTCGAATGATACCCTCAAACCACAACATTGCCATTGGCCTGTTGTGTTAAAATAGTATTTAAATTATTTTTTTTCGGATGTGCGATTTTTTTGACGCCGAGTGTATTACCGCCAACACATGGGGACTAATTTACAACCGACTTCAAAAAAGGAGGATAGTTTAATTCGACTGTACTTTTCACTTTTACGTGTGGTTACCTCAAAACTTTTGTCTAGATGAACCGATTTTGATTTTTCTTATTTTATTTGAAAGCTGCCCAAGCAGCACGCAAGTTGTATACGAGCTGTATTGAAGTCCGTTTTTATACTGATGTCATGATACTGAAGCCACATTAGAGCATAATGATCATAAGTCATATTGAAAATAATAGTATAGGCTAAAAATAATGTCCAATATTCCTAAAATTATATTTTATATTTTGTTTAAAATGGCGACAATTTGCTATACAGCCTAAACGGTATTTCGAGGGCCTTACAGGCTTGGTAGCTGTATTATGTATGTTATGGATTCTATTATACAGCCATTGGTTTTTAATCAATTGTACAACAGAATATTTTTATTACTTACGCTGTATACCAGATTTTTCCACATAACATAAATTCTCTTTAGCGATAGGTATAAAAGATGAAGTCTTAAATAACCTTTATTTAGATTTTAAATGATCTTCTAACTCCACCAAATCTTTTTCTTTTTTCAACGTATTGATAACAAATTAATTTCGTTCACTAGCACAATATAAATACGACACGCATGCAAAATAGCGATATTCTATCCTTATACAGCTATAAATTTTATTATAGCTGTTATTTATTGTTTTAAATTTATTTAACCCTCAAAGACAGAAGTAATAAAACTACTGCATTTACATAAGTGTACAATTACGCCATAAAAATAAGTTTGAGAAGGCAGTTTGCATACACCATTGTTTATACATAAGATTTGAGTGATACCATAATAACACTTAGAGCATTATAAGCAAGTGACAGCATGCAACACAGCGTCTATACAGCTTTAATGATAAATTCGGATTCAAATGTTACAAAATACTTAAAGTTGTATACTAGAGTCTTCATATTCCAATTAAAAACCCCAATGTTACGTAGATCTCATAATACAGACTTTATACAGCTTGAACTGTATAATAACTTTTTAGACACTCTTATAAGGATACCACCTCTTTTCTACACTCTTATTCGCTTATAAAAGAACTCTAATTTATATGTGGGCTGGATTATTGATGTTCATAACGCTTGTGTACTGCTTGGGTGGTGCTTCTGGTGTGGTCCCATATAAATTTGATCAAGATCTGAACTGTTATTTTTGAGTTATCCTCAATTATGCGTATTTAATTGACTTCGAGTACAATGATGACATAGAAAACTATAATTACATACATAAGAAGGAGTGGGCGGAGCCAGTGTAGCCACTAAAATGTCACTAACACGTCAATTCACACGTATAATTGTCAACACGAGATGTATTTTGACGTTACAATCGTTTCCAAATTTGCATGAAAAGAACACTATTTACAAATACATACGTATTAAAATCTGTCTGTCAACACAGAAAATCGGGTTGGTAGTAGTGATAATACTACATAATTGCTTGTATGTGTGCTCTCGGCGATGCCTATCATCGTACAAAATAAGGTTGACAGCCATTCTATTGTGTATTACATTATTCTATGATTGATGATGTTCTCATTTTATTTATATTGAAATCGGTTGTACAAAGTTTTTAATTGTATCACTTGTTCTACCAACGCTTAATATTAATTGTGCAAACAAATATTGGAGTTTTTTTTGTACAATAAGGGTATAAAATGGACGCTGTGGTCCATAGATATCGATATCTAACCCCGACTAAGAATCAATATGCAGATGCGTTGTTACTCCTGAGAACTAAGGTAGAATCCACGTTGCCATTAAAAAGGGTCTCCGGTTCTCAACAGTCACCATACAATAACGGAGTATTATGGGATACAACGTTAGATATCTATAGACGTGGTAGAGCCACGCTGCAGCTATATTATTGTTGTAGCACGAATGGGTCGACTCGACCGGGGAACGCGACGCTCTCACATAATACCAGCGTCAAATAGCAGCTCAATGCTGTTGTGTTTCGTATGGTGAGTGTAGAGATTCGGAGACCCATTTTACTGGAAACGAGGCATTCCATCTTAGTCCTCAGGGGTGACAAAGCATCTGCATTTTGATCCTTAATCGAGGATAAATGTAGAAGTCTATGGGCCACAGCATCCACTTACCATCAGGTGGACTGTGTGCTCGTTTGTCACCCTTATTTTATTAAAAAAACAGCTTCAAGGGTGCGTGAGGTCTTGAAATACGACAGCTAAAACTCCAAGCGTGGCGATTGTGACGTGATACTTTTTATAATGGTAGAAATATTTGTCTAGCCTTGAGTTGTAACAAGCTGATAAAGAATACATTCAACCTGACGTAGCCCCATTATATTATCTTAAAGGAGCAGAGACAAAGCAACAAGTTTAAAAAGGAAGAAGTAATTTACAGTAATTCCTCAACATCCTTGTCCATTAAGCACCAACACCCAACACTCAACTTTTAACTTTCCTACTTATAATAATATTTCTATATGAAAGACATAGTTATACAATTTTTTTAGAAAAAGTGAAATATTTTATTAGATGCGTTACAATACAGTTTTAATTTCATTGTAACTAAAAACATATATGCGAGCATTTTATGGATTTTCTAACTAGAACCGATAGATTTTATATATTTAATTATTACTAGCTGTTTCCGCGACGTCGCCCGCGTGGAATTTGTTACGATCGGATCTCATGAGTTTTATTTTTTGCGTAAAACCCTAATTATTTTTCTGAAATAAAAGTACCCTAAGTTACTCCTTATAACATCAGCTATATGTCAGTAAAAATCCCGTCAAAATTGGTTCAGCCGTTTCGGAACAAACAAACAGACCGACGAAAACAAAATTTTTAATAATTGTTTTTTTTTAAAGTACCGTATATACTTTCGTATGCATTTAGTAAAAAGCTGCTATTCGACATTACAAACAGGCATTTCAATTTTATTTATTTGTATAGATAATCCCATAGACTACTATAATACATATATAATAGAACGGGGGAGTGGGCGGAGCCCATGTAGCCACTAGAATATCACTAACATGTCAATTCACACGTATAAATGTCAACACGAGATGTGTTTTGACGTTACAATCGTTTCCAAATTTCGCATGCAATTTATTTAGAACATGCCAAATTGCACACTATTTATAAATAAATATGTATTAACATTTAAACAATTTTTGAAAATCTAAAATGTGTGTCTGTCAAGACATTGAATCGGGTTTGTAGCAGTGATAATACGATATAATTACTTGTATGTGTGCTCCCAGTGACGCTGATCCTCGTAGAAAATAAGGTTGACAGCCTTTCTATTGTGTATTAAAGTATTCTATGGATAATCCAGTGCTTGACTACAATCCTTTCTGGTGGTAAGTGGTGGTGAAGTTTTAGATCCTGATCAAAGACAAAGTAAGTAAATTGCACTGTCTTAGCTTAACAAGCCTATGTAGACACCCAGATTGTAATCGGACGGAAAGTCAGACACCGACAGATTATTCCAATCTTTTGGTTTGAAGGCGTAGTAGGTTAATTACGAAGGGGTGGAGACTGGTCGAGTATCCGGTTGTCCGATGGTGGAAGGGAGAGGGAGTAATTAAATTACACAATAGCAGCGTACACTTACCATCAGTGTATCAAAATCATCATGTGTAGAAAATCTAAAGGCTATAACATACAATATAATACAACATAAACATACACTTTACACTTATTCTTTCATAAAGAGAGATACATTGTATAAGCAACAGGTACATTACTATTTCAACAGATATGGTAACCTAGTAATTCAAAATAATGTGCCACAACTTTATGACTTAACACATTAATTGAAGAGACTGCTTTAATGTTCAATTTTATTGATGAAACTGTAAACGAATCCGAAAATTATGTCGGTTTTTGGCAATGAAATAGCAAGATGTTTTTTGGTGGCTGACATAACTTTAATATTTAACTTAACTTTAAAATATATATTTAACTTTAATATATATTTTGGCAATGAAATAGCAAGATGTTTTTTGGTGGCTGATATAACTTTAACGGTCTTTTAGGTAAAATAGGCAACACAGAGCATTTGACGAATACCATACAACATGGTTAGAAGACGACTGTTTCGGCGACAACAATTATAGTATATCTAGCCACTTAAGTCTTAAGTGAAGTTGGGATAAATGATTAATCTTACGCAAGCCAAAACGTATTTATAATTATAACTTAACAAAAAGTAATAGCGACTTCATAGAACTAAAAAGAAGTTTTAGCCACCCTTAGGGACGTTATTTTTTATCCAAATTTATTTTGGACCACCCCTGAAATATTAATTTGGCGAAATAATCGCGTAACATACATATACAAAATGTCTATAAAAACAATACTAACTTTAACTTTTTTATAGAATGAGGGCATTGAGTTATACAACACTAGAGAAGCGAACCACATTACCGCTCGTCGAAAAAAGTGTAACCATTATCCAAACGCGACGTAGCTTTGAAACTAATAACAATTTTAAATATACATATATCTATCTCACTTACACAAGTCGGGAAAACAATAGCGTGTCGCGAAAACAATAGCGAAAAGATTAGATAAAGATAGACACACAAACATGCAATGGCGGGTTGGTGTGGCTTACTATATGAAATTTTACCTAAAATACGCAATAAAAATGAGTTTTTTTTAAGCTGCAGTTAATTGTTTTTATATTAAAAAAAGTATATTTTATTTTAAAATCTTTATTGCGTCCCCTTAGAAAAAAAAGTTACAAAGCTCATCAGATGAGTAGAATTAAACATAATGATGAAATAAAACGTATTTTCTTGATATAAAATTTATATGAAATTATAACTAATATAAAATTATTAAAATAAAATAGGTAATAAAAATATATGTAATAGATAATCCATGAATAAACTAAAATAAGAATAATTAATTATTTTGCAATAAAGTTAAAACGTAGTTTTTATTATGATTTGAAAAATATTAAAATTCAGAGGTAACCAATTAACTTACTCCATTAATTATATAGTCTCCCTTTAATGTAGGATAATCACAAATGCGGAAAAGTGGCAACATTGAACCTAAATGGCAATATTCGATAATTTTATTTAATTATTTGAGGTTTTTTACGTTTATATGAAAGCAAGAACTACAAATTATGTGTTGATGTGATTACGCTTGATTTATTACGTTTTTGTGACTTTGAATAGCATTCTTTCACTACGCATTTACCCATTTTTTGTCGCGGCTCAACTCTGTCGGCGTCACATTGAACACTGAACTGACGTTAGCTAGGCATATGGCTGTGGCCATATTGCAGTGGCAACGCTTTGGCGCGGTTATTACTGATCTAGTGTAATATATAAATCAATCAATGAGGGTGACAAACGAGCACACATTCCAACTGATGGTAAGTGGATGCTGTGGCCCATATACATCTGTTTTATCCTCGATTAAGAATCAAAATGCAGATGGTTCTCACCACTCAGTACTAACATAGAACGCCACGTTTCCAGTAAAAGTGTCTCCGGTTCTCTAAACTCACCTTACAAAACACAGCAGCCTTAAGCTGCTATTTTACGCTAGTATTCTGTGAAAGCGTGGTCCTACCCCGGTTGAGTAGATCCATTCGTGCTACAAATAATATAGCTGCACCGGGGCTCTATCACGTTTAATTAGTGTCGGTTACTAATTTCAAAAAAATAAATAATCAGATACTCATTATGCAATTAAGCGTTAAATCAAAATGACATGAAGAGACACGATATCGTAACTTCTGCTGTTGTGCCTATCAATAAGTAGTCTATTACCGAATAATTCCCCCCTTTAGGTTGGCTCATAGGGGCATTTTGGTTTGGTAACTGAACATTTTTTGTTATTTTTTACAATACTCTTTATTGTAAATCAAAGAGAGATCAATACAACAAAAACAAACAAATATTGAGGAAAAAAAACAAAAGATGATGTTATTGTTATATAGCAATCTGTTCCAGACAACCCAGTAAAAGAATTAAATAAAAATATTTTCGGAAAATTATTTATCAAGAACATGCTGCTGCTAGTGTCGTGCTTCAGTCTCCGTCCACTCTTACGACACCCACGAGATGATTTAGCTTCATATGGGACTAGAGATATACGAGACAGGACCGCACCATGTTGCAGTCTATGGGAGAAGCCTGCGTTCAGATAGGCTTATGATGATACTGGGATAATGATTGTCATTATGATAATCTCTAAAAAGCCGTTAAAGGAATATCACAGGGGCACACAACAGCGCGCAGCACTACGCTGCTGTTTCGTTATTTTACGCTGGTATACTGTGAGCCTTCAACATTTTCTTGTAACGTATGTTTCCTCGCCACATTCACTCCAACATCACTTGTGTTAAGAGTGAGGGTAGACTTCTAATAAGCGGTTAAACTCTCCAAAACTTTATTTTAGAATGTATATTGTATTTACTTCTGTGTTCCAAGAATATTTTATAATGTAAAGTCTACTAAGTAATGTTCATTTGTTTAAATAGTTAAAGTTATTATCTAACACTTGGTAACTTACACGTTTTATTAAATAGTTATTTCGCTTCGTATTATACACACATAGTGACACACCTGTCATCCCCGAATAGGTGGTCAGAGTTCAAAGCGCAGCAAGCTGCTCGGACTACGTTTAGCCCAAAATTATTTTATAGAATAGGGATGACAATAGAGCGTGTGCTCGTCTACCTGAAGTGGATGCTGCAGCCGATAGACATCTATCCTCAGTCAGACATTTATCCTCAATAAAGCATCAAAATGCAGATGCATTCTCACCCCTGAGGAATGTCTCGTTTTCAGTAAATAGGGTCAAATCATATAATAGATGAAAAATGCTGCAGCCATTTTAATAGTATACTCGTAGTTGCAACACGAATGGGTCGGCTCGACCGCAGAAGGGCAACGCTCTCACAGAATACAAAATAGCAGCTTAACGCTGCTGTGTTTCGTATGATGATTGTAGAGAATCTGTGACCCTTTTTACTGGAAACGAGGCATTCCATTAAGTCCTCACGCGTGACAACGCATTTGCATTTTGATTCGTATTTGAGGTTACAAGTAGATGTCTATGGGCCACAGCAACCACTTACCATCAGGTGGACTGTGTGCTCGTTTGTCACTCTATCCTATAAAAAAAGTGGTTATCCCATCGCCTAAACAATCGCAAATCCAATTTCCCCTTAATCACCTTTTACTACATGCTAGGAAAGTAACCCAGTTGGCACAATTTTTTTTATAATATTCTATCTAGAAATTTCTTATTCATTTTTTAATAACGAAACAAAATAGCCAGGGGGCTTCGCTTGGATAAGGTCTATTAATGAGGCATTATTTAGATATACGATGATTAAAAACTATTTTTTTAAATGTTCACGGGTAAAAATAATCTAAACCATCCTGGTATTGCTCGCACAGATAGACAGACATACAGATAAAAAAAAATTAAAATGGTTATTCATTACTTATTGACATAGAATAACTAATCTAATGGCTCGGCTCGACCGGGCTAGGACCACGCTCTTACAGAATACCAGCGTAAAATAGCAGGTTGATGCTGCTGAGTTTCGTATGGTGAGTGTAGGGAACCGGAGACACTTTTTGCTGGAAAGGAGGCATTCTATCGTAATCCTCAGGGGTGGCAACGCGTCTATGGGCCTCGGCATCCACTTACTATCAGGTGGAGACTGTGTGCTCTTTTGTCACCCATATTGTATACAAAAAACCTCTCTCAGCTTAATCAATTAAAGGCAGCCATTTCAATATGTAATATTGACTGACACTTCAACTTTATTTATTTGTAAATATATTAGGTATGTATTCTATCTAAATGAACCGTTCATAATTGAATGGCGCAATTAAATAACTGATTATCTTCGTTATGTTTTTATGGTGAATCGTTATTTTGTTAGAAGGGCTGAATATATATCCCCATTTTAATTCAAAATTCAGATGCGATGTCACCCCTAAGGACTAAGATGGAAAATCTCGTTTCTAATAAAAAGGGTTGATGGTTGTCTTTACTAGAAACACAGCAGCATATATGCCTCCTTGGCGGATCATCGTAAAACCGCGCTTTTGTAAGCCTACTCGCGGCTCACTATCTTTCTATAAAATTTGCCACGTTGCTTCAACAAAGTAAATTATAACTGTTTGCCTTATCAGTGTATCAGGAAATCACCAATGACGAGCAGCAAGTAATACCGCCGTAATTTTTTACAGGAAGCTTATATTGAATACCAGTGTAAATGCTACTGTGTTTCGTATAGTATGGTAAGTGTAGAGAGCCGAATGCCCTTTTTACTGGAAACGAGGCATTCCATCTTAGTCCTCAGGGGTGACAACGCATCTGCATTTTGATCCTTAATGTATTTTGTATTGTATGAGGCTATGTGATGAGCCCGCATTTAACGAATTCGGAGGAGAATAGATTAATTTTTATTTAAATATAGATTATAAATAGTTCTCATTGAAAGTAATGTTTTATTTTTACCACTGGTACAGAGATTTTTGAACAGAAGATATTTCACAACTAACTTTGGATGTAAGTGGTTCAGGACTCAAAATGAACTTGTAGTCTGTCCTCAACAATGGTAACGGGACCGAATGCTTTTGTTAACTTTAGTATGAGGCCAAAAGAAGCACCAAAACTCTTGCTACGTATGTTCAAAGTCGTCACTAAGAACTTAGTAAGAATAGCATATGGTAAGAATAAATTATTAGACTTAATAAATATAGGTTTTTCTAAGAATTGATAAAAACTTCGATGCTTTCCGTTACACGTTAACGATTTATAAGCAAACAGTAGACGGAACGAAGACCACACAAAACATGTGATAAGTCGGACGGTAGTTATGTACCTAATTAAAACTTATGAAAATTAAAATGCGAACATACACATACACAGTTTGAATTTCGAATACAAATATATACTTTTTCAAAATAATCTGTTTTAGGTAGGAATGTGGCGCCCTCATCACAGTTTTGCAAAATGGACCTTTGACATTTAAAGGTTGAAAATTTCACGTTTGTTTTGTAAAAGAAAATCGTTGAAGCCACATAACTTGAACAAACGAATTGTTTACTTTAGCTCAACAATTCATTGTATCTACATAAAGCGTAATATTATTTCACGCTCGTGGAAAAAGTAACGCGGTCGTTCCGATACAATTCGCAAACTTTGCTTTAATAGCATAAGCTATGGAAAATATTAAACCTGCGTACTGATTTAAATGTTAAAACATTTAACTTTTAATACATAACAATTAACAATAAAATATATATGAAAGTATATATGCTATAATTGAGAATGTACATAAATAATGAAAGCATAACAAAAAATACGACTTGCAGCACACGTAAGATAACTTAAGTGACACATGTAAGATTGGAAAGCGTTGATATAGTGGAATTGGGTCATCGAACATCTCTCACCTCTAACGTTTCCGTCCGCGTCGGTGCTTGGGCCCGAAAATTTGAGACCTCTAGTCGTCTCATTCATATGTACGACGTCTGCCGCCGTCACAACCTTGAATCCAAGCCCGTGACTCGACACGGTAGTGTTCCACTGCCACTTACACATATCTACTTGAGAGTTATTGTTAATTTCAAAGTTACAAAACACACCAGTCACTTGGGGCACATAGTTGTACTTGCTCACAGCCTCGTAAGTTGGCCCTTCGCGGCGCAGGACTTTCATCTTGTCTGATAGTGAATCCGTATCGTTATCAGATACAGTTTTCTGGTTAATGGCGATCGCACCCTCATTGTCGTTTAGCATGTCATCATTTTGGGCTTTGTGCTTGCGATTAAGCTGCAATATTTTGTTGAAGTTGTTCTTTCCTCTGCGTCTACCCTCACGTCGGTCTTCCGTTCGGTTCATAAGGTTCGACAGCTTTTGAAAGGAGCCTCGTTCCCGCCCGGGGCTTGCAGACCGCGCTCGTTCTTTTTCCGCCGCCGCGGTTTTCTTCTCCTTACTGTTTCCCATCGCATTTTGATACTCGCAGCTGATGATCACAATGAGGGTAAGTACGACGATAATCGACCCACGCGCCATTAGTTACTAATGGTGGATTCAGTGATTTAAGTTTCCGTATATAGCGGTTTGTTGTCGACTTTTATTGTTTTCGGCACAACCATTTTGCGAGTCGATAGGGAGTTATTGAAGTTGTGTGTTTGATTCATAACAAAAGGCGTATGTTGGTCGCGAGATCCGCACGCGGATAACTTTGCTTTATTGTGATATCAAATGGGAGTGCCGCGACCTCGCACGATGCGCTGACACTCTTCTTTGGATATCCGCCAGTCCTGGAGATACGGCATGGGTCGATAAACTTTGTATGGAATGACATACGTACATTTTAACACCAATTGACACTTTTTAACTTCACATAATTACGTCTTGACCTACACTTTTTATTGATATACTTATGTATCCACAGGTCGATTGTAGCTCGATTGCTACATACCCGAAAACTACGGTCGTTAATGGACGATCTACGTTGCAACAGCGCACATGATCATTTCACCGAATGGAGCACACTCGTATCTCGAGCAAATATCTCCGGAGAACAAACACGATTCATTGAAGACACTTGGAGCTATACATCCGCAATTTTTCAATTTCCAGCACTAAAATTACGTTTTAGCTAGCCTCTATACCGAGGTACATACATCAAAGTCCCACTCCCGTGCACCTTGCAGCGCCGCGGCGGGAATATGCGAAACTAGACGCCCGTGGACAGAAATAATCATTACTTTTCGCGAGATGTGATCTTGGATCGGCGTCCAAGGGATGCTGCGCAGGTGTTAGTCTGTCTTTAGCTCATTCCCGGGCTTTTCGCGCAGGATGTAGTTGCGTCAAACACCGGATACAGCATTGGTCCAATTAAGACTATGGTTCACGTAATGTGTAACTGATTGGCGCATTTTGCTACACCGTTGATGCAATTGGTTTCAAATCGCATTGGCGTGAAAGCGCTCCAATAGTAATGCGCACCGGATATTATATCGAGAAAATTTCCTCAGAAATTTGTTTACGCGAGCATCGGGCGGTCGCGGGGTTTTTCGCCGACGATCTGCGGAAATCAAATTGAACATTGATCAGATCCTGTTTCTTGTACTTCGCGTAAGCAATCTAACGAGATATTTGTGGATTAAAAAATCGTTATAATACGACATTCATATAACATATATTAAAGCTTGGTGTACGATCGATTTTAATAAAGCCACCTAAATTAACCAAAACAAAACAGTGAGTGTAATTTAAAATTTTAAGAAAATCTACGTAACCCCGCAATGTTACGTTGTACATGAAGATTTACTGAATCAGCTGCTTTTTAAATGAAGATCACTAATTATTATTTCTAGACCAGAATTTATAATATTTACCAACTGACTTGCCACAGACATCATAATGTTTATAATATATAAGATGTATATGTATATATAGATATATCTGTGTATGATGAAAAAAAAATACTTTTAACATTTAAAGCAAAATTTACAATAATAACTCTTTCTCTTACTATTAAACAGCTAAATAAAATATTTTACTAAATTATAATTTCTTTGATGTAGAATGAATCATTCTTTTATCTAATTTGACAGTTCTATAAATTGTGAAGTTTCAAAACGCACGTTACCACTACTTGACTTTTGCTAGTGTGTATTTCATAGATTACTGCCTATATACTAGAGATAGATGAGCAACTCAAGTTTTATTTACGTTAAGTTCCGTGCCCAACCGTCAGGTGGCGTAAAATTAAGAGTGCTTTGGGCCCGCCCTTTATTTGCACTTTACAATTTTATATGTTCAGAACCATTAATTACATTGCACAAGTGCTGCAATGTAATTAATGGTTCTTTATATTTCTTGTGCTAATTGCTAGTTCCTATTAATAAAATAAAAACCGGATATATTTAAAATGTTTATTGTTTAAAAATTTCTTGCCTAAATTAATAACATTAGATGTGTTAAATTTAACAATATTTGCACAATATCAATTGATTTCTTTAAACACATTCTTTTTAACTGGTTAGTTAAGTTAGGAAATATATTATGTTACAGAGAATACAATACAATAGAATTATTATTATTAAATATAGATTATTACACAATACTTATTGAAAGTCATGTTTTATTTACTACATATACCTCTGTCCTGGGAAGAACCAACAAGAAACCCAGCGGGACGTTTTTTTTAAAACATATTTCACTTTACAATCATTTTGTTTATACATTTTATAAATAAATTTAAATAGTACAGGCATGGTGGCGATCACCTCAATCACAGGGGTTATTATTGATGTATTTTTTGATATTATAATAACACTTTTTGTACATTTTTCCTTAAATAAAACATTTCAACTTATTTATTGACAAATTTTGTACATTTTCTGAAATTTTGATTTAAAAGCGTATATGTTGCCCCATAAAAGCACTACTGACTCAGTGGAGTCTAGTAACTGGTGTTACAAGCTTATGTTTGTTCTTAGATTTTAAAGTATAAACATCTTTATTCTTATGAAAGCTTTTTATGTTTTTATGTACATACATTAGTATATATATATATATATATATATATATATATATATATATATATATATATATATGTACAACAATACATACATTATTGTACATACATTATTGCTATGCCAAAGTTAATATATTTATTTCTTTAAATTTTTCTTTACGCGACTTTTACAATTTAAGATATAAATTGAACGTACGGCTCTCTTTTATAAAACAAATATGGCTACAATGTCTAATACTAAGAAAAACTGTGGTATCCACAAGACTCAACTACATCCCATTTAAGAGCACATTGATAATTGAATCCTCTCCAAAGGTTTGCTTCTTTTCCATAATTTCAAGAATTAGTATCAATTAATTGTTAATAGTGGTACATCTCTAACTTAATATAAAAAAGATACATTTTGTAGCAGCATTATTAATCTTTAAAATATGTACTTGATAACGTTATCATATTTTGGTAACAAAACTTTTTTTTTAAATGTGTGTAATAACTATACTTTTAAAAATACAAACAATTTACAAAAGTGACTTTCTTATGCCCACTATACCATTGTAAATGTGTAAATCAATATATTTTTTTTACAAAATCAGCATTTTATATATGTATTATAACATACTCATACATAATACAACCTCACAAACCATTTGCGAAACTATAATCAATCTAATAAATTGTGGAAGGTACCATATAATCACATAGAGCAACAAAAATAATACTAAGAAATAATATTTCAATAAAACTGATATCATTGACTATGCACACCCACATATTCCTGAATGTGCAGTTAGTACAGTATATTATGAATATCGTGGAAGATGGTACAATTTCGAAGACAAATTGTTTGGCCACGTCGATAAAAACAAAAAAAGCCTTAAAAGATATATATTCTTAGGTAAATTGTTCACTTTACTCAAGACGGACATTAAAAATGTCCTTAAATAAATACTAATTAAGCCAGGCATAAACTTATTTATATTTAAGCAAATGAAAGACTTGAGCATGACAGAGTGCTTGTGTTTCTTAATGCTTGATGAGATGCTAGTGTTCTCCTCACATTACAATGCAAATGTCATAGGTTTTGAAGACTGAGGATGTTAAGAGTGAAAATATGATGAACATGTTTTGGTTTGATGATAAAGGAGATAAAGTTCATACTAAGCTTTCAACTAGTTATGGATTTTGCAAAAAATGCTACGATGGCAGTAATTAAAAAATATATATAATAAAAGATTTATAACAAACATGATTAAATGGTGTCTATGATCAATTTACAATTAACACCAAAGTAAGCAATAATTAAGTTAATAGGACAAAGACAACAAGAATGCTTTTGAAATTTAAAATAAAAAATAATTCTCTTTATTTGATACTTACACTTATCGAAAGGGGAAATTTTATTTCAAAAGAATTAAGATTTATACGCATGACGTAGTAAACTGCTAAATGGGAGCATTTATAATTGCTCTTAGATAGTGATGTGGGAGAAAATGAACTACTGGATGATGCATAAGTAAGCTGACATATACCTAAGTGTAACCTGATAAAATACCTAAAATTAGGAGTAAAGCACGAATTTTAACCAACGTGTATTAGGTTGTCTTTGACTTTGTGCAAATAAGTCTTTACATATTAATAATTAATGTTCAATAAATATTTGTCTTTAACAACTTTGTTTTGATTTTATTTTCAAAACATTTTTAATTACCCCAAGAGAGCAAAGATACTTCATAGCAAGTATATTGTCCAAAGTCCGCCACGTGCCACGTCCGCCATTTTGTTTTGGTTTCTTTCGAACCACACTAATACTGTCTACTTCATCGTTCGACCCGCCATGCCTTTAGTCGTCACTTTTCGCGCACTCAGTATTCAAATAACCCCCCTGAGTTTAACAGAAGTCCGTTATTTCAATTTTACGTACAAACACTTCAATTACACGAGTATGAATAAATTTAAAATGGTCTACTTAGAATAATAACTGTTACAACTTAACAAGCGTGGCAACATGGCAAAATCCCCCCCCCCCTATGAGGCTATTGGGGAGGCCTATGTTCAGCAATGGACTTTTATAAGCAGCAATGGAAAAACCTGTATTAGATCTATCGCCGTGCAAGGTGTTATGCTCGGGGAGCGGCCAATGCTACGTGTGCTAATTCGGGGCTGTTATAATAACTTCTGTTAGTCAGTTTTGTTTGATTTTGTTTAATTCCTTTAATCAAAGATTTTATAAAAAGTGTCTAAAACATAACTCGGAACGTATATGCTGTGAAACAAAGTTTTACCTATTACAATGAGATTTCAGGAAGTTAAAAAAGAGATGGAAGTTGAATGAAGAAATTGTTAGCAAGATGCTAATAATATATTATAAAATCTGGATTATTTACTGGTAAAAATGACCTCCACTCCAAACGAAGAGGTAGTAAATAGAAGGTATTTTACCGCTCACATTTTGGCAGTTAGCAAATTTTCAGAGATTGAAAACTAAAATATTTTTATTTAACGAGTTATAAAAAGATGAAAATTAATGCAGATATGTAAATAATGTAATAATTGTAATAATGACATTTGTAAGACAACCCCACACCAAGCAAATACATCAAATTTGTAATGTTTCAAGAAAAACACTTTTGCGACTTTCAGAAAACTTTTCATGTGTTGGAGATTATAACAAAAATAATTAAAAACATTTGACCAATGATTTCCCCGAAATGGGATATTTGAAATCATTGTTAATAAATAGCAAATTTCAATTTTTAACATGACATAAACATAAAAAAAGTAAGGAGGTATTTTATAAAACAAATTTAACATAACATAACATGACACGCACACGCGCACGCGCACGCGCACGCGCACGCGCACGCACGCGCACGCGCACGCGCACGCACACGCACACGCACACGCACACGCACACGCACACGCACACGCACACGCACACGCACACGCACACGCACACACACACACACACACACACACACACACACACGCACACGCGCACACACACGCGCACACAGAGAGAGAGAGAGATCACTTATTATGTCTATAAAATTTTATGATTTCTTTATACAAAAAATTAAATTAATTTAAACAATACAACTATGTATTCCTCATCAACAGGGGAGATGGGACTGTTCTCCTAAATACAGGTTACTAAGTAAACCTAGCTAGGAGAAGCAGGTTTCTACCCATTTCAAATTGGTACTCATAATGTATTGTATATATTTGTAAAAAGTATGTGAACTATGAAAATGTCAGTAATGAATTATTATTATTATTTTTGGGGTATCTGTATAGTTTTCTCATCTGGTTGGTTTCTATAAATATATAATTATAAATTAAAATGAAAAGATAAATATACATAAATATCAATAAAATAAAATAAATACAAAAATACACAAATACATAAAGATCCAACCAGATGGAAGCCCTCGGCAGGGGAGACCAAACGGCCGAGGGTTAGGGGGAAAGGGGAAGAAACCGACGGACGATGCGGGCGGTATCGAGGACCACTGCCTTCTGCATTTGAGCCCGGAGCGGTCCGTCACGGAGTCCCAGTCGCCTCAGATGACCCGAGAGGCTGACTGGGATTAGCCCATTCGCAGAGACGACTACAGGAATAATTGCGGTCGGCCAACCACCCCACATGTCGGTCACCTCGTGAGCCAGGTCCAGATATTTTGTTCGCTTATCTGTTTCGGCTTTCACGAGGTTCTCGTCATACGGAATGGTAATGTCGACCAAAAATATCCTTGACTGTGCCCGGTCCATCAGCACAATATCAGGCTTATTCGCAAGAATAGTCCTGTCTGTGATGATGGCCCGGTCCCAGTAGAGCCTGGCGCGGTCATTTTCGAGCACGGCTTCCGGCAAGTACTTATAATACGGCAATTTCCGGTCCACGAGACCGTATTTCAGAGCAAGCTCCTGGTGTGGAATTCTGGCTACTAGGTTGTACCTGTGCAAGTACTCAGAGTTAGAAAGCGCCGAACAACCGGAGATGACATGCCTAAGTGACTCCCCGGGATGGCGACAAGCTCGACAGACGTCGACGGTGCCATCCTTTAGGATGTATCTCCGATAGTTGTTGGTCTTAATAACCTGATCCTGTATTATTATTATTATATTATTACATTTTTCATAAATATATTGCTATGCCAAAGTTAATAATATAAATTGAACATACGTCTCTCTCTTATATAAAACAAATATGGCTTCAATGTCAGTCGCATGGCTCCAATAGTAATACCAAGAAAAACAGTGGTATCCACAAGAAAGACTCAACTACTTCCCATTTAAGAGCACACTGATAATCGAATCCTCTCCAAAGGTTTGCTCCTCTTCGATAATTTTAAGAATTAGTATCAATTAATTGTTGCATCTTTTACTTAATATTAAAAGATACATTATGGAGCAGCATTATTAATCTTTAAAATATGTACTTGATAATGTTATTATATTTTGGTAACATAACTATTTTTTTAAATGTGTGTAATAACTACACTTTTTTAAAATACAAATAATTTACAAAAGTGACTTTCTTATGCCCACTATACCATTGTTTACATGTGTAAATCAATATATTTTTTTCTACAAAATGAGCATTTCATATATGTATTATAACATACCATAGAATACTTTAATATACAATAGAATAGCACTTCCGTTGACGTAATTACGACCACACATACAAGCAATTACAAAAATTAATATAGTATGTAATTGATATAATAATTGTAATGATGATCTTTGTAAGACAACCCCACACCAAACAAATACATCAAATTTGTAGTTTCAAGAAAAACGTTTTTGCAACTTTCACAGAACTTCATAATGTGTTGAGGAGATTATAACAAAAATAAATAAAAACATTTGACCAATGATTCCCCCTAAATGGGATATTTCAAGTCATTAAATTGTTAATAAATATCAAATTAAAATTTCCAACATGACATAAACATAAAAAGTAAGGACCCTTATCATAAATTTGTTGATCAAGTTAATTGTACATAGTTCAGACCCTCAAAGATTGCATAAGAGATGGTGCAATAAAATATTAAAAGGCAGACATATTAAAATAAATAATGACAAAATAACACTTAACTACTAACTTAAACAATGAATTTGGTTTTACACAATTTTTATAGATCCTGTATGTTTTCTTACAGGAACCTCCATTAAAAGAATCAAACAATTGATCAAACAGGAGTAGTATATCTGCCGTATCTTCACATTCTTGTGGCAGCAACTTATTTTCTGCAAAGAAATAAAATGTTATGAGCACTTTTTAAATAATAAGAAGCAATAAAATGTTTGACACAAGAGGAAATACAAGTAAATACTAAATATGCGATAAAAAGATATCTTACAAAAAATAATTTCAATATTGAATGTTATTTAACAAAGTATATATACGTACACTTGCACAAAATTGTAAAGCTTCAATTTTTTCTGCTGCTGTTACTTGACTTTTTTGTCTTATATTTTGTTTTTTGAAATCAATATTTTGTTTAACATTTTCTTTATTTTTTATCTGTACATTTTCTTTTAATCAATGTATCTGAAAAAAGTATGCCAAAATGATAATCATATAGAGATCAGATGAAATGACAGCGTAGACCTGATTGTATTGGAATCTCTTTTTTTAAAGAATTTTAATTCTAACTTCTGCATTGTAATGATATTATACATATTATGCAATATATTATTAGAATGCTTTTGGAGCTGGCACAGCGCTGCTGTGTGCACAGTGCAAAAAAGTAGCATTCCTACTGCATGGCTTGCGGACCAGTGATAACAAAAATTTGAAGTTATATCTGCAAGAGTTTTGAGTCTGGAGTGCTTCCTCTCAAAGTTCTAGTTATTTCAGATGCAACAAAAGCAAGGTGCAACCACGACTAACCCGTTCCTAGGTTTGGATACAGGAATAATTTCGGTCAACTGCCTACCCCACATGTTATTTACCTAGTGAGTTGTGAGCCAGGTTTAGATATAAAGCCTTTTGACTTGTTTCAGCTATAAAAAAGATTCTCAGGATATTAAATCTTAATGTTGTACTTGTTATTATTATAGTAAATTCCAGCCTTAAAAATTGACTGCCTCGTTGGTTTAGTAGTTGTATTGGCGCGACTTCTGATCATGAGGTCCTGGGTTCGAATCCCGGGTCGGGCGAAAAAAATTAATTATTGGGTTTTTCCATCAAGAAATTCTCAATAGCTGCCCGGAGTGAGAAAATTGACAGTATATCACCCCCGTGCTTCGGAAGGTACGTAAAGCCGTTGGTCCTGCGCCTGATATCTCTCCGGTCGTGTCGGTTTACGTCCGATCGGAATATGAGAGTGATGGAGTAGATAGTGCACCTGTGCTTGCGAATACATTTGGGCACTATAATCCTGTCTCACGCCGATGGCTAGTCTCCGTTGAGGCTGGCCGCAGTGACCGAAATTCAGTCTGGAGGACATTATCATTATTAAATTCCAGTCACTAAATCTTTAACTAATCGCACACTTGCTGGTATAGTAATAGAATATAGTTACAATAATTAAGAGTTTATCAATATTATACTACCACCAGAGAATTTTCTGGACCAATACAATTTGGGACTTTCAAAAAATGAGCCTACTCTTTTTTTAAAGCTGGCAATGCGTATGCCCCTAGTGTTGTGGTCCTACATGGGTGGCGGTAGTCACTATCCATCAGGTGAGCCGCATGCTCGTTTCCACGCCGCCTCTTCTTTTAAAAAAATAAATTAAATACCTCTTATACGATTATCGTGTGATCTTTTAGTAGAAATTTGTGAAGAAAGTACATCCGGTATAAGTGATGTGGGTTCAATTCCTAATGTTTCAGCATCTAAACCTGTAATAGTAGTGAAAGTATATGAGTAACACATAAAACTCTCTTGGGCTTGTTTTGTTCACTGCTACATACCATATATCATAATTACTAGCTTTTTACCCGCGGCTTCGCCCGCGTGGGATTTAATTAAGCAACATTGATAAATGTTGTTTCCTTCTAAATTTAGCAAAATTCAATCACTATTAGAGTCACCTCGCTGTGTGTCTTTCTTTATGTCTGTTTGTCAAAGATTTGGTTTTGAATTCTCAAAGACTATTGAACATAGATGATTGATATTTGGCATAGATATAATATGTTATAGGAACATGTGAATGAAGTTTTTCGTAATTGCATTAATATCTTATGTCTATAATCACCTGCTATTTTTTATATCAGGTGTATCTTCTGATGTATCCATAAAAAAGGTATCAATAACCAAATTGTCTTAAAATCAATTTTTTATTAACCTTTTTAAATTTGGAAAAAATTGTGTTAATATGTACATTCTTTCATCATTAAAATTAGTTTTAACAAAACAATGATGAATTTAAATCCCCCCCCCCCCCCCCTCGGCTTCAATGCCTTTTACTTAGTCCCTTGGACTTATTTTTTTCAAAAATATACTAATATATTCTAAATTCTAAATTACAGACACAACTTTTCTACAGATTTAATAATAATAATAATGTCCCCCAGACCAAATTTTATAGTGCCCAAGTGTATGTGCAAGCACAGGTCATCTCATAATCCAATGGGATGGTATTTCGTCACGACCGGAGAGTGAGAAAGCAGGACTAACGGCTTTACGTGCTTTCCAAGGCAAGAGGGGTGAAACGCAGCTAATTTCTTATCTCCAGACTGCTGCTGAGAATTTCTTGATAGAAATACCCAAAAACAGATTTTGGCCCAACCCAGGATCTCATGGTCAACAATTGCATTTACGACACTAGACCAATGAGGCATTCAAGTGTTATTATAATATTAAGGAATAAATTAATGTATTTTCATTGTAATCATTCACATCACAAAATAAAAAATAAAAAGTACCGGCCAAGTGCGTGGCGGGCCACACCTTAAACCATTAAACCCAATGGAAACGTCCCGCATGGTTATTTCCCTCTGCCAAGGTAATGGTTTTAAAAACTTTCTGCATTTATAAAAACTGTTTACAGAATCTATTTTATTATTACAAGAATCATTACCACTAAGTAGGCACTCTTTGCCGATCTGTGCAATTAAGGTGTGTAATAAAGCAGTCAAATACTTAAAATTTACAAAAAGATGAAGTTACACTCTATATGTAGATATTTTTTATTGTGATACATGCTTTTTTTCTATTAAAATCATTCAAAATAATGTTATAAGTAATAATCGAAAACTTTACCAATTAGGTAATCTGTTACTACCCTAAATTATACTGTGGGTCACCCGCATAAACCAAGAGTATTACAAATGAAACTGTGTGAGGCTATTTCATTATATGAGTACTTTGAAAGGGACAACAATAACTACCAACTAAAAAAATAAGTGAAAGTAGTAAGTAAGTAAGATTTCTTCATAAAATGTTTATTTCTTACAGTTCACAATAGCATTACAAAGTTATAATGTTGTTTTATGTCATTTTCTATGGAGTTGTAACAAAATTTTTACTAATCCAACTTGTTAATTCTAATTTGCTGCGATAGTTTTCCTTTTAATTACATTATATATGCTACCATTGAGTATACTTTCCACATTTCCAAAAAAGAGTTGGTAGAGGGGACACATGACATGACTCTAATGAAAAATACGACTAAAGCTTAATATTTAACAAAGAAACCGATAAAAGTGAATAAGCTTTTATTGCTAAGCCAGTGTGTGAATTGTAAACCTTACCCTGCGTTATAATCTAGGGCTTACTGCTAAAAGAATTGCTATTAAACATGACAGTGAGAAAGCTTTATAGACTTACCAAGGTTCAAGACTGGGGTCTGGGAAGTCTTGGTTCGAGGCATTAATTTATATGTTACACATAACTCAATGGTTCGAGGATATAAAAAACGATCCTCAAAGATCCGATCACAAATGCGGTAGTTATTGTAAATTTCACAATCGGTTTTATCCTTTCTAAATACACACACAGCACAGTATATAAATGCACTAGAAATCGGAATAATATTAAATTGATTTCTATTATTATTATTATTATATTATTGATTGCTTTACTATTAGTGAATAGCGACCGCCATTATTGTTTATTGCGTATGTACGTAGCACATGGATGGATTGTTTCCTTTGCATAGACTTAATACATAAGTGTGCCCTCTAGTTCGATAAAAGTAAGTCTTAGTTTACATGCCCCACACGAAAGATGGCAGCACAAAAAGATATCAATTTGTTCTCAAAATAATGTTCTAAGTTGCATGCCCATGGTGTATTTTGATTTTTGTAAATTCTAGTTTAGAATTGTACTCGTGTTATTGTGAAATGTCGTGTCTTGGGAATGAGTAATTCATAATTATGTGTCATTCTTGCAAAAGTAAAACAATTGTGAAGTGCGGGTTCCGGTGTTAAGTTTGACCAAAGAGAATATCACAATTTAGACCAGCAATCTCCTTAAGGTAAGCATTGCAGTTAAATAAATGAAAAGATACCTATTATCGTAAACAGAAAACCGTTACTATGAACTTTTTTAAGTTATACTGCTTTTTTACGTCATTGATATGTATAAAAGACTAATAAAGCCAACTAGGTGGGAGTGACGACCTGTGCCCTGTTTATCAAAATTTACAAGCCTAGTATTACAAACAATTTTCCTGTAAAAAAATTAATTATTAAAAATATGTGTTTATCAAAACTGCACGTGTAAATTACAAGTTACAAGGGTCATTATTTATTTCACAAGTATATTTTTACACTTGTATTCGTGATTTTATTTATCAAAAATCCCTTGTAAGTTACAATTTGTAGAAAATCATAGCAAATCCAAAGAGTGTCCAGCGACTCTCCATTCCGTCTTACAAGTGTTTTAAGTAGTACTGTAATATTTTTTAAATTTGATTGTCCTTTTTATAATGTAGTCAAGTGACTCAAGCGATGATGAAATTATTAGAATAATGGAACCAAGAATATATAGAACAAGAATTGACTACGGTCATATGGAGATGACATATGAATTTAATGGAAGGTTTCGACTTAAACTAAAAGAACCTTTTGTTGCGAATCAGTTGTAAAATCGTTATTTTATTATCATTTCTAGACGTTTTACAAGAAATCGCAAAATATCGCCGCGAATACACTTAAAATTATATATAATAGGCGGAAATACTTCGTCGCTACTACCTGTGCTACAACTTTTTTTAATGTCCCATCAAAATTAGGCACAGACGATATACTATACAGCCATGCGTTTAAATGAGGATATTCAATAAAAAGCAAAAACATAATGGCGGGAAAAGAATTCGGTACACATTTTTGATTTTAGAACTTACGAGTAGAACCTACAAGTGTTAAATTTTACAAGTCCTGTAGATTTTTTTGATAAATGTAATTTACTCGAACTTGTAAAAATTTCTTGTAAAGTGTAACTTGTGAACTAGTAGACTTGTAAGTTTTGATAAACAGGGCACTGGTAAGAGATGTAAAAATTCAATGGTGCAGGTGGTTTAGAACCGTGCATTGTGGCATTCTGTGAGAGCGGCCTATGCCAGTGGACTTGGGGAGGAGCACATATCTCATTATTTATAGTAATAATATAATTATCTAGATTTAGACCCTTTTTACTGGTAATAAGACATCTATCTTAATCCTCAGGGATGATAATACATCTAAATTTTGATTCTTAATCTAGAATAAATTAGGTGTCCATGCCACAGCATTTACATACTATCAGGTGGACTGTGTGCTCTTTTGTTACCCGTAATCTATTATTAAAAGATCTCCCATATATTTTTAGATTAGAAATTTTTCAGAGTTCAAAATTCATACAATGATATAATATTACACTGTTTTAAATTGAAATTACTGACTGAATAATATTTTTAACAAAATTGATAATATTCGAAAACAAATATTGAATTGATAATTTTATCAATTCCAATAATGTTCATGACTAGAATGTATGTCAAAAATTGATGTAAGTTTGTATTAATATAGTTTTATAAATGTTAAAGATTCTATTATCATAATTTATGTAATTCATATTTATCCTAGCATAGACAATAATTATATATTTATATGTATTTTAGTCCAATTCGTAAGTATTTGTGTATTGACATAATTAAGTACAGTTGTATTATCTTTTATCATCCATTTCTTTTATGATTTTTGCTGCACCACCTCTTTTTTTGTGTCATCCCATGGATTTCAAAGAGGCGGCAGAGGATGTAAACCAGGAGATGGGTAGCAGCATCTATCTAATAACACCTAAAATATTAAAACACTGTAGTTACCAACCTACCTCCCAGGCGTAAATATACCCTTATGCTACAACAATCTATGGAGGAGGCCTGTGTTCAGCTGTGAACTATTGATAGGCTACAAAGGTAACAGTAGCAGTGTACATTAATATCTTTCCCATCAACCCATTAACAATATGTTGCTTGATATGATCTGTATCGCAGTTATAATGTTAAGCTTTATGTCACTAGCTTTTAGCTACTATGTTATTCTGTTGGACATAAACAGTTCCAATGATAATGAGGTTTTGCTAGAATTACCACACTTGACTTGCGAATTGATAGTCACCATTTATAGATTGTTGATTAAGCCTTGTAGTTGTGGTATTTAATTTATTTCTTACATGGTACAGCCATATTGGCAGGTTATATAACAATGTTAATAGAAAAACACTAATTTTATCAACTAACAAAATATAAATGAAAGAAAATTTTTACAGATTGGCTTATGAAATTAGATTACGAAGAAACAGAGAATTTACTGTAAAAGCGGAATAGTGAGATAGAAACACACACACATATATTTGTATATATATATATATTATTTTGATTTTATAGTTCTATTATTATTATCTAAAACATATTGCATGTTATATTTATTCTATGTGACTTTTATTGGAAATTACACTTTGGAAATCTCATATTCGATCTCCACATGCAACACTCACTTCATGTCTAAGTACATTATCATCGAAAAGTATGTAATAATGCCAAGAGAGGAAGCCAGGAGACCCATAACACAGGGTAACCTAGTTTGGAGTCCTGTCTCCCACAGCTACTCAAAACTCTTAAACTATTTATGAAACAAATGTAACTATGTAAAAAGTGGGAGAAAATACCAGCATAAATAGTAGCTTAATGCTGCTGTGTTTTTAATGGTGAGTGTAGAAAACCAGACCCCCTTTTACTGAAAACAAGGTATTCCATCTTAGTCCCCAAGGGTAACAATGCTTCTGCATTTTGATTCGTAATCAAGCTTACCATCAGGTAAGCTGTGTGCTAATTCTATTTAAAAAAAAAAACAATTTTTAACTAGTTTGGCATATTTTTGACATGTCACTCTTTTGTCTTTAATTATTTCACCATCTAGATCTGTCAATATTTACAAAATTTTCATGGCATTTCCTTTTCACCATTTCACAACAAATTGTGTAGAAGTTTTGTGATTAATTATCGATATTATTATCAAAGTATATTATGATCATATCTTAACTAAAGATAATCATTGATTAAGGTGATTAAAAAGGCTTCTTGTATATGGAAGTATAAAACTAGTATATTCATCCACTGAAATTATTTTGCCATTTTATTGTTGTAGTAAGGTTACTAAGCAGGGAGAACAAACCCTAATAATTCAAATTTCTTCAAATTAAATTTATATTTATTTGATTTTATTCCTGGCTTATTTAGTAATACTATATTTTAATTAAAGCTAACTAATATGTGAGGCTGTATAAAAGCTCAAAGTAGCAAAAATATTCTGTAAAAAATAAAAAAAGGGATTTGAAACATGTGTGTTTTTATTTAGTTAGCAAGAAATAAAAACACACATGTTTCAAACTTACTTAGTATTTTTAAAGTAACTTCGATAATACTATATTTGCTATAAAAAATTTGGCTACCCTAGATGTAGCCCTTATGCTATATCAAAAGCATTGTCAGACACTCTGGTCGAAACTTATCAAATGATAGATTTGAAGCTTTTTTTTACAATACGTCTGTCCAAGTACAAGCATACGGTTCACCTGATGTTAAGTGACTACTGTAGCCCATGAACAACTGCAACACCAGGGGAATTGCAAGCCTCCTCTTCCAAGTGACCACGATACAGCACATCACTCGATATGTTGACGCCGAGGATTCCGATACTGGCTGAGGCAACATGGGGAGTGCCTTTAAACTGAGGAGATACGATAAAGGAGTTCTTAGCGGTTAACGCGCAAACTTGTGAGGGTTAAACTGGACTAGATTTAGTGGCCCCCAATCCGAGACTTTGTTCAGCAAAGACTCGACTTCAGACACAAATTTGTCCCGGTAGTCGAATGTCTCCCAAATTTTCACAGCCGTATATAAGCATCACCAGTGCTGTCATCTGCATAGCAATGAATCTTGCCGGTTTGCAACATATCATTGATATGCAGAAAAAACAGTGTTGGTGATAGCACGCAGCCTTGTGGAACACCAGCATTAATAGGCTTGTAATCGAAGCTTGCACCGTCTACAATGACCTTGATGCTCCGATCTGCAAGAAAGCTGGTAATCCAATTGCACAATTTCTCGGGAAGCCCATAGGAAGGGAGCTTCGAAAGAAGCGCTTTGTGCCAAACCCGAACGAAGGCCTTCTCAATGTCAAAACTTATGGCCAATGCCTCCTCCTTGGACTCTACTGCCGCCGCCCATCTATGAGTCAGGTAGACCAGAAGATCACCAGTTGATCGACCACGACGAAAATCGTATTGGCCATCACTAATCAGCTGGTGATATTCTTAAGGTACCTCGTGAGCTGGCAGTTTACAATGGATTCCATTGTTTTGGAGAACAAGGAGGTGATGGCGATGGGCCTGTAGCTGGACAGGTCTGAGCAGTCGCCGTTTTTAGGGATCCGGTGTACGAAAGCCGTCTTCCATGATTTTGGGACTACGCCTAGAGAGTAGGAGTACTGGAAAAGACGCGTTAACACCGGTGCCAACTCTGGAGCACACGTTCTCAGCACAATTGGGGGGATACCGTCAGACCCACTTGACTTGTGGTTGTCCAGGGAGAGGAGTGCTTTGCGAACCGAGCGCTGTGTAAACCGCACCTCCGGCATGGAGCACTAACACCTCGGGATGGTCGCCGGCGTACTCCCCTGTCATCGAGAGTCGAGTTGGACGCAAAGAAAGAGCCTAGCAGATCGGATTTCTCCTTTGCGACATGGGCCAGTGAGTCGTCCTCTCTGTGCAGAGATGGAAGAGATGGCTGAGAGAAGTTCCCCTGGATAGCTTTGGCGAGAGACCAGAATGCACGGGTTCCAGAAGGAAGGCGAACTAGTTTCTCGCCAATTCTGCCTATGTGATCTGACTTTGCAATGACTCTTTTGAAGGATCTGGAGGCTGAATTATACTTCTTTTTTTGGAGTGCTGGTGCTTACATCCCGGGACGTTGATGCCTCAGCCCAGGCTTGGTGGCACTCCTACTTATAGCATGATGCTATTTACAGGAGCGACCAAACCATGGCTGAGATTTTCCTCCGATCGGCACCACAGAGGAAGGAATAAAAAGTTCCATACCCTGAAGTACCACCTCAGCGACAGAGTCAGCAACAACGTTGGGATCGTCCGGCAAGAAGCAAACCCGCCCCCAAGGGTAGGATGCAAAGAAAGACCGCAACCTATCCCAATCGGTTGTCCTATAGTGCCAAACACGGCGGCAGCCTGCAGAATGCAACCGCGATTTCAGCGTGAGTGGCACCACACTCCGAACAAGACAATGGTCCGAGGAGCCTAAAGGGGCGTCGACGGAAATCTGATATCCGCCCGGATGAGAGGTCAGCAGAAGGTCCAAAATGGAAGGTGTATGATCCTCCACATCTGGAATCCGCGTAAGCAAAGTAATCAGTTGTGCCATATGCCAAGGCAAAATCATGAAATATCTCCCCGCATGATCGGTTAAACGTGAACCAAGCCACTAGGTATGGTGGGCGTTAAAATCGCCGACGATCACGATCTCTGCGGAGGGGATCTGTTATAGCAAAGAATCTGTAGCCATTTGGACGTGGTCGAAGAGTCGGTCTGTTTCGGCATTACCACTATGGGACCTATAGAAACAACCGTAGACGCGTGGATGGTCGTCGCTGTCTACGCGTAGCCAAAGGATGGACAGGTCCGAACCTTCAAGACTGCCGAGGCGTCGAGAACAGTCTCCTCTGACGTATACGCAGATATTGCAGAAATTCACGGATAGTGTGGCAGGGGTCGACTTGGTCTTGTTGCCCAGTTTGCCCCGAGCAGTTGTTGTCTTGAGCGGAATTTTGCTCCCCCCCCCTCCCAGAATACGCGGGGCAGCTTGAGCACCCACGCTCGGGAGTGGAGTAATTTGGTCGTGGATGTTCAGCGAGGGATTCTCCAGGGGTGCTGTTACCCTCCTGGGGTAGATCTTTACTTAATTCTGCTACCATGTTAAGGGTGGGGAGAATTGGGGCTCCGGACATCTACACTTGGAAGCTGAGCTTCCACTTCACGCCGGTATTCTGTGAGGTCGTGGTACCACCCCGGATTGAGCCGGCCCATAGGCGCAACAGCAAAGCTGCCGCGCGGCTCTGCCACTGTTAAAAAAGGCCACTGTTTAAAAGTTCACTGGTGAACTTTTTTATTATTTTAAGTTGTTATCAGAAAGACGCGACTGTCCATCTCCTGTTGCAGTTTGTCTATCGCCCCTTATGACACCCACGGGATTCGGGAAAAGTTGGCTCTGGCCGAGTTTTTAATACAGGACCTTTGACGCAATACTTGAGTGTGAGTATAAATTGATTAGTATGTGTTTAGTGTTCACCTGGCCAAACCTGAAATTAAGTGTGATTTGATTTTAATAGTATTTAAATACATTCTTTTTCCTCTTGCTGGACATGAACATATCACGTTAGGGAGGATTTGTTTTAATTGTCCCGCATAGCAGACAGTTTGATGATCACACTCGCAGGCGCATCTTTGATGCTCTCTGGGTATTCTCCGTCTGACGTAAACGAGATTATGATTCTGCCATCTTTCAAAAGCCATAAGATTTTTTGACCTTTCCCACAAACTTTCGCTTCCTACGAACCCACGGGATGAAATTGGGTCATAGTTTCTCTTACACATCGCTGAAAAACACCAAATATTACACATATTATGTAGGTATATTTGTCTCTAATTATTGTAGCTTTTATATTTCTATATTATGATTTATCATTTTTGGCATTGGATGAATATTTACTCCGCGCAGCGCTTATTTAACACATAGCTCAACACGGGCCACCAGCAGACCGGAGGGGGATAGCCATTTGCAGGCGTTTCCTTCTATCGTAGCATAAGTCCACGCGGTCCTATAAAACATAGTTACAGCAGGCCTCTATCACTCTTGCTACCTGCGTGAAATAATTACCTAACATCGCGACGCGCCCGGGCGAAATAACGCAGTCAGGGCTGGCGCGTTGGTGGCGATGGAATGTTAAAGTTTTTGCCGCTGTTTACGTAAATAGTTGCTGAAATAGTTTTTGTTTAGTATTTAGTATATTTAATTGTAGGTAAAAATAGTTGTAAAAGTTTTAATGTATTTTAAAAATTATATAGGTATTATTTATATTACCTATTTGATAAATTATAATAGCAAAACGTCGTTCCTACTATAACTGTTGCTTAGATGGATACTAAATGAAATGACCAACAAAAGACTTCATATCATTCTTTAAGTTACCGAAGAATTTTGGAAAGATTAAAAAATTTATTTAATTTTTTTGTTAGATAGGTAAAAGAATTAAGTAATAATTTGGTCTACAGAAGAAATACCTAAGTACTTCGTTACAACAATTAGTTAAAATTTACTTCACTATCCAAGTATTTACATACATACCTATACTTGTCTTTTGTAATTAAAATATTTTGAGTTATAATAACACAAAATACTGAAATTAAAACTTTGTATACTAACAAGATTTTTAACTAAATAGAATAGATCACATTTCTATTAGAAATCGTATTTCAGGTTTATTTGTTGTTTACTCTATCTACCTATTTCTCCCAAGCGTTACGATTCCCGACGAATAACCTTGCAATTTGCATGCGTTAGGCATCGCAGAACTCACATGTGGGCGAAAGTATGGTTCAATCATAGTCAGAATATTAGTAATAGTACTTCACCTAAGTAACAATTAATTAACATTTCGCAATGTATTTTTTTACTTTCTATTGACATCCCTTAATAACCACGGGAAGTCCGCCGTGACAAAAAAGATGTAAAGTAATATGGACACTATGGCGCGCAACCATAAAGTTTTATTTAGCTTGCGTGTGCGATTTATCTGATTAATAATAATAATGTAGGCTACTAAACGTCGGTAAAGCGCTTATTACACTATACAATTTTTAGGAAATCTAATTAGAAAATAGGAAGGTGTAATCGTAGTTAGAACAGTTAGGATCCGATTTAGTCAAATTGGAGGTCCCAATCGCTATACTTCCTAAATTGTTTACAATTTAGGACAGTGTAATCGCAACGTTACGATTTAGAACAACCAGTCGGCGCCCGCGCTTTGATACAAGCGGATGTCTTAAAGTTTTGATAGAAGTTTCGGTAGAAGTCTGATATGAGAGAGCAGTACTTTAAATCTTAATATTAATTTCCGGTGGCTATAAAACGTAATGTCACCATCAAACATTTTTTGGTACTCACACTTTATCGAAATATCGTGACTTCTTTTTCAATATGTTTGGATACCAAACTTAACAAATATTCAAACTGTTTATAGGTGGTAGAGCCATGCTTCAGTTATATTAGTAGTATAGTTGTAGCACGAATGGGTCGGCTCGACCGAGGAAGCACCACGCTCCCACAGAATACCAGCGTAAAATAGTAGCTTAATGTTGCTGTGTTTCGTATGGCGAGTGTAGAGAACCGGAGACCCTTTTTACTGGAAACGAGGCATTCCATCTTAGTCGTCACAGGTGACAACGCATCTGCATTTTGATTTGTAATCGGAGATAGATGTAGATGTCCATGGGCCGCAGCAACCACTTATCATCAGGTGGACTGTGTGCTAGTTTGTCACCCTATCCTATAAAAAAACTGCTTAGAATCTAAAAATATATAATTATATTCATATTGGACAGTTTTTTCTCAATGACAATTATTCTTTTCTCTTTTTTTTAATATCCATTGTTCCCACCATGGCTAAGGCAAGTCCTATTTTCTGCTGTTTTGATAAATACGGCGCCGTCGATCAAACGTGCAACCCCGTCGATACTTCTTTACGAATGCGGTTCGTCACGATTTAGAATTCAATTTAGTGTAGTGTGATCACTAGCTTCCAATTTAGGTTCCTAATTAGATTTCCTAAAAATTGTATAGTGTAATAAGCGCTTTAGCAGTCGACATCAAAGGAGTGCAACTTCTGTACTTAAGCGTTTATTACATTATACAATTTTTAGAAAATCTAATTAGGAACCTAAATTGGAAGCTAGTGATCAAACTACACTAAATTGAATTCTAAATCGTGACGAAGCGCATTCGTAAAGAAGTGTCGACGGGGTTGCACGTGTGATCGATGGCGCCGTATTTATCAAAACAGCAGAAAATAGGACTTGCCTTAGCCGTGGTGGGAACAATGGATATTAAAAAAAGAAAAAAGAGAAAATGCTGGGTTAAAGAATACTTGTCATTGAGAAAAAAACTGTCCAATATGAATATAGTGCATATGTTCGAACCTGGCGACTTTAGAAATTTTTTAAGAGTTGATTCTAAGCAGTTTGATTATTTATTAAGTTTGGTATCCAAACATATTGAAAAAGAAGCCACGATATTTCCACTTAGATCAAAGCGCGGGCGCCGACTGGTTGTTCTAAATCGTAACGTTGCGATTACACTGTCCTAAATTGTAAACAATTTAGGAAGTAGAGCGATTGGGACCTCCAATTTGACTAAATCGGATCCTAACTGTTCTAACTACGATTACACCTTCCTATTTCCTAATTAGATTTCCTAAAAATTGTATAATGTAATAACCGCTTTAGTACTATTATTTATTCTGTGGTTACAGCTTACAGCCGCACTGCTCACTGGACTAAATCTAGTTGCGCGGTTGAATCGACGTCCTACACGACGACATAAATGCCGAATTGTTCAGTTTTTTGTTGCAAAAAGAGATCTGCCACGTCAAATTTACAAAAGATGGCGTTACCTTTCATATAAAACACGTAGCATAATTAACGCACTTTGAGAAAGTAGTTTGTTCAGAATCGTTTACTGAATCGATTCCTATCATTTTTAACATAGGTAATTTTTTATCCCAAAAATAAATAAAACTACGTAAATTACAGTCACACTAAATCTGTACAGTCAGAACAAAGTTAAATGGATCGTAACTTAAGGCAATAAGACTTTTAAGAGTGCAGTTTTATTTGTATTATTACTAATTCTGTCATTCAATAAAAATAAAGAAAAATGAACTTTATTTCAAGCATGTTAAAGTCTTTGCGTTCGTGGATTTGTACTGTGACCACAATATTCTTCCGGAATTAGTATAACTAATTTGATAAATAATCAGTGCATAAAAATGTTTAACTAAAAATTCAGTGTATGTATTATGATTATATACTAATTGGGGTGTCTGAGGCTGTGCGTTAATTACGTTACATATTATATATGTGTAAATTTTAATCACTGTATAATAATGCCTTGTTTTTTTTAACCTTAAAAATTACAATAATAACGTTCGTGTTATTTCGGATTTGTTTACCAAACACAGGTCGCTAGTTCTCATACAATATGCAGATCAGTCGAGCGTCTGATCCGAGCCTTTATACAAGTTGTCGCTGTCACCGAGCGATATTGTTATAATGTATCTGTTTGTGTGTGAAATTGTTAGTTTCTTATTTTAATTGTTATGTGTGAGTTTCGTAGTGACAGACATTGTTTTTGTGTGCGCATATTTCTCCCCGCAAAAAATGATAGACAGTTCTGTATATGGGGAAAACGTTATGTCCACGTCCGGTCCGCCGGTGGCCCGTGTTGCTTTATGATTTAACATAATTTTCTAATTAAAGTAAATGTTAATTTGCAAAACAAAATATAAATTTATTGCAATGGCAGGGTTTAACCCTACTAGGTTTAAAGACGTTCAACTTTTATCATGTATATGTGTATCTTTAGATAATAGTACCCGGTTGGTATTTTTCGCTCGGTTTTTTTTTTAATTCGTGTGTTTTGGAAATTATATTTAGATACAAATTACATACTGATGAAATACGAATAATATTTTTTGATCTTAGCGACATAATAGAAAAAACTGAACTGGTTATTTGAATAAAAAATCATGAGTGCAATTAGCTTAATTTAAATTTTCGTGTTTTTAAAAAATACTAAAAAAGGGCTCGAAAAAATAGATTTTCTCAAAAAAGAAAGGAACTTGAAAAAAAATTAAAGAAGTCGGTCGGTCGGTCTGGGCTCTTACGATTTTGTCACCGCCCAATATACCAATTAAGCTATTTGTAATCGTTAATAAACTGTCAAAATTTACCTTCTTATTCTAACGATATTGTAGCAGTTTTTCATTGCCTAAAAACACGGACAAAAAGACATTTTCTAGATCGATTTATTGCCCCCGAAACTCCCTGCACACAAAATATTATGAAAATCGTTGGAGCCGTTTCCGAGATTCCGATTATATACAGAATGGTCCAAAAGGTGACGTCCAAAAATTTTTTTTGGAATGCTGACCTTTCGGGCTACATGAAAATACCCCATGTATGTTCCGCGATTTTTCTTACTTTACGACATATGATTTTTTTTGTATTATTTTGAAAAATATCGACTTAGCGATTCAAAAATTTTTGTTCTTGAAAATTCTGCTCTCTTTTCTACTTTTTTTATTCTTAGCGTAGTCTTCATGAGTTGGACTCTTTATCAAATATATAAAAAAAAAAAAAAAAAAATATATATATATATATATATGTATATATATGTTATATATATACAAGAATTGCTCGTTTAAATGTATAGGATTAAACATATCTTAATTGTATTTATGGTTATTTATTATTAATTTTTATTTTTAATATTTTGTTATTAATACAAAGTAAAACTGCGGTCTTAGTATACAACCCAGGGAAACTTGCGCGACATTTCTTTAGCTCTACAGTCAACTGTTCTTTTTTTAAGTGACTTAATCAGAAGAAATTAAAGTCTGTCGCTTAAGGAGTCGTTAACTCACTTAGTTACAGGAAACCCAATTAAATAGATGGTGTAATGCTGGTTTAATAAATGTAATTTCAAAATCTTTGTCAAAATAGTTAAGATATTGCATTGAATTATATGTACTATGTACTAGAGATGCTATTCCAAACAAAAAATGTGCCCTACCTGCTCTGTATCCGCACATGTGCGGGAAACAGTAGTCGCGCATGCGTAGTTGATATAAACGCGCGAAAATAGTCATAATAAATAATTGTTTATTTAGACTGTAATGTTAATCGAGTGATTTTTTTTAAATTTCGTTCATTCTGCATAATGTGCTAATTAATATAAAATTATTATTAGCGGCGCCCCGCACTGCATGAATATCGAAGCCACAATAACAGGTGTACGGATTGCAGTACAGTTCAGTTGAACATAGTCAGTGTTCGGAATGCCATATCTAGTGCATACTACATTAATATCGATGAGACGTTGCCAGTTGTCACTACGCTACGGTCGCTTTTCGATGTGCGGAATATAGGATGACTTAAAAATGTCAATGTGACGATGTCCTCATGGCCGATTTCGACAGGAGCTAGAGATGAAACTGATTGCTGTTTAGCCGGATACCGGATATTCGGCCATTCTTACCGCCGGATACCCGGATAGTATGCTGAACTTTGCCTTTTGTTGCATCGTAAGAAGCAAAAAGTGAAATCAGTGCAAATTAATCGCGATTGTGAGACCCTTATGTGACACATAATGGTCTAATTCATCAGTTTGCCAAAACCTACCTTTCAGCACCCTGCAGCAGTGGCTACAACTAAAGACAATTTTCTGAAGCTGGCCTTGCGAAATCGCTCGTTACGTTTCAATGCAAAGAAATTAGTATCTGTTCACTATAATTTGCCCTTAGTGAAGTACGAGTACCAATTTTCTAATTTCAAATGAAATTACTGTGATTACTGATTATGTTTGTTAAGTTTCACAAATAAAGTACTTAACTAAATTTGATATTTTGTACATTTTTAAAACTGGAATCCGGCCGGATAGCCGTTTGTTATCCGATAGACCGAATACACCCGGTATTTACCCGGTTACCGGATATCCGTTCCATCCCTACTATTAACTATGCAGGCAATATTATGGTGTCCGAAGTATTTGAGTTGACAAATTACCTACACTATATAATTTACCCATGCCCGGTGTCTAAATAATGTTTATTGTACGTTAACATATTATTAAAATTGATCTATCAATAAATACTACTAATTGAGTACATATTATTTTATTAATTGTATGTAAAATAAACATTATTTATTTTGACACTGGAAAATTCTAAATATTGTAAAATATCAGTACCATAGGCTTCTATTCCATTCACCTGTTACACCCTATATTTTTCCAGACGGTTAAAAAATTATGCAGTATATATATAATTTATTTATTATATACTTTTATAAAAGGAAGACTAGATATAATTGTAGAATAGTGCCCTCTAGACCGAATTTCGTTCATTATATTCGTCATTCTACTTTCGGTGCCTGAAGTTTCGTTCGTCCATCATCGTGTGACCGACCGATAGGTGAGGTTGACTTTTGGAAAAGACGCAATCAATGATTGTTAGGTACTATATTTCTAATATAGAATAGACCTGAATGTACCACGTTTAAATCATTACACAGAAAGCACTCACCTCGAACACATCGAGAGCTTAACTAAGAATATTAATTTAGTGATCCTCTTGACCGAGAAGACAACGGTGATATCGGTCAAGAGGTTTCTTTATGTAGAAGAAAGTAAATAGGTATATAGATTGTAACGTTAATATCTAGCCTAGGAAAAGAATTTACTTTTAATACAGTTTTAAAGAATCATGTCCAGTCAGACCAGTCAGTCAGTTCCAGTGATGTAAAATATCTTATGAAATTGCATATTTTTTGCTTATTTCGTATCGCATAATTGAATTTTGAAATAAAGCCAGGAAAAAAGTAATGAATATGTAAAAATGATTAAAATAGTAATTAATCATTCTCCATAGACTTAGAAAAAGAACTTGTTTTACAATGACTCAAAGGCAAAGAAGCCATGCCAAAATATATAAAAATGTGTTTTACACGTTCTGTTTCAGACTACGAAAAACTTGTTCATTCGACATGTGGCTTATGAATGTTCAAAATAACCAATTGCTTATTTTATAACTTATTAATTTATGATTAGATACAATTTTTTTATGGTTTTATACTGTGGTGTGGAAAGAAAAATAAGTGTACAGACCTAGTCTGACAGCTGTTATAACCTCAAATACTTATTTACTTAATAGCATTTTCCCTGGCCTCTAAATGAAAAGATGATAAGTGATTATGTTATTATAAAAAATGATTGTTTTTATACAACACTAGTTTTAGGTAGACGCGACCTGTTAAAGGAATCTAGTGACAGGTCAATCAATGTATGGAAACTGGGCATGATTCTTTAGTGAAATACCCTTCTTAGAATGTATACTACTGCACTGTACTTATTTAAGTAACATCCTAACACCTTGAAAGCAAAGTACTTAAAAATGTGTCTTTACATGGTAGAGCCATCTTGCAGCTATATTACTGGTATAGTTGTAGCACGAATGGGTTAGCTCGACCGTCGAAGTACCACGCTTTAACAGAATACCAGCGTCGAATAGCAGCTTAACGCTGCTGTGTTTCGTTTGGTGAGTGTAGAGAACCGGTGACCCTTTTTACTGGAAACGAGGCATTCCATTTTAGTCCTCATGGGTGACAACGCATCTGCATTTTGATTCGTTGTCGAGGATAGATGTAGATGTCAAATCAAATCATTTATTTGCAATCCAAGTGTACATATAATTGGTTTTAAATTAAAAATGTGCTTCCAACTTAGACGCCTTTTTGAGGCACTGCAAATTTGACGAGGACGCTGCTTATATACATAAAATATACTTAGAAGCTGCATAAATTTAAAATACATAATAGTATTATTTTTTATGTAAATTCTCCTCAATTGGGTAGAAAGGGTTTTGTTTTAAATATTCACCGAGGCTTGATTGAAATTTGGTTAATTCTGATATGTTTTTATTTCTTGTGGTAATTTATTATAAACTTTTATTGCCATATAGTAGGGGCTTGTATTTAACACTTTTGTTCGCGACTGTGGTAGGTATAATTTATTTTTGTTACGTGTATTTATGTGACGTATCTTTAATCTTCTTGAAAATATTATTATTTCTGTGGACAAACAGGCATAGATCATAAGTGTACATACAGGGTAAGGTAAGAATATTTAGTTTTTTGAAATACAGTCTACAGCTAGTATTGTTATCTATCTGGGCTGGTATTCTAACGCACTTCTGGGTAATGAATAGCAGCTGCACTTCGACGCTACTTCCCCACAACATAACTCTGTACTTAAGCCAATATGAATGAATGAATGAATAATGAATGAGCATAGGCATAGTAAACTGACAGTGCCGTGACTGTGTCGTGTTAGTGGTGTATTTGATTTGAAATAAAGCGTACGTTAATTTTGATATTTTACACTTTATATAATTAATGTGTGTTTTGCAATTGATGTTTGAATCTACGTTCAAACCTAAAAGATTAAAAGTATCAAATTTTTCTAGCTGTATATTATTATAATTTATCTTTAAAGTTAAAGTTAATGGATTAAGAGTTATGGGCCATAGCAACCACTTACTATCAGATGGGCTGTGTGCTCGTTTGTCACCCTAATTCTATAAAAAAAAAACTTCCACAATTTAGAGGGATCTAACGACAGCTCATATGCTAAAATTCATTAAGCTATTTAGGCAACAGAGCATGCCAAAGCAAAAGACATACATACATCCTCTCGATAAATATTTCCTCTTTTTAGAACAGTCGGGTGAAAATGTTTGACTAGCGCAGCCTTTGTCTTCTATATTTGGCGGAGTAATCGAATTTATCAAAAGGGAGAGTTTTTAAGTGAAATTTATCGTAACAGCTTACATTTAAGGCGACACCGTGAAAAAATGCACCTCCTTTCATCGAATAGTATAGAACTATGACACCACTAACAAAAGTGGGATTTTGATATAGATGAAACACGATTGTATATAAAAAGTCACTATAGTTGAAATTACAACGAAATTACTTAATCTATATGCTTGGGAATTACTCAAATATATTCATAACATCAATATTCATAATTTACTTGCTTATTATTTTGATTACTTAAATCAATAATTTAAAAAATAATATTTTACGATTCTGACAATTTCTGAGCGCTTTTAATCGTCGCGGGCGCTATGCAATTTTAGACCTTATGACGGCGTTTTTTCAAGTTTTTATAGAAATTATGTATTAACTCGGATCAGTACGGCAATAGCCTGAGCAACTTTTTCGATGTGTAGTCTTAACCTATGATCTCTAATTTCTAAGAAGCTTTCGAACGGAGATGAGTCTGACGCACATCTCAATGACTGTTTCACCGCCGAACAGGTTCAATCAGCACTTATTATAGATTACAACAAGCTGTTCCCCGCGACATCGTTCGTGTGGAATTTATTACGATTGAATTTTATGGGTTTTAATTTGTTTGCGCGGAACCCTAATTATTATATAAGTTACTCCTTATAATATCAGCTATCTGCCAGTGAAAGTCCCGTCAAAATCGCTCCAGCCATTCCGGAAATTAGCCGGAACAAGCAGACAGGCAAAAATTAAAAAAAAATTATTATAAGTATCGTATATATACTTTATAAGTATTTAGTAAAAAGTTAAATTTTATTTATTTGTATAGATGTTGTATAGATTAAAATACTTTCGTCAAGTGTGTTGTGGCTCGTTCGGCAAACGGAATTCACCCAGCTTATGTTGTCGCTGTTTTCAGTGGGACCGAACGTGTATAGTATGTGCCAAATCGATTGAGAAAAACGAACAATGACCTCAGATATGAGCCGAGTGTCAAAAGGCGTAACTTGCAAAATCTCAATTTAGATGTGATAACGTTACTTAAATATTGATAATATTCACACTTCTAGGTCAGCACATATGTTTTGTTTTTTTTTTGTTTCTTGGATAATATTGTCTGTGGTTCCTATAAACATCGTAAAATCTACAATAGTAACGTATACTCGTAGACGCGATAATAATTAATAACGTATAGTTATACTAATTCACGATGAAGATTTCGCCTTGATTATAGTAGTGACGTGTACTGACAGGCGCGTTTGTGTATGTAACTGCGATTCGTTCGACTCGCGATCGTGACTAAGCGCTCCCAAGGCCTACGCACACTAACGTAATGTGTATGTGCATGGCTAACAACAACTAAAGTCAAACCCTCATCGTGAAATAGAATAACTATAACGCATAAACTACGTACTCGCGTTCGGTACAACAATCGCTGCCTTGAAATACTACCAAATCGGGAAGGTATAATACTAACATATCCAGTTATGGATTATGTTAGTTTTTATTTCGATATGTCTTTGCTGATTGCAATATAGCTATACACTAGGATATTCTCTTGGATCGTGTAAACAGTTTACATACTTACTCTTTATATAATAAGGGTGACAAACGAGCACACAGTACACCTGATGGTAAGTATTTGCTGTGGCCCATAGACAAAACTTTTATCCTCGAGTATGAATCAAAATGAATAAGCGTTGTCACCCCTGAGGACTAAGATGAAATATCTCCTTTCCAGTAAAAAAGGTCTCCGAGTTCTTCACACTCACCATACGAAGCACAATAGCCTTACCCTGCTGTACAATGCTATATTTGCACTGGTATTGTGTGAGGGTGTGATACTACCCCGGTTGAGCTGACCCATTCGTGCTACAACTAATACAAGCTGCAGCCAGGCTCTACCTTCCGCACAAGGACATACCGGTACAATTACATATTTGTAGGCCATACAACATTTTACGTATCTCAAACGTTTTACGTATACTCTTAAGTCGTTCGTTTTTGTGGCTAAGTCTCGTGTTGTCACTGTCACTTTGACTCGAAGTGATAGAGGCAGTACGAGACTTAACAACTTCGTAAAACTGAGTAGCGTTTGAGTATTTGACAATAACGTATAGTTATTCCCTGTGAGGCAATCTATGGGGGAGGCCGATGTTCAGCCGTGGGATTTTATAGACTGTAATGGATTGATGGATATAAACGTATCTAGATATGGTAAATACTAAAACATTATTGGTTTCTAATATGAGTATTATCGCACCGTGTCCCATCTAAACCGCGCGATATAACTCGCCACACTTAACTCTAGCGCTGAACGAAACGTGGAGAGGATAGCTGCGAATGACGTATCAGTACGGGCGACGAAATGCGACTGAAGAGCCAATCAGCGCGTGCGAATGATACGCACCGCCAATCATATGCAATAATGCGCAATACGGCCAATTATCCGCAGTAACGGTCACCGCTAGACTTTCGTGCCGCGAGTTGTACCTACTTTTATTAGGGTGTACGAACGTATTTCGATTTTCATTTAATTAAGAGCGAATCTACTTCACGCTGTTTCAAAATTAATTGATTTCTGCGATTACTAAAAAATAAGTCTGTGTATTTTTTTTAATATTAGAGTATAAAGTAGTTAAAATATTTAGTTATGGTATTTTTGTATATACTCATGTGTTATAAAATTTAAAAAAGTGCCTAAACTTACAGTCCATCTGATGGTAAGTGGTAACTACTGCTAATAGACACCTGGAGCCAACTTCTCCACGTTAGGATTTTCTCCTGTATTGTGGGGGCAATTTACAAACATAAATTGCACAAAGACAAACATCCAGACCCGGAACAATTACTTGTAGGCCATACAAATACTTGTTTTCTTATCAGAGACAGGTAAACAGTGATAAATCTATTCTAATCTACATTTCCATATAACGACAAATTACCGAATTTTCCCAGCAAGAAAGCACAGACACAGATAAGAAGAGTTAGAATCAAGCTGCAGCTTCACTGTGGCTACAACGGACCGGGGAAGAACCACGCTCTCGCAGAATACCAGCATAAAATAGCAGCATAATGCTGTGTTTCGTATGGTTGTAGTCGACAAACAGAAATCCTTCGTTGTCAGCCTTTAGCTTCTTACAGACATTGGTAAGTCACAGGAGACGTTATCAGATTAAAATGTATAATTATTGATTTTTGTTTAGCATAAAAACACACATTTATCTTTTTAATTATTTTTGTATTACACAAACAGATTACAAATGGAGATTTCTAGAAATTTTCTTATCAAATGTTATAATTAAATTGATATTATTTAATGAATTTTTCCACAGTTTTTTATAACATAAATCGAACCTACGAACATTCTACAAGGGGATTGCAATTCTTTTGTTCATTTTTATTTTTATTGTTCCGTGTCAAAATGAGCAAAATAAACTATGTTTTAGTATAATTAAAGATGAATTGTAGTACACTTTTAGCACTAATTTTACACTTTAGCACTAATTTTACTTTATAACGGGTCGCAAGAGAAAGCGAAACGTTTTTTAATATACAATATGTAACGTATTGTTACGAGCTTGAGGTTCGTGACAATAAAAATTGCCGATAGAATTACCTAAATTAACACTTTAATTTTCTTTACACCAATTAAAACTTAAAACACTAATAATTAATCACACTGATTCACTTTATTCCGCTCCGAAGCTTCGCTTGTCTCGCCAACTTCAATACTTCCCCGATCGCATCTTGCAGCGATTATTTATATAAATTAGCACGGAAATATCCAGAATATTCATGTAAACACGCGCAAGGTACCGAGAGTTCGAGTTTCAACTAGGCGCTAGTGCCGTCGACTAAGGCGCGTAACACTGCCCCCTCCTACGACATGCTCGTCCCGAGCATTATCGGCCCCATAATAACGCGCCAGGCGATCCACATGGACGATCTTAGGAGTCTTGAAGGGCTGTCCTATCCCATGGTGCACCAACATTGTACAATTTCGGTGCTCCTCTACTACCTGTCTGAGGTCCCCTCACGGCCGCACAACTTGCACATGTACGACACCAAGCCTCGAAGTCGTCATGATAATGGACCCAGTAAAACTGTTCTCGGACCTTCAGCAGAGTTCGTTTAACTCCCAGATGGACTCTTGAACGACCATTATGGCACAGCTGTAGAACATTCGGCACTTTAGCTTTGGGGACAACCATTTGCAAACGACAGCTGTCTCCTCGACAATTATCCCATTTACGGCACAGGACTCCATCCTGAATCAGCAAGCTGTCCCATTGGGCCCAATAGCTTTTCGTGGTTGAACTCATCGCCGAGACGTCGCTCCACTTAGGCTTGGTAGCATCCATTCCAGAATCGGCTTAATGTCCGGATCTTCCTGCTGTGCATGTCGTAGGCTGTCCTTCCACTCGTTGCTGAGGTAGTCTGTCCTGAGCATCCTCACGGATACCACTTCCTTACTCTCTTGCCTAGTACAATGTTTCCAATCTTCAGGACAAGGTCTTCTTGACAATGCATCTGCGTTGCCATGAGATTTCCCGCTGCGATGTCTGATAGTAAAGTCGTATCCCGGCTGCTGCTGGGCGGTGATGTTAGCCACACTTCCCTTCTGAGATCGTTCACCTTCCCTTTCTAGGGTTCGCTTAGGGCAGCTGGATTTAAGATGGCCCCTTTCCCCACAGCCATAGCACCTAGGGCTGTATCCTTTATTGTGGTCGCGAACCGTAACTGCTGCAACCTCCCTAGCGCGAGGGGGACGACGATCCTGCCACCGCCAGGCGGTGCCGTTGCTGCACTACTCTCTCGAGATCGATCAGCTCTCCTTTCTACAGTTCGCTTAATGCAGCTGGAGCAAAGATAGCCCCTTTCTCCACAGCCATAGCACCTAGGGCTGTATCCTTTGTTGCGGTCGCGTACTGTAGCTGCTGCGAACTCCCTGATGCGATGGGAACGATGATCCTGCCGCACGGCTTCTACCTCCAGTGCATGGGCCAAGGCATCCTTAAGCGTCTCGTGGTGCCCGAGCCTCAGCAGCTCTGACTTCCAGGTCGCGGATGCCGTCGATGAATGTCTGCACCAGGTTCCCTTCAATGAGCGCAGGTACAGACCGGTATGCTTTTCGCACCAGCTTCTCCACCTCTAGAGCCCACTCCTGCAGGTTTTCGTTGATGCGCTGCACGCGATCTTTAAGCTGCGCACGAAAGACGTTTTCCAGGTGAGCGTCACCATATCTCGCCTCCAACGCCTCAAGGAGTTGCTCATAAGTCACTTCCTCACCGAGAGCTTCCAGAACTGTTAAGGCCTGGTCGCGCAGGCCTAGTGTTTTATTCCAGCCGTTCGCCTTCATAACAGCCTCGAACTGGATTTTGTAGGCTGACCAGGAAGAGGTACCGTCGAACGGTGGCACCTTGAACCCACGTAGCGAAGGTGTTGTAGCTACTACGGGCGTAGCTCCCTCTCCAAGTTTGAGTTCGTCCAGTGATTTCTTCATGTCAGCCATTACGTTGTCAACCCGATTGTTTACTTGGTATTCGATTTGGGTTTCAGCTTCCGACAGGCGGTTGTCATGCTGAGCAACCCTATTCTTCACCTCCTTTATCTCCTTCTCGAAGGTAGCGTGAAGATCCTTCATGAGGAGCATCTGCTCTTCCAACCTGTTCCTCCTGCTGCTCTTTCAACCAACGGGCCTGTTCATCCTGTCCGCCCCGCAGCTGCTCTTCCAACCGACGAACCTGTTCTTCCTGTCGGCGAGCCTGCTCCTGCAGCATCACCATCAGAGCACCTAAGTCAGGTGCTGCAGATGTAGGAGTTACTGACGGGCCTGCAGCCGGCGGCTGACCCTCCGCCGTCTGCGGCGTTGCACCACCAAATCTTCTTTGGTCCGTCTCCTGCTGGCGTTGACTTCGGGTACGGACACCCTCCGTTTCTTCCTTAGGTAAAATCGGCATGATTTTATCCCACTTCTGACACCAATTGTTACGAGCTTGAGGTTCGTGACAATAAAAATTGCCAATAGAATTACCTAAATTAACACTTTAATTTTCTTTACACCAATTAAAACTTAAAACACTAATAATTAATCACACTGATTCACTTTATTCCGGTTCGAAGCTTCGCTGGTCTCGCCAACTTCAATACTTCCCCGATCGCATCTTGCAGCGCCTATTTATATAAATTAGCACGGAAATATCCAGAATATTCAAGTAAACACGCGCAAGGTACCGAGAGTTCGAGTTTCAACTAGGCGCTAGTGCCGTCGACTAAGGCGCGTAACAGTATTTTCGCACACCCTCAGATACCCCAATTAGTATATTATGTTATAATCATAATACATACACTGAATTTTAGTTAAACATTTTTATGCACTGATTATTTATCAAATTAGTTATACTAATTCCGGAAGAATGTTGTGGTCACAGTACAAATCCACGAACGCAAAGACTTTAACGTGCTTGAGATAAAGTTAATTTTTCTTTATTTTTATTGGAAGGACAGAATTAGTAATAATACAAATAAAACTGCACTCTTAAAAGTCTTATTGCCTTAAGTTACGGTCCATTTTTAATTTGTTTTGACTGGACAGATTTAGTGTGATTGTAATTTACGTAGCTTTAATTATTTTTAGGATAAAAATTACCTATATTAAAAATGATAGGAATCGATTCAGTAAACGATTCTGAACAAACTACTTTCTCAAAGTGCGTTAATTATGTTACATGTTGTAGAGACACTAATCAAAAAATTTGCCGTCCTCCATTGTTCTTAACAATACAACTATACAATTCTACTATAAAACGAATACAAAATAGATCAATAAAAATTTTGCATACTAGTAATCCGCCCAGGCTTCGCACGGGTGATTTCTGAATCCAGGCAACAGCGCCACGTACCGGGGCTACTTGTGAATCTAAAGTAAACCATTCAATTACCAACTCCACACACCACACAAAAGATTTCATCAAAATCAGTCGAGCCGTTTTTTAGTTTTAGCGAGACTAACGGACAACAATTGGTTTTTATATACTTACAGAGATTGTATATGTGTGAGACTAAAATAAAGAACAATTATATGTGGAAGCGAAAATTAATCCTGTGAAAACTATAGATAAACAGTCAGTACGCATGCATACTGTAGTGAATCAGTAAGATGGAATACCTTACAGCCTGTAATCGTACTAGCTTTTATTAATCTTCAAACCGGAACACAGCAGTACCAACACTGCTATTAAACGGCAGAAATAGGTAATGGGATGGCACCTACCCAGATGGCCTGCTAGACAGAAAGGAGTTCTATCACCTACTTAATACGACTTGTAAATTTTGCTTAGATTCTTTTATAGAATAAGGATGAACAACGAAATAAGTAAGTATAACTGTGCCCCATAGACGTATGCATCTACCCTCAATTAAGAATCACAATGCAGATGCGTTGTCACCCCTGAGGTCTAAGATAGAATGCCTTATTTCCAGTGAAAAGTGTCTCCGTTTCTCTACACTGAACATACGAAACACTTAATGTATTTTACGCTGGTATTCTATGAGAAAATAGTTCTTCCCCGATAGAGCCGACCGATTGGTGCTACACCCATTATGCAACTACGGCATGGCTCTACTACGTTTTAAAGATGTTTGGAGTGTTGTTTAGATGTGTAGATCTTTAGATTGTATTTAGATGTTCTGGTTTTACGCGAAGGGCTTCACAAATCAATGTGCCCTCGTGAGCTCGTGACCTGTATTTAACTAGGAATATAGTAATGCGGTCGTTGATCGTAATGAAAGCTGTTAGATTGCAGCTTCATCGACGTAGGTTCTGCAAACAAGACGTGTGATATAATTATTACAATTAATTTTCACATAATAGCTTCAGAGGTGTTATAAGACATAGTGTATAAAAGAACTCAATGCACTATGTAAACACCAAGAACAAACAGGCTAGTGCCACCGGTTCCTCGACATCACAGAGTCCGTAATTCATTCATGGGGAAATGTATTCGACATTAGAACTAAGTCCCAGAAAATAGCAAAGTCTCTCTATCACTAAGTTTAAATAGGTTACAGGATCTAAGGGGGGTCTGCAGGTGGTAAGGCAGGCCTACGCTCGACCTCCGCTTCGACCTCTGGCAAGGTGAGAGGGTATAAGTGTGTTCGCTAGAGGAAGTACATTGGCTCTTTAAACTGTTCGCGAGGTATTCGGTCATTTCAGAATCGTCAAAGGCTAGATCGGGCTTTCCTGGCCTAATAAGAGGCGGGATGTCAACTGCCTGAAGACAGTTAGAGACGGCACGATATCTTCCAGCAGATTATCCCGCTTATCGTGTCTAAATTCGGCAATGCGCTGTTTCCTCGTGATGGAGGTTGCGCAGTCGAAATTTAATATCTAATAGATCCCTATTGTACGATAGTGATCGTATTGCCTTAGAGCCACTTTTTTCGCTATCGTATATTCGTCATCTGTCGAATATCATTTGGAAGCTTCAAGAGTCGATTGCTCGACATACGAACTTTACGAGAACATTCTTCTACAGCTGAGGTGAGGTGGTGGTAGATATTTATTAAACAAAAACTGTATAAAAAGGGTTATTATAATATAAATGAATACGTGCTTTATTATCAACCCCAGGGGATGTGTTGCTCGCTTCCGAGCAGTTTTTTAACCGGGTTTCTTAACGGGCCAAAAATCAATTATTGAGTTTTTCTGTCAAGAAATTCTCAGTAGCTGCCGGAAGTTGACGGTGTCTCACCCACGTGCCTCGGAAAGCACGTAAAGCCGTTGGTCCTGCGCCTGATCCGGTCGTGTCGGTTTACCGTCCCAACGGATTATGAGAGTGAGGGAATAGAGAGTGCACCTGTGCTTGTGCATACACTTGGGCACTGTCCTGCGCTGATGGCTAGCCTCCGTTGAGGCAGGCCGCCGTGGCCGAAATTCGGTCTGGAGGATATTATTATTATTATTTTGTTGCAAAAATTTACTTTGAAAAAAAAAAGGTCCCGCTGGGTTTCTTGCTGGTTCTACCCAGGACAAAGGTTTTTTCGAACCGGTGGTAAAAGTAAAAAATTTACTAAATAAGAATAATATATAAAATAATAATTTTATATATATATAATAGGTATTCTAACTTAAGCTCCGACTTCAGAAGCTATTCATCATCACCATCATCATTACAGCCCTTCACAAGTCCACTGCGAACAAGCCTCCCCTAAGTCATTCCACAAAGCACGGTCCTGAGCCACCTGCATCCATCGACTTCCTGTATATCTTACCAGGTCGTCACTCCATCTAGTGGGGGGTCGCCCTACACTACGCCTATCGGTACGAGGCTGCCACTCGAGAACCTTTCTTCCCCATCGGTTATCGGTTCTTCGAGCTATATGGCCGGCCCATTGCCACTTCAGCTTACTAATCCGTTGGGCTATGTCGGTCACTCTGGTTTTACTGCGGATATCCTCATTTCTGAGTATCACGCAGAGAAACTCCGAGCATAGCCCTCTCCGTAGCTCGCTGAGCGACCTTGAGCGTCCTCATACGGCCAGCAGTGAAGGACCACGTCTCAGATCCGTAAGTCATCACTGGCAACACGCACTGGTTGTACAATCTAGTTTTTAGAGATTGAGGTATACCTGACGAGAAGATAAGTCGTAATTTCCCGAACGCTGCCCAGCCGAGTTGAATCCGTCGATTGACCTCTCGGTCGAGGTTGGACTTGCCTAGTCGGACTGTTTGTCCCAGGTAAACGTACTCGTCAACAACTTCGAGCATAGTGCTCCCAACAACTACCGGCATAGGTGTGACATGGACATTAAACATGATCTTTGTTTTGTCCATGTTCATCTTAAGACCTATCCGTTGGGAGGCACTATTGATGTCATTGAGCATAGTGCTTAAGTCCTCCAGCGATTCTGCCATAAGGACTATATCGTCGGCAAATCGAAGGTGAGTGATGTACTCGCCATTAATGTTAGATAATATTGGCTCGAATCTTTGGCGGCTGAGTTCTTTCTGATCGGGTCGATTTACTGGCGCTGCCAAGAGATGTTCCGTCACTTTGCATTATATATCGCATTTACCACGGAGAGTGCACAAAGGAATTGTGTTCCAGCCACCAAGTTCCACTATGCACATCGCGTTGTAATTCTCGATAACATCTATACCATCAGAATGCTTGTTGGTCCACCACTCCTATTTTTTCAGAAGTTTTCTACTTCGCACGACTACTTTGTTAAATCAGATTTCACCAGTATTTTTACCAGATTTAAGGACTCGTTTTCTTTTACGTTCTTTCTCCTCCTTTTCAAGGGATCGGCAACGCATCTGCAATACTCCTGGTGGTTGCATTTGTTTTTTTATAAAAAACTTAATTTTTTTTTATTGTCCGATGAGATTGAACTGATCGCGTATTGTAAAGATTTAATGCGACTTTTTTCCCTGAGCTATTAAGGCCCTGAAGAGTTTATACCATAGTTTAAGAAGAACGTAAGTGCTGGACTGGTTTATACTTATATATGCCTTATTAATATGTGCTTAAGAGCCGATTTTTCAATCCTCAGATGAAATTTTTTCAAAGAATAAAATACAACATAAACGAGTTAAAATGACAGTTGTATGCACAAAATGGTTCAATTGTTTCACTTTTACATTCAGAAATGAGGTGCGGCGCTGAGGGTCGCGTGTTCGAATCCCGCACGGAACAAGTATTTGTATGGCCTACAAATAATTATTCCGGCTCTGGAAGCTTTTTCTTTGTGCAATTTATGTGTGTCTACTGCCTCCACGATACGAGAGTATAATAAATTAATAATAATTTATTCGACAAAGTAAGACTATTGAAAAATCAATCCTAAATTGCCTAAAGGAATTTTCGCTCTATTAACACTTAAGTTCTGTACTTGCTACTTCGCCCAGGAATCCTTTCGTATCTACGTTTGCGTGAATGGTATATATTTAGCATCATTTGATGAGGGTTCGATGACCTCGTGATTCACTTCAGTATGCAGGCGTACTGACTCTTTATCTAAAGTTTTAACAGGATTAAAACTCACTTTCACAAATAATTGTCCTTTATTTATGTCTCATACATATACAGTCCTGTAAGTATATAAAAATCAATTCCTGTCCATTAGTCGTGCTAAAAGTCAAAAATGACTCGACCGGTTTTGATGAAATTTTTTGTGTGTGTGGAGTTGGTCTTGGATGGTTTAGATTCACAAATAGCCCCGGTACGTGGCGCTGTTGTCTAGATTCAGAAATTACCCGTGCGAAGCTGGGGCGGATTGCTAGTATACCATAGAATACTATAATACATATATAATAGAACGAGGGTGTGGGCGGAGCCCGCGTAGCCACTAAAATGTCACTAACATGTCAATTCACACGTATAAATGTCGACACGAGATGTGTTTTGACGTTACAATCGTTTCCAAATTTCGCATGCAAATATTTGAGAAAATACCAAATTGCACACTCTTTACATATAAATATGTATTAAAATTTATGCGATTTTTTAATGATGATTTTGAACATTAATCAAAAGTCTAAAATGCTTAAATTCACTCAGTCTGTCAACACAGCGAATCGGGTTTGTAGTAGTGATAATACGAAGTAATTGCTTGTATGTGTGCTCCCGGCGACGCCGATCTTCGTACAAAATAAGTTTAACAGCCATTCTATTGTGTATTATAGTATTCTAAGTAGTGTACAATATTTTTATTGCTCTATTTTGTATTCGTTTTATAATCGGCTTGTATAGTTGTATTGTTAAGAACAATGGAGGACGGCAAAGAAAGTTGTTTGATTAGTGTCTCTATATTAAAAAAAGTTACGCTTTCTCTTGCGACCCGTTGTACGGTGCAAAAAGTGTACGACGATTCATCTTTAATTATACTAAAGCATGGTTTATTTTGATCATATTGACACGGAGCCTTTAAAAAATGAATAAATGAATGTAATCCCATTTTAGGAAGTTAGTAGGTTATAATAATATCAATTTAATTATAACATTTGATAACATAATTTTTCGAATTCGCCATTTGTAAATTTTTTGTGTAATATAAAAATAATTAAAAAGATAAATGTGTGTTTTTATGCTAAACAAAATCAATAATCATACATTTTAATCTGATAACGTCTCCTGTGACTTACCAATGTCTGTTAGAAGCTAAAGGCTGACAAAGAAGGATTTCTGTTTGTCGACTACAACCATACGAAAAACACAGCATTATGCTGCGATTTTATGCTGGTATTCTGCGAGAGCGTGGTTCTTCCCCGGTCCGTTGTAGCTACTGTGAAGCTGCAGCTTGATTCTAACTCTTCTTATCTATGTCTGTGCTTTCTTGCTGGGAAATGTCGGTAATTTGTCTTAAGGTTGCCCCAGTCGATGGCACGAACTAAGTGGTGGGCGGGGTAAAAATGCATGCTATCTCAGCCGACATCACGTGCGAAAGGGATAGACGCTGTGATGAGCAGTAAGAAGCTAGTGCGCACACACATACGCACTCGAGTGACGCAATGCGAGACGGGGACATCGCGTACCTACCTATGCGATTCATTTTTCAATAATAACATAAACTCAAACGGCAGTTTGAACTCCGTATCGCAGTGGCTTAGCAATGAGGCTGCGCTGGGCGCCGCGGGTTCGAATCCCGCACGGAACAAATACTTGTATGGCCTACAAATAGTTGTTCCGGGTCTGGATGTTTGTCCTTGTGCAATTTATGTTTGTAAATTGCCCCCACGATACAGGAGAAAATCCTACTGTGGGGGTAACGTATTTTAAAAAGAGAAAGGAGAGAGAAAACAAATTGGTGTTATTGTAACTTAGGATCTGCTGTGTGAAACGTAATTATTATGAACCCAATTTATGTACTTAGTTGTTATTATGAAAGTTCTTATGTGAACTTAAGTAGATGTTGTTATTATATAATAATTACATTGATTTGTTTTTACCTACTTTTTAACCGACTTCGAAAAAAGGAGGTGGTTCTCAATTCGTTGGTTTTTGTTTATGTATGTTCTGTCCCCCGATTTCTCGAAGATGCCTAAGCCGAACCGATTTGGAAAATATATTTTTTTGTTTGAAAGGATACATTTTCCAGATAATCCCACGGTAATCGATGATGGTCAGATCAGGATCTGATGATGGGATCTTGGAGAAATCGGGGGCACTCTTCAATAAATGACAGCAAATCAACCGCGATTGCTGCTATCGCCTATCTAAGCATTCTTTACACAATCACACAATATAATATCACGCCTGTACCCACTAAAGGGACTTAACACACAACTAAAAATGGTAACATAAAAAACTTTTTTTGAAAAAAAATATAACAATTTCTAAAACAAACACAAAAAAGTGTAACAGTAATTATGTTTTCTTTATGTTTCTGCATTTTACTGTAGGTTATGCAAATATTACTGTAGGTACTATGTATTCTAAATGGGTATTTTTTTACTTTCCATAGCTAGTTAGCTATAATCAGCCCACAGGCAACTCCCCGAAGTATATGCCAGCCAGTGTCAGGATAACTGCTTTTTCGACAGCGCGATTTTGATGTGAGTGGGACTTTTATATAGGTTAATTAAATAAATAAAAAAATTTAGTTTGTAAATTGTTTATTGATTGTTTGTGTTCAATAGCGGTTTGAAATATTCTCTTAGTTTGAGTTTACAACACTAGAGGAGCAAACCACATTACCGCGAGTCGAAAAAAGTGTGACCACCATCCAAACGCGACGACGTAGCTTTGAAACTGATAACAATTTTAAATAAACATATATCTATCTCACTTACACAAGTTGCGAAAACAATATCGTCGCTATTTTTTTCGCGAGATTAGATAAAGATGCAATGGCGGGTTGGTGTGGCTTACTATATGAAATTTTACCTAAAATACGCAATAAAAATGAGTTTTTTTTAAGCTGCAGTTAAAAGTATTTTGATTGTACTAATAAATCAAACAATATAAACAAGGTAACAAAATATAATTAATATAAAATTTATACGAAATTATAATTAATATAAAATAAGTAGGTTATAAAATATATATAGATAATTCATGAATAAACTAAAATAAGAATAATTATTTTGTATGAAAGTTAGAACTTAGTTTTTATTATAATTTCCAAAATATTTAAAATCAGAGGTAACAAATTAATTTACTCCATTAATTATATAATCTCCCATTAATGTAGGATATTCACAAATGCGGAAAGTGGCAACATTGAACTTAAATGGCAATATTCGATAATTTTATTTAATTATTTGATGTGTTTTACGTTTATATGAAAACAAGAACTAAAAATTATGTGTTGAAATTGATTCCGCTTGATTTATTACGTTTTTGTGACCTTGATAATATATAAATCAATGCTTAGTACTTAGAAAGTTATCAACAATAGGCATTGTGTCACTGCAGGGACAAGCACAAACGTCTATCAAAATAGTAACGTATATAAACGGAATACTAACAGCACAGACTTCCTTACAGAAGTCCAAAGAACACGTCTAGGCAAGGTAAGTAATTAGAAGAAAACTACAATTTAGAGATCGATTGTAAATCAAATTCACAGTACAGACACAATTAGCGAAATATGAATAAAATTTTGATTTATTTTATAATAGATAACGCCAGTTGAAAACTGAACACTGTATGGGAATGGCATCACTGAACGAGTCAGGTGGTCAGTCCAAACAAATAAAAGTCGCGATTGTAGAAAGAGATTCGTTACGAAACGTTTGTAGGCTAGGGGCTTGGCCTGTTTATGCTATTCATAACGAAGGCTATAAAAAATATGTATAACTTAGAAACTAAATACTGTGTGTACTGATCTGTATTCATAACCCAATATCTAAGGTAGGTTGATGCGCTCCTTAGTTTTTATATAGTTCGTATTATTCTGTAATAAATTAAATCTAATCTAAAATATACTATAATACCATAGCAAAGCTACTACTATTTTATTTAGTAGTAGCTTATATAGTAGTATAGTAAATTATATATAAACAAATATGAGTATGTCTGAGGTAAGGTTAAATATAAACAAATATTTTGCCAAGTGCGAATCGGACTTCCGAGCTTCCGAGATTACAAGATTTAAATACCTATAAAAATTACTATCGATCAAAAGATGCCAAAAATACACGTTTCTTTTTCTAGTAGAAAATCCTTTAATTTCAAATTTATTTTTATCCCGTAATAGGGCCCTGCTGGTTACCCTTCGGGTACGGAATCCCAAAAAGTACTAAGTTGTCCACTCACATCTGTATGATTCTTTCTTCAAAGGACCGTATTATCCTGGTTCTCGTATGACATGACCAATATAATACCTGGACTGACCTCTCTGAGTTTGTTTCGGCAGATCGGGTGCTTCTTCTCAGTTTCATGTTTTTGTTGTGTTAAAGTGTTTTTAAAAAAAAAAACAACACAAAACACTTTTTATTTATCATACTGCCCTTCTTAGATTATTATGTACTTACATAATTACATTAGGTATATTAGGATATGAGATTCCTATACGTAAGCAAGATTATCGAAAATCTAAACATTACCTATTCTAATTAAATTAATCGATAATTTTAAGATTTTCGATAATCGTGCTTATCCTATGAGATGTTTTCGTTAGTTAGCAAATTAAAGTAGTTAAGTACCTAATGTACTACCTGTATCTAAAGTTCATTATTATGTACCTACCTGTTTTCAATTTTAACTAAATGTGCTTCAACAAACTTATGGGCACATTTTAGCAGCTATATTCTTTTGTATATTCATCCCGGCTTCAGCAATGGACACGAACAAAAGGAAGCAATTTTTCTAAATGAAGATGTAGATATTATGTAGGTATTACAACCATAAATAGATAGCAGCGGCTAACTTAATGAGCATGTGTGAGTGCGCGCTGCGCCCCCCCCCTCTCCGTACGTCCCACTGATCGGGGAAACAACTTGTAGCGAAAGGAAAGATGTTTTATAACAAAAACGGGCGCGCGAAATTTTATAAACAGACCTTTGGTAGTCTGGATGTCACGAAAAATCTATTGAATGTATCTGTTTAAAATAAAATTATTTGCATTTTTGAACAACTAATCTATCCCTGTATGGTAACTGTTTTGCAATTTTCGTTCTTCTTATGGTATTTATTTCCGCCCAAAGATGTGTTAAAACTAGTGTTGAAATTCGGAATTTTCGAAGCTTATAACTTCTAAACATACTCTTTTTTTTACTTTTTTGTTTCCATACAGGGCTAGATAATGATGAGACAAATAGAAATCATTTTTTATTTTGAACGTACACCATTAAACAGTGGAGTAATCGCCGGACTACGTTTGTATGGAAGAATAAGCGACTAGTGTACCCTTAATATGTAAATGTGAGTTAGAATAGATTTATCAGTGTTTATCTGTGTCTCTGATAAACGGACAATAGACGGATAAGCGGAGGAGCTGATAAGCGGACTATGCGTAAATCAATATACTGGTAGTTTTATTATTTATTGTTGTTTACCAGCTTTAAAAACTTTGGAACATTTTAACAATATAAATCCTTCCGTTGTTTTATTATTAAAAAAGGCAAAGGTATCGGTAGTTACACAGCCTAATCTAGGAGTGTTGAAAAAACAAAAACACTTTCTTTTTTTTTAAGTGCGTGCAATATTCTTTGTGAAATCTAAAACAGTAACTTGTGCAACTAAATTGTGTAACAAGCGATAGTTAAAAAAAAACTTAATAGTGACGGTAAGGCAACGATCCATGAATTTTTCTGCCACTAGGGCGGGGCTATTTAAAAATGGGGTGTAATATCTAACAGATTTCATAGCAGAGAAGTTAATTTATTTGAAAAATGTAAAGGTTAATGTTTTTATTCTGTACTGTTAGTTATATTTTGTATTAATTAGATTAAACGTAAATAAACCAAATCACAGATATTCATAAAAGTAGAAAAATTAAAACAGGAGTTAAAATGTGCAAAAAATTAAAGAGCACACTCCTGAGGCATTGTTTTGTGTATTACTATAATACTCTAGAAACTGACAAACTTTTATTTAAGCTAACTTCTCAGTTCAATGCCATTTTGTAACAAAAAACTTCACCTCAGCGTCAATTAGCGACATCTGGCGAGCGGAAAATTATTGGCCCTCATTGTACGTTACTAGAATGTTCTATTCCTTGCATCAGTCCGTTGACCGTCCACTGTATTTATGGACGTCCATCCATCCATTCATTGCAGCCTATAAAAGTCCACTGCTGAACATAGCTTCATCATAACCTCGTTGATTGCCTCATAGGGGGATTTTGCCATAATTGACACGCTTGGCGAGTTTGTCGACCGCAGTTTTTATTATGTTGAGCTGTTATCAGGAAGATGTCTGATCTGCTTCAGTTTCCGTCTATCGCCTCTTACGACACCCACGGTCGTCCCGTGGGTGTCGTAAGAGGCGATAGTATATGTAGAGTAGAGTATGGAGTAGTGGATATACTTACATTACCACTACACGTTCATCCATAGGCTGAGTAAATTGCCGATATTGTCATTTTGAAAACCTGATTCTTGGTCGCGGTGCCACACATGCCGATTTGACACGGCATCCCGTTGGGGACAGGTTCTTTCTTAACACTACGGTACACGCGCCTGAAAAAGTTTCATGAGTGCTCGCGTGGGCTACCCTTGTAGCCCATTTAAAATCGAAATATAATGAAAGATAATGGTTTAATTCTAAATTAAAACACATTTTTGTTATTAATGACATTTATTAAGTAAACTTAAATTAAAAAAATATCTTCTCTTTCTTAAACGAAAAATATTGACTAAACTTCAGACTTCTTAAAAAATCACATAATATTTTACTTCTTTAAGATCACTTTTGGTTTAATAAAATTCAGTTTTCGTTACACGATGGACAAATCAAAATTTGGTGATCAGTAAATATACGCCTGTAGCATTTTGAGCAAGTTTTACTGGTGCTGCGATCGCGAATTCTGCTACAAAACGCACAGCGTGCAACCCCATCACGAATTGGTATATTTCCTTGTTGAGGAACTTCCGAAATGTTCAACAATAGTTCGGCTTTTGTTTTAATGCTTCCTGGAACATTATCCTGATAAATTCGTTCTAAAATTAATAGTTTCACAAGCTCAAACCCCAAAGACTGAAGAAAAATGCGTCTGATGATGTTTTCCTTTGAATTATTCAACTGATGAATAACTAGGCCATTTATAGCGGCAATATTCAAAAAATTAAAAAATAATGTAAGAGGCCAACGCCTACTATTTCTAGACACGTCATATTGACGATACATCCTGTCCACAATATCCACCCCACACTTTGTGTGGTTACAAAAAGTTGTGATTTCCGGCTTTTTTGCGTCGCCGGTAGTAGCATCTATTGCTTCATCGTGGTGCATTGTTGACAATAATAAGACCGTTTTGTTCCTTTTTGGCACATAACTGACTAGTGTGCACTCTTTCTGAAACCCAAACAAAGAACTATTTATTTGTCGGCCCTGACTAGTATTAAAATTGTGGGTATTTCTGGCTTGTTACTCTTGAGAGTGCCGACAACAGTAATTCTTTTTTCCAAAAGCTGCAATGCCACTGGACAACTGGTAAACCAGTTATCCATCGTAAAATTACATCCCATATTTATAAGCGGCTCTAGTAATCTTTTGGTCACGTCTGCAACTTTGCTGGATACACGAAATGGGCCTTCTGGTTGTTGACCACAATAAACTTCAAAGTTGTAAATATACTGGCATTTTGTGTCCACTACCATAAATATTTTTATTCCAAATTTTGCCGGTTTGTTGGGTAGGTGCATAATAAAACCACATCGACCTCTAAATGCTACGAGTTGCTCATCCAACGTCATGTGTTCACTTGGAGTAAAATATTCTAAGCAATGGTTTCTCATACGCTCAATAAAGCACCGTATGGCATCAAGCTTATCAATTTCCTGTCTTTGAGGGCGTTCGAGTATGTCATCAAATCGCAAAGATCATAGTAGGAAACAAAATCTGTTTATAGAAATTGTCAGATAGACCAGTTCAAAACCGGTCCCAATGGAGTTGTCCCAAAAGTCTCTAAGGTTTTGACGTCCTGATCTATTGGCTCCGATTACTATAAGTAACCCAACAAACGCTCTCATTTCAGTAAGATTCGTAGGCTTCGCATCTCGTTCTCTTTGGTATTTTGTCTTTATAGTATTTATGTATATATTTGTACAATTTACCAAGGATTCAAAAACATCAGGGTCAAAAAATAACTCGAAACATTGAAGAGGTGTGCTGGCATTACAAGCAGTACCCTTTGGTCCTAAAGGTTTTTGTATAATGTTGTGAGAACGTACCCTTGTAGCAGGAAATGAACGTTTCCTCCATTCTGTCTCATTTCGTGACTTATAAGAGGGTAAATCTGCAAGCGGTACACTTTCATCCGAATCACTGTTGTTTTGTCCAGCAATCCCATCATTTTCGTCATCTTCTTGCTCGGTGTCAGTGCTATGCGGAGAATGAATTATATTTTCTTCTTCCCTCAAATCCTCTTCCTGTTCGCTTACAATCAAATCATCCTCATCTGACTCCTCTTCTAGCCATCTCAATATATTTTCTTCCATTCTGCGGCCCATATTTCCGATGTGTTTTTCAAATATCAACAAAAAAGTAAGTTTAAATTTTATAACTATAAAATATAATACCAAAATTTTGAATAGAAAGATAAATATTTATGTCAATTTAAAAAAATATTTCACACTTCAAAAGTTTCGCCAGTGCACGCGTGGGCTACATACGTAGCCCAATAACTTTAAATCGTTATTACTCGCACGTGCGCCAGCGTCGAGCGCTCACGCCACACTAAACCCGTCGAGCAATAACCAATCGGAGCTTAGCTGGAGGCTCAAAGTTAAATCACACGATTTCGTGAAGTTATGAACAAAAACAATACCCTGGGCTACATATGTAGCCAACGCGTGTACTCGCGTGCTAACTATTAAAAGCCAGCGTTTGACTTCTATTCGCAGCTGATGGCAAGTGGTATACCTGATGATTATGACTGATGAATATGTCTGAGTAATATGATTGCCTCGTTGGTCTAGTGGTTAGTGCGACTGCTGATCACGAGCTCGTAGGTTGGAATCCCGGGTCAATTTAAGAATGGCATCAATAAACTGACACTGCGTTGGCAAAATGCATCAATTGCTCGGGTCTTTTTACTAGAAATAAAAAATATAGAAAAAATTACTTTAACTTATTTCATAAAAAACGGCAATTTAATAGGTAAAGACCTAATATTGTAATAATATTTCATGATCAGTGATCGAAGTCACCTAGTAGGCATACCAACGAAAACAATAAAGATAAGAAAAACATCACTAGTATCTAACCATCAGTCTCATAGCACTAATACATAAACAATTATTAGATTACCTTGCGGAAGGTAGAGTTTGACGGCTCAGTGGCTTAAGGCTTGAGGGCCGCTTGTTTTAATACCGCACGGAACAAATATCAATTCGCGAATCAAATATTTGTATGGCCTACGAATATTTGTTCCGGATCAGCCTAATGCAAAAATTATGTACGTAACGTTACGTTACGTTTTTCTTCTTTAGAAGAATATCTTAGGGGTGGCGGGGGGGGGGGGGGGGGTAAAGTTTTTTTTTAAAGAAAGAATACCTTAGAGTAATGCCTTTTCAAAATGCTCAATGGGATTGGCGGTAACGGACCTCCATTTATTTTAAAACAGTACCAGTTTTAATAACACCCCACGTATTAAAATGAATATAATCTAGGTCAGTTCTAAGAAAAGAGGACAGGTGGTAAGCTTAGCTTAGCCCAAGTAAAGGCATTTGCTAATGCCCAGCGGCGCGACTAGTACGTACTGTGCATATTACAAAATAAACCTTATTGCGTCCAGATAAAATTTTTATTTGACCGCAGTGTTATTTTAAATTTAAATTCGCGTTCTAAAACCTTCAGCAAATTGTGGACGGCTTTTTTAATTCTTGATCTACAGAACGGTCTATACATGACATCACAAATATGGCTTACCTGAATAACGTAGACCATTGACGGAAACCTCCAAAAAGCGATGCATTGGTAGGTACTGAGACAGCGTTCTAAGCCACAGTACTAAATCCCTCCAAATAAAAGTTTTTAGGCCAATATTATTGAAGTCGGGAACTCCTATATAACTATAGACATAAGAGTAGCAGGGATCACAATAGATCATTCTGGTCGCAGTGATGCTGGTCTTGTTAGACCTGCGTCTGCATCTTCAGCTGCATCACCACTTACCATCTGGTGGTGTAGGCGCTAAGCACTGGCTTATGATGATAAAAAAATGTCTGCTAACGCAAGAAGGTTATGTCCGAGTTCTCTGCACACGCTCTATATTGAAGTCTTAAATCGGCCGCATATTATCAGAAATTTTCTGTTAGAATAAGGGTGACAAACGAGCACACAGTCCACCTGATGGTAAGTGGATGCTGTGGCCCATAGACATCTACATTTATCCTCGATTAGGAATCAAAACGCAAATGCTTGTCATCCGTGAGGACTATGATGGAATGCCTCGTTTCCAGTAAAAAAGGGTCACCGGATCTCAACACTCACCGTACTTTACTTTGTACTAGATTAGAAGTACCCGCAGACTAAGAAGTTTTCCGGAACGACCGTTCGCTACATTCGTTTACCGGATACATGTCTACCCATAGAATACATACACAGGTATTATAGTATTCTATGGTTCTACCCCGCGTCAAAGATTTGTCTTGTCAGAATGTCGGCAGGCGCGCACTTCATTCCTTTTTACTAGACACCGCACTTCATCAGAAATTCCGAGGGCGTGTAGGCTGATGTGTGCACACGTGTTGGAGTACTGATAAAAGTAATTGAATTATTAATAAAACGTTTAATCACGACGGTGGGAAAACTTGAATATTGGTGATAGGTAATTCAGATTGCCGGAACGAAATATGTGGTAGAGTCATGCTGCAGCTATATTGTGTTTGTAGCACGAACGGGTCAGCTTGACCGAGGTATAAAGAATTACCGGCGTAACATAGTAGTTAATCCTGATGTATTTCGTATGGTTAGTATATAGAGATCCAGAGACCCTTTTACTGGAAACGAGGCATTCTATCTTAGTCCTCAGGGGTGATAACGCATCTGTATTTAGATTGTTAATCGATGATAAATGTAGATGTCTATCTATGCGCCACAGCGTCCACTTACCATCAGTTAGACGGTGTGCTTGTTTGTCACTCTTATATTGTAAAAATGAAACTAAATTTCTGTTAGTTTGCCGCGTGTAGAGATGGTCGCCCGGCGCGGAAATTTTCTGACAGAAAAATTGTGAGATATTCCATATTGATCCTCAAGGGTGAAAACGCATATTATAAAAAATATTTTTGCTTTTATTTATTGATTCTATCACACAGCTTTTTGCAGATATGCCATAGTGAATATCAGAATAAGGTTTTTTGCACTCCCTATTATACAGGCTGGCTGTGTCGGATTATAGAATTTGTCTGACTATAGAGTACTGCCACAGTCCCCTGGTAGTCCGGAACTTTTTGAAGAGAGTACCTTGTAATAATCCGACAGATTACATATCAAATATAAAATAACAAAAAATAAAAATGTCATGTCGTGCACAATGAGTACCTACACAGTAACTAATGAATGCACGCTAGGCCGCTACCATAAGTTACATTTGCACTGAGACAATACGCGTCAAGCTAGATTCGTGGTGGCGCGAACTAATTGCAACCTGTTTGTCCACGTATTCGCGACGGACACCTCCTCCCCTGGCGGATTCATAGTGCGACTCGAAGCTACCCACAAGTTAAAGGCATGTCGGATTACAAGGGGAGACGGATTAGCTAGGGACCGGATTACCGGGAGTCCGCTGTTTTACATCTTAATACTCAGATCGTAGCCAGAAGCTTCCCTCTTTTAAGTTGAATGTAAGTGTCTATAACCACTCAGTAACAACAGTTAGTTCATTTAACACTCTAACATTAAAAAATACACAACGAATTGTGAACTTTACCATTTCTATCTATTCGCTCCAGATGACAATATACACGTGAAGGATGTCGGGCGGCAACTCGTCGAAGAACAAGGCGCGGTCCTCCAAACGTCAGGAAGGCTGGGAAGAAGCCGGAGGTGAATTCTATCAGGTATGCTAAATGTGCACACAATGAGGTAGCGGTAAAACAATACACTATAATAGACCGGATATAACATTAATAGATAAAGCGAATAAATGTGCTCTTATTATTGACATTGCTATACCTAATTCACATAACTTACAGACAACAATAAATGAAAAGAAATCTGAATTGAAACAACTGAATTAAAACATGAAATTATTAGAATGTGGAATTTACATAACGTCATTATAGTCCCTATAGTCCTCTCTACAGCTGATGTAATACCGATTGGAATTGAATAAAAAGCGCTTCACCAATCATTAAAAACTCTAGATTTACCAAAACTAACATATATTCTTAATATTTATTAACCCTTCCTTCACCTCCATATCTTTAACATTTCGTGATTGGTTTATGAAGTGAAGCAATGTATACGCCTTGTTGAAGCGCCTGCGTTTGCTTTCTGAGCAACGAGTCAAACAACGTACTCGTAATAATGACATCAGTAGATTACGTTAATTTTAAACAGGTTCATTGACCTTGTAATATTTTATTACCCTCTTAATTGTTGTGAGATTAATACAATCGGCCAATTTAACGTTCAAGTTGCATAATTTTAAAATTTCCCTATACTACCGCAAACGCCCATACAGTACAGACCATGAAATTTTTTAGGGCCTATATATCAGAGAAAAATTATAAAAAAAAGTTCTTTAAAAAGTTAAATGATTGATAGATAATAATTAATAGCCCAAACTAAATATTTAACGCGGTAGACCCACGCTGCAGCTATATTATGATTGTAGCACCAAGACCGGTGAAGGACCACGTTATCACAGAATAACCAACATAAAATAGCAGCTAATTACAGCTGTTTCACATGATGAGTGTAGAGAACCGGAGACCCTTTTTTTACTGGATACGAGGCATTCCATCATATTCCTCAGGGGTGACAACGCATCTGCAATTTGAATCTTAATCGAAGGTAAATGTAGTGATGTAATTTATGTCTATGGGCCACAGCATCCGCTTACCATCAAGTGGACTGTGTGCTCGTTTGTCATATCCATTCTATAAAAAAAGAACCCTTGGGTATATAGAGTGATCGCTGCCATAATGTTTATAAATGTTTTCACATCTTTTTTGTGCATCACATTTCATTCTTTCTATAAAACATAGAAGAAATGAACATAGGCCTCCCTAGATTGCCTTATGGACGCTACACACTGTCGGTTCAACTGATCATTCCAACTGATCAGTTCAAACTAAAACTTGATTTTTTTAAAATATTGAATTTCCGATATATCGATAATTATAAATATATCAATATCGGAGTTTTACATATAAGTTTATTTATCAATATATATCGAAAATTCATTGTTTTAAAAAATATCAACAGTTTCATTTGAACTGATCAGTTGGAATGATCAGTTGAACTGACCGTGTGTGGCGTCCATTAGTCGATATCAGGAACTTGCTGCTGCCCATTTCCTCTTTCAATTTTCCTCTGTCGCCACTTACGAGACCCACGAGACGACATAATAATAATAATGGAGGTATATTGGGCCGCTTCTACCAGCACATGATACAATGTAAGTTAAAATTAAAAAAAGCCGTATCAGTGGTAAAAGACATATGACTTTTAATCGTTTCCCTGTCCCGTGAGTTATATAATACGAACATTTCGATTCTTTAACTATATTGACTTTTTACCGACCTCAAAAAGGGTGTGTGTTAGCTCATAACTTTTCTCTGGGTGAACCGATTTTGATGATTCCTTTTTTATCTGAAAGCTGGTGCTTCTCGTGTGGTTCCATATAAATTTAATCAAGATCTGACCGGTAGTTATTGATCTATCTTTAATAATGCATATTTAATTTACTTTGAATCCATTGATTCGGTCATATGAAGTCGGTTGTATAACATTTTTAATTTTACCACTTGTAGAATATCTTTATTTTACTTTCTAAAAATACCTTAAACCCGCAGTGGCCCAATGGTTAAGTACGAACCGTGAACTCAAAAGGTCGTGGGTTCGAATCCGGCATTCGAATATTGTCGTGGACCACTACTAACACAAGCATTTTCAGCTTACTAGGAGTGGTTAAAGGAAATATTAATATTTAAAGCATTCATCATCATTACAGCCCTTCATAAGTCCACTGCTGAACATAGGCCAAGGAATGCCACAAAGCCTGGTCCTGAGCCACCTGCATCTTATGTCTTACCAGGTCGTCACTCCATCTAATGGGGGACGCCCTACACTTCGCCTGTTTCTTCGAACTCAGTTTACTAATCTGTTGAGCTATGTCACAAGAAGATGTGTCGCAATCTACCGAACGCTGCCCAGCCGAGTTGAATCCATCGATTGACCTCTCGATCGAAGTTGGACTTACCTAGTCGGACTACTTGTCCCAGGTCAATATACTCATCAACAACTTCGAGCTTAGTGCTCCCAACAACCACCGGCATAGGTGTGACATGGACATTACACATAATCTTTGTTTTGTCCATGTTCATCTTAAGACCTATCCGTTGGGAGACACTATTGAGGTCATTGAGTATAGTGCTTAGGTCCTCCAGCGATTCTGCCAAAAAGACTATGTCGTCGGAAAATCAAAGGTGAGTGATGGACTCGCCATTGATGTTAATACCGTATCCTTTCCAGTCCAGTAGCTTGAAAACGTCTTCCAAAGCAGCGGTGAAGAGTTTCGGGGAAATAACGTCACCATGTCTTACACCTCTCTGCAGTTGGATAGGTTTCGTACTCTGGTTCTGTACACGGATAGCCATCGTAGCCCGAAGGGTATGTTATGTGGTCTATGGAAGCCTTTTCGGAATCTGGCTTGTTCGGCAGGCTGGAAGTCGTCGAGTTTGCGTGCGAGACGATTCGTAATGACTCTTGAAAACAGCACGTAGACGTTGCTCGTAAGGGAAATCGGTCTGTTGTTGTTCAAGGGAGCGTTGTCGCCTTTCTTGAAGAATAAGACCACCGCACTTTTGCTCCACGCCTCCGGAGTAGTGCCACCATGGAGGACGGATTTGAAGAGCTTCTGAAGGGCTGTAAATATCGATTTTGCACCCGTTTTTAAGGTGCTGGAGAGCCATTCTAATCTCGCTCTCCGGAATAGTTTCGGACTTGCTCTTGCATCATTACTTGCACTTGCGTGTAGTTCCAACGATGATGTGTACAGTTGCCCATAAAACTTCTCAATCTCACTCAGAATCGCAGGTGTCCCGGAAACGATGCTACCACATTCGGTCTTCAGCTTAGAATATTGGCTCTTTCTGGCAGACAGATCTCTGGCAAAGACTTTGGAGCCCTGATTCCGCTCCGTCACATCTTCAATATGAGCTGTATTAAAGTTGCGTAAGTCCCGCCGCCTGCATTTGGAGATTGGTCTGATCAGTTGCCTGTATGCTGTCAAATCTGCTGACGACTGCAGCTTCATCTCCCGTCTAACAGCCATGGGAATAAGAGTGTGATCGGAGAGTATTTGTGTTCTTCTGCGACGGGTCTTACAGAACTTAGTTCCGACCGCATGGACAGTTTCCACGAGCTTGTCATTCATATCGTCCACTGCATTGCAATCTTCTAGGAACTGAAAACGGTTACGTAACTCGAGCTGAAAGGTTTCGGAATTCTGGATTAGAACACGAGGGAGACGGAGCGTTGACTTCATTAGACGAGACCTCTCCAACATCATGTTTAGGTGCAGTGTGCCTCTCAACATTCGGTGATCGCTGCCAGTTTTCACCCTTGCGATCTAATCGTCGTAATGAAGTCAATCTAATTTTTTGTCGAACCGTCGGGGCCGGACCAGTACCGCGTTCTGTGGAGCCGCTTTTGGAAGAAAGGGTTTATCATAAAGAGTCCCTCCTCCTCCATAAGTCCTCCTCCATAATGTCGACCAGCAGCTGGCCCTTTGGGTTTCGTTGCCCTATTCCGAGCCCACCGTTCTCTCTGGTGCCTAGTTCTGTGTTAAAGTTTCCCATTAACACCGTATAGTGGGTTTGAAGGAACGCATGGCCCTAAAGATATCCTCATACATTTCGTTCACCTCCTCATCGGGATGTGCCGAGGTTGGTGCGTTAAGCTGTATGACCTTCAGCGAATACCGTTTGGTGATTCTGAGTATAAGGGACGCCACCCTCGTCGATTTTTCCATTCCTTACAACATTGTTAAGGGGAGACTTGTGGACGATAAATCCAACACCTCCTTGGGACAGATGGTCGCCCTTTCACTGATGGAACAAGTTGCCGGATTCGAGGATTACCATGTCCTTCCCCTCTTCGGACCTCAGATAATCCTATAATATCCCAGCGCCACTTGTCTACCTCTTCTTCCAGCTCTTCAGTCAGGATCTTCTCGTCAGTCCTCAGGTTGCGTGCGTTATATGTTGCCAGGTCGAGTCGTCTTAGGTGGCAACCTCCACCGGAGATTCTTAGCACCCCTTGCCCCGCCGTTACCATGGCGCCGCCACTGTAGACAAAAATAGCGGGGCCGCCGGGGACTGGGGGCGGTTTATTTGTTTCGTTGCTTAGTTGGCTGTCGCAGTTTTTTATTGTAGAATTGCTCTGATCAGGAAGATGCTGCTGCCCATCTCCTGCCTGTCTCCCTCTGTCGCCTCTTACGACACCCACGGGAGGATACGGGGTACTGGATATTCTTACCCGCCACTACACAGGGATTTAAAGCATTACTAGTATTTTTTTATTTAAAAACAATTAGAAAAAAGGACCTTACTTTTTTGGGCTCCCAAGGCCTCTAACCTGGTATTGTGGATGATATAAAAAGATTGTTGCGAGTTAAAAATATAATAACCTTTCCGAAACTTGATAAAAAAATTGGAGGATAGGAACTAGATACGGATGGCGTAGGGCCGAGAATAGAATATTTGTTTTTATATGGTTGGGTTACAAACGAGCACATAATCCACTCGATGGTAAGTGGTTGCTGTGGCCCATAGACATCTACTACTATCCTCGATTACGAATCAAAATGCAGATGCGTTGTCACCCGTGAGGACTAAGATGGAATGCCTCGTATTCAGTAAAAATGATCTCCGGTTCTCTACACTCACCATACGAAACACAGCAGCATTATGCTACTATTTTACGGTGGTATTCTGTGAGAGCGTGGTCCTTCCCCGTTCGGTGGTGCTACAACTACACTACTAATATAACTACAGCATGGCTCTACCACGTATAGGAGAATAGGTTACTTGAATACTTTATTGGTAATTTAAACTTAACCACTGTTTCGAAAAAACTTCAGTCCTAGGAAGAACGAGCAAAGAAGCCAGCAAGACTTTTTTAAAACTTTCTTTATAATATACAAAATTAAAAACAAAGCAGAGGTGACGGAAGATTTAATCTGACAAGGCGCAGCGAGAATAAAATTCGTTAGATGTTTACTCTAGTTTCTTATTAGTTATAAATTAAAAAAAAAAACAACTGCAACACCATGGGAATTTCAGGAGCGTTGCCGGCCTTTTAAAAAGTGTAAGCTATTTTATTGAAGGTCCCTAGGTCGTATCGGTCCGGAAAAATTGACGGTGGTAAACAATTCCACAGAGAAGTTGTACGAGGAAGAAAACTCCTGGTGAAACGCACAGTGGTAGACCGCCAAGCATCCGTTTCCGGTACAGCCACTGCTGAATATAGGCCTCCCCCACAGATTGCCTCATAGGGGGGATATTTGCTATAGTTGCCACGGTTGGCAACCGCAGTTTTTTATTTTCAAACACATTTATTTCTTGTCATATCCGGACTATGATATTTATGCCTTGAGCCTCATTACGGTATAAGACGGCCCGCCTAGACCCAATACAATTTTGTCTCCAGGAGCTGTATCCCGGAGGAGAGCAAGAACTGTTCGAGAATCTCCAACGGGCTGATGCCGCGAAGCTTGCTACCTTACTGCCTTCGAAGCAGGCTAGGAACAGTAAGTATATCGTAATCTATATGCATATACATATAAATAAAATTAAAGTGTCTAAAGGATACATTTAGGCTATATGCTATATGTTGTCCCAGGAGCTTGGAGACATTTTTGGGAAATCGAAAATTTGATAAAATGAAAATGATCGTGAATGATTGTCATATACAAATGCCATAAGGAGTTACCACACAGTCGAAGTTAGGGTAACAAAAGAGCACGCAGTCCATTTGATGCTAGGTGGATGTTATGGCCCTTAAACATCTAGGTTCCTCCATCCTCGATTAAGAATCAAAATGCTAATGCGTTGTCACGGTTTTGAACTAAGATGGTATGCGTCAATAATAGTATTTTTTTTTTAAATTAGATAGGAATACAAACGACACACACACAGTCTACCTGATGGTAAGTGAGTAATCACTTACCATCAGCTGGACTCTGACAGAGTAATCTGACTCATAGACATCTACATATATCCTTGATTACGAATCAAAATGCAGATGCGTTGTCATCCGTGAGGACTAATATGGAATGCCTCGTTTCCAGTAAAAAGGGGAGACACTTTCATTTCTTAAATACCGATAAGCCTTATTAGATGACGAGGCATGCCAATTTTGTGTGACGAGAATTAAAGGGTCCTAGTAAACTCTTAATATACGTGGTAGAGCCCACGCTGCAGCTATATTAGTAGCATAGCTGTAGCACGAATGGCTCCGCTCGACCGTGGAAAGACCACGCTCTCACAAAATACCAGCGTAAAATAGCAGCTTAACGCTGCTGTGTTTCATATGGTGAGTATAACCGGAGGGTGAGGTGAGGGAACCGGAGACCCCTATTTACTGGAAACGAGGCATTCCATCTTAGTCCTCAGGGGTGACAACGCATCTGCATTTTGATTCTTAATCGAAGATAGTTGTAAAAGCCCATGGGCCACCGCAACCACTTCATCATCCATCAGGTGGACTGTGTGCTCATATGTCACCTTTTTTTTTTAAAGTCTCAAGAATTAAGTCCTTCAGCCACGGCGCCACGGTATTCGTAAAATTTGACTTTAACGGTCAAATTCCATACATATTTATTGAAACAAACTTGCTTTATTAATAGTAAAACTGCTTTTTGTAATAAGACAGCAAAAGTTTTATGAGTATGGTGAATTCATGATTTTTATTTGGTTTTCATCCAGTGCATACACGCCTTTTCCATCCTATTGGTATCTAGGTCGCTTGTTACAAAAAATGTTGTAAAAGAAAATAAGACACATTTAAATTCTCCAGATGGCCGGCTTCACGTTGGATGCGGTTTTTTACAATCCGTTTATACTAACGGTTTATTTTTAGTATCATATGAAGCTTATTTTTATACGTGGTAGAGCCATGCTGCAGTTATATTAGTAGTAGTTGTGCACGAATGGGTCGGCTCGACCGGGGAAGGACCACGCTCTCACAGAGTACCAGCGTAAACTAGTAGCTTAATGCTGCTGTGTTTCTTGTGGTGAGTGTAGAGAACCGGATTCTCTTTTTACTGGAAACGAGGCATCCATCTTAGTCCTCACGGGTGACAACGCATCTGCATTTGATTCGTAATCGAGGATCGAGAATGCAATTGAAAATCGTTGCAAGAAGCTTGTGATAGTGTTACTGCCGCGAATTGGGAAAGTGTGGTTTTACGAACAAAAAATTTGATATTCGCTGATTGGGACAAAGGTATACATATCGATGCCGTCATAGATAATCAAATTATAATAAATGCAGGGGATTCTACAGACAATGATGAGGGTGATGACGACGATGCCGACCATAAAATATCGGATTTCGGCTATTGATGATGAATATGTTCCATCATGATAAAAATATCGTGTAATATTATCAAATTAAAATTAAAAAACAGTTATAAATTTTAATTTGGTGCTAATCCTTTTTTCTGTCAATACGATTTTAATTTGTTCGACATAGTAATCGAAGATCAATATCGTCAAGTATCGACTATAGCGGTACTTTACTGGTACTTGATTATTGACATCTGTCAAATGGGACTTCGTAATTGGAATAGAGTATAGTAATTATTTATTGAAAACAATTTAAAACTCTCTGGCGACAATTAAAAAGTAATTATTACATACTCTTTGGCGGTATTCTCTACTCCGTGCGACTGTACAAGGCCAGTTATGTGAGCAATATAAACATAAACTATGGATGTTATATTTTATTTTAATTATTGTATTTGTAATACATATATCTAAATTTTAGCTTTCTGCACTTCTCCATACAAACTTTACTTTGCCAAATCTCACAATGCGCGCAATAAACTTAAAAGGGGGTACATAGTTTTCCCTTCACCTATTAATAGATGTCAAAAGATCATTTTGTTTACGATAGATGGCAGAATAACCATCTTCGTTTGTGCTAGGCGTAAAGCCAGTTATTTATGCTTAACGCAGTAAAGTCCAATTTAAAGACCTCTAAAGTCTGTTCTATACCTTTTCTGAGTAGTTGCAAAGTTAGCAACATGCATAGTGACGATGGGTATAATATTATGATGGTAAAATATAAAAATAAATGTACTTATAACACTCGACGCCGTCGGTTTACTTCTTATCAAAGCATCGCTCACCACATTCATCAATTCCACTTTCGATCCTTCGAGCCAGACATGAACAACACTTAACGATTGCCATAGCCGGTCTTATCATCTTTAAAGAATAATCGGTCATAAAGCCTAATCAATTAATCATCCTTTTTTTAAACTCATTCTTTGAATTATATAATTTTTTTGCAGCAACTACAGTCAAACGGGGTCGGTCGCAAAATGAGAGGCGGCAGTCCACTTTCGCAAGGACCACTCAGAGTCGGGATATCCATCTATCAATGCTGCCCGATTTATCCGGTGAGATTTTTATACTGTCATTTAGTTAAATCAGTATACCTTTTTTATTTCTAAGAATCTGTAAGAAATTGTGTATATATACATATTACTCACAATATACACTTATGCTTATTCTTATAAACATACCCTATTAGCTTGTAAGGAGACAATCAATTTTTGTATGGAGAATGGGCCCACTACAAATTTTAAAGATTCTCAATGAAATGCATGTCGATTTATTCCTTATAATCCATAGATTACAATAATATTATTAGTTTTACTGCATTTAAAGGGAGTCCTGAAATTAAAAAATAAAATATGAATCTAATAATAACCTAAAAACAAACTGAAAGCGATTTTCTAGTAGTATTCATCGGTATTATAAGTTAAAATAGTGCACATTTCAATAATAGTACATATAAAACAAAGCTGTAGGTATATTCAGCATTTATATACATGAGGCGAAAGAAAACCCCCCAGCACCACCCCCCCGCTCCCTTAAAACAAACAAAAAATACTTTAAAATCGATGTAAAACCTTTCACTAGTTCCGGCAAAACATAGTGCCCGTCTGTGCACAAATGTCGTATGGATTCTAAGTTTGACATGTATTGATTGATTGTGAGTGTAAATTCCATATACCAAGATGACTAAGGGATAATATGTCTATTTATATTTATGATATTACCAACACACAGTAAGAAATATGTTTTAAACTGGTTGTATTACAAAAAAAAAAAACATAATGTAGGTAACTCTATTTATTATTGTAAATCATAATTTATTTAAGCATTCTATTAACAGTAGTAGGTACAGAAACACTATTTCTGAAACAAAAACCTTTTATTCAATTTAGATTATAAATAATACTCATTGAAAGTCACTTTTTTAATTTACTACTGGTACGGAAAAAACCTCTTTCTTGAAGAGAACCAACAAAATAGCAAGTGGGTCTTTTAAAAAAAAGCCAGCTTACAATCATGTATGTCATAATTAACAACACAGATTAAATTAGAAATAGCTTGGTAGCAATCACCTTATTTCATTGGTGCCGGCGGAGATCGAACCCGGTTTGCTCGCGTATTGTGAAATTTGCAGCGAGCGCTAACCATCTGAGCTACCACGGCTCCTGATGAGCTGATTTACCACGTGCTCGGCTGTGAAGTAAAACATCGTTAGGAAACCCGAATGTCTCAGAAATAAGAAAAAAAATTCGAAGGCACGTGAAGTTCGCCAACACGCATTGGGGCAGCGCGGCGGACACTAGTAGTTACGTTGTACCAGTTCTGGCGCACTTGTAGAAAGGTTGTACCAGTTCTGGCGCACGACGTTCGTCGACTCACAATCCTAAAAAAAAAAAAAAAAAAAAAAAAAAAAAAAAAGTTTTGGCATGCTCTGATCACGAATCTGCGGTCCATTTTTGCGTAGGATGCACGGTTCCGGAGATGTGCAGATCAATTAACTCTTATCTAATTGATATCCGCTGCGAGCCTCAACCGTCATTAGCGCTCCATTGTCCTTATCTACTTATCTATTGTTGATTGACTACCGTCATTATCTATTATTCGTCCAGCGTGTGGGTCGGCTTATGCTATTGTATTATACTCCTTTGTTCCTATCTACAACACTAATCTGAATCATCAATAAAACACATTACCTAAATTTGTTAAAATTTTTATTTATAAAATACAAAATCTTATTACTTATTATCTATAAAATAGGAGTGAAACATCTCATCCACTAACATATCGTTGTACAATGTGTTCTCTGTAAATATACTCGTAAAACTATGCATTGAACATCCCTGAAACTTATATAGCAAATACATTAAGCAATATTCGCCACAAACTGAAGTCCTATCAACATTCCAGTTCCATCTTTTAAACACATTACCTAATTTTGTTAAAATTTTTATTTATAAAATACAAAATCTTATTACTTATTATCTATAAAATAGGAGCGAAACATCTCATCCACTAACATATCGTTGTACAATGTGTTCTCTGTAAATATACTCGTAAAACTATGCATTGAACATCCCTGAAACTTATATAGCAAATACATTAAGCAATATTCGCCACAAACTGAAGTCCTATCAACATTCCAGTTCCATCTTTTACAATTTCGTACAGGTGCCCGTCCATATGAATCAAAATATTCACCGACGTCATTCGTATCGATATATAAAGCTACCCAATGTGACCCTGGTTTATCATCTGTACCCAAATTGCATATTACCTAGTCAGGTCATAAATTCTATCACATGTTTAATGTAAAATAATTGAAACAAGTTTATTCATTATGTAACCATTTATATACCAAAATGAACTTAACAAAACATAGATTCTTATGACACTATAGTTTATTCAAAATGACCTCCGTAATTTTGAATACAGGCCTTCAATCTGCGCGGCCAGTCGTCTATCTCACCACGAACGAGGTCCATGTCATATCGGCGGCTGCCTTAATTAAAGATGTCTTGAGTGACTCGAAATTGGGATGAGGCTTTGAGCACGCCTTTTCCTCCAAGTGTTACCATATCTTGTAATCTAACGGATTCAAATCTGGACTGGTCTTTGTGTCGGATGAAGTCGATTTCACGCGCCGCCAGCCAGTCTTTTTTTTTTTTTTTTGTTTTTAAAGAACGTTACCTCCACACTAGGTTTTTCTCCTGTATCGTGGGGGCAGTTTACAAACACAAATTTCACAAGGACAAACATCCAAACTCGGAACAATTACTTGTAGGTCGTACAAATACTTGTTCCGTGCGGGATTCGAACCCGCGACCCCCAAGCGCAGCCACTCATTGCTAAGCCACTACGCCACGGAGCTGTCAAAAGTCTTGTGTGCTCTTCGCTCTATGAGCTGACGCCGAATCTTGTTGGAATACCCAGTGCCTGTTATTGAACATGGTATGAGAAACAGGTTACACAAGGTTCGTCAGGACTGTATTTTGATACACAACTGCATTCGTTTTTAACCTTTCTCACAAAAATGTACCTCTGTTAAGCCCCAATAAGAAACTCCCAACCATACCATGAGCGAGGATGGAAAATGACCTCGTTGGACACGCGGAATACGGTTGCTCGCTTCTTCACTACTGTGTGCGTACACCTTATCATTTTGTTTGTTGTAGCTCTCTTCTACGGTAAAAAAATTTTTTTATCCGAAAAAAGAATTTCCCGATATTTTTTTCCCGCGTACCGCTTCACCAAAGCGCGGCATCTCTTCAGTCTCAGATCCATTAGACGAGCATTCAAACGATGTCCTGTTTTTCTTCGATATGCCCGAAGCCCTAAGTCTTCATTTAACGCCGTGGTTCTGCTTAACCCCATCTGAAGGGCCAACAGTTTCTGCTTACGTTTGGGATTTCTTTGAATTCGCACCTTTACAGCTTTTATCACTGCTGGAGTCCTAACAAATCGAGGGCGACCACTTCTTGACCTGTCATCTACACTAGAGTCTTCATTGTATCGTTTGATGGTACGATAAACGAATCTTTTGGTTATATTCAAATTTTTCAGTATATCAAAAAATTTAATTGGCGCGTAATCGCAACTGCAACACGGTCTTTTTTAAGCGTCCACTCCATATGTAAAAATGAGTAAAATTCTAAAAAGTATACAGTTTTATTTTCATGAACAATTCGAATTCAATAAACTTTTTGTGGCCAGCATTCTAAAAGAAAAGTTTTTACTGTGTGACAATACTTATGACCTGACTAGGTATATACGTTGGTACGTGTGTGTACATGGGCAGTCTGTTAGCAGCATAAACATTATTTTCTAGACTGGGGTGAATCTTTTTCAGATGTTGTTGTACATCTAGTGTATCCATGATATTACTGCTATTAGTAGATTACTACAGTACAATCTACTCAATGACTAACATAGGAATGATCAATTATGTGATTTCTAAATATTAAATTGCATTTTTTCTGTTATACAAAACGTATTTGAGTCATCAATACACTGAATAAGACGCAACACGAAGAATGTGAGATAAGGTTGTTGACGCATAAAGTTATTATCAATTCTACTGTAGAAATTCTTTAGATTAGAATTATTACTTACTGGTACTATATAAGACCAAGCAACTGCAGTCATGGAGTTAGTGTATGGTCGTTTGACCGCAGTGTATCTATCAATAATACATTTGTGTTACTTCAACGCATCAAAGGCCATAGATGTAAGTGTTTAATCTATTGACAAACTTACTTTTCTTTCTGTTATTTTTTTACGTGTGTATGATTTTGAACGACAGGCCTGTTGGTCTAGTGGTTAGTGACCCTGACTGTTATGCCGGAGGTTGTGGGTTCGATTCCCACCCAGGACAAATGTTTGTGTGATGAGCACGATCATTTGTTCTGTGTCTGGGTGTAATTTATCTATAATATTTATGTATTTAGAAATATATAAGTATGTTTATCAGTTGTCTAGTACCCATAACACAAGCTCTGCTTAGCTTGGGACTAGATGGCGTTGTGTGATAGTTGTGGAATATTATTATTATTATTATTATTTAGTGTTAACAAATTATATTTAAATATTTTGTGTGTGTATATGATTAAGCCGTGGTAGCTCAGATGGTTAGCGCAAGCTGTAAATTTTACAGTACGTAACGCGGGTTCGATCCCCGCCGACACCAATTAAATTGTTAATTGCAATTTTAAGTGTTTATTCTATTGACACACTTACTTTTCTTTCTGTTATTTTCTTACGTATGTATGATTTAGTGTTAACAAATTATATTTAAATATTGTGTGTGTATATGATTAAGCCGTGGTAGCTCAGATGGTTAGCGCAAGCTGTAAATTTTACAGTACGTAACGCGGGTTCGATCCCCGCCGACACCACTTAAATTGTTAATTGCAATAGGCACCCCTCATGTCTGAGAAAATTTCGAAGGCATGTAAAGTTCGCCAACACGCATTGAGACCGCGCCGCGGACATTTCCTAGCCATAAATACAAAGACAATAGCAGAAAGTAAAAAGTTAAAAAATACTTTTTTTAACAATGACAGTCATTAGTTGATCATTAGTGAATGTGATTCTGTTTTCTTAAATTACAGGAAGAAAAGAGCAGAAGGAAGAAATGGGGTGATGGGAAGTAATGAAGAATGAATTGTTATGTGAAGTTTGTTGGAACAAACATATTTTAGTCACGTGTAAATACTTTTAACATTTTGGTTCAAAATGACACAAAATCTAAAAAATATTAGATACATCATCGACATGGACGGATTTTACATTACATATCCTCATAAACATTTTCAATGTAGAGAAATGGCTATTCTAGACGTAAAACTATCTAATAAAAATGATTCGTTTATCGATCATTATTTGTTTCAGCCAAGTTATCCTTTCAATTATTTGTCGCCAAAAGACAAAAAAACTGTTCGTTATTGTGAAATACACGTGCACGGCATTCCATATTTTGATGTGACCGAAGAATTAAAATGTGCCTACAAACAAGAGAACATCATTCCCATATTAAATTGGTATATTAGAAATTTGTGCAAAGACGAAGTGATCGCATACAAAGGTGGTTCAACAGAAAAACAATTTTTAAAAATGTTGACGACGAATGATAGAATTTTTAATATTGAAGAATACAAATGTCCAAAATACAATGATTTGGTAAATGTCATAAATTTAAACAAACGTTATGTGTGTAATAATCATATATTTGCAAAAAATAAACACAAAATTTTACATTGTTCTTGTGATGAAGTGTGGGTTTTTTACAAGTGGTTATTGCTTGAAAATAAAATTTTAAATTAATCATAAATTTTGTTTGATTTCCAAAAAACATTAGACAAAATTGGTTCAACAGAAAAACAATTTTTAAAAATGTTGACGACGAATGATAGAATTTTTAATATTGAAGAATACAAATGTCCAAAATACAATGATTTGGTAAATGTCATAAATTTAAACAAACGTTATGTGTGTAATAATCATATATTTGCAAAAAATAAACACAAAATTTTACATTGTTCTTGTGATGAAGTGTGGGTTTTTTACAAGTGGTTATTACTTGAAAATAAAATTTTAAATTAATCATAAATTTTGTTTGATTTCCAAAAAACATTAGACAAAATTGGTTCAACAGAAAAACAATTTTTAAAAATGTTGACGACGAATGATAGAATTTTTAATATTGAAGAATACAAATGTCCAAAATACAATGATTCGGTAAATGTCATAAATTTAAACAAACGTTATGTGTGTAATAATCATATATTTGCAAAAAATAAACACAAAATTTTACATTGTTCTTGTGATGAAGTGTGGGTTTTTTACAAGTGGTTATTACTTGAAAATAAAATTTTAAATTAATCATAAATTTTGTTTGATTTCCAAAAAACATTAGACAAAATTGGTTCAACAGAAAAACAATTTTTAAAAATGTTGACGACGAATGATAGAATTTTTAATATTGAAGAATACAAATGTCCAAAATACAATGATTTGGTAAATGTCATAAATTTAAACAAACGTTATGTGTGTAATAATCATATATTTGCAAAAAATAATCACAACATTTTACATTGTTCTTGTGACGAAGTGTGGGTTTTTTACAAGTGGTTATTGCTTGAAAATAAAATTTTAAATTAATCATAAATTTTGTTTGATTTCCCAAAAACATAAGTCATAGTATACTATATAATACAAAATTGGTTCAACAGAAAAACAATTTTTAAAAATGTTGACGACGAATGATAGAATTTTTAATATTGAAGAATACAAATGTCCAAAATACAATGATTTGGTAAATGTCATAAATTTAAACAAACGTTATGTGTGTAATAATCATATATTTGCAAAAAATAATCACAAAATTTTACATTGTTCTTGTGACGAAGTGTTGGGTTTCTTACAAGTGGTTATTGCTTGTAAATAAAATTTTAAATTAATCATAAATTTTGTTTGATTTCCAAAAAACATTAGACAAAATTGGTTCAACAGAAAAACAATTTTTAAAAATGTTGACGACGAATGATAGAATTTTTAATATTGAAGAATACAAATGTCCAAAATACAATGATTTGGTAAATGTCATAAATTTAAACAAACGTTATGTGTGTAATAATCATATATTTGCAAAAAATAATCACAAAATTTTACATTGTTCTTGTGACGAAGTGTGGGTTTTTTACAAGTGGTTATTACTTGAAAATAAAATTTTAAATTAATCATAAATTTTGTTTGATTTCCAAAAAATATTAGACAAAATTGGTTCAACAGAAAAACAATTTTTAAAAAATGTTGACGACGAATGATAGAATTTTTAATATTGAAGAATACATATATCCAAAATCGACGAACGTCGTGCGCCAGAACTGGTACAACCTTTCTACAAGTGCGCCAGAACTGGTACAACGTAACTACTGACACTTCCTTGCCCTAAAACCCTCTCAGAAATGAGAGGTGGCCTGTGCCCAGGAGTGGGACGTATATAGGCTGTAACTTTACAATCACCTTACTCACGGGTTATTGTCATCCATAAATTCCTTTATACTGTAATAACCCCTTTTATACAAACTTAGTTTAATAAATTTTTTGAACTTTGATGATTGACCGACATATAGACAGGAGCGGTGTCAAGACTTTGTTTTAATATGTTTTGGTTGATTAGTAAGTAGTATACATCATAATAAAATGACTGGGAATTAACATGCTTATATATGTTATTACACAATGATAAATAGTGAGGAAGTAAGATGTTTTAAACTGTTTGTGTAAGGATTACAAAAACACAGGCTCAATTTAAATGTATTTATCACTAGCGATGCGGCTCAGCTGCAGCACTGGTGATTTATGGATCTCGACAACAGTGCCATCTACTGGGTCCAAATGTAAATATAAACCATTTAGGGATCCATCCAAATACACACAAACATTTTCATTATAATTGGTTTGATGGTTTCTTATGTTTTGTCTATAACGGACATAGGTAGAAACATTTTAGTATTAGATATATTTCTGAAGGTATTTTGAAAATAAGTTGATGATAACATGTACATTTATGATATTGTAAGCAATCAGAAGGGAATTTTCAATAATATGATATGAGTCTGTTGTCTTCAATATCCACACACTTTTTGTCTCTGCAAGCTTCAGCCTGCAAGGTATACAGATTTGTCCTAAGCGATCCACCTGAAAAGAAGTTAATGAAAATTGTAAAGGTGTCTTAACTAAATAATAATTCTTATCGATATATTATTTTTTCTATATTATATAGGAATCAAAAGAACATTTTTAATAATAAGAGATATGAGATAAGTCAATGTCAATAAACTGTATTTACATATTTCTGTGAGCATTTTCTTATATCTGCCTGTTCATATGTTAAATAATAAAGAAATTATTATAAATTATACAGCATTAATCAGCTCCAGCTGATCAAATACAGAACAGTAATTACTGATTAACATCAATGATATTCAACTATGTAAAAGTTGTCTCACATTTTATTTTCACTGGTTTCATGTACATACAGACAGAGTAGACAAAGATATTATTGTTATATTAAGTATATCTAATTCTAGATGACAAAATAATATTCCATTCTGCAGAGTGAACAACACAGCTGTCTAAGCATAATAGATACAACCATTACACTTTTTTATGCAAACTATTATTATTAAACTTTATATTTGCTTTTAGTACAAATAATTACTACATTTTTTTACACATAAATATATGTACCTATATATGTATTTAGGTTATAATATTCATTTATATATATGTATTTTTTATATATGTATTTATATTGCCTATCTACTACGGCCGGTATAAATCCAGGACCCGTGTTTGGCTTAACAAAAAAGCCATTTAGTATTAAGCAACTAGCTGAATACATAAGGTACCTATTTGTACACAAATGCAGTTATATGAATTGCTTTTTAAAACCCTCTTTAAGTGCCTTGACCCAATGATTCTAATTTTCTTTTAACATTATAATAACTTCTTTTGTGCATTTATTCTATTTATTATTTCATTTAGATTTTACTAATAACCTAATAAGGTTCTAAAACAATTAATTTTACCAAACTAATAAGGTTCTAAAACCTGTTTGTTATTTGTATTTGTTTTAGATAAAATCTACAAACTTAATAATAGAATTTTCACAAATTCTTGGTGTAAATCAATAAACTCTTATATTAATTAACCTAAACTCGTCAGTTATATTTGCGAATTTTACCAAAAAATAAAATAAAAAGAGAATACATACGTAATGTGTCAATTAATATTTGGCTAACCTTCCTGATAATTGATAATATCCATATTTTCTTAAACATTAGTCTAGTAATGCTTGTAAATAAAAATCAAACATGTAGTAATTGTGCGACCATCAAAAAATATAATCTATTTAACCACAGGCTTCATTTTGTTCTTACCATAATGATGCGACTCCAACCATGTTTTATTTCACTAGAGTGAATTTGTCTAACTCGATAATCGATAGAAAATAAATTTTACCGAGTTACGGAGTTAACTCGGCGCATCGTATAGATTCAGAGGGTGCTATATAGATATTACTTCACTAATTTACTTGTATATATAATAAGTCGCTGCGAGTGACATCACAGGTTGCATCCAAATTCAAACTTGCATCTGGCATGTTGCAAACGAATCCGAACTTAGTTTGATTTATGATATTGATTTATAATTTTAATTTCATGTTGCCACATTAGTTATATAAAAAGGTACATATTTAAAAATGGTTTAACTAAAGTAGTCGCTACTCTCAACTCTAGTGATAAACTTTTCCTCGATGCAAGGTCTGTAAATAGTCGATTTACTTAAAAACTAGTGTACAACTAGAATGATATACATACATAAATTAACCCGAGTGGCTCGAGTCACAAAATTCTACTCGAATCGCATCTTTGTCTTACGGCCCATGCAGTGTTTGTCTACAATTTAGTGATTAAATCGACTTACTAATTCGAGCAATTTATTGATATATTATGTAATAAATAAATTGATATAAATAAATATTATGTTTTATTAATGAATATAAGATGAATATTGCTATTTAGAATACGTATTTTATTACGTTTTTTATAGCATTGGGTGACAAACGAACACACAGTCCACTTGATGGTAAGTGGATGCTGTGGCCCATAGACATCTATATTTCAACTAAATTAAGACTCAAAATGCAAATGCGGGACAACGACAGAGGACTAAGACGTGCTCAGAAAATTGTTTAAATGTGACAACACCGTCGTCGGCGAATGTGTCCGAAGTGACTGCATTTATGCAGCATAATATCCGATTATTGAAAAAATAGTAATTGGTCACCTTACTAGATTTTCACACATCAACATATTTTCGTTTCATTGTACCACTAGGTAAATTGAGGGCATTCGTGACACCACACCTATTCGCTCTACAAAACGTAAAATTAACAATTAATTATTACAATTACTCTGCGGATCGTAAAACTGAGTCTGTTTGTGCGCGCCATTGCAGGGAACATAGCGCGCCAAAAATTGACAGTTATATTTTTTGGTATTCGTGTTTAAAACTTTTTTTTGTAAAGAAATCGTGTGAATTGTGTCATAAGTTTATGTTTGAATTTGTTTGTCAACGATAATAAAAAATACTACAAGTTTCGTACGAGAAGAACGGCCTATTTCAAGTCAGTAAACGAACAATCTTTATTATATTAATATTTCTTCTGTATGTGACTGAACTCGGTACAGAACGTCTACCGGTACGAGGCTGCCACTTGAGAACCTTTCTTCCCCATCGGTTGCCGGTTCTTAATGATATGTGGCGGGCCCATTGCCACTACATACTTAATAGTGCCTCCCAATGAATAGGTCTTAAAATGAACATGGACATGTGTAACATCCATGTTACACCGATGCCGGTATTTATTGGGAGCACTAAGCTCGAAGTTGTTGACGAGTATGTTAAAAATCATAAGAGTAATTAGGCAATATACGTAAAATTACATAAATAAATACAGAAATCTTACAAAAAATCTAAATGTCGCTGATGATGACAAGTGATTATTGCAGTGATAGATAGTGATTTTTGACGTCAACTTATATAGAAAACTAGCGTTCCGCCCCGACTTTGCACAGGTACAGGTACTACCTACTAGGCTCAATTGTGAATCTAAACCATTCTCTAATCAACTTAATCACACACACAAAACTTCGCCAAAATCTGTTAAACCGTTTAGAAAGAGTTCAGTCACATACACGCGGACAGAAGAATTATAATATATATATATATATAATAAAGATAATAAAAATTTTGCTACGTGTATTGGGTATCAGAGTATCAAATCTTGGGACTTCGGTTCGAATCCCAAAATATAGCAATTTAAAGCCGCCACCAACAAGTGTATCCGTCGCTAACGTACTGATTTAAATTGTATTTAATTATAGAAAACTTGTCGAACGAAGAACGAAGCTGGGAGGAGATCATGCAGATCAAGGCCATGCCGGTCCCCATGGCTCAGAAAAGGGAGTTAAAGGCACGGCTACAGGTACAGTTTACTTTGCATAACTTTTGTCTGGTTTCTATAATTATAAAACGTTTTGTTTTCTCTTACAAGCCGTTCTACAATTACGATGATAAAATCGTATCAAAAGCCATATATACGTAAACAGTTGTATTGTGAAATAAATAAGTCAATAAATAAACAGTTAAGTTTGACGTGCCCTTTACTTACATTTCCGAACGTTAAAAGGCGGTATAAGAATATCCCCTACACCATATCGTACCATGTGTATCGTTAGAGCCGACAGGAAAAACAAACCAGGGAATGGGCAGCAATGTATTCCTTATAACAACAAAATAAAAAGTGTCAAGCCTGCCAATATGACACATATCCCTTCCTATTAGGCAATCTATGGGGGAGGCCTATGTGGGCTTTGATAGGCTGTATACTATACTACCTTTATTGACGTGCTCTTCATGACAGTAGGTGTAGAGTTATAATTTTGACTATGGAATCATTTTCTTTCAGAACGCAACGAAACTCCGTTTGCAAGGATTTGAACAGTTGCAATGGCGTCAAAGGAAGGTATGGCACAGGTTTCGAACGAGGCTCGCCGAGGTGTTGGGCAAGTTGGAACTTTGGCAATCACCAATGAGGGTGATCGAGGGAAAGTTCGGGACCGGCGTGGTCTGCTACTTCCTTTTCCTGCGTTGGCTGCTGTTCCTAAACGTTGCAATTTCGGTGTTCATCGTACTGTTTCTAATTCTACCGAATACGTTGCTCAAGGAGAACTGTGAAGACTGCGAAAGTCTAGACTACAATTCCACCCTCTGCTGCCCAGAGAGATCCGGAAACGTTACCTCAAACAACGTGGTCCTCGACCTAATCCAAGGTACAGGCTGGATGGAAGAGACCTTGCTATTCTATGGCGTTTACAGCGACAAAATCTTCGTGTACAGCCTGCCTAAATTGTGGGGGGCTGAAATGGCTTACAACATGCCTCTAGCCTATATTTTGGTGCCGATCGCTTGGACCCTTCTCTCACTGGTCGCAATTGTGAAAACCGGCGCGAAGGGTTTCAAAGAGAGACTGGTGGAGAACGAGGGTCAGTTTTATCTCTACTGCAACCTCGTCTTCGGCGGCTGGGACTTCTGCGTTCACAACGCGAAGTCAGCTAAAATAAAGCACAAAGCCCTCTTCAACGAAATCAAGGGCTGCTTGCAAGAGGAGAGGTACAAAGAAGAGAAGCAGTCCAGAACGAGAGAAGGGACCATCCTTCTGCATCTAAGGCGGGTGGTGATAAACGTTTTCGTGTTGGTAATACTGGTCGTTTCCGGTGTGGTCATATACATGACGTTTAGTTTCTCAACGTCGTCTCTATACGAGTATACAGAGAATTTGCCCACGTTGCGGCCAAACGACTCCTTCGCTGACACTCTAGTCTCTTACAAAGAAAATAACACGGATAACCAAATACGAAGCACGCTCTTACAATTCCTGCCCTACGTCAGTATAGTTGTGCTGAATCTCTTCGTGCCGGAGATATTCGGGTATTTAATAACCTACGAAGGTTATAAACCTACGCACGTGATCCTGATAACGTTGCTAAGGACTGTTTTGCTCAGGCTATCGTCTTTCGTTGTTCTGCTTAGTCAGGTGTACATGCAAACGAGCGGACTCTTTAATTCCGGAGATCAGTCGGTGAGATTGGAATGCTGGGAGACTTACGTTGGCCAACAGTTCTACAAGTTGATCCTGACGGACTTTGCTGTACAGTTCATCATGACCTTCTTCTTAAACTTCCCGAGGGCGTTCCTTGGCCGTCATTCCAACAGCCGTTGTCTGAAAACTATCGGCACGCAGAATTTCTATCTTCCAAAACACGTGCTCGACATTGTTTACATACAGACGATAATCTGGATGGGCGCCTTCTTCTGTCCCTTCCTGCCCATCATTGGAACGATCTTCTACTTCTTTCTGTTCTATATAAAGAAGTTCAACTGCCTAATCAATTGCACTCCGTCACCAATCGTGTACAGGGCGTCGAAATCCAAATCTCTATTCATGTCGGTGTTGCTAGTCGGTTTCGTTATGTCTATAGCTCCAGTCGCATATTCCATTGCGGAGATGTCGCCTTCGCTCAATTGTGGCCCTTATAAGTCCTACGGGACAGTTTGGGACTTCGTTATAACTACCTTCAATTTATTCCCACCCGTGGTCAGGGAGGTTGTGTTCTTGATGGGCACGTCTACGTTCGCAGTGCCGGCGTTCGCAATAGCATTGTTCTTTTTGTATTATTACTGGGCTGTGGCCACAGCTAACCGGCACATGGTGGCCGTGCTGAGGAACCAGCTGGTCTTAGAGGGTCACGATAAACAGTTCTTGTTGAACCGGCTGAGCGCTTTCATCCGGCAGCATCAGAAACGCTGTGAGAGGCGAAACAGAGCTAGTTTCGCTGATGACGACTCGTCTGTAAGACAGGGATCGTAGTGGGTAGTTTGACTGAGCTTTAATGTGTCAAGTAAACTTCGATTGGCTAGTCGAAGCCAGCTAGTTTAATGCTTTTTTTTTTCGTACAATTATTTTATTATAAATATTTTACACAGACTAACAAAGAGATAGAGGGAACCCTGCCTGCCTGCATTTCTAGTGATGCCGAAACAATGCTCAACTTTTTGACGCACTCACGCACACATCTTTCTTTTTTCTTTCTTTACCAGTCTGTAAAATTCACTGTTCGGTGCACACGTATGCACTTAAAACACGTTGTTGATTGCAAATGATTTTAGACGCACTTGTGTGTCTGAGTGCGTTATTACAATAAGTTGAGCATAGTTTTGGGCTTAGTGTTTGCGTAACTTAATATGTACGCAACGCTCCGATTTTCTATCTTCGTTGGTCTGACATATTTGATTATATTTCGTTTTGTAAAATTAAAATAAATCACAGTAATATTTTTCCTGGACGCCTTTTAGTTACTTAATTAATATAAAATATGCAAAGGTAGATATTTTATTACAGATTTCCTATGTGTTCGTACATATAAGTCGAGTATAATTATTTGTAATCTGTTCCATTTTGTTCCACATTTGACTATAAAAATGTAAACTTATGAATCTGACGTTCCCGCGTATTTTTCGTGATCAAAATGGCGGCGTTGGTATACGTCAATTCTTCGAAGAAGGCCTTAAAGCATTTTTACCACATTTGTATATTATAAATGTTATTTTGTAACATTCCTTCCATGTGCTGTCTTTCCATGTTATAATATTATGAATATTATTTAATTTAGATAATGTAACGGTTTAGACGGGAACTTAACCGATTGCGGATAGTTATATCTGTATTGCCGTATATATAACGGCTTAAAGTGGATTTTGATACGTAAAAGTGGTGCGATTTTTTGTATCCAATGTTTGCTCATGTCGACCATTAGTGGACCCATTGTTACAAGTACTTCGATGGTGATATAAGTCCCAAGCTTTTGTCTGCTTATGCGACTTGAAATACTATCGTCATCAGCTGTCCGATGGATTAAGCTATCGTCAAAATCTTCCCCTCCCCCCAAACACTTCGCAATTTTGTGAATTACACATCAGATTAAACTGTATAGCCTTATACCTTTGCCTGCCTTAATTGGCCAATCGTAACAACTTTATCTTTTTGAATAAACAATGAAGGTAGAGTATAAAATCTTAATATTTGTACCGAAAAGTGTGATAATTATTTAATAATCATTAAGTTAATTATTGAATACAAGCAAATTGCTATAGTTTGTTAGTTTGAGTTAGATGACACTTGATGTGATCGCTTTAACACGCATCTCCAGTTTGAGTAATTATTACCAGTTTCATAACGAAAATTATAAAACATTTTATTTTAAACGCTAAATATAATTAGTTTTTTTAAATTATATAATTAAATCAATCACGATAATATGGCGTGTAGAGGCGTTAGCGGCGTTAGAGAATTCAAAACTCCATATCGAGCGATGAAATAGGACATTGACAACATCTTCTTTATAACAATTTAAAATAATAAAAAACTGAAGCTACCAACCCACCTGGCAAGCGTGGCACCTGTAGCAATTATCGCTCCTATGAAGCAATCCATGGTACTTTTTATTGGCTGTAAATAAATAAATGAACGGTATAATACCGTACTAGAATACGTAAGAACAACAGTCAAGTGTCACTAAACTCTTAAATAATAAATACACTACAAAGATAATGCATTTTTCGCTATACTACAGTTTTATTTATTTCATACAAAATCGAAGTTACACATATAATACGTAGTGATTACATATTCTTTGGTTATTTGTCTGGTATACGTCATTATAGACAAGTTAAGACCATGAAGTAGCATTTTCAGAACATTATTTTAATTCTGAATATTGTGAGAATTATTGTCATTTAATTATATTAATTATTAAATATAATAGTATATAAACTTCCATAATTTATGTTGTATTTATAGTTCATATTACAAGTCGCGGCACGTACAGTAGGCGCGCGAGTTCATGTCCATCCTGAGGAATGCGGTAGTGCTGTGACCTAATCAATTATGGTAATGTCGATAATTACTACCGATTTAGTCAACAGCTGTCAATTTGGTTTATTGTAACTTAAGGTGATTTTGCAAATTATGAAATAAAATAAATGTGATAAGTACTTACTTGTTTATTGCTAATAGAGAAAAATATTTTTTAAAATGCAATTTAATCACTATCAGATGCAAAAACAACCGACAGAGCAGAGTCGGAATCAGTATCTTCGCCGTCGCTGACTTCAATTACGAATTTGTCGATCGTATTTTCCATTAGTCCGTCTTTTTGCCAGTAATGCTCTTCCGAAATTATAACGTGATCATCGAATCCACACCAATCTTTTTCTGTCACCTGGTTTATAGCCATCTCCGTTACTTCTTTCAATCTTGTTAGGGATAAATCTGAGTTAACGTTGTACTCCCTCACAACTCTCTTGACTTTTGCCCATGCTAACTCAATTGGGTTTAAGTCGCACATGTACGGTGGCAATCTTAAAACCTCATGTCCGTGACTACGGATGAGCTGGTCTATTTTAAAACTTTTCTCTTGGGGCGCATGCAATTTTATCAAATCAAAAAGCTCACCTTTTCTCATGCTTAGTGAAGCCTCTACATTGTTTCTAATAAGCCATTCTAACATAACCGTTTTAGTGCTTGATTTTGTAGGAACTTTATTTTCCTGAACACTGTGATATGGTGCGTTGTCCATAACGACAACGCTGGATGGTGGCAAATTGGGAATGAACATGTCAGTCGCCCATTTCTCAAAGTTCGTACTGTTCATTTGCCCGTGGTAATCGCCTGTAGCAGTACCAGCTTTGAAAAGCAATTTTGCGCTATCCAAAAAACCACGTCTGGATCCGGCGTGAACGAGAATCAGCCTGTTCGTTGAGCTGGTGTCAGTCAGTATCGCGTCTATATAATCGTTTCTCCAACACTTTTTAAATGTGAGGTTATTGTCGATCCAAGTTTCGTCTAAAAAGAAAATATCGCGATTGTTTTCTCTGTATTGACGAATTTTTTGCAAATAATTTGACCGCGCAAATACAACAGCTGGTCTTTCTACCAAAATCCTTCGCTTGTTGTGACATTTTTGCCATTTATAGCCCATTTTCTTTAGAAGTTTTCGTAAACTTGTAGTCCCCCAGGGAAAATTTATTTTTTCCCGGATTGCCGCCAGAAGTTTAGGACAAGTGGGAACGATATTTTTTGTCAAATAAAATTCTTCTATACATCTGTGTATTACACTTCTATCGAAATCATCTACATTTAAATTCCCCATTTTATTACACGATTTCCCTTTTTTAGAAGGCGAATGAAGAGGTCCATTTTTTTGCTTCTGTTTGAATTCTAGACAATGTTCTTTTAGTAAGTCCAGTGTAACGGGCCGCTCGATCTAAAGCATTGTTAACGGGAAAAGCGAATTTATTCTCTTTTTTCTCTTCAACACACATCTGTAGGACATTTCTCGCCATTTCACGTGCTTGCTTATGTATTATAAAAGGTTTTTTCCTACCCGAACTTGCTGGAAGCGAAGTAGTCATGGTTTATTCACGATAAAATAACACAATCTCGACTAATTTTCTGTATCGATAAGCGCGCGTCACAACCGTCAAGGACAACACTCGACTGCAGACAAATGCGGCGAGGTGGTTGAAAGCGGGGCGAGCTGCCCCCGCGCGCCGCCTCTGTCCCCGATGGACATGAACTCGCGCGCGTACTGTAAGTCTAGCGCTAAACGAAACGTGGAGAAGATAGCTGCGCATGTCGTATCAGTACGCCAATAGCCGTACGCAAGTGACAGTAGCCAATCAGCGCGTGCGAACGATACGTACGATCGCCCCGCGACCCGCTTACTACCCCATCATACTCTGGGTATGTTCCGAAATACAACGCAGTGTACTGTCCAATGCAAATGACGTCATGAATCGACGCTTACTGGTGATTCGTTCCAAAACATTGGACAGTATATGACGTCATACTTTTGCGCCATTTGGAAAAGTGTTGGCGAATATTTTGTCATTTTGTGCTCCAAAAATCATTATATCCTCCTAATGGATATACCATCAATTATTCTATAATTTTTTGTATTTGAATAAATAAAAACAAATTCTGGCATGCTTCATTCAGCGCACACACAGTTAAAAATTGTTTTATTATGGCCGGATATCCGACACAATATGGCGGTGGCACGCTAGTACAATAAAGTGTCAAATGATACGTCATTTGCATTGGACAGTACACTGCGTTGTATTTCGGAACGTACCCCTTATTTTCGACGTATGCGCAATAACGGTCACCGCTAGACTTTCGTGCCGCGACTTATGTCTCAAATATACAATTACATGAGTTCATCACAATAGAAAAATTATATTTAGCAATGTTTGTAAACAATTTTTTTATACTTACATTTTTAAAAAATGCTCATTTTTACATATACCATTTTATAATAAATAAACAGGGATTTATCTAAGACCAAAAAGAAAGATAGACAGAGCGCTGCGTATTTCAAGTGACGCAAAAACCATGCTAACATCTTTATAAAGAAGGACTATTATCAAATATATACAATATTTATTACCATAACAGAAATAAAACTGAAGGTAAGGCGTTAGCGGAACGGCACGCAGGGAGACACGAGTTGGTCAGTTGATTAACTGCCGCGCAGTTCCGCTGCAGTGTAGTTCCGTTGCCACTTAGCGCGTGTTGTCTCATATAATTTCATATAAAGAATATTTTGACGCGTCGTGTCGCTCAGTTCCGCTGCTGTGCAGTTCCGCCTAGTGCGGTTTTACTTTAACTAACGTCTTAAATTATCACACAACCCTGACTCCTAGTATCGTGCCAAGAACACTGGCTGTTTCCTTGCTGAATATCTTTACTTAGCTTTTGAGCGAGAAAAGATCCAGCCCAGTTCTTACAACAAGCTTAGCATGATTTTGGGGTTGATTTTTTCGTCACTTGAAATGTTCGCAACGCCCCGTCCGTTTCTTTTTTGCTCTGAGATTTTTATAAAAAATTGCCAAAAAGGTAGGTTGTTAACGCTAAGCATCTTTTACTCTTTTATTATATAGTTAATTCTCTAAGTTACCAAATATATGTACTCTTTATTCTTATTATCGTATCTTAAGTGAAATTTATAATAGGAAAATTTATAATATTCTTTATATCTGTTTATTATAATCATTTTCAAAGTGACATTTGCAAAAGCGCGGCAAATGCGCCCAAAACACAGTTATTGTAAATTTGTAAATAAAGCATTTAGTAGGGTTAAGTAGGTTTTTTACCATAGTGATCTCATTAGATACAAAAATGTGTCTATGAAATGTTAATGTGTCCCTTTAAAGACTGTTCTATTTTAGAATTCCTATTTCTTTTGTAGTAATAATCAATTATTTGTCTATGCTATAATGATGCATTGTAATGATTATTAAAATTTCATATATTTTATTATTTAATTATTAATTTATTATTTTCTTAATGAGTTCAACATTTTTTTGAAGTTTGGACAACTATGCAGTTCTATATGTGCGTCACCAGTGTTTTTTTTAATAATATATGTATAATTACTTCCATAACTGCGAAAGCGTGCATTTCTATCTATAATTAATGATAAACTCAAGAAACGCCATGCCATATAAGCTCACAAATATAGAATAGTACTGTACACATATAAGTAATAAAATAAGAAGTAAATATAAAAACAGTAAAAATGACGTATATTACAACTAACATTATAAATACTCACTTAATTTTAAGATCGGGGTTTCTGAAAATATTTAAAAATAGACGTGATGCGGAAAAAAATTTATAATAATATTATTATTATTATACACGCAAACATTAGAAAATAAAGTAATATGTACTTCGTGCTAGAACAGACACCGCGAACAGTCTGTGAAGCAGTGCCAGGCGTGAGGTCGGGGCCACAAAGTATCTTGTAAAGCCAAGGTACCCTGACCAAACCTTGCAAAAGTGCGTTTTTCAGAGACTATTATCTCATTAGTTATGGGAAATAAGCTACATCTAAAAGCACATTATTAATGATCGATATCCTATCATCACACTACTTTTAAAAAATGAATGTTCATCTGTTGCTAAAGAAACCGCTCTAATCATTTGAGGATTACACTAATGAATAGATAATTTAAAAATCTATATTCTACACGTTTTATTTAATTTTTTAAGTTCGGTTATCTTTTTTAATTGAAATACTTCCAAATATTCGGGCGTATTTTTACGCGGTATATTGTAGCGAGAGCGCGTGGATTGTATAGGACCGAACGCTCAAGGTCTTTCGCTAGGGGAAACGTGTCAGACTAAGTATATTTTGCGTATTGCAAGCAACCGGGTCTGAGCATCCCTACTGTAACTTCAATGCATTTGCTGTCAAATTCCATACTTCATATTTAAGTTCGCATATTTCACGGAATTTTATTCGTGAAACAAACTGTTATAATTACAAAATAAATCTTTAAATTATCTAAACAATATCTAAATTCAGCGCTTTCTAGCATCACGTTTATATTCGTAAGACGATATTCATTCAAGATGACCCCGATTCTAAAATTATTGTAAAATATTTAAGTTCAATTAACCTAATTTAATTATACAACAGATAACTATACACTGCCATGACAGCTGTCAATGTTGTTTAAATGAAGGTATATATTATGTGATATAAATAAATTATTGTAGACCTGTACGTATTTGCTTTTATTTCCATTCCTCTATTTAAATTTTCGGTGAACAAATGTGTGGCTGAGGTCAGCAGATAATAATAATAACTACGGAAGCTAGCCATCGGCGCAGGACAGGATTACAGTGCCCAAGTGTATGCGCAAGCACAGGTGCACTCTCTATTCCCTCACTCTAATGATCCGATGGGATGGTAAACCGACACGACTGGAGAGAAATCAGGCGCAGGACCAACTGCTTTACGTGCTTTACGAGGCACGGGGGTGAGACACCGCCAACTCCCTGACTCCGGGCAACTACTGAGAATTTCTTGACGGAAAAACTCAATAATAAATTTTTTGTCCCAACCCGGGATTCGAACCCAGGACCTCATGATCAGCAGTTGCACTACCACAACCACTAGACCAACGACGCAGTCAGCAGATGTCCTCCAGTCCGGATTTCGGTCACGGCGGCCAGACTCAACGTAGACTAGCCTATATATAGCACTATAATACTGTTCAGGTGCACTCTATATTCCCTCACTTTCATAGATCGATGGGACGGCAATCCAAACAACAACTTTGCTGCTTGCGGAGTGGAAGAACTCCTGGCTTCCCCCATCTGGGATGCTAATGAGAGTTGCTTGTCAGAAAAACTGGATAGTGGTTTTTTACCCGACCCGGGTTCGACCCGAAACCACATGATCAGTAGTAGAGACTATGACCAATAGACAACCGTGCATTCATTTTGCACCTTACAACAGTATTAAAAAGTGGAATTTGACCTGGGCATCATCACCTATAAGGGACGAATGCAAATGATGCCATATTGTACTGATGTGCCGCCACCATATTGTATCGGACATCCCACCATATTGACACAATTTTGAAACAGCCATGCACTAAATATGAATCCAAATGAATTTCAATAGCAACACGGCTCACTAACATAGTGGAGAAGATAACAAGGTTACAATATTAGACTTTTAAGTACGTAGGTAAAAAGTCTAGACCAAACACATAATTCTAGTTTTTTTTTCACGTCGATCGGTGCATTATTACCGAAGTTATAAGCGTGGAAAGTTTACGTACATTTTTAAAATCTCGCCCGTGCTGGCGAGTAGCGCGTGACGTCATCGATTCCATGCGGCCGCGCCGCCATACCGTTTCAGCGCGCCGATCATACGTTTGTACAATATAAATTATACAAACAATAAAATAACAATATAAATTATAGTAATACTTCGCGGGAGAGTTGTTTGCCCTCGTGCGCTCTTGTGTTTTTAAGTATTTAATGATGGAAGAAGGGTTTCAAAAGGGTCAATCTGACAACCTTCCAATAGTCAGTGACATGATGGTGGCGGAATATTTTCTAAGAAACAAAGATTTCGTCGCGGCTGAAATACGCATAAGAATAAGATAATATTTTTATAACTTAGGTACCCATTATTAAATTAATACTTCTGGGTTTCATTTGCTAATGATAATAATTGGTATAACAAAAATACGTAAACATTCCTTACCTACCTACTTACTATCTGGCTCTAACTAGTTTTGTTTTCTTATTATTCTCAAGTGCACCTAACCTTTTTGTGGTTTTTATGGTTAAAAAAAATTCCTGTTGTTAATAAAGTACTACAAATATACCTTCGGTGTATAAAAAACAAAAATATGATATCTAAAAATCTGATGTTTTCAATATTAATAGAAAAGGGTATTATTATGATTAAAAGCATAGTTATATATTCTTTAGGCAAGGGATTAATGCCAATATTATCATCTAGAGTAGTAACAGGATCAACAACATATATATATATATATATATATACTCAATTTCTTGTGAAGTAATGGCAATCGCATTTGCAACTGTTTCTGCCCTAGATTTGGCATTTAGTTTTGATAGTAAACATCTTTGTGGTTCTTCTGTATACCGATTTTGACAAGCAAACTTGTGAGGCAAAACATCTTTTTTAAGTTTGAGGGCACCACCAACTAGTTTGCACTTCACGTAGTTTTCCATATCGTTTTCGACCTAGAACGAAATACAATTATTTAAAGTCTATAAAAAAAAATAAGGAACCTCGTAATTTGTATTCCATCAATATTTAAAATATGTACCAACTATGTAATACATAAAAATAGGACAAGACGAAAAAAAATTTAAGTGCTCCACTTCATAATCAAACTTCTTCCATTATTTGCGGCCAGCATAGTATGCAGGTTGAACAACTCTGCGATGTGTTTAGTTTTTGCTCGAAATATCGTAAAAATATAAAAACTTTTGTTAACATATTCCATATTTTAAGCTTTATATGCATTATAAACATTTTAAAATTTGTTGCAAACAGATAGGTATCTAAACTCACGACAGGTCATTGACTTATCTACATTACATAGGTAAGTACTTTACCCAAGTTTGGATGTTTATTTACACTGAAGTAGTTTTAGTTAAATATGTAGGTATTGTTTCTTCTTTAAATTGTGATGATCGCTAAGCGTGGAAAGGCTCAATGATTCAATGAATAGTTAGTTACTTAAACACTGCGACTCGAGTAGGTACATGCCTAATAGAAATCATTTACTAGCAATAACCAAGAGCTATCATGTGAAGGTTATTATTATTTGAATACTTACATCCAAATTATTCTCACAACAATATGCTACCGTGTTTTGTCCTAAAGGATGTGCTCTTCTCATAGCATTTGTCCATTTTTTTCTGATGGTAGGGTTTCTAGGCACATTAAAAAACAACTTTTCAAGTGTTTTTGTGGCCGTATTTTTACATTGAGGCACAGCACAATATTTAATAGATGGTGTCATGTTCTTTAATGTTTCTTGTTAAAAATAGATAGCAAGTAGATCCGCGCGCGACGGGCACATTTGAGTAAATGTTTTGATTTTCTAAGTGCGCGTCGGGTCGCTCGCACGAAGATGGAAATCGTGACGTCATCAACGATGTCGCGCTCGGCCCGCGGCTTAGACCGAAAATGTTAACTTTGTGCCTTTATATCTCGGTCAGTTTTTAAGATACAGAAAAATTAAAAATACAGTTATTCTCGTAATTTTTTGTAGAATTTTTGGCATATAAAACAAAAAATGGTTATCTTCTCCATTGCTGGTATCCACATTCTTCACAAATTTATTGAAACAGAATACAATAACTTTTGGAGCACAGAATGACATAAAATAATCGACAGCACTTTTCCAATATGGCGCAAATGTATGATGTCATATACTGGCCAATGTTTTGAAACGAATCTATAGCGTCGATTTATGACGTCATTTGCATTAGCCAGTATACTGGGCTCTATTTCGGAACACGTACAATGTATAAGGTCCTACATATGGAGTGTAGAAGTAAGGAGTACCAACTCCCATAGTAGAATATTTGAAAAAATGGTCATCTGTAAGCAGTAAATAACAGTTCAAAAACTCTCCACAACAGCGCTGGAGTAGCTACTGGGATGAAATGAACTTAGCAGTTGTCGACGGTTTGAAGTGTGCTGCTAAACTGCTCAGTAGCTCTAAAATCTAAAATAATTTTATTTAGTAAATATAACTTCGAAAAAGTCGTCTATCCCACTAATATTTTTCGGTGCGTTCTTTAAAATTTACCCCGAAGTTATAGTGGCGCCACCCTTATTTAACGGTTTTCTATGGACACTTTTTAATACACAGTCTGTACTCCTTACTTCTACAATCCATAGTCCTACATCATCATTCCCTATAAGGCCAGCTGTTCATGTGTCTCTCTTGTTGAGCGGGAGACGGAAGATTTACCTTAATCGTCCACGTTCGGCATTCAGATTGACGCAGTACCAGACGTCTTGCGCCATAACGAATAACAGATACATTACCTTGATATACAATCACATTAGTAGTACGAGAAGCATGAGTTATATAACCACTACGCTTGGCATGCGGTTCGGCAATTAGAACAACGATACGCACCTTTGCTGCTTGGCCAACGGTCAGTTTACTCCGGTCTGATAAAATGTATACGTAAAATAAAGTCAATTAAAAAGTAAATGAAATTCTATATAATTCCTTTTATTTTTCTTTTAAACAATATTTTAAGAAAATCTAAACATCAATTGTAATAACACAAACCCCAACTCAACTCGCTTCGAGCTTTTCATAATACAATTCAATAATCCATTAAAAAGCGGTCGGCTTCGTTTAAGTAATCTACAAAACAGACATTTAGTTTGAATGAACATGGAATGATACAATTCTATAAAGGCGCTATTGTTTCTATTGACACAAACAATTTCGCAAAACACATTCATTCTTTATTTCCTTATATATTTATAGCATTAGGGAGTAATTTACAAAAAATACATATAAGTGAAATTTATAGTTGCTATAGTTTATATAATAAAAGTGAGAATTTCATTTATTATTTTTCAATAAATGGCGAAAAGCCTGGTAGTCAAGAGCCCAAAAAATTATAGCAAACTCATGGCTACATATTAAATTTTGCCATAGTAAAAATTTACTTACCAAAATAAAATACTGTATTTTGAGTATAACAACTGGTTTTAAAAATGAGACACATATGTCATAAAGACTACGAAACTATAACTCATTAATCTAAAAGTAAATGTATAAGTATCGAATTTCAAATAATTCGCACAATTTATTTATAAAAAAAAAAACAATTGGTTTCATGAGAAAAATTCAAGAAACACAGCATATTATTATTTTTAAATTATTATGAGAACTGTATGAAACTAAAGCCATATAAAAATATAAAATGTTTAGAACACTGCTAAACAATAAACCATTTTTTAATTTCTAATTAGAATGGTATGACTTTATCCTATCCCGCCACGTATTTGTTTTAAAATAGTCATAGATTAAAAATAAGCGTAGACAGGTTATATTTTTTTCTAAATTTGGGACGATACTTCTCGAGCGCTTAGTTAAATTGAAGCTGAGATGACTTTACTCACAAAGCGTTATAAGAATAAGTTAGCTGCTTTATTATTTTAGTAGTAGTAGTAGTATTTACCATTATATTACTCACTTCTAACGACATTGTTTTTTTTAATATTGACAATTTTTGAAAGTTGTTTCAAGTAGCGCAACAGGATAACGCCAAAGATAATATGTAAGCTGTTGTATATTGCAAATCTATAAGTATTTAGAAAGATATCTGTGATAAACATTACCTAAGAGGACGTTTTGAATTTTGACAGTCTAAGTACCTACATTTTTTGACGGAGAGTGAAGACATATTGTTACATTTTCTTAAAAAATATTCACTTGTCGCGCACTATAAATATAATATCAAGAATTTTGGCCGTACGTTTGTAAAGCTAACACATAAAAAGTGATTGTTAAAATAAATGGAAATTCGACATAGAAATCATTCATAATAGTAAGTATTCAAATTAGAGACATAACAAATTATTTCATATAAAAAGATATGAGATGACATCTAAAATTTATAATCTCGGATAACACTAATTCATAACTAATTCAATTGTGATGTAATTATATTGCACTAATATGTAAAATTGGATTGAAGACTACCTAACCTAAATAGATATCGATAATAAAATGACGTTAAAACTAATCGATGTACATACGATATGAGCAACTAATTGCTAAATCTATATAACTATAAATAAAACCGTACTTTTCAATCGTTTCTATAATAATATGATAATTCAATAAACTCGATGATTATATAAAAAATCTCTTAACATACACTTTAAGTGATAGTATTTCCATTACATTAAATAGGCTTCCTTATTCAAATCACGTTTAATTTTATCATATCTATAAACGAATTAAATATAACTGTATATAATTTACAAAAAAATGTACTTGCGTTGAACTGAAGTTCGATTGTGCCGAAATGTAAAAAAAATTAACTAACAAAAATTCCATACTCACTGTGATTTATTAATCAGTTGTTTTGACGCGTAAAATGACATCTGTCAAAAATTATTAAACAACATATTTAAGTATGTATATTAATTATTTGGTTCCATTTACACTATCATAATATATTACACCCACACTCCACAAACAAAACACAACACCATTCCATCCAATACCACACTATCACAATGCCATTGTATTTTCGACCATACGCCAAGCGCTTTAAAAGTCGTTGTCGCTCGAAGCGTCGTAACTCTCCGTTATTTCGGTCGGTGGCGGCTGGTAGCGCAGATTTGGGGAGACTAGCACCGGCCCGTGAAATGACTGAGATCGCAAAACGCTACTGAAAATACAAAATACAATGCATTACGTTTTATTTATATTTTGATTAAAAAACATACCAATATGAAGTTATTCGCTAATGGCAACACTGCTAAAGAATTAAAAAATTTATACAGCATATAAAATTGGAACAGTAATATAAAAATTACTTAATAAACAACAGTTACCAAAGAAGGCGATACAGTCGTATTTAAATAAAGTACAATTTTGTTTTGATTTTTATCTACATAGATATAAAAAAAAACCAGACGCCAACTGTTCAGTGATGTCTCAGTGATCGCAAGGGTGAAAACTGGCAGCGATCACCGAATGGTTAGAGGCACACTGAACCTAAACGTTAAGTTGGAGAGGTCTCGTCTAATGAAGTCAACGCTCCGTCCCCCTCGTGCTCTGATCCAAAATCCCGAAAACTTTCAGCTCGAGTTACACAACCGCTTTCAGTGCCTACAAGATTGCAATGCAGTGGACGATATGAATGACAAGCTCGTGGAAACTGTCCATGCGGTCGGAGCTAAGTTCTGCAAGACCCGCCGCAGAAGAACACAAAAACTCTCCGATCACACTCTTAATCTCATGGCTGTTAGACGGGAGATGAGGCTGCAATCGTCAACAGATTTGACAGCATACAGGCAACTGAACAGACAGATCTCCAAATGCATGCGGCGAGACTTACGCAACTTTAATACTGCTCGTATTAAAGAAGCGATCGAGCGGAACCAGGGCTCCAAAGTCTTTGCCAGAGATCTGTCTGCCAGAAAGAGCCAACTGTCAAGGCTGAAGACTGAGTGTGGCAGCATCGTTTCCGGGACACCTGAGATTTTGAGTGAGATTGAGAGGTTCTATGGGCAGCTGTACACATCATCGTTGGAGCCACACGCAAGTGTGAGTAACGATCCAAGAGCAAGTCTTATCCGACACTATTCCGATGATATCCCGGACGTCAGTCTAAGCGAGATTAGAATGGCTCTCCAGCACCTAAAAAACGGCAGGGCCCCAGGCGAGGATGGAATTACAGCGGAGCTTCTGAAAGCGGGTGGAACACCGGTACTTGAAGTCCTTCAGAAGCTCTTCAATTCCGTCCTCCATGGTGGCACTACTCCAGAGGCGTGGAGCAGAAGTGCGGTGGTCTTGTTCTTTAAGAAAGGCGACAACGCTCTCTTGAAGAACTACAGACCGATTTCCCTTCTGAGCCGCGTCTACGTGCTGTTTTCGAGAGTCATTACGAATCGTCTCGCACGCAGACTCGACGACTTCCAGCCTCCCGAACAAGCCGGTTTCCGAAAAGGCTTCAGTACCATAGACCACATACATACCCTGCGGCAGATTGTACAGAAGACTGAAGAGTACAATTTGCCACTTTGCCTGGCGTATGTGGACTATGAGAAAGCCTTTGATTTCGTCGAAATTTGGGCGGTGCTGCAGTCCCTTCAGCGGTGCCAAGTTGACTGTCGGTATATTGAAGTGCTGAAGTGTTTGTACAGTAGGGCTACGATGGCTATCCGAGTACAGAACCAGAGCTCGAAACCTATCCAACTGCAGAGAGGTGTAAGACAGGGTGACGTTATATCCCCGAAACTCTTCACCGCTGCTTTGGAAGACGTTTTCAAGCTACTGGACTGGAAAGGATACGGTATTAACATCAATGGCGAGTACATCACTCACCTTCGATTTGCCGACGATATAGTCCTTATGGCAGAATCGCTGGAGGACTTAAGCACTATGCTCAATGACCTCAATAGTGCCTCCCAACGGATAGGTCTCATGATGAACATGGACAAAACAAAGATTATGTTTAATGTCCATGTCACACCTATGCCGGTAGTTGTTGGGAGCACTATGCTCGAAGTTGTTGACGAGTACGTTTACCTGGGACAAATAGTCCGACTAGGTAAGTCCAACTTCGACCGAGAGGTCAATCGACGGATTCAACTCGGCTGGGCAGCGTTCGGGAAATTACGACATATCTTCTCGTCAGGTATACCTCAATCTCTGAAAACTAAAGTGTACAACCAGTGCGTGTTGCCAGTGATGACTTACGGATCAGAGACGTGGTCCTTCACTGCTGGCCGTATGAGGACGCTCAAGGTCGCTCAGCGAGCTATGGAGAGGGCTATGCTCGGAGTTTCTCTGCGTGATAGACTCAGAAATGAGGATATCCGCAGTAAAACCAGATTGACCGACATAGCCCAACGGATTAGTAAGCTGAAGTGGCAATGGGCCGGCCATATAGCTCGAAGAACCGATAACCGATGGGGAAGAAAGGTTCTCGAGTGGCAGCCTCGTACCGGTAGGCGTAGTGTAGGGCGACCCCCCACTAGATGGAGTGACGACCTGGTAAGATATGCAGGAAGTCGATGGATGCAGGTGGCTCAGGACCGTGCTTTGTGGCATTACTTGGGGGAGGCCTATGTTCAGCAGTGGACTTGTGAAGGGCTGTGATGATGATGATGATGAGATATAAAAAAAATCTAAAATGTAATAAGACTAATACAAATATTACAAATCATCAAAAACCTTAAATACACGATAAGACGAAAACCTGAAATTAGTGCAGTAAGCTTATGTACAGTAAAAAATTATAAACAAGAAATAACTTAAAATTATTAAACAAATGTTTTAGATGTATGAATATTGCGAATGGGCACGAAGCATGTGTAGCAAAATGATTAGTCATAATTTGAATTTCAATTAATATTCTACTTGTGTTACTTATAGAACAAGTATACTGGACGACCTTTTTTATCGTCTGTAAAAAAAGAGTATAACATGTGAACGGAGTAGAAGTCACTGATATTTTACAAAAAATCTATCGAAATTCAAATCATATCCAACCTACTTTACGAACGGCAATAAAACAATAAATTTAGTAGGCATCTTTAACCTTGTCACTTCGCAGGGTCACAGACTCAAGGGCAAGGGGCAAAGTAATTGTTCAAAAAGTTTTTTCAAACGTTTAATTCAAAAATTTTGTTTTTACTTTTTGTAAAATATCAGTGCCATAGGCTTGTTACACTCTATTTTTTTCCAGACGGTAAAAAAGGTCATCCAGTGTATGTTACGGACCAAATGATTATCAGGGCACTATTAATAATGCCCGGGCAATATGTTAAATGACAAGTCAAATGTCAAATCGGGCTCTGTGATTAATATTGATATAAACTTTATTATTTATTTATCACATTGTTTGGTCATTATGAAATATTGGTACGTAATTTTTGGGAAATTTGAAATAACCTAACCTAACTATGTAATCACTTTTAAGACAATAAGTTAATGTACCAAAATCTGAAATTAACAAGTGTAAACATGTGAAGGAAGTGAAACACCAGTTTGAAGTAATTAAAACCAATAATGGGGTATTCCTTCCTTTGTGACACAAAGAAAAAATACCTTTGATGAAAAATTATTCCCATTGTGCAGTGTTAATATGTGACATCAAAAAAAACCTAACCTAACTTATCTTTTTATTACTATGCCCACTAGGTTACGGACTTATTCATAAAGCTCGTTCAATTTAATTATATCAATAGCTTTTATCATAATATTGTCTCCTTATATTACGCATTTATCAAACTATCTGGACATTATGAATAATGCCCCATTAATTACTTGGTTCAACGCATATGTGTATACTATGCCAAATATCACCGGAAGAACTATTGAATATTAATTTAACAGAACAGAACTGGATGATAATGCAATACCAATGCTTTCTTGTTTATCTGTCTGTTTTTGCGTCTGATCGGTGCAAACTTTGCATGAGATTTGATTTTATTTAATTTTAAATTACCTTCCCAACAAGCTAGATTTAAAACTTTATACATAGTTTTCAACCAGAAGCATGTTAAAAAATGGTTCCCATTTGAAACATAATTAGTTTTTTCCTTAAATGTTTTTGCAGTCGAAAATAAAGTGTACAAAGAATTATGAAAAGGTATTAGAAATAGTGTAAGAAGCTGATGAAAACCAAAACCACAATATTAGAGGCCAATTGCAAATATATGGTTCCCATTTTAAAATATAATTACCATTTTTTCTATAATGCTGTTTGTGGTCGAAAATCAAGTGTACAAAAAAATGAAAAGGTATTAGACCTTTAATAGTGGGTGAAGTTGATGAAATTCATAACCAAAACATTAAAAGCCAAGTGCAAATATATTACACACTGCAAATGATTATTAACAGCTGTCCTTAATGATAAGATGGTGAAAGCATACGGTGAGTGGACGTCGTTTTATCCATAACTTAAAAAAATGACACAATTATCTTTAAATTCATAAAAGATGTGAAATAACGAAAAACCTAGCTTAGGATTAGCAGTAGACTGTGTGAAGCAAATTTTAAAGCTTTTTATTGTATAAAGTGCAGTGCCGGTAAATTTTTTCCCAGGACACCACAACCCCTTTCTGACAATTAACTAACCTTACACGACAAGATGGCGGCTCTCATGTCACTTTAGCCAGAATTGCATGCATTTTGACATCTGTCACGCTCTAAAAGTTACAATAGGAAAAATTTTGTTATTTGATAAAATCATGGTTTAAAATAAATTAATAACAACAAAATATAAGTATGTAAAAAATTATATATACAAATATACAAAGCAACCACCGGTAAACAAACTAAAAAAATGTTAATATTAAATAATACAACACATATTAAACCTCTATCTAAAAAAACATGACTTTTTAATTCAACAAAAATATTGATTCTAAGAATTAAGACAGACTGTCAAACCTGTAAACCATAATTATTTAAAAATTCTAAGACAAAAATGAAACACGTACCTTGCAGTCTTTGGTGGAGCTTTGCTAGTTTTGCCGAGCGCTGCCGCCTTTCTCGGGTCATACGAAGCTCTCCGTTTCCACTTCTCTAATTCTTGTTTCTTTTGTTCTGGAAAATACAAAGTCTTATTTAACTTTCTATATATGGGGACTTGACCGTGTAATGGCAGTGTAAGAATACCTACTACCCCATAATATAAACGATATGTTTGACTTTTATGGTAGTAAACATAACAATATACTTGCGAAGTTTATGCACCTATACAGTTACGTGGGTATGGTGAATTTTGAGAAAATTCTAGACCTGTTCAAATTTTTAAATAGTTTTAATTTTCGATTTCAAACTTGCGCAGATTTGCGTTTGCCTGAATGTGTGTGTCACACCATGTTCTAGACATGCGTACAATTTATCAATGAGAATCAACATATCAAACAGGAACAGAAAATATATCTTTAATATATATATACACAAACACATCGCAGAGTTATTCAACCTGCATACTTTGCTGGCTGCAAATAATGGAAGAAGTTTGATTATGAAGTGGAGCACTTCAATTTTTTTTCGTCTTGTCCTATTTATTACGTAGTTGGTGCATATTTTAAATATTGATGGAATACAAATAACGAGGTTCCTTATTTTTTTTATAGACTTTAAATAATTGTTTGTATTTCGTTCTAGGTCGAAAACGATATGGAAAACTACGTAAAGTACAAATAGTTGGTGGTGCCCTCAAACTTAAAAAAAATGTTTTGCCTCACAAGTTTGCTTGTCAAAATCGGTATACAGAAAAACCACAAAGATTTTTACTATCAAAACTAAATGCCAAATCTAGGGCAGAAACAGTTGCAAATGCGATTGCCATTACTTCACAAGAAATTGAGTATATTAAAAAAAAAACATATATATATATATATGATATGATATGAGTTAGATATAGAGTTAGTAGTCTATGGTTGCTACCAGGGTAATTTATACTTTGCAAGTCTAAACTTGCGCATATTTATCGTTACGGTCATGAAGGTTAGAGAACAGGAGAACGATATTACTCATAGCCCGCCTATCATTGAAAATTGTAGAATGCATAGCGGCGCTGACGTCGGTGAGTAGTGACTGCGAAGTTAGCTGTTTATGAGTACAAGTAGATGAAGTTAGTTGAATAATGTACAAATTTTCTCCGCGGCATTGGTGAGAAAATTTTCATGCTCCGTAATTTTGTAATTTTTGACAAAAAAGAAACAATAAAAAATGGAGAAATATTTTATTGTGCTTGGATGTGCAAGTGGTTTAGCATCTGATCGGAAAAATAGACTGAAAATGACTTTTATTGACCGAACTGAGCGATCGCAGCGCCTCACTTATGGTGTCCATATTTCTGAGACACTATTTTCTACGGCGATCGTTCTCCTGTTCTCTAACCTTCATGGTTACGCGTGCCATTATGAAGTCGACAAGAACATGGTTTAATTTAAATTGTGTAATGAAACTCACCCATTTCATAGTGCTGCGCGCTTCCTTTACTAACCCCCTTTTCGGTATGATTAAGTACCCCGACGTACGTCTTGCTCGGATCCCGCCTCAGAAAGTTCTTCGGCGAGTTCTCCGATTTGTATTTAGATATATCTAGATATCTAGGCTGGATCTCTTTAGGCCTCTTGAGCTGTTGGCTTATTGAGGTGGTCGATGATGACATGGAATAGTCACCGCTGTACCTGTAGGAATACGGTTGAGATTTGTTTAACTTGATATTTTAATGATTTTATTACATGAGCAATGAATTCTATACCGATCGCATGACATTACGAAAAATGAAAAAATCATTTTAACTGTGAATCGGTCTAAAAAATATTAATTTTTTTTCCATTCAATAATGGTGACAAACGAGCACACAGCCCACCTGATGGTAAGTGGATGCTGTGGCCCATAGACATCTACACTTGTTCTCAATTAAGAATGAAAATGCAGAAGCATTGACAATCCTGAGAATTTTGATGGAACCCGTTATCGTAATCGTATCGTTATCGTTATCGTAAATTAACAGAGAACTGGAGGGAACTCCGGTTCTGTTAATTTACAATGATATTCTGTGAGAGCGTGTGGTCCTTCCCCGGTCGACGAGCCGATATATTTATGCTCCAGCGGGTCTATATCAGGTATAAAATTGCACACCGGAAAATAAGTTAAAACATGAAAATTCTTATTTAACACGACGTCCGACATTTTGAAGTGAACGCCATTTTGTATTAAGAATAACGTCATATAGTCCCCGCTTGGCAAACCCTTTCATTTCAGGTTCATATCAAGTGGGTTGTAAAGAAAATATATCTCCCAACAGCGAGTAGCAAAATTTTCAGCTTAATTGGTGAGGTGGGAATGGTTTAAAAGTCTGTAAAACTCACAGATACTTCATACTAAACTCGGCAGATATTCCTACTTCAACTATTCTTACCTCTGTTTTGCTTGTGCTGTCCCTTTCTTCCCCCCTTGATGTCTCATAACCACTGGAGCGCTTTCCGTCCCGCTCTCTCCTTCTGTATCGCTGGTGCCAGTCGTGAGAGAGTTCTTCTCGTGACTGAATATGGAGGAGTTCCTCGGACTACTGCCGTTTGTCGTGGAGTTTGTGTCGCTGTCCAGTATGAAAGTCTTTCTCTTGTCTACTGCGGCGTCATTTTCTCTCTTCGGGAGGAAGTCCACGTTCTCCTTTGTTGGGGTTATATCGTCGAGGAGGTAAGTCTTTCGCTTGTCTGCTTCTATGCGTTTTGCCTTCTCCGAGGGCTGGTTGACCTGTGGAAAGAAATTTTTAAGTGCAATACAAAACTAATGCTATTGAGTTTTGGTGGAAACTTAATCGCAGGTGGATTGATGCTCCTGTAACTTTGTTTAAATATGGTATAAAAAGGGTTTTAAAATGTAAAAGTGGTGGGGTTTTGTGTATGATATGTCTGTGCACGTGAACTATTAGTGGAACCGATGAAGCAAGTGCTCCGATGGTGACGTGAACCTCAAGATAATGTGCATGCTTAGACGCCTTGAGATACTGTCGTCATCGACTGTCTGCTGGATCAAGCAGCCGTCAAAATCTCCCAAAACTATCACAGTTTGATGCATCAACATATTATGAAGAAGTTTTTGGCACTGGCAAAAGTACAACCATATGAGTCCACCACCAAGTAAAAAAAGAAAATTGAAGCTCATCGCATGGCTCGTGCCATTCTATAGGACAGAATAAAATCCTTACAACTAACAAGTTTTCTTTATAGAATAACACAATGACAAACGAGCACACAGTGGACTGCGTCACTTACTATCAGGTGGACCTGATGGTAAGTGTATGCTGTAGTCCATAGACATCTACATTTATCGTCGATTAAGAATCAAAATGCAAATGCGTTGCCACTCCTGAATAAGATGGAATGCCTCGTTTTCAGTGAAAATGTTCTCCAGTTCTATATACTCACCATACGAAATGCAGCAGCATTAAGCTGCTATTTTACGCTGGTATTCTGTGAAAGTGTGGTCATTCCTCGGTCGAGTCGACTTATTCGCACTACAACTATAATAAAGCTATAGCTGCAGCATGGCCATACCACTTAAAACCTTTTTGGTTTTGTTCATTTATTAAGTAATGTTTATAAGATTCTTACTACTTACTTATTACTTTTCTGTCTAAGAATGCATACGGAAAGACAACACAATCTTTCCTATGTCTGCCGCTAATGGATTGCATCATAAATTCAATGCATGCTAAACCCTATAGTATTTAAGCAATAAACACGGTAAAAACATTTCTTACCTGGAAACTGGTGACGTAATTCCTAGATAGAACCACGTCGTTGGTCATCGCCTGCCTTCTCAGGTTTTCTCTGGTGAAGTCTTTAGGCCTCAAGTCCAAAATATCCGAGTGTGTCGACGTGATCATTGGGTCGATAGGCAGGGTCGAGAGCATCTGGTCGTCTTCCGAGGAGTAGTCCAGCGTCTCCAGGTCCGCGATGTTGGTCGTGTGGAAGGACTGCGACCGGTGGACAGGTGAGGAGTGACTGAAATTGATTAATCGATTACTTTAACAAACAATTATTTATATAACATTGAAATATATACAATATTAAAGGACCTGTAATAAAAATCTAAAACTAAAAACTAAAATTATCTTAACCCCTCGTCTGTCCAAACGCCATATTCTGGCGTCTCAAATAATATGCGCATCTGTCAAACGCCATAATATGGCGTCGAGTTATAGCAAACTATTTGTAACATAATATATATGATATATATATAACATACATATATATCTGCATGATTGATTTTGTCTAAATTTGATTTAATAATGTGTTTTTTTGTGAACCTCCCTTTTTGTCGAGTAAAGCTAAGTGAGGCCTTTCTCGACCTTGTCGTAAACAAAAAAATTATGAAAAAATTTTATTCATCATCATCATTTATTCATGTTTGCTACACATCAACTTTACTTGGCATGTAGTGTACTAACTGTCCGTCAGTTATTTATTCTGAACATCATATTAAAACAGCATACCGAACTTCCATTCAACTTAAAATCCGTAGACATGAGAAGAATGGACTTAGTTTGTGTAAACCCTCAAACAAAACACACATTTATGAACAGATTTTACATATTTTAGGACCATTTCTAAATAAAAAGCTCAACAAGTTACTAAAGATATATAGTGTAAGTTATAAGAAATTTAATATAATTGTAAGGGAATATCTGAATAAATTAAATTACAAAGACAGAGAAGTTGTTAGAAATTCTAAAATAGTTTGTATTAATTGTAAATAACAAATAATTGTTATTTAGTTATTTTCTTTATTATATAATACAGTTTAATTATTTAAATTATCTAGTGTCCTACATTATTAAACCCATAGTGTAAGTGACGGGCTGAAACACACTCAACCTATTTCAGGCAGGAAGCTAATTTTATAAACTTGACTTTTCAATTTTTCCATTGTAGATTCTACATTATTATGCTACACACAGTTTTAATTTTATTATAGCATGTTATTTTTGTTAGACTTATTGTTATTTTATTTTATTGTAATCATATTTGATCCTGTATGTAAGCATAGGTAATTGGAAATGAAATAAAAATTATTTATTTATTGCCATAGCTGAAGTAACTAACTGATCGCGTGCCAAAAATTTATCAATTTGACCCTGTCATTGAAACTATGTCACATCGCAATCGCACGCAAACCGGGTGATGATTAGCCGAGCGACATAGACGTGGCGTATACCGCGTGATGGTACAATAGGCGTGCACCATCACGCGTTTTGCACGCGTCAGCCAGCCAGTATAGTTAATCTTGTCGCAAAAGCCTTACAATCGACTGGCAAAACCTTTGGAGTTTCTTGTTTTTAATAAGGGTGACAAAGGAGCACACAGTTCAACTGATCGTAAAAATATGCTGTGGCCCATAGACATCTACATTTATCCTCGATTGAGAGTCGAAATGCAGATACGTTGTCACCCCTGAGGACTGAGATGGAATGCCTCGTTTCCAGAGGGTCTCCGAATCTCTACACTCACCATACGAAACACAGCAGCATTAAGTCGCTATTTATGGTGGTATTCTGTGAGAGCTTCGTCCTTCTCCGGTGGAGCCAACCCATTCGTACTACAACCATAATATAGCTGCAGCGTGGCTCAGGGGTTCGCGTAGTGTTGCCCTTGGCTCTAATTAGTTACATTTCTCCATGACACCATAATATTTTTACGAATCAGTTCGCGGAATTATTTTTAAGGCATAGTAAATAATCATATCTAAGTTTTCATAAACCACTTTTTCAATCCATAACGAAGTTTTGTTAAAATAAATAAAAATGTTGTTTGGTGCTTACTTAGTTTTTTTCCGAGCGCTTGCTCGGTATGGCTATCTCATAATTTGCGTACTATGAAGTCATTGCATCACTTTCATTTTGACACTCCCTCAGTCGTCCGTAAGCTTCACCGACAAAGGAATAAGCCACGCCCCCAAAACTAAGATTCATTTTCAAGGTATCTTCTTAAAGATCTTACTCTGAAGAATTTGGGGCGGGTCGCTAGTTATTTGTGGAATACGAGCTGGTCTGGCAGACGTCGCTCTGGCTTTTCCGGTAGGTAGTGCAAAGAGTTTTGGACCAAACTTTTAACATTACAGTTTCGGGTAACTCGCTCTGAGAAACCCTGATCTAGAAGACAAAGCTATTTTTTGATTACGTACCTGGGGGAACTAAGGTCATCCTTATTACACTCCTGCCGTCTTGCCATCAGCTGTCTCCTTTTCCCCTCTTGTGCTGCCTTCATGGGGTCGTAAGACGACCTCTTCTTCCAATTGGAGAACTCTACTTCTTTAGAGGCCAGCGCGGATGAGGACCGATGCTGGCTTGGTTTCTTTTGACCTGGAATCATTTTCTCTTACATTGATACACTACTAAACATAGGCCTGCCCTCATAGATTTTTTTTAAAGAATATGGGTGACAAACGGGCATAGAGTCCTCTTAATTATTTTTAATCTCAATAACGCCACATTAATAGATCCCATAGAGCCTGGCCGGGTCACTTGTATTTAATTAATATAAAAACCAAGCATCAGTTGCCAGTCACAGTGGTTTCAACCTTGAGGTTTGGATGCTATGTTATCCTAGTCATTTCAGACACCGACGATAACCTTCGAGTATTCCACGACACTCGTCGTAACCTTATTTATATATTTAGGCCATCGACAAGATTAGTAAGAGGGCGTTCTAAATATGTGTACTAACATATTTGCTTACGACTAAGTACTATGTAAGTATATATTTATAAACTTAGCTAATATGGGCACATTTGTAACCGATAATCGATGGAATGATTCATCGTACTTAATTTTAGATAAAAATATTTTGGTCAGGTAACTTTTCGTTAGATAATCCAATTTATTTTTATGTTTTTTTTAATTACGTTACCACCACACTAGGTTTTTCTCCTGTATCGTGAAGGCAGTTTACACACAAAGATTTCACAAGGACAAACATCCAGACCAGGAACAATTATTATTTGCTGGTCATACAAATACTAGTTCCGTGCGGGATTCGAACCCACGGATCTCAGCGCCGCAAGTCATTGCTAAGCCACTGCGCCACGGATGTGTCAATCAAATTACCGTATTGTGACTGCTTAAGAGAGTCCATCACACTATTTCATACCATGGGTGTCGTGAGAGGCGACCATGAGAAATGTCAGAAACATAATATTTTGGATTCCGATTAGACATGTGTCAATAGTGAATAATTCATTCATTTAACCCGGGTTGCATCAAAGTAGTGATGTTTGCAATTACATTATTTGAACGGTCCGGATCAAACGATTGACAGGACCTATATAACCTGTGACCTGTGATTGACTGTTTGCACACAAATGTTACGAGTTTTGATGTTTGTCGAGTTTAGAAGGGCAATCAATATAAGAAGGTCATAAACTATTACGGAATTATCCGAAAACTTTAAATACCCATTCGAATTTAGCACTCATGGTCACGGGTAGGACATTTTTAAATATAATATTTGATTTGATGATAAGGGTTATTATAATATTAAGGAATTTATGGATGATAATAACCCCTGGGAAGGGTGATCGCTACCAAGCTATTTCTAATTTGTCTTGTGTTGTTAATTGTAACATACATGATTGTAAGCTAATATTGAAAAAAAAAAATAGTCCCGCTGGGTTTCTTGCTGGTTCTTCCCAGGACAGAGGTTTTTTTTGCGAACAAGTGGTAAATGAAAAATGTGACTTTCAATAAGTATTGTTATAATCTACATTGAATAAAAAAGTTTCTGATTCTGATCCCATGAAATATTTCCCTTAAATAACGGTGAATTTTTTGGCCTGATGATGATAATAATAATGATGATGAATGTTTGAAAACGCCTAACAAACAAGTATACTATTTTTAACTCTGTTACTTAAGGGCTCTGTCGAAATACCAAATACGTGCCCTAAACAACTATCACTACTCGTCGCCTCTTCACAGGAAACGGGGTCATTGTAAATCGAGAAATATTGTAGTTAAAATTAGTGTTGGGCGAAGTTATATACATAGTCTTTGGTCTCCATGTTTTATTGCGACGGAGCCACTCAGATAGAACATAGATCATTCTGTGACAGGGTGATCCCTTCCCGTTCGAGAAGATACATTCGTGTTCATCATCATCATCATTACAGCCCTTCACAAGTCCACTGCTGAACATAGGCCTCCCCCAAGGTATGCCACAAAGCACGGCCCTGAGCCACCTGCATCCATCGACTTTCTACATGTACCAGGTCGTCACACCATCTAGTGGGGGGTCGCCCTACACTTCGCCTACCGGTACGAGGCTGCCACTCGAGAACCTTTTTTCCCCAACGGTTGTCAGTTCTTCGAGCTATATGGCCGGCCCATTGCCACTTCAGCTTACTAATCCGTTGGGCTATGTCAGTCACTCTGGTTCTACTGCGAATATCCTCATTTCTAAATTTATCACGCAGAGAAACTCCGAGCATAGCCCTCTCCATAGCTCGCTGAGCGACTTTGAGCGTCCTCATACGGCTAGCAGTGAAGGACCACGTCTCGGTTCCGTAGATCATCACTGGCAACACGCACTGGTTGTACAACTTAGTTTTCATGTTTAACGATATAGTCCTTATGGCGATTCTGCTATAATACTATATCGTCGGCAAATCGAAGGTGAGTGACGTACTCGACATTGATGTTAATACCGTATCCTTTCCAGTCCAGTAACTCGAAAACGTCTTCCAATACACCTCTCTGCAGTTGCATAGGTTTCGTACTCTGGTTCTGTACTCGGATAGCCATCGTAGCCCTACTGTACAAACACTTCAGCACTTCGATATACCGACAGTCAACTTGGCACCGCTGAAGAGACTGTAACACCGCCCAAATTTCGACGGAATCAAAGGCTTTCTCATTACATTCGTGTTACAACTATAATAAAGCTGTAGCGTGCCTGTACCACGTATAGCAGACATACCATTCTCAAAGTTTGCGATAAAGACTGCTTTACACTTCGACAAGTACAGAAGCGAGTTAATTTGCGAACCTGGAGAGTTAAGTAGAAAATCTTGTTTGATCGGCAATTATTGAGTTGAGTCGGCCGGTCTATTTTTCGGGGAGTTAAGTTCGAAGTGTTGCCCTCCCACGCGTCCTCCGCAACCCGCATCTAAACCCGCCGCTCGTGTGAGCGAGCGAGTTTAATTCAGTGCTTAAGTTGACAGGACGCAACGTGTTCGCGTTCGACCCTCAAAATATAAAATTGTTTTTTTTTTTAACTAAACTCGCCACTAAGTCATTTGAACACTACTGTCGACTCAACCGTTTACTGTCAACTGCCCTGTGACTAAGCTCGCTACTGTACTTGTCGGCTATAAATGCGGTATAACCGTCTCACGTATCGTTTATTACAACTGCCTATAAAAGCCCAATGCTGAACAAATGCCTGCTCATAGATTTCCTCATGAAGGATAATTAAAGCAAGTAAAGCACATTGCACAATTATACTGCTGCTATATTGTGGTTCAGCTATATAAATGGTTCGGCTTGACCGCGGAAGGACTACGCTCTCACAGAATATCAGCTTAAAATAGCAGCTTAATACTGCAATGTTTCGAATGGTTAGTGTAGAGAACTGGAAAACCTTTTTACTGGAAGCGAGGCGTTCATTTTTAGTCTTCGGGACTGATTCCTAATCGAAGATAGATGTAGATGTCTATGGGTCAGAGCATTCACTTACAATCAGGTGAAATGTGTGCTCATTTGTCACCCTTATTCTATAAAATATCGCAACTAATAATTAAAAATTCATCACTAAACAAAAATATTCAATAAAGAAATATTCACTGTGTAATAAATGTACTATAAATCTATGTCAAGTATTTACGCGTTTAACTGACGGTTATCAAGCAAGTAACATTTTTGAAACACTTTTAAGTCGGTCGCGACCGAAGACTGAACAAGGCGACATCCCACATCCCTAGTTTCTAATATAGCACAATCATGACAGTCGTTAGAGCTAACATTTTGCGGCGTAACGCGTAACTAATCACTTGAGCGGGCACCGAGACGAATAGACCGTCGATGCCCAAGGATAGGTTAGGTTTTGTTTTTGTTCATTGTTAATGATAGTTTTGTGTAAGTGTGACTGGTTTCAAAAATAGTTTCACTGCTTCCAAATTGCAAAGTAAATTTATTAATAATGCGGAATGAAACTTCAGTACATATACAAAACGTCTACCATGTCTAGAATTTTCAACATTTCATTTCAGCATCTACGAGTGATGCCAAAAGAAACTATAGATACTAAAAATTATTTTTGGGCTTATTTTTTTTTTAAATTAGCCCTTTTTATCGTAAGAAAATCGTTACGGATCCCTATTATTATAGACCTTTGTTATGCCGGATTTCTACCGGTTAAAACTCCACGGTGGAACCCAACTGGGGTCCAGGAGTAACATTTATTACCTCCAGAACCCTCGCAGTGCTATTACGATGTCTCGGGACCATATCCGAGTCATCGTCATCCTCGGAGGTGACACCAATCTAACCTAACATCAGTCTAACCTAATCCCACCCACAAAAATAGCAAATACCACTTTAACAAAATAAATTTTATCGTGCATTACCATCTCAGCAATGAGATTAAGCGATTTAGGGCCAGTCCATAAAGATGTTGTGACCTCCGTGTTTTGGACAAGTCCACAGCTTAACATAGGCCTTCCCCAAGGAAAACCACATAGCACGGTCCTGTGCCACCTGCATCCATCGACTTCCTGCATGTCTTAACAGGTCGTCACAACATCTTTTGGTTAAATAACATAAATATGGAGGAAAAATCCAGTTTTTAACATCTTTAGACAGTGCCTACCGTTCATCGCTGGTATTTAGATCAATCATTTTACGCAATTAGTTATTTAATCATAAGAAGTGAAAAGACTTCTGGCCTTATCCTTAATCGTTTGCCACACTCATTGCTTTGATGGCAATGTGGCTAATAATCTTAGGCTCACCAGGTGTCGCTAGTGCTCATCATTGAAAAATGGCGTTTCAGTTATAAGTTTTTGGGCTTCTAGTGTATGTATATACGTAAAACACGGGCTCGTAGGTCTAGTGGTTGTAGTAGCGCGACTGCTGATCATGAGGTCCTGGGTTCGAACCCGGGTCGGGCCAAAAATCAATTATTGAGTTTTTCCGTCAAGAAATTCTGAGTAGCAGTCCGGAGTCAGGAAGTTGGCGATGTCTCACCCCCGTGCCTCAGAAAGCACGTAAAGCCGTTGGTCCTGCGCCTGATCTCTCTCCGGTCGTGTCGGTTTACCGTCCCATCGGACTATGAGAGTGAGGGAATAGAGAGTGCACCTGTGCTTGCGCATACACTTGGGCACTATAATCCTGTCTTGCGCCGATGACTAGCCTCCGTTGAGGCAGGCCGCCGTGGCCGAAATTCGGTCTGGAGGACATTATTATTATACACAAAACAGTGCTTCAGTGCTCTATTCTTTAATTTTTACACATTCTTTTTACTTTTTTTTTATTCTTCAACTTTTAGGAATTTCCGTAGTCCGATTTCATCATCATCAACATCATTACAGCCCTTCACAAGTCCACTGCTGAACATAGGCCTCCCCCAAGGTATACCACAAAGCACGGTCCTGAGCCACCTGCATACATCGACTTCATGTATGTCTTACCAGGTCGTCACTTCATCTAGGGGGGGTTGCCCTACACTTCGCCTACCGGTACGAGGCTGCCACTCGAGAACCCTTCTTCCCCAACGGTTGTCGGTTCTTCGAGCTATATGGCCGGCCCATTGCCACTTCAGCTTACTAATCCGTTGGGCTATGTAGTCCGATTTATCCACTTTTAATTTAAACAATATAAATTTTAACTAATAATTCAGAAAGAAACATTAATTTCTACACTTTTTTAACAAATGAACTGTAAAAACATTAGTAAGTGGCACTGCTCCTGGTGGCAGAAAGTCGTGGATCGTCCGCATTATGCACGATTAAATTAATTTAGCTACAATGGCAACACTGTCGCCTAATTAACGAAAACTAAATAAATAATTACTAAACTAAATCCTTGCATTCACTTAGGTTTGCGTGTTTACTGAAAATCGGTTACACTGACCCTGACGGAAACGCCCTTCACCACGCTTTTCAGTTATCTACTCTAAATAATGTTTTCGTACATTATTTAGAGTAGATCTATACATTTAAATAAAATTTAAATGTATGTCTGTTATATCGTAATAACTACCTTTTATATGGCTAGCGGAGTTATATGCATACCATTAACACATTATATAATAGCTATTTTTGAAAATTTTGTCTGTCTGTGTATGTCCGAGGAAATGTTTAAGAGTGGCTGAACCGTTTATAATGAAACTATGCGAAGCGCAAGTCATATGTGGCTGTTGCTGCATAATGTCTAACAGCATGGAACTCACAAGAGGGTCCTACAAGGCTTATAATAATAATAATGTCCTCCAGACCGAATTCCGGCCACGGCGGCCTGCCTCAACGGAGGCTAGCCATCGGCGCAGGACAGGATTATAGTGCCCAAGTGTATGCGCAAGCACAGGTGCACTCTCTATTCCCTCACTCTCATAATCCGATGGGACGGTAAACCGACACGACCGGAGAGAGATCAGGCGCAGGACCAACGGCTTGACGTGCTTTCCGAGGCACGGGGGTGAGACACCGCGAACTTCCTGACTACGGGCAACTACTGAGAATTTCTTGACGGCAAAACTCAATAATTAATTTTTTGGCCCGACCCGGGATTCGAACCCAGGACCTCACGATCAGCAGGCGCACTACTATAACCACTAGACCAACGAGGCAGTCACTAACTAGATTTACAAGGCTTATTGGTGTCATGTATTATTATGCCTTGTGATTAGAAAAATGAGTTTCCAGTTCTCAAAATCAAACATACGGAAACGCAGTATATTTAGTATGTTGCTGCTATTATATGCTGGTATTCTGCGAGAGCATGGCCCTAACACTGATTCCAAAAAAAATATTAAAAATAAAAAATAATGCATGAATACGTCCTTAGAATTAAGCTGGAAAGTCTTTTAACCTAAAATAAATTAGTGATTGACAAAAAAGAATAGTACCTTTATCCTGAACTTTAGGCTTCGTCTCCCTCGTTGAAGACCTAGACTTAGTCAGCCTGCTCAGAACTGCCTGTCTAGATTGATCTGATATCCTTCTGCTCTGATGATTGACCGGTTTTGTTCTCTCTTCCTTCGACACTGGCGGTTCAGACATCCTGGTATTTACGTTACGATCTTTATTACTCACTCTGCTTGTATTTCTGACCAAACCTGGCCCGAATTTACGCTGCATTTCAGGGGTATTGGGGCATCTAGGTGAATTGGCAGGGGCAACAGATTTCAGATCGGGCGAGTCGATTCTGCCTCTATGAGTAGTCCTCTTATATCTCAAATCTTGTGATTTATCGAAGGACCCATTGTCGGATTCGTCTGACAGATAATAATCCTTGTACTCCTCCGAATGTCCACTCGATCGCCTCGACACGATTCTCCCGACATCCATATAATTATTATTTCTGTTGACCGTGTTGAACGAGCTGGAGCGTTTAATTGACATGCCAAAAGCGGCGTTGTTGCTTGTGTGGACGGGTTTGAATTGCTTGCTGCCATCGCTGAAGACGCGTTGATGGGCCTTCTTGGCGTCGCTATGGTGACGCGTTTGGTCGATTCGGCTGTAAGATTTCGCGTCTAACGCGTTATTCTTGAGGACTACCTTAAGGCACACCGCTGGGTTTGCATTATTGAAATCTGTATACACTTCGTTCGGATGCTTTCCGTCGAAGCCTTTGTACCGTGAGTGTGATTGTCGGTGTGGTGAGCCTTTGTACTGTGGTTTGTTGGACAACGTTTTATCATCAGAACTGTTACTGCATAGCCCTCTCTCTGATGATGGGCTGTTCATGTTGGAATCGTGCCTTCTGTCCGTCTCCAGTGACCTGGTGGCGCTATTAATGAGTATTTTAGTGCTTTCCGGTACTTTGCTAGAACCGGTGATGACATAATGATTTGGACTCCTAAGAGGACTGCTATCGCCAGAGTTGTCTTTCCGTCTGAGCCGATAGTTCAAGGAGTTTGACCTGCTTAACTGGAACAGAGGAAGCCGTGATACTGCTGTCTTATCGCTAATAAGGCTGGAGGTGAGCTGGGACGGAATGTTCGAGAAGTTGGTCGCCCTGGATGATTGCAGCTTCGCTTGCAGGTTGGTGATGGCGTTTTGTGTCTTTAGCAAGTAGGATTCCGTGTCTTGTGGCGGTATTAAATCCTGTAACAATAGAGAAATGGAAATTAGTTTCGTGTTATGACTTTATTTATACATGTCTTTTTTCTTTTAATAAACATTACCCCCGCACTAAGATCGTGCATCATGGAGGCAGTACAGAACAATTAATTGTAGACCATACAAATACTATGGCCATGAGGAATTCGAACTCGTGTCTCTCAGTGCCGCAATTCATTTCTAAGGCATTGCGCCATGAAGCCGTTAACATCTACACATCATTTATCACATTAAAACATGAAGAACGATTTTAAAATGTTTGTCTATCCGGAATTTCTAATTTTCGGAAGGACAGAAACGATTATATTGAATCTTTACGAACAGAGGGTACAATCAAGAGTAATTTATTAATTTATTTATTGCATTTACATGTGGTTTTGTGTGATACATTACAGCACATGCACCCAGCAAGCGTATAACAATATGAAATAAGGCTAGCTACCTCTAACGTCTTAATTCTAATACTAATGTTTATAAATTCTTTATACATTGCAAGTATTATTATAGTAATAATAAAATAATAAGTATACGTTATATTACTATATTTATTTATTTACTTCAATTTAACGTAATATTTCCCTAATTTATAGTAACATTTCTTAATCAAAAAGCTATTTAGTGCTATCACAAACTTCTTATATCTTCTATCTCTATTATATCTTAGGTAATGTATGTTTTTATTAGTGATCGAGAATGTATTATATAGTTTAACTGCCATGGAATAAGGTCCAGAACTGTATAAAGATAAAGTGGTTTTAGGGCAATATTAATTTACTTTACTAATTTACATGATTCTAATATGTATAAAGATATAACTGTTAATATCTTGTATTGTATGAAATATGGTCTACAGCTTTCGAAGCTTTTTTTTTCTTTATTTAGGATAGATCTATTTTTTGTGAGTGTAGAGAACCGGAGACCCTTTTTACTGGAAACGAGGCATTCCATCTTAGACCTCACGGGTGACAACGCATCTGCATTTTGATTTGTAATCGAAGATAGTTGTAGATGTCTATGGGCCGCAACAACCACTTACCATCAGGTGGACTGTGTGCTCGTCACCCTATCCTATTAAAAAAAAAATTACATCCGAAAAACTAGATAGGTTTTTCGAAGAAGAAAAAAACGAAACCATTGTAAATGGTCTTTGGTCATCTTATATCTAAATAACGCCACATTAAGGTGTTACCTCGTATATTTGTTGGTTTTTCTATTTTACATATCTTTTTAATTTTTTATAAATTACAAACCAAAATTTTGGTATATGATTTTTGACTATATGACCTTGGATTGCATAAAAGGAAAACACGATACATTTAATTTTCTCGATAGAAACAAATTGCAAAGTAGGCTCTAATTAGTTACATTTCTCCATGACACCATAATATTTTTACGAATAAGTTCATGGAATTATTTTTAAGGCATAGTAAATAATCATATCTAAGTTTTCATAAACCACTTTTTCAATCCATAACGCAGTTTAGTTAAAAAAAATAAAAATGTTGTTTGGCGCGTACTTAGTTTTTTTCCGAGCGCTTGCTCGGTATGGCTATCTCATAATTTGCGTACTATGAAGTCATTGCATCACTTTCATTTTGACACTCCCGCAGTCGTCCGTTAGTTTCACCGACAAGGGAATAAGCCACGCCCCCAAAACTACGAGATCTTACTCTGAAGAATTTGGGGCGGGTCGCTAGTTATTTGCGGAATACGAGCTGGCCTGGTAGACGTCGCTCTGGCTTTTCCGGTAGGTAGTGCGAAGAGTTTTGGACCAAACTTTTAACATTACAGTGCACTCCCGGTAATCCGGCCCCTGGCTAATCCACACCCTATTATATTTCTACATGCCTTCAACATGTACAATCGAGTCGCGTTATGAATTCGTCACGGGTGAGGTGTCCTGAGCGAATACGTGGACAAACAGGTTGCAATTAGTTCGCGCAATGGTATCAGTTTAAATGTAACTGTGGTTGCGGCACAGCGGGCATCCATCATTTACTTATTAGGTATTCATAGTGCATCAAATGATTTTTTTATTTTTTTATTATTTTTAAACTTTTTTTTAGAAAGTTCCGGACTACCAGAGGGCTGTGACAGTAGTCTATAGTCGGACAATTTTTTTTATTTATTATTACCGCAAGTCAACTTTTAAAATAAAATGTATTAAAATCTCGATCACAGCGCCACCTATCGAGTGCTAGTATAGCTATAAGCCATTGCCTCGACAAAACAAATTGTGTAAATATGACCTCAATCAGTCAAGTCGTTCACTAACTACCCCTGTCACTAACAGCATCCACTTTAATTGTATATCGGAAAAGATTTTGTAGAAATTTCACTTTAGTTTAAACTAATTGATTAGTTTTAATACGCGTGTACACATTTAGTAAGCGATGAAACTAAATCGATTCTGTTCCATTAAGTGAAACCATAGCGAAACGATTTATATATGATACTGCAGCTTTTCATACACAAATTATAATTTGTTAGATATGTTCAGATATATATAGATTGATAATTCTTTATTGAACTCACCAAAACACAAATAAGAGAGAAATAAAATTAAATACAAAATGTTAAAAGGTAGTACAATGGGCGGTCTTATTGCTAAAAGCAAATTCTTCCTGAAAATACGTTTCTCATGTTAAAACCATAATATGTTCTTCTCTTCTTGTATGTCTAGGTAAATTTCATTAGTCCCTTGATTTAAGTAGAAGTGTTACAGGTATATACAATATTATGCAAAATGCATTATATACAAAATGTTGATAGTACAATGGGCGGTCTTATTGCTAAAAGCGTATTCTTCCTGAAAATACGTTAGGTTTAGGTTTAGGTTTAAAGGGTTTATTATCTCAAAAAAGAATAAAAATTCACTTATATGAGACTTAAAAATAACATAATTGGTAAAAATAATACATTTAATATACGGTGACTTATATGAATAAAGTTACATAAATATATCCAAATCAGGATTTTAAAAAAACGCACTGTCTTTAAATTAATGTTTAACAGTGTTTTTTTTTTAATTTATCTTTAAATTTTGAAAACGATTTTTCATGAATACTTCAATCGTTAGGCTATTGTACAATAGCACTCCCTCAAACTGAATAGGTTTTTGGTAAATGCAGTTTATGTTTGTTTCGTGTACAGTGTTTATGTGATTTCGTTTTAAAACTAATTTGGGTGTGTATGGAATCAAAGATCTGACTAGTATGCACGTTATGTATTTGTATAATTGACTTATGGATAATGCATCAGTTTTTTTTATAGAGCTCTTTAGTAGGAAAGCGGTAGTCATGTTGGAATAAAACTTTTAACAATTTGTTCTGAGGTATTTGAAGATCTTTTATATTAGTTTTAGATGCACTTCCCCATATCTCTATTAAATATTCTAGTAATGACTTAACTAGTGAATTATAAATAATATTTTTATATATATTTTTTATATTTATACGTTTCTCATTTTATAACCATAATATCTCGAGAAAATTTAAGTCTTGATTTAAGTAGAAGTGTCACAGGTAGGTACATAACGTAAGGTAGAACAAAACTACAAAATTTGTATTCACAATTAGTAGATCGGCACAAAGGCTATTTTAAGTTAAATTTGAACACCGCAATTCTTTAGTTAGGTAGTACTAACTCGTTAGTAACTCTCTCGCCCTCTCTCTCTCGCTCGAGTTAGTAACTCCTTAATCACTCTGTTACCCTATTATACAATAACATAACACAAATTCATTTAGCCCTAAATCTACTTTAAATCTACGACGCGACAGCTACGGGATTTGAAACCTCAGAAGTGTTCCGTCTAGCGCGCTACCTTTCAAAACGTCTTACGACAGATATGCAGAAAACAAGTGGTGATATTGAAATTTTTGTACATCCGACTTCAATACGACCGAATGAATATATTCGAGGTCTTTGACTTGATTAAATTTATATGATATCACACGAGAAGCACCAGCTTTCAGATAAAAAAAAGAATCATCAAAATCGGTTCACCCAGAGAAAAGATATGAGCTAACACAATAATTGTTCCAGGTCTGTATGTTAGTCTTTGTGCAATTTATGTTTGGTAACTGCCTCCATAATACAGAAGAAAATCCTAGTGCGGGGGTAGCGTTTAAAAAACACATACAGTCAAATAAATACCTCCTCCATTTTGCAGCTCCATTTTATACGTAGTAGAACCATGCTGCAGTTATATTAGTAGTATAGTTGTAGCACGAATGGGTCGGCTGGACCGGGGAAGGACCACGCTCTCACAGAATACCAGCGTAAAATAATAGCTTAATGCTGCTCTGGCTCTGGCTCTGCTCTTCATATGGTGAGTGTAGAGAACCCGAGACCCTTTTTACTGAAAATGAGGCATTCTATCTCAGTCCTCACGGGTGACAACGCATCTGCATTCGTAAACGAGGATAGATGTAGATGTCTGTCTGTCTGTGCTCGTTTGTCACCCTATCCATTAAAAAAAAGTCGGTAAAAACAAAGCTACTTAATAGATGCTAGGACTTCTTTTCTCTTGTGAATTCGTCTGGTAGTAGTACTGAGGGTGGCCTCGCAGTTATTTCTGGCGCCGATCAGCAGGAGTACAGCAGTGCAAGCAGCACTGCTGTATTCCTGTCTAAACGGCATAGAGATCCAGTATAATTACGGGCGCTGAACCTGGAACGGTTAGTCCTTAGAAATGACAACGCACCTGTAGCATTCTTTGTTCGAAGTGGATTGCAGTTGTCCACGGGGTACAGTAGCTATTTACCATGAGGTGAGTTCGTTTGCCACTTCAGTTTTATTAAAAAAAAAATCGTATGTATGGATTGCATAAAAAATTAGCACGTCCGTATCCTTTTTTTTGTTTTAATTAACAGAATTATTATATATCAGCTCGCATTGTATTTTGTGTCAAGCTATCAGCTGTAACATTATGTTTTTTTAGTCAAAAGCATAGGCAGTCATACAGCCTTTTCTTTCCAATCCGAATTACAACAATTAAAACCATTAATTGTTACTAATGGTCGTAATTAACTTTGTTGTATAAGTTAAGCCTACAACTGTACGCTTTCACCACATACTATCATAGGCACATAAAATCCTGAACCTTACGCATGTGCTGCCCGCAAACTGAGGGAAAGCGTATAATTTTTTTATAATTATTATTTCCCTTTTTTAACCTCCTGGGATGTTAAGAAAACTTGCTACTCCTCCAAAATACACCAATCTATCTGGTCTACAATGATAGTATCTTCAAGTGAATAGTGAATAGGCTTTAGTTCAGCTAACCTAAGACTGCGCTTTTTTATAGAAGAGGGGGCAAACGAGCATGCGGCTCACCTGACGTTAAGTGACTACCGCCGCCCATGATCAACCGCAACACCAGGGGAATTGCAGGTGCGTTGCCGGCCCTTTAGAAAGGAGTAAGCTCTTTTCTTGAAGGTCCCCAGGTCGTATCGGTCCGGAAAAATCGCCGGTGGTAAATTATTCCACAGAGAGGTCATACGCGGAAGAAAACTCCTTGTGAAACGTACAGTAGTGGACCGCCAAGCATCCAGATGGTGTGGATGGTATAGGGACGTTCGCCGCGTAGTGCGTTCACGAAATTTGGCGGCTGGGATTAATCCGAACAATTCCTCAGAGCACTCCCCATGGTATATGCGAAAGAAAATGCAAAGAGATGCAACATCTCTTCGCAGCGCCAGTGAATCGAGCCGATCGGAAAGCACTCGGTCGTCGACGATTCGAGCCGCTCTGTGCTAGATGCGGTCAAGTGGAAGGAGCTGGTACTGGGAAGCCCCAGCCCCGAGATGGGAACAGTATTCCATGTGCGGCCGAACCTGCGCCTTAGAGCAGGCGGTGTGCCGGCATGAAATACTGTCCCGCTCTGCTGAGCACGCCAAGCTTTTTAGAGGCCAATTTGGCCTTCTCTTCCAAGTGACCACAAAACTGCACGTCACTCGATATGTGGACGCCGAGGATTCCGATACTGGCTGAGGCAACAAGGGGACTGCCTTGAAACTGAGGAGATACGACAAAGGGGTTCTTTTTCTTCACCATTTTCGGCTATATCACCACTTCCCATTATGTGGGCTATAAGTTACTGGCTGGAAATAGTAAAAGAAACCCTCAAAAATTAAATTCTAAAATAATCGCTGAGCAAGCAATGACATAATACACGAAATTTCTTTTTATTCCTAAAGCGGTATATGAACCCGGAAGTCGACAGTACGGCAACGAGACGACTAATCTTGACACGCTGTCTAGTAGCACCCTATCTAGTAGGTGCTTTCACTTAACCTTGGTGGACGCAGTGTCAACGTTTTGGCGTCGAAGAAGGTCGACACCATTCTATAAATGGAAACTCGCTATATTGATCAATTGTAGGCCATCGTCCATTTTCACGATTGTTGGTTGAGCCCGTGATGATATAACATATATCTCTACTAGCGATCCGACCCGACTTTTGATTTTTGGATCTCGATAACAATGCCACTTATCGGGTAAAGTTGTGCATCTCAATCATCCAGGGACATAGACCAGTCTTTTAGGAGGAGTTGAGTGAGAAACACAAGTTTAGAAGAATTATATAGATAAAGATATCTTCAAGCGGTGAAAGAAACCATCGCAAGGAAACCGGCATGTCTGAGAAATTAAAAAAAAAACTTTAACGACATTTTAATTTTGTCAACAGTTTCTTACTCTAAAACTTTTTATGCTGCGGCTACACTAACGAGCAACGTCAATGCCCATAAACGCAACAATTATTGGCTTAAATTTAACGCGATAAAATGAGTGGCTACACTTGAACGGTCAACGTGGTTTCCCGTTGAACGGCGTTAAATTTGCCGTTGAACTATGTTAAATGTTTCGACCGGGGAAGGACCACGCTCTCACAGAATACCAGCGTAAAATAGTAGCTTAATGCTGCTGTGTTTCATAAGGTGAGTGTAGAGAACCGGAGACTCTTTTTACTGGAAACGAGGCATTCCATCCTAGTCCTCACGGGTGACAACGCACCTACATTTTGATTCGTAATCGAGGATAGATGTAGGTGTCAATGGGCCACAGCATCCACATACCATCAGGTGGACTGTGTGCTTGTTTGTCACCCTATCCTTTAAAATAAATAAAAAAATAAACAAAGAAAAAGAAGATGGTGGATGCCACAAATGCACAGGAAACGTACACTGTAAATCTATTTATGTTTTATTTTGTTTTCCCGCACCCAAATTGCACTAGAAAGACGTCCAATGGTTTAAGCTAAATAATAAGACAAACGTAAATATATTTTAATGAAATAATAACTAATAAGCCAATCATAAATACTGGTCAAGTGCGAATTAGATACACGTACCCAGGTTTCGTACCACTGTACACTATGAATTTTGACCTGCAAAAATTGTTTTTTTTTTCTCCTGCTTATTTTTCTTAGTTTCATAACGTAAATTAAAGTACTTTTGAAGTAATTTTTTTAATTCAATCTCGAAAAGCTTTTTCATTACTCCACTCCATCGCAGCCATACGTGTTACTCCACTCCATCGCAGCCATACGTGCAACCCCGTGGCACTCACCGTGCACAATGAGACAAACGTAGTGTGACCGCTTCAACGCGATAATTCGCGCGTTAATCCTTTGATGTACCGCCACTCGAGTTATCGGCAAACGGGAAACGGCATTTTTAATGCCGTTGTCAAATTATCGCGTTAATTCGTGGCCACACCTACATTCAACGTCCATCAACGCGATAATTAACGGCATTCCTCCTTAGTGTGGCCGGGCCATTAGAAATAAAGCCTGTGGCCAGATGTAAGACGTATACAGACTATAATTTTATATCAAATTAAATGTACATTTATAGCAACCAGTGGTTACCAACCTTTCCAGCGTGGTGATATGGACAAGTCTTTTAATTTACGCTTACCAAGTAATTATCATACGTGGCAGAGCCACGCTGCAGCTATATTATGGATGTAGTATTTATGCTCGACCGGGGCAGGACCACGCTCTCACAGAATACCAGCGTAAAATAGCAGCTTAATACTGCCGTGTTCGTATGGTGAGTGTAGAGAAGATCCGGAGACCCTTTATACCCTGGAAACGTGGCATTCCATCTTAGTCCCCAGGGATGGCAACGCATCTGCGTTTTGATTCTTACTCGAGGATAAATGTAGATGTGTATGGGCCACGGCATCCACTTACCATCAGGTAGACTGTGTGCTCGTTCGTTAACCTTATTCTATTAAAAAACTGCGCAGGACGGGATCAAAGTACACGAGTGTGTACTTACTGTCCTTCGCAGATGGCTAGTATCCGATGAGACTGGTCGCCTTAACCGACATTCAAAAAATAAAAAGATGCTAAGTAAAAAAAATCTCTCTCGTTCGAAAATCTTTTACTTCTCGCAGTTAGGTTCACTATCGATTATTTCATATGTAAGATCGCGATATTGCTAGGCCCAGACTTTCAGGATGGTCATACGGCTATATTTTGTTTATAACTCTTTAAACTCTAACTCCATACTAGGAATTTCTCCTGTATCGTGTGTGCAGTTTACATACATAAATTTTAGAAGGATAAACATCGAGAACCGGAACAATTATTATTTGTAGATCATACAAATACTTGTTACTTGCTGGATTCGAACCCTATAGGAAGTCATGATGATTTTTGTCCTATCCGATAATCCGATAGTAATCAACCAAACTTTGTCGAATCATCCACAAACCAATCGGTCTCTATAAGGAAGCATAAAGCGACACCCACTTTTGCACTACCATAAGGTTCAAAGCAATGAGGTCACCTACCATTTACGATGAACCAGTGATCGATATGCAAGTTGATTTGATCGCTCCAAGGCTTTTGTAGATTGAATACGCGTGTGAGAAATAAAAGGCGTAATAAATATCCAAGAAAACAATTGATGGTAGGTTTATTATTCACATGGTAAATCAGTCATTTACCAGCGGTTAAGAACATGGTGAGCGAAACCAGCAGAACCCCCCATTTTATATAGAATAAAAGGGGTCTCCGGTTCTCTACACTCACCACACGAAAAACAGAATTCTGTGAGAGCGTGCTCCCTCCCCAGTAGAGGCGACCCATTCGTACTACAACTATAATATAGCTACAGCATAACTCTACCACGTATTACAACTGACAACTTCCCTGCCACCACTACCTCGATAATCCGACCCGATCTAAATGAGAAATAAACTCTTTGATGGCTAACCACTTCAGGTTTAATTCGTTGTGGAGGTAGTGGTGTTGGGTTTAGTGGTGGCAGTGACAGTGGACGCAAATGTGGGGAAGGAAGTTGCTCTTCAATTAAGGTAATAAATAAGTATCCATTCATTTATTACAGTTCATCAAAAGTCCTGAACACTACAATGGGGGATATTTGCCATAGTTACCACGCTTGGCAGACAGGTTGGCAAACTACGTTTTTTTTTTGTTATAAGGTTGTCAATCAGCATGGGGAAATTGTTCCTTACGACACCTACGGAATGATATGGGATAGTGGATTTTCATTCTCTTATATCGCCACTACAAGGCAGTATATTTTTATATCGCCTCATATCGCCTCATATCTCAATATATTTTTATATCATGAGCTGTTTTTTTTACGAATTATAGTACATATTATAAGAGTACATAAAAATATGAGCAAACATGGATAAAATTTATTCATGAATTTCTTTTTAGACAACGCAAAACCAAAATTGGCGGCAAAATTGTAGATGATCGCAAAATAAGACAAATATGGCGTCACTTTATTATGATATCACCAAAATAAATCTCGTGAGTCAACGTGTACAGTGAGTCATATCTCCGTGTTACCTTAATCGGGAGGCTATCTTTAGGGTTCCTTAATAGGTAGAACCAAGAGAACCCTGCTGTCTTCATAACGTCTACCATCTAATTAAAACAAAGATTTTGAGTAAGTTTAATATATTTATTTAAAATGGTGTATTGAAAGTTTAAGAGAAAACTTTGTAAATGAATCGTAGTTTAGGGGTGTGGCTTAGCCCGTCATCGATGAAACTCAGACGACTGACGGAGTGTCAGAATGAAAGTGATGCAATTACTTCATGTACGCATATCGTGAGATACCGAGCACGCTCTCAGAAATAAACTATGAGAGCGCCAAACAACATGTCTATTATGTTTAACAAAACTACGTTACGGATTATAAAAAACAATGATTAGTGTGAACTTAGATATGATTATTTACTATGCTTTAAAAATAAATCTATGGAATTCGTAATATTATATTGTTTTAAAACTTATTTACTAAGTGGTTGGAACTTTTTTCCTTGGAAGTCCATCTGGATAATTTTTGTTTTAAGAAGAGGGGAGAAACGAGCATGCGGGCCAACTGATGGTAAGTGTCAACCGGCACCTATGAACAGAGGAATTGCGGGTGCGTTAAGATGCACTGCACTACTGTTGCCGTTTTCCAATCAAATGCGGTGCTGCGAGGCGATCCATGCTAGTCTTCAGAAGAGACAACACATCGTAGTCTTCTTTGTTTGAAGTTATTTGCAGGTGACCACGCTGCGGTAGCCACTTATCATCAGGTAGACTGCACGAATTCGTTTGTCACTTCATTTTTTTAATAGTACTAAATACTATAATTCACATGCTTACTTCATAAAATGTTATACTTACCGGAACACAATTTGTCACTAAATTACACTGATAAATAAATGTAACCAAATAAAATGCAGCAAAATTACCTCATGTCTAACAATACCAACCTAAAATAAACAAATTACAAAGATGTAAATAATAATAATAATAATAATAATTCTTTATTTAAATCACAAGGTATTTTAACATAAATAAGTGGCTAGAGCCTCCCTTTAAGCACAGAGCGCCTGTAGTAGGAGGCTCCGCTCTTCCACAACTTCACAAACAAAATCATTGAAATACTTTTAGACAACTAATATAAAAACGTGCATGCTTTTGTGGTGTGTGTGTGTGTGTGTGTGTGTGTGTGTGTGTGTGTGTGTGTGTGTGTGTGTGTGTGTGTGTGCGTGCGTGCGTGTGTGTGTGTGTGTGTGTGTGTGTGTGTGTGTGTGTATGTGTGTGCGTGCGTGAGTGCAAGCGTGCGTGCGTGTGTGTGTGCGTGCTGTACTTATTTGAGTATTCATATGAGCGACTTTTCAAGGAGAGACTCAATTTCCTCATAATCAAGTGGTTGTAGATACTTTTTTTACTGCATTTTTACATTCGTAATGGGTCATTGTGTAAATTCCTACATGTTTATTAATTTTGTTGTATAATTCTGCTGCGCGTTTACTATACTGAACTCTAGCAAAAAACGTGTGAGTATTGGGAACTTGTGCTACTAATTCTTTTCTCCTCTTTTGTAAAATATTTGGATTAAAAGATAGGGACTTATGTTTCTTTAATATTGTGTGCAGTACATAAATTTTTCGTACTGATAATAACTGTGTTTCATTGTAAAGACTTGTAGTAGGATATCTTCTGTTTTTAAAATACATATTTTTAATTAAACCACGTTGCGCACGTTCCAAGTGGATAAATTTTGTTTTGCAAGCACCCCCCCCATATAGATATACAGTACCCCAAAACGGATTGTACCAAAGCTGTGTATATATCGTTTAATAATTTGTTTTGCATAAGTTCAGTGGACGCTTTTTTTGGCACCACATGTCTTAAGGTACGAAATATCCAATTTAATTTAGCAATTCTGTTAGATACATGTTCTATGTGAGAATACCATGACAATTTCTGGTCTATTATTACACCTAAATATTGTGTATATGTTACTTTATTTATAAATGGACAGTTATTATTAAAGGTGCAGTTATTTACGTTGTTACACGTATGAATCCTTATATTGAAATCTTCCGAGGGTTGCGTGCGTTTAGATATACTGAAACAGATATAATTAGTTTTTGCTGCATTAAGGGTCAGTAAATTCAAATTTAACCATTTTGCCACCTGGGCCATCCCAAATTCTGCCCTTTCCTTAACTTCTTGCCACGATTTACCTTTAAAGATAACTGCTGTATCATCAGCATACGAAATTATTTGTGCGTTTTCTATTTTTAAGTTGCACAAATCGTTTATGTAAAGCAGAAACAAGGAAGGCCCCAATATACTGCCCTGTGGCACACCATATGATATAGTTGCGTCGTTACTAATAAACTGGTCAACTTTTACACATTGATTTCTATTGGAGAGGTAGTCTCTAAAAAGTTTAAGGGCAGTACCTCTTACTCCGACTTTTTCCAGTTTATATAAGAGTAGGGGGACAGAAACCGTGTCAAACGCTTTCATAAGATCTAAGTACACAGTTAAGCATTTTTGACCTTTATCTAAGTCATCAACCACCAATGATGTCATACGAGCAACTGCATCCTCACTAGATTTGCCATGCCTAAAACCAAACTGATAAGGAGATAATATATTAAAAGAATTTAAATAATTAAGAAGTCGAATATTAATTAATTTTTCAAGTATTTTTGATATAGCTGGTAATATTGATATGGGCCTATAATTACTGATGTTGCCTCTGTCCCCTCCCTTAAATATTGGTACAATAGAAGATTTTTTTAGTTTCTCCGGGAAAACGCCTTTTTCAAAACATAGGTTAGTGAGGTGGGTGAAAATTGGTATCAGTTCGTTCTTGGCATACTTTAAAAATCTAGTGGAGATCCCGTCCCAACCAGGGGCACTATCAGTCTTTAAATTTATTAATATGCTCTCCACCTCACCTGTGTCCGTATTTAATAGTACAAAGGAATTAGACTGTGTAGGCAAGTTATGATGTTGTATGTTATGGCCGCTTGAATTTAGTTGTTGTGCTAATTTTTTACCAATATTGACAAAGTATTCATTAATATAGTTGATTGATTGCAGTGGTGATGATTTTATATTTAATAACTCTGTATTTTGATCCTTAGATTTATTGCAGTATGTTATGTTTTTAATATTCTTCCAAAGTAATTTATTATTTGAAACCGATTTTGCAAGTAATTCTCGTTCATATTTACGCTTTAGATGTTTTAAAAGATTATTACAGTAATTCCTATACCTTTTATACGTTATCTTAAGTATTTCATCGTGTGGGTCTTTTCTTGCTTGTTTTTGTAAATTATTTCGATTTTTAATGCAACGTAAAATACCAGTTGTTATCCAAGGTTTTATGACCCGTTTGTTGCTAGGAATAACTCTAATTTCAGTACACGTTTTCAATGAATCAGTTATTCGTTGTATAAGTTGACTTATTAATAAATTTGGATCCTCACAAAACAGTAATTCTTGCAAATTTTGGTCACGTAGATGCTTAAGTGCTTTTTCAAAATCTATAGAATTCTTTGTTTTATTTATTCTTATATTGCTCTTTAACTTAGATAATGATAAAAATGTAGTAAAATGATCTGTGATAGATGTTTGTATAATTGCTATAAAAGCTGATACTTTCTTTCTATTAATTTTTAACATAAAATGATCCAAACAATTTTTTTCTCTGGTGGGTAAACAATGTCCAGGAAGTATACCATGTGTTGAAAGCATATTTAGGTAGTTTGCCCTATTTTTAAACTCATTAGGAAGTTCTACAGATTTTGTTTTTATATTAATATTAATATCTCCTGCAATTATAACGTTATTCTGGGTATTTAATGTACTTAAGTGGGTATCAAGTGAATCAATAAAAATATCAGTGTTAGTGTTAGATGGAGAACGATATATACATAATATGGTATTATTGAGTAGATCTAGCTGTAGACAAGAAGCCTGTGATATTTGTATTTCCTTAACTTTAGGTTGTAACGTATTTTTGACATAAACCACTACTCCATCATTTTGATTCACCTGATATTTTGTAGCATAAGAGCAATAGTTATTAAGTTGGGGAATAGGTTTATTTACATTTAATCGACATTCAGTTAAAATTATTATATCTGTGTCAAATGTTAGGCTAGAATATGTAATTAAAAAATCATCAAAGTTATGGTAAATACTTCTAATATTCTGGGAAATAATGGTAAGATCGTTTTTGTTAATATAAATATGTTTTGTTAGGTCAGAAGTACTACTACACTCGATAGACCGCGCTATGTCTATACTATCTATTTCTTGTAAAGTTTGTAAGGTCTTATTATCCATATTGTGTGTAGGCAGGTATTGACGTCATTTTCAATTTAATATGAGAGCTACAGGCTCTTATATACTCATCATAGTAATTTATCATAGTTACAGTACCAAAATGATATTGAGTATTTCTTATTATTAACCATAAATTTAATATATTATTTATTATATACTGTAATGTAACATAATGTAAATAGTACTGTATGATGCTCTTATGTATGGCACTTGTGTGATTGTGTATTGAGTGTGAATTAATACGTAGTGTGTATGTAATAGGCGTGTAAATATAGTAATATGTAGGGTGTTGGTAGTTATAAGGTGCTGTAAATCTCAATCTGGAGTATACAAAGTTAAAATTTATTTTAAACTGATATGTTAACTTACTCGTATATCTATATATCTTGAAGATTAGTATGAGGATTGAGTGTGATGTGTAAACAGATGTATGAGTGTATGTGATAGCACGTGTAATACATGAATAATAAATTAATTTAACATTTTTAGCAAAGCAATTTGAAATTTGAAGCATAAGGTAAAACAATGTAGTTTTATAGTAACTAAAAAGCTTAAAAGATAATATTATTGAGAAATAAACATCTAAGGAAAATATCCAGTAGAGAAATAGCTAAAAATTATTCTTATGTAATATATAAAAAAATAGTACTACTACACCGGATAGTCATTTTTCGAATTGCAGCTTTCGAATCTGCTCTTCACTTTTAATTATAACAATAGGAGAGTTTTCATCTTTTCTTATATAGACTTTCCCGTATGCAGTCCAGCAGAACTTATAAGAGTGGGTTTTTGCCAGGTCCCTTGCCAGAAAGTGCAGTCTAGACCCTTTTACAGTAAATGTGTGTATCATATCATACAGGCCTATTAATTTTAGTATCATTGACATTAAAAACACTTTCATAGTAAATTAAACCTTAATATGGCGTCTGACGCCTCTGTCATTACATGGGTGCTAAATTTAGTAGAATTAAATTAAATTACTAACCAATTTAAAACTACCATGCCTCACTATGTTGGTAGCTATAAAGGGTTTCTCAGCGGCACAAAATTATAATTTTCTTAAAGTTCTTTAGGTAAAGCTAAGCATACTACAAATCACAACAATCAAAATATATAACGAGCAAAATTGTTACGGAACCCAGAATTTTTAATTTGGATTCGCGTTATTACCCTATAATTCTTTTGTGTAAGTTGAACTTGACTGCTTTGAACTTCTACTCCGAAATTGAGTAACATTGATGGGTGCCAAACTACGTCATGAAAACTATTTAACTTGATCAAGTGTAATGTTTAGGAGGCAGCAAGATGTCTTCTCGAAGGAAAAGATCCATGAACGAGCCTGCCAGTACAGAGGGTCAAGAAATCTGAAACCAGGATCTATGAATATCGTATTTTTAACGACTTCACGGCGCTGAGGGCGGCGGGTTCAAATCCCGCACGGAATAAGTATTTGTAGTGCCTACATTTAATCATTCCGGGTCTGGATGTTTATTCTTATGAAATTTATGTATGTAAACTATCTCTACCAAACAGGAGAAAATACTAGTGTGAGAGAAAAGAAAAAGAAAATAGCGAAATATTCCGGCTGAGAGTCTAATCCTGGAGGGTACGCTAGCAACACTGAACATTACCGCTCGTCAAGTTAAACTAAAACGTTAACGGTTTCGTTTTTAATAATGACGTCATGTCCAATTTTAAAATAATTCTTCCTTTATTTCATCATACGGTCAAAACTTACGTAAACAATATAGGAACAAATAAACAATATAGGATAAAATTTTAGTTTAAGTTTTTGTAAGTAACAATTATGTGGTTGTTATAAATTTTGATAAAATGCAGATGGGTTGTCAACCTGAGGACTAAGAAATACAAGCAAATATAATAATACAAAAAGTACATACAAAAAAACAAATGAGAATAAAAGACGTAGTATACTGTATGGTAAGGGCTCCTGCCCTCTATCAGGGACAAAGGGCTGACAATGAGCGGACGTGACGTCATTAACAGGTGTACAGACAGACCGCAACCTTACGCACCGCAACAGCACAAGGCATAAGCGGTGAGCGAGAGATAAGTTTAACGTCAAAGTTACAGCCTCTGTACGTCCCACTGCTGGGCACAGGCCTCCTCACATTTCTGATATTAGTTTACTTTGATTTCATAATTTCTATATACTGTCGTAAAATGGCAGCATAAGAGAACTCACTACCCCAAATCAAGACGTGGGTGTCTTAAGAGGCGACGGAGGGAAATGAACAGCAGCACAGCACAACTGGAGCTTGCAACAGCATTTTTCTTTTAAAACAATAAAAAAAACTACGGTTGCCATCCCGCCTGATAAAAGTGGCAAGTATCGACAATAAATATCCCCCTATGATGCAATCTATGATGCGGACCTATGTTAGCGGGATTTTAGGTTGTAATGCATTTATATTTACTTTTTATTTGGAAGTCATTGTAATGGGCCCTAATTTTTAAGACCGTTCGACATTTATCTACGTTTTGGGAGTCTATGGATAAGTATTCTACAGTTTTTAAAAGTTATGTAAATTACGTTCGTACGTTATGTGCTTTCTCGCAACACATCTCACATCTCAAAAACAAATGCTAATAATATCGTCTCTAAACAGAAGTCATTCGATATTTGCGAAATAAACACCGAAAACAGGAAATTCATTTCATATCACTGAAATAACCAACGAACTTACAGTCCACCTAATGGTAAATGGCAACAAGAACAACTGCAACAAACTTTAAACAAAGATGACTACACATGCGTTGTCACCTCTGATGAAAGCCTCACAGTCTGTAATTATACTGGTCCTCTATACCCTTCTGACCACAACACAACAAGGCATTGCACGAACTTCTGCTTGTCCGGCAGAAATTGGTAAGAATGTTTACGTGGTAGAGCGATGCTACAGCTGTCATTATAGTTGTAGCACGAATGGGTCGGCTCGACCGATGAAGGACCACCAGGCTCTACGCTCTCACAGAATACCAGCGTAACTGTGCTGTGTTTCGTATAGTGAGCGTAGAGAACCGAAGACCCTTTTTACTGGAATCGAGGCATCCCATCTTAGTCCTCAGCGGTGACAACGCATGTGCATTTTTATTCTTAATTGAGAATAAATGTGGATATCTATGGGCCACAGCATTCATTTACCATCAGGTGGATTGTGTCCTTGTTTGTCACCCAATGCTATAAAGAAATATGTTATAACTATGTCATTTCCATTCATTTTATATGTATAGGATAGTATTCTGTTAGCTTTAACGATTGTAGAAAGTCAACTTGGCTAACTCCGTAAGTTTTCCATAAATTTACCGCATCGGATTGTCCATCGTAAGCAAAGGCCGGTATACTCGTAGTAAGCAATACGCACTTAATTTGCTGCAATAAAATAATCACAATCATAAACATTGCTTTTCTTTGCCGCTAACATAGACAACAAAATTGCGTTAATTTTTATGAAATTTATTAACAAATTTTCCTTTCATGATTTATCATCATAATAATGCGATGGATTATCTTATGTGACTTACAATTATAAATTTCCAGCACCTAACACGAACATTTTTATGAAACAGGGATATTATGTTTTATTTTTGCTCTAATATTATAACTTGGAGTATCGTTAGACATTGGATTCTCTTACGTCTTAAATCACCTATTTCTAAAGTCAAAACGAGTTTAAAATTTTATTTAATTAGGCAAATTATTTATTTTATCGCTCTAATTTTATAACTTAGAGTAGCATGAGATAGTAGGCTACACTCTTAAATTACCTATATCTAGCGTAATTAACAACAAATATTTTATGAAATAGGGAAATTATGTATATTATCGCTGTAATGCTATAACTTGGGGTAGCATGGGACAGGATAAGGCAACTTCGTGAGCGGCGAGGCGTGCGTCCGTGCCTGCCTGCCTGCGTGCGTGCTCGCTGCATTTGTTGGAAAGGCTTTAGATGTTGCATCGATTTGTTTATAGAAAACTTTATTACACTGGTACATTTTAGAAGACCGTGCCAGCCTTTTTTACTATCTGTTGACGTTTGATGAATATGACATTTTAGTGTTGTATTTTGAAATATAACCAACTATCGGCTCTTTTAATATAAGGATGTTTTTTTTTTGTCATTCTAAAACATCATTGGGTAACTATGGTGGCAACCATAGATACCCAATGATGTTTTAGCATGAATGATAAGAATCACTACGAAACCACGTTGCTTTTTTATTATGTAATTTTTTAAGCTTGGACAAGATATTGATATGAAAATATTTTGGATTTTAATTAATATGCATATTATATTAAATACAAAAAAAATATTCTCCTGGTGTAATTATCGTGCGTAACTGGCCATAAACATTAGTAAATACTATTAAAAAAAAGTTTTGAAATGTTACTTTTTTTCGAATTTCATTTGTTCTTACGGTCATTCATGAATTCCAGATTTTGGCTGTTACTTTGAAACTAAGAAGACCTACAAACATGTGGCCCAAACATTACGAGTATCAAAATCTTTGGTACATACTGCGTCTGTTTATGAAAATGTTTCTTTCCTGTAAAATTTTTCTTTTTTTTCTCAATTTGGTTAATTTCTTCATTTGATAGTTTGTTTTTTCGACGGCTGTAAATTTTAAATTAACGAATAATAAAGAAATGTGTCCATGGGTGTACGACGTCTTTCTTTCTAGATATTCCCGTGCCCTCCTACACTGCATTACCACTACGAGTGCATTATCACTAATCAAACATTTTACACGTGGTATGGTTCGGTAATGGGTCAGCTTTAACGGAGAAAAACCACGCCCTCACAGAATACCAGCGTAAAATAGCAGTACGGTGTTTACAGTTTACAGAACTTGAGACCCTTTATACTGGATAGGCGGCATTCCATCTTACTCCTCAGGTGGTATAGTGTGTATAGAGAACCAGACTGCCTCGTTGGTCTAGTGGTTGTAGAAGTGCAGTTTCATGAGGTCCTGGGTTCGAACCCCGGGTCGGGCCAAAAAATTGATTATTGAGTTTTTCCTTCAAGGAATTCTCAATAGTTGCCCGGAGTCAGGAAGTTGGCGGTGTCTCACCCCCGTGCCTCGGAAAGCACGTAAAGCCGTTGGTTCTGCGCCTGATCTCTCTCCGGTCGTGTCGGTTTACCGTCCCATCGGACTATGAGAGTGAGGGAATAGAGAGTGCACCTGTGCTTGCGCTTACACTTGGGCACTATAATCCTGTCCTGCGCCGATGGCTAGCCTCCGTTGAGGCAGGCCGCCGTGGCCGGAATTCGGTCTGGAGGACATTATTATTAGTATTATTATTATAGAGAACCAGAGACTCTTTGAACTGTAAACGAGGCATTCCATCTTAGTCCGCACGGGTCACAACGCATCTGCATTTTGAATCTTGAAAAAAAAACGTTCATTTTTTCATTTTACACCGTTGGCTCTTACGAAACTCATTACTAATGTAATTACAGTCAAACTTATTCAAATTATTTAATAACGCAATTAATGTCATCAAAATCAAAACGGTCTAAGTCTACATTCTATGTCTAAAAACGGTAACTTGATTCGCGCGCTCTCAATACAATGTAAAAAGCACGCGCGCGAAAGGCACTAACAAAACGCGATAGCAAAGGAGAATGGTCAACATGGCCGACGTTCCGTCACGGATGCTTTGCTATCTGTGTAATAAAATCTCGCGATTATAAATGAATTATCTTATATATATATATATATATATATATATATATATATATATATAAATATATATTATAAATATATAAATAAAATTTGAGGGGGTAAAGTCAAAATAACAGCTCTTTACTAAATGCATATAAAGTACTTCTAACAAAAAATAAACAATTTTTAAAATTTTTGTCTATCTTTTTGTTTGTTCCGGCTAATCTCCGAAACGGCTGGACCAGTTTTAACGGGACTTTCACTAGCAGACAGCTGATGTTATAAGGTACTTACGCTGTACTTATTTTAGAAAAAGAATTAGGTTTCCCCGCAAATTATAACGCATGAAATGTAATCGTAATAAATTCCACGTGCGCGAACACGAATTTTTTTTAAGGCGAACAAGAATTTGCTCTAGACAATAGTTCCATAAGCTTCAATGTAATTATGTTCGGTTAAGACGAATCCTCGTTAATCCGAACTTCGAACAACTTTTTCGTCCCTTCACGGTTAATTATCGGATAATACGAACTATAAAAATTCCCAAATCATGTATTTTGTATATTTTTGTCCTTTTCCGGTCAATACAAATACCGGTAAACAATGGCTGAAAAGATTAGAAAAGTCATTAACTCTAGTTCCTAAAAATAGACAAAGGATTAGGATATCAAACATTCACTTGAGTACCTAAAAATAGAAACAATACCTCAAATTTTCTTTCCGTCTTCACAAAAGCAAAGGCTTCTTAACAATTTGGCTTTGTTAAGAAGTGTACATATAAACTGACTGATGTCTGATGAACACTCTTACGCCCTCCTTTCTGCCAAGGTGCGCCCTCCTTTCTACCAAGGAGGGTCGCGTCCGTATACGGCTTAGAGATCTCTCGTCAGATCGGTAAGCCAATCCATAAAGGCGGTGTTTAGTGGCTAAAAGTCTCCACATAACCACGCAGCCGGCTGCGTGGTATGCTATGAGCATTCCCCCCCTCCCTCCCCCGCTTTCCGGAGGGTTGCCCATATTTGCTTCGGGCGAAAAAAAAGAACACTCTTGAGTTCTTCAAGATGTCTAAGCGAAAGCAGACCTCTCTTGACGTGCAAACTAAGCTTTCTTCGCTATGCAGCGACGAACAACGTTTCAGACGCATTTTCAGATGGGCTGGAAACGATCAACTTCGAATGTGCACGCAAACTCCGACCAACTTATCGCCAAAACAATATCGAAATGTATTTTATGAACAAATAAAAACAAACAGTCAAAATCGGATAATGTGTAAAAATAATAATGTTAAGTTAAAAAATCTATAATAATATATATATATATATATATATATATATATATATATATATATATATATATATAATTGAAGTGTCTGTCAGAAATATCTAAATTACTGAGAGACATGCTGAACCGACACGCGATGGGGAAGAAAGGTTCTCGGGTGGCGGTCTCGTACCGTTAGGCAAAGTGTAGGGGCGTCCCTCCACTAGATGTAGTGACGACCTGGTAAGACATGCAGTAAGTCGATGGATGTAGGTAGTGCATGTTCAGCAGTGGACTTGTAAAGAAGGGATGTAATGATGATGACGACTAAGACTTCAATAACCATCTTCAAAAATTTTGCCCGTCTATCCGGGGTAATATACGGAATGGCAAACTGATTGTAATGAAACAATACAAAGTGATAGAGAGCCATGCAATTTTTTATCCGGGAATCTCAAAAGCTTTTTCTAACAAACTAAGTTAATAAATCTCAATGGAAGTCGGGTCGGATCACTAGTATTAAAATAAAAGAGATTACGGAGTGAAACATTCCTCGGTAGTTTTAGATATAATCTAGTTGATGTACGTATTGAATAAATGTAGGTTACATTCAAATTTAAAGCAAAATACTTAAATAAGTTTATTAGATGATTGTACTGTTTTTGTGCCTAGAAGCCCCTCTGAGTAGTTATTTTTTTTTTTTTTGAAATAGAATAAAAATGACAAACAAGCCCACAGTCCACCTGATGGTAAGTATATGCTGTGGCCTATAGACATCTACATCTTACCGCGATTAAGGTGATACCTCGAAAATTTGGTGGTTTTTCTATTGAATATATTTTTTAAAGTTTTATAGATTACAAACCAAAATTTTGGTATATGATTTTTGACTATATGATCTAGGATTGCACAAAATTAAAACACGATAACATGTAGTTTTCTTGATAAAAAATAAATTAGAAAGTAGGCTCTAACTTTTTACATTTCTCCATGACACCACAATATTCTTACGAATAAGTTTATAGAATTATTTTTAAGGCATAGTAAATAATCATATCTAAGTTCTCATAAACCAGTTTTTTAATCCATAACGAAGTTTTGTTAAAATAAATAAAAATGTTGTTTGGCGCTTACTTAGTTTTCTTCCGAGCGCTTGCTCGGTATGGCTATCTCATAATTTGCGTACTATGAAGTCATTGCATCACTTTCGTTTTGACACTCCCTCAGTCGTCCGTTAGTTTCACCGACAAAGGAATAAGCCACGCCCCCAAAACTTCGATTCATTTTCAAGGAAAATGCAGATGCGTTGTCACCCGTGAGGACTAAGATGGAATGCCTCGTTTCCAGTAAAAAGGGCACCCGGTTGTCTACACTCAACATACTAAACACGATAGTATCAAGCTATTATTTTACGCTAGTATTCTGTGAGAGCGTGTTCCTACCCCGGTCAAGCCAACGTTATAAATGAGATGTTTTTTTAATTAAATTACTGCGGCCGGCACATGGTCAATACAGTTAAGGAAGTAAGGAAGGAAACGTATGAAAATACGCTCTTTTGGTATGAATCATAAACTGGCCTTAACATAAAAGTAAAAGCAGGTTCAAATGAACTGGTACAAAATAACCTTAATTACTTTAACTTCATGTTAAGTAGTTTAAAAATAAAGTATGATTGTAAGGTGTGTGGTGTAGTTTATCCTCGCTATTTTAAGATATATTATAGATATATATATACGCTATTTTTGGTAGTACTATTGAAGAATTAGCAGACCAACGGCTTTAATGCTCCGCCGGGGGGAATTTACAAAATATATAGAGTCCTAACCCCTATGGGGCACCCCCCGCAGTAATCCACTTACCATCAAGTGGACTGTGTGCTTGATTATCACATTTATACTATAAAAAATGTTGACTGACGGCGCAGTGGCGCAGTGGCTTTGCAATGATTTGTAGCGCTGAGAACCGCGGGTTCGAATCCCGCACGGAACAGGTGTTTGTATGGCCTACAAATAATAGTTCCGGGTCAGGATGCTGGTCCTTGCGAAATTTGTATATGAAAACTGCCTCCACAATACAAGAGAATATCCTAATGGGGATAATGTTTTTATAAAAAAGACTAAAATAAATAACAGACGTTTAGTTATTTAGGGTTTCATGCATGCTGGAACTGTCGTGACTACTCGACAAAAACAAAAACAAAATGTGTCAGCTCCAACGCGTGACTGGAGTTTATTAAGTATCAAGTCAATATAAATAAAGACATATGTATAAATTTATATTGACTTGATAAAACATATTACATGAATTGTATAACATAAAAATATACGACTTAAATATATTACATTATTCATTTCGCGCTGGTATGTTGCGCAGAGGAAAACCATAACAGCTTTTCGTTTGAACTGACTTGAAGAAAAGGAGGAGGTATTCAATTCGAATGTATGTTTTTATAAAACTTCCCGGAGCGTCGTTTCCTCACATCAGCTATATGTTCTGCAGTCTGTGAACACGTACAGGATCGCCCTCGTCACTACATCAGATTTGATAGACCACAAATCCTCGCTAAAGAACACCCATTCATTCAAAGGATGATTCGCGAGGCTATTGAAATCAAAAACCATTCTAATTTCAATAGAGAAGATGGCTGGGCACTACCATCTACTTGGGATCCTATTATTAATAAAATTAAATCCTAAACCAAGCATACAACTGCAAGACTTCAAGATACTGTAAGTTCATATTGTGTAGCTCGGAACAAAAATTAATAATTTTAATCTGTGGTAACCGTGGTTAACTCCATGGGTGCTGTAAAGTGCTCGAAACGTCGGGAATATAAAAAGGTAGTATTACTTAAATCTAGAGCAATTACTCGTGAGGAAACCTGCATGTCAGACAAATAAGAAAAAAATATTTTGAAGACATGTGAAATTCGCCAACACGCATTGGGGCAGCGCAGCCGTCAATTCCTTCCTCAAAATGAGCGGCCTGTGCCCAGCAGTGGGACGTATATAGGCTGTAACTTTACTTTCACTTTTTTTTAGAGTGAATAGTTAAGGTTCTAGTATAGATGTAGTGTAGGCGTTCACGACTTTTTCAGCCACCAGGGCGGCGCTATTTAGAGATGACGCGAAATATTTGACAGACTTTACAGCGGGCGAAGTTAATTTGTTAGAATAGCGTAGTTTTATTTTATATTTATTAGATTATAAATAGATAAGTCATACAATGGATATTGGTAAAAGTATAAGAATTAAAGAAAAAAACAGTCTCGAATGTGTTAAAAAACTAATAAATACAGCATTGAGGCATTGTTTTGTGTTTACATAACACTAGAAACCGATAAACTTATAATTAAATCTCAGCTTTTCAATGATGATGACACTCTGTGATCATGTGCGTAACAAATAAGTTCACCTTAGTTCCAACTTAAGCTAAACTGAAAACTGAAACTAAAGCGAATTTTTTTTATAGGATAGGGTGACAAACGAGCACACAGTCCACCTGATGGTAAGTGGTTGCTGTGGCCTACAGACATCTACATCTATCCTCGATCAGGAATCAAAATGCAGATGCGTTTTCAACCGTGAGGACTAAGATAAAATCCCTTGTTTCAAGTAAAAAGGGTATCCGGTTCTCTACATACGAGGGGTGATCCAAAAGTAATGATAATCGGTTACTTCAGGTCCGCATAAAAATCCAAAAAAAATATTTTTTGCTTGCTTATATACTCACTACGTCAGCCTAAAAAAAATCATATAAATAGATCACGATTTCCGAGAGATACATTCATTTAAATACGGACTGTCAAACAGATAACATCAACATGGAGAAAAACGAAATTAGAGCTGTCATCCAGTACCTCTGTTTGAAAAAAATGTCTTCAAAAGACATACACAGTGACTTAGTGGAAACATTGGGGGACTCTGCTCCTCCATATTCTACAGTTGCACGCTAGGCCAAGGAGTTTAAACTGGGCAGAACATCCACTGAAGATGAACATCGCAAAGGACGCCCATCCACGTCCCTCACTGAAGACAACGTGACAACGTGAAAAAAGCCGAAGATGTTGTATTGGCAGATCGAAGAGTACATCAGCCATGTAGCTGAGATCACAGGGATCTCATATGGCAGCGTTCAAAGAATCCTTGCGAACGAGTTGCATATGAAAAAGGTCTCTGCGCGTTGGGTACCCAGAATGTTAACCAACGAGCAAAAGAAAAATCGAGTTGACATTTCGAGGGTCAATCTCGAAAAGTTCCAAGCAGATCAAGAAAATTTTTTGTTCCGTTTTGTGACTATGGACGAGACCTGGATCCACCATTTTGATCCTGAAACGAAACAACAATCGATGACTTGGAAGCGAGCCTCCTCACCGACGCCAAAGAAATTCAATGTTTCCAGTTCGGCGGGACAGGTTATGGCATCTGTTTTTAGGGACGCTCAAGGCATAATTATGGTGGAATATTTGGAAAAGGGAGCCACTATTACAGGTTCTTACTAGGCAGACCAAATAAGAAGATTACGGGAGGCCATTAAGGAAAAAAGACGCGGCAAACTGCGAGCTGCGAGTGCTGTTTCACCAAGACAACGCACCGGCTCACAAAGCCGCAGTTGCGATGGCTGCCATTCAAGAAACGGGATTCGAACTGCTCGAACACCCTCCCTATTCGCCAGATCTAGCTCCTAGTGACTTCTACCTCTTTCCTCGGCTCAAGGAACGCCTACGAGACAAGAAATTCGAAGACGATAGCGAAGTAATGGCCGCTGTTGAAGCGTTTTGGGAGGGTCAAGACAAAGAATTTTTTTCAAAGGGAATTGCGGGTTTAGAAAAAAGAAGGACTAAATGTATTGATTTGTTAGGAGACTATGTAGAAAAATAAATTATTATTTTAACTTTAATTACCGTATTTTATTTTCATTATCATTACTTTTGGATCACCCCTCGTACACCATATGAAACACATTTGCCTTAAGCTGCTATTTTACGTATTCTGTGAGAGCGTAGTCCCTTCTCGGTCGAGCCGACCCATTCGTGCTACAGCTATACCAGTAATATAGCTGCAACATGGCTCTACAACCTTAGATCTGGTGAGCGTAAGCTTATTAGCCCTCCTTACTCCATAACCTGAGCCTAAAGGCGTGACGTATATAGAGTGTAACTTTACTTTTATTATTAAATCACGGCTAATATAAGACACGTTTATATAACTAAAATAATATTGGGCTAGGAAAGTTACCCTAAGAGACATCATGGTCTAATATAAAATCTATACGTGTGAAGTATATAGACCGCAACTTTACTTTTGTTATTAAATAAAAATTAATCGAAATATTCTTAAAATCTTAATACGCAATACCACTAATTTAAGACACGTTTATATAACTAAAATAACATTGGGCTAGGGAAGTTACCCTACGAGACACCATGTAAAATCTAATAATAAAAATAAATGTTTATTTATTAGTATTTTATGCGCTGCCATACCGCTCATCAGTTTGCGGTAAAACTTTGTCAACATATTTTTTGCATTTCCGCGGAGGTTATAGGCATAGTCGGACCCGGTAGGTGGCGCTGTTGTAGAAGCTGAGGCACATCGCTAGTATAACATGTATAAAAATTGCATAATTGAACAAGCACATTAAAAACACATATAGTCTGATGTAGGCGAATAAAAATAAAATACAACTCCATAAAACCGTCGTAAAACACTAGAAACGGAGCAAACGAAATTCCCACGGCATTGATCTTCCACGAGTGACTCTACAACTATAATAACAGTGAATCTTTAGTTAGATAGCGTGAATTCGTAGACAACCGTTTTTTAATGAATTTATTTAACCTGCTGAGAAGCGCGGGAACGCAATAACTCATGTATAACATAACATCACAATGTAGATTAAAATCATTTTAACCGATTTCAAGAAAAGGAGGAGGTACTCAATTCGACTGTATGTTTTTTTGTGTGTTACCTCAGAACTTTTTTCTAGGTGAACCGATTTTAAGGATTCTTTTTTTATTTGAAAGCTGATGCTTCTAATGTAGTGCCACATCATTTGATTAAGATGTGACAAGTAGTTTATGAGTTATCCCTAATAATGCATACTTAAATGACTTCGACTACATTGATGAGTTTGTACCAGTTTTTAATATTACCACTTGTTTTATTTTATTATTATTCAATATAGATTAAAATAATTCTTAGTCATTTAAGCTTTACCACTGGTTCGGAAAAACCCTCCGTCCTTGGAATAATCCAACAAGAAAGCCAGCAGGACTTTAAAAAAATCAATTTACAATATAATATTTTATATATATAGTATGACATTTAGAAACAGCATGGTAGCGACCACCTCATTCCCATGGGTTATTATCAATTATGTACTTTTTCGTAATATAATAATAATAATAATTAAACTAATTATTATGAAAACTATATAGATATCCCATAATAATAATAATAATGTCCTCCAGACCGAATTTCGGTCACGGCCTCAAAGGAGGTTAGCCATCGGCGCAGGACAGGATTATAGTGCCCAAGTGTATGCGCAAGCACAGGTGCACTCTCTATTCCCTCACACTCATAATCCGATGGGACGGTAAACCGACACGACCGGGAGAGATCAGGCGCAGGATCAACGGCTTTACGTGCTTTCAGAGGCACGGGGTTGAGACACCGCGAACTTCTTGACTCCGGGCAGCTACTGAGAATTTCTTGACGGAAGAACTCAATAATTGATTTTTTGACCCGACCCGGGATTCGAACCCGGGACATCATGAGATCAGCAGTCGCACTAATATAACCACTAGACCAACGTGGCAGTCTAATATATTACCTTACTGAACAATTTTTGCTTAATAAAAACATTTTCTGGGACTTTGTTGTAGAAGGGCATCCATTGCCCCATGAAGGAATTACTATTATTTGGAGACAAATAACTGGTATAACTAACTTGTGCTTGTTACTGTCTAGTACTTACTCTTTCACTCTGTACTTACTTAACTACTACCTTCTAAGCAATCATGTGGTAACGGCGTAAGATAATTAATCCTTTTGAGAACCTTTTTACTGGAAACGAGGCATTCTATTTTAGTCCTCACGGCGGACAACGCATCTGCATTTTGATTCGTAATCGAGGATAGATGTAGATGTCTATGGGCCGCAGCAACCACTTACCATTAAGTGGACTGTGTGCTCGTTTGTCACCCTATACTATATAAAAAGCTATTCCATATCATCCCGTTAAGAGGCGACAATAATATATTCTTATATAACAACTCGAAATAAAAACGTGCCAAACGTCCCCCCCCCCTCCCCCTTTTTTGGCAATCTATGGGGGAAGCCTACGTTCAGCCTTAGACTTTTGAATGAATGAATGAATAAGGTACTAAACTATTTTTTATTTATATTATGTTTGCAGCACGAATGACTCCTCATCTTTCCTCGGGGTTACAACGCATCTACATTTTGATTCCTAATCGATGACAGATGGTGCTGTCGATGATCTGCAGTAACTACTTAGCATCTGGAGGACTGTTTTTTTTTATAGCATAAGGGTGACAAACGAGCACGCAGTCCAGCCGATGGTAAGTGTATGCTGTGGCCATAGACAACTACATTTATCCGCGATTAAGAATCAAAATGCAGATGCGCTGTTATCCCTGAGGACTGAGATGGAATATCTCGTTTCCAGTGAAAAAGTTCTCCGGTTCTCTAGACTCATCATACCAAACACAACAGCATTAAGTTGTTATTTTACGCTGGTATTCTGTGAGAGCGTATTCTTACCTTGGTCGAGTCGACCCGTTTGTGCCACAACTAAAGTACTACCACTTAAAAGATAACAATAAGAATTTTTTTTCGGGACAGTAGCCAAATTTATTAGAAATAAGTTTTATTTATCGTACTACTATATATACTATATTATCCTCAGCAAACAATTTATAAAAATAAAAATTAAAAACACTGGCTGACTACGACAACGTTCCAAATTCGTAGATAGACGAATAAATTGTAAATTTTCCAGCATCTGTCAAAACATAAATTAAACAAAAAATTAACATTTAAATACAATTATAAGTCAGTGCGCATAACTCTGCTAGACCACAATTTATCATTAAGTCAAAATTCTTCCGACATTTCAAATGATCTCCAAACTCCCGACAAAACTCAAAATCTCCAGACAAACAGCTTCTCGGAAAGTTAACGTATGGCTTTTGATTTAATAAAGGCTGAGTTAGTAATCAGATTGAACTTTGAAGTAAATTGTTTGAATTTTAAATATTTTCTAAATACTACTAAAGGATTCAAATTAGTGGACTCCTAAAAATAAAGTGTACGTCAATTAGTTTTGTTTAAAGTACATTTTGTGGCCTCTTAATTAAAAAAAAGTATTTATTTTTAATATTTATTTCACCCGGCAACAACCCTGAAATCCCGACATTTTCAGAATTTGTCCCGAAATTTTGGTCTTCCGATCTGGCAAACTTAGCGTCCCGTGTCGACTCTGTCATTTATTTTCACTTACTTACGTAGCACAAATTTTCTGCGACTCATTTGTCATTCATTATTTCTACGTGTCTCCAAACCACCAAAGCATTCCTTTCTTAATCTTAGTCCTAATTTATATCTGTCGTCATCATCATCATCATTGCAGCCCTTCACAAGTCCAGTGTTGAACATAGGCCTCCCCCAAGAAATTCCACAAAGCACGGTCCTGAGCCACCTGCTTCCATCAACTTTCTGCATATCTTACCAGGTCATCACTGCATCTAGTAGGAAGTCGCCCTATACTTCGCCTACCGGTATACGAGGCTGCCACTCGAGAAACTTTCTTTCAGACTAAAATAAAACTAAAATATTAAACGTAAAGATCCGTAATTCATAAAGAAAGAAAAAAAAATATTTTTTTTTCTTTTTTTATGAATTACGGATCAAAATTCCTTAAAATTATTATTTAAGTACTAATTTAACATCAATAGGCGGGGCTCAACTTTAAGAAAATACAGATTGTAAATTACAGATTATAAATTACAATCATTAATCGATCGCCGCTCATTAAAAATTAACTGTTCTTAATCAGTTATTATAACTTATAACATTCTTCTCTAGAAAAGACGGTATAAAACACGATTTTAATGCGGCAATTCCATAATATGTACATGAGTCACAGGAAAACAAAATTTATTTGATAAATCCTTTGCCATATTATTTATTGACACTATTATTCAAAAACATTATAGAAATTAAAATACATTATACTGAAAAATAAACCTTTACACAAAAGAATAAAATTTAATATTCAATAAAACATTGAGCAAGTAAACAAAACAATATGCGTTTAAATTCCAAAATCAATCATGAATATATCATAACATATATCGAATGTCAAATTCCATTTTTGAATTGCCAACAACGCGCCTTGAACACACCTTTAACTGTCACGTTTAACGCATTTTGTATTTTATGCCGTATCCATATAGTTCTTATTATAATAGAGTCGGACATTAAAGAGCATATATTATTATGCTAAAATGTTTGAAATAGTACCGCACCTTTCCACCTGTTCATGTTGTGCAGTCTACTTAATAGAATTTATATGTTATAACAGGTTCACAACGGTTTTTATAGATAGCGTGGGCTTTATTAGCTACTTATTTTCTATGATGAATATATTTAAGTGTTTTGCGGTTACCGATTATCATTTTTAACACATTTCAAACTGGCCGTAAACTTTTAGATCTTAAAGAAAATAAAGCTCCATTTAAAAAAAAATTAACTTTTTCAACGGTCTCCTTTTATATCTATAACTAGCTAGTACCTGGCGTGTTGCAGCCGCAAAAGAAATAAGAAAATTTTTTATAACCAAAAAAAACCCACAAAAAAAAAATATATTTGAAAAAAAAAAAAAACAAAAAACAAAAAAAAAAAATTTATTTAAAAAAAAAAAAAAAAAAAAAAAAAAAAATATAGAAATATCACTTTAAATTCGGAAGACTTATATTGTTTAATTAGGAATGATGAATGATATATTATTATTATAACTTTCAAATAAATTTGCTGGTACGATGCGTGCGCCACCTACTTTAAGTTAATTGTACTATGCCTATAACCTTCACGCAAGTGCAAGCAATAATTTGACAAAGTTTTAGCGCGATCCGATGTACGGTATGGCACGGCAAACCATAAAATACGAACAAACAAACATAAATTTTTATATACATATTAGATTTACTTTATATCTGCACCATCAACATCTTTTTAAGTGTACTTTTGATGGCGAAGATTTCCCTTTTTAAGCCTTAGTAGACTTAAAAGGCTTATGTCCCTGCCCAAAAATGAGCCAATTTGCTTGAATTACTTAAAAAAAAATAAAAGAAAGAAAAGAATCATCATTACAGACCCTCAAAAGTCCTATGATTTATATAGTTCTCCTCCATAGACTGTCAAAAAGTACGGTCCACCTATATCCATCGGCTACATTTATCAGGTCGTCACTCCAAGTGAGACGTGATAGCTCAGATGGTTAACGCTGGCTGTAAATATAACAGAACGCGAGTAACCCGGGTTCGATCCACGCCGGCACCCTTCGATCAACAATACCAACTATTGTTGACCGAAGCCGGCACCAATGAAATTGTTAATTGCAATTTTAAGTGCTGATTTACCACGTGTTTGGCGGTGAAGGAAAACATCGTGAGGAAACATGCATGTCTGAGGAAAAAGAAAAAAAAATATTTCGAAGACATGTGAAGTTCGCCAACACGCATTAGGGCAACGCGGCGGACACTTCCTTGCCCTAAAACCCTCTCAGAAATGAGGGGAACAGAGGGAAGGCCTGTGCGCTGGGCACAGGCTCAGCAGCCCAGCAGTGGGACGTATATAGGCTGTAACTTTACTTTACTTTACACTCCAACTTATTCCCCTGCACTGCTCTTATGAGACGGTGTCGAGAATATTTTCATCGCAATCGGTTGTCGGTTCTTCGGGACTTCGGTATGGCCGGCCCGTTGCCAATTTAGCTTACTGATCCTAGTATCTCAGTCACTCTTGTTCCGCTGCGGATACCTTGTTACAAATTTTATCACGCAGCTAAACTTTGAACATAGTCATCTCCATACATCGTTTAGCGACTTTGAGCTTTATCATAAGCAATGAAAGGTCAAATGCCTGGATTCCATAGGTCGTCTTTGTCAACACGAACTGGTTCTAGTCTTTTTTATGTTTTGAACAATATTAAAAATAAAAATCTGCCGGAATTTCGTGACATTGGACTATCCCGTGAACGATATTAGAAATATAGACGTACCGGAATTTATTGACTGATTGAGGTTGGGATCTCTCCTAGTCTGGAAATAACTTTCAGGGTTATCGTTACAAGAGCCGTGGTAGCTCAGTGGTTAACGCTCGCTGTAAATATAACAGAACGCGAGTATCCCGGGTTCGATCCCCGCCGGCACCAATTAAATTGTTAATTGCAATTTTAAGTGCTGATTTACCACGTGCTCGGCGGTGAAGGAAAACATATGAGGAAACCTGCATGTCTGAGGAATAAGAAAAAAAATATTTCGAAGACACGTGAAGTTCGTCAACACGCAATTTGGGCAGCGCGGCGGACACTTCCTTGCCCTAAACCCTCTCAGAAATGAGGGGAGGCCTGAGCCCAGCAGTGGGACGTATATAGGCTGTAACTTTACTTTACTTTTTTATCGTTACAACCTATTAAAGTCCACTGCTGAATATAGGCCTCCCCCATATATTACCTCAGGGGGGGGGGGATATTGGCAAACGCAGTTATTTCAATTATTAGTCGTTATTAGGAAGATGCTGCTGCCCATCTCCTGACTTGTTCCCCTCTGTCGCCTCTTACGACACCCACGGGATGATATGATGTAGTGGATATTCTTACACCGCCACTACTCGGTAACTTTGAGCGTACTTTCCAACAACTACCAAAACATGAGTTGATGAATACGTGTGTACGGTATCATTATGATTTTGAACGCATCCATACTTCCGGCCATCTTGTTCAAAGCGTCACGATCACAAAATGGGGTTGCGCTTACACAGCCGCGGCCTTGGAGATTTGCGAAAAGCGACGCCTATTTATAATTTGCACGCTCAAATCAAAGTGACCCAGATAATCACGCGTTTCATCTTTGCTACACTGATTTTTTGAGATTGTGACGTAAATTAATACAAAAGTTGCGAACTAATCTTTGTGGATCGGATTCAAAGCCCTGTTAAAGATTAATTTTTTACACCAATTACAGATCTATTTTCGGTGATGTTGATACTGTTAGCCTAATATGGGTTTTACAGATTCATGTAACTCAAAGCATGACTAAAAAGGGAAGGGCAATGGTGATGAGGATGATGGTGATGATGGTTTATGATTTTGTATTGTTACCAATTATCATATCGCCTCTGTGGTGGTTTTTTAAGCTGTCCGAGTGGGGGAGTGCGGACCCCCGCCTTTGACTGCTTAGCTCGTGTCGGTCGATGACCAGTTAACAGATGTCTATTAAGAAGGTATAGAGGAGCTAATAATCAGTTTAGATCTTAGTATAGTAGCTTATAGAATCTGTCCTAAGTGTTTTTTCGATTATTCAAGTGAATGCTCAACTCTGTTTCTTTTTATTCCTTCGATTTTATCCCGGCTACATGAAGAAACTTTTAATAATTGCTTTGAATGACTGTGAACACCGCTACAAAATCAATAGAATAGAATAGAACAGACAAAAACGGAAAACCAGACTTTGTTTTATACTTTTTCTTCTTATCTTCGTTTAGTTCTTTTTTTCTCTTGCTGTTACTTGTCATCTGCCTCACACTCCTGGCTCCACTGAAAATCAGCGTTACGAATTGATGTATTTATATCTTCAATTCGTGACTTAAAGCTGAGTGGAGACCATTTTGGTGCATATTATGTTATTCCTTTTTTAAATATTTTTGATAAGATATAAAAAAATGTTTTATTTTTATGCTTTTTGTTATAAAGTATGTACCAAATAATCTTTTTCTTTCTATCTTTATCAGCCTACTAAATCAGCTTATAATAAAAGTAATAAAAGTCCACTGCTAGAAATGTACCTCTTTCATGGTGGACAGGCTGAATCTGAATCGTAGGCGGATTGAAAATCACGATAGATCGTCGAATAAATCTCCTTTTATGGTTAGTAATCTAAATAGATTAATACAATAAAATGTCAGGTCTAACTGCCAAATAAATATTTAACTGACATGACTGAATTGATGCTGTTGCAATTTTCCCTGTCCCAGAAATGTATTTACATGGAAATGAACTCTGGAACGTGTCCAAGTTACTTCTGTATGACATTATTTTCGCTTTGGTGCGTGTTGCCAAAGGAGATTTATATAAAAAGTTGTTTTCTGTTGTCATAAATAACTTATAACTTTTAAAGGAGAATACGGAAATAGGTGTTTTACAGCAAATTTTTACTATTAAAAATAATTTTTTGCACAGTCGTATTACATATTGTACTCGTATACAATAAGTCCCGGAAAGTTATTGTCAAATATTGTTCTCTAGTCAGAGGTTTATTTATTCATTCTTTATCGAACGTTACTACAGCTATATTATAATTGTAGCACGAATGGGTCGGCTCGGCCAGGGTAGCACCACGCTCTCACATAATACCAGCGTAATACTACTGTATTTCGTATGGTGAGTGTAGAGAACCGGTGATCGGTGGTGTAATTTTTTTTACTGAAATCGAGGTATTCCGGGAGTGACAACGCATTTGTATTTTGATCATTAGTTGAAGATAAATGTGGATGTCTATGGGCTACAGCATCCACTTAATATCAGGTGGACTGTGTGCTCGTTTGTCACCCAATGCTATAAAAAAAACGTTACCAAAAGTATAAGACCAAAAGGCGGTCTTAATGCTGAAAGCATTCTCTGCCAGTCAAGCTTCGGTCAGTTATAGTACTACTTAATTATGAAATACGATCAGAAGAAATAGCGCGACAACAAACAACTAATAAAGACGTTTTAGTATTTGGTACGTAGTAGTCATGTGAATTTTTGCGCCCTCCTTTCTGCCAAAGAGAGTCGCTCTCGTATACGGCTTAGAGATCTCTCGTCAGATCGGTAAGCCAATCCATAAAGGAGGTGTTTAATGGGTAAAAGTCTCCACATAACCACGCAGCCGGCTGCGTGGTATGCTATGAGCATTCACCGCCTCCCTCCCCCGCTTTCCGGAGGGTTGCCCATATTTGCTTCGGACGCAAAAAAAAAAGAGAATTCTTCACCTACTTTCGTCCCGTAAATGTCGAAAAAGTATTTTATAGAATAAGGGTGACAAACGTAGTCCACAGTCCACCTGATGATAAGTGTATAATATGGCCTCGTATGCGAGGCTGGTAAGTCAAAATGGAGATTGCGCAGTCACCCACCACGATCGAGATGTAATGCCGCGTTTCCAGTAAAAAGGATCTTCGGTACTCTACACTCACCGTATGAAACGGAGCAGCAATACAATTTTACGCTGGCTGTGAGAGCGTGGTCCTCCTCCATCGAACCAACCCGTTATGCTACAACAAAAAATGCAGCATGACCCTACCACGTATAAATAAATGGGTTTGCCAAAAATATCTTACGGGGTCAGATAAATGGCGCTTTAATTATCTCATTTACGTAAGACGTAAAATACTCATACCGGGAAGCACCTGCTACGGGAAGCAGCATCAGAGGTGCTCACGTATATCACAGTGATCGTCAATTCACTAACCAAGCGTGATGACGATGAAAAATCATCCTTACCACAGGATAGCCCCATGATGTAAGGTAGGTAAGTGTAAGGTAGTCAGTACACGCAGGCAGCAAGAGTGACAGAGTCACTGACCTGTATATATAAAACGCGACAGAGGCCTGGCCTCGCCATATACAATCATAGACTAAAACATGCAGATGTACCATCACAAAATAATCGAATGTAGGTAAAATATTTTACTGAACAAAGACTTAACGTGGTGTTTTCTGACAGATTTTTAATTTTTGTAACTGTTTTATAACCAGTTTATATTTATAATTATTTATTTTATTTCTTTCTTTTATAAATACTAATTTATATATTTGTAAATAAAATGTGATAATAATGTAATAAATAAATTTAATAATAAATGTACGTTTTACAACAACAAACGGTTAAACAAAAACACATTCTCCCAAATTCAACGGTTAATAATCCCTGTTTAACTATTTATTATAAACTGTACCCACGCTATCCTGCTCGTGTCCTGAATATTTGAACCGCGTCCTGCATGCTAACGACAAAGTAAATTCACCCTTATTGTTTAAAACATAAGAAATTATTTGTAGCTAGGTTGAAGCACACAAGAAAAAGGATCTACGTAGCTGTGAATTAGAGTCCAGATTACCAAAAAATTATGCAAATACAGTAATTGTCTATTCAACTATAGTCTTCATGTAAATTTGTTCTCCGTACACCCATCACCATAAATCCATTATTTAGAGAGGTGTAAATCGTATTAAAATCATCCCTATGGTCTTAACATAAGGAAGATAATTGCATGAAGAAATAAAACAGAGGTGCGTAACCTCTTTACGTAGGCTCAATGCATGTGCATTGATTAAAAGTTATAACATTTCAGTGTTGCATGTTAGATCATACGTGGACGATTGCTTTGTTTGTTTTTTTATACGCCTGATTTTTCAATCCTCAGTTAAAAGTTATCCATCAAATAAATTATAACCATACTGAATATAATTGTGAAAGAATTTAAATATTTTAGTCACACAACTATATACATATAGCCGTTGTAGCAAGTAAAGTCGTGGTAATTTAGGGTGCTAAGCACTCGATGTAAATTTCACTGTAAAAGCAACCCGGGTTCGATCCCCACCGGCACCAACGAAATAGTTAGTTGCAATTTTAAGTGCTGATTTATCACGTGCTCGGCGGTAAAGGAAAACATCGTGAGGAAACCCGCATGTCTGAGAAATAAGAATCCAAATATTTCGATGACGTGAAGTTCGCCACGCATTGGGGCAGCGCGGCGGAAATGTACTTGTCCTAAAAACCTCTCAGAAATGAGAGTACGTCTGTGCCCAGCAGTGGGAGGTATATAGGCTGTAACTTTAACTTTATTCACACAACTGTGATTTTAAATTTCGGCATGTTGTATTTTATCCTATAATAAAGATATTAATTAATTTGCAACCATCCGCTAACTAAATACAATGATGTGTCTTACCTGGATTGAAGAAGCGGTCAGCCGCCGTAGAGTCTACATCACCTTAGGATGACTCGTGTAGAGGCGAAACACGTGTCGTATTATCGTCGATGGTGTGTCTTACTTGGAATAGTGGTGTTGGAAGTAGTGGTGCCGGGAGTAGTGGTGTTGGATAATGGATTTCCGCAAAGCAACGCCTGATTCTATCAATTATTTTATCCTGTAAATAAATTAATATACCAAGTTTTCTTACTCGTATAAATCCCTTGTTAAATCGATTACCACCAGCGATTTTTTCGGACCGATACGACTTAGGGACCTACAAGAAAAGAACCGACTCTTTTTTAAAAGGCCGCCAACGCACATGCAATATCCTTGGTGTTGCAGTTGTTCATGCGCGACGGTAGCCACATACCATCAAGAGGGCCGCTTGCTCGTTTGCCCCCTCGCACATAAATAAAAATAATTGGGGTTTGAAAAATCGGCCCTTAGTCTAATAAATAAAAGAGAATTAATATTTTATCTGTGAATTACGAATAAGAGCGTTTTAAATACATTAGCGTGGCGTCAAAGAATCCATCATTCTTTAAGTTGAAACTAAGTTTCCACTCTCCCTCTATTTTCACTAATGCTGTCTGGACTATTTGTCATTATAGTCTTCGCACGCCTACCTTGCTCGCGGCCCTCTCGCTTGTTTTTTAATGTAAAAAGATTTAACTAAGCCATTTTTCACCAGAGCTGTACTTAGCGAGGCTGGTAAAATGGTGAATTTTTTCTTCGTCTAGCGATTAGTTACCTCTCGTAAACCTCTGATGGAAATGCATTCTAGGATTAACGAGTAACTGCCGTTCACCAGTAAATTTGTGGCACAATATCTCATTATACATAGAACACTATAATACACAATAGAATGGCTGTCAATCTTATTTTGTACGAGGATTGGCGTCGCCAAACCCGATACGCTGTGTTGACAGACTGAGTAAATTTACACATTTTAGACTTTTTATGAATGTGCAAGATCATCATTAAAATCGTTTAAATTTTAATACATATTTATATGTAAATAGTGTGCAATTTGGTATTTTCTAAATAATTTGCATGCGAAATTTGGAAACAATTGTTACGTCAAAACACATTTCGTGTTGACATTTATTCGTGTGAATTGACACGTTAGTGACATGTTAGTGGCTACGCGGGCTCCGCTCATTGTAGCTCCGCTAATAGAACGGGGGAGCCGTTCTATTATGTATTTATTACAGTATTCTATGTCACCATGTTACTCTCCTATATCGTGTATCGGCGGCGCGGCGAAGATAATTCTCAACACCACATATCACATCTTCGGTGTCATAAGACACGACGGAGGTTAACGAAACAGGTAATGATCAACATCTTCTTGATAAGAACTCAAAATAACATAAACTGCGGTTGCCAACCAGCTTTGCAAGCGTGGCAACTATAGCAAATGTTCCCAATCTATGGGGGAGAATTTTCCATGCAATGAACTTTTGATAGTCTGTTATAAATGAATGAAATGTAATATCTTCTAAACAGTTCAAAAAAAAACCTTTTTATAGAAACATCCTTCCTGGACTTATATAATAATTACCCTGAAAAAATAATGACGGGTAACGGTAAATTATTATTAACCAATGACGGAGTGTCGCTTCACGACAATAGGCATTCAATATTTAAACACAATAACGTGCACAATAGACTACCTTTTGCGGTCAAGTGCGATTTGGTCGAGACAACGAGATTAAATTTCGTGGCAGACACCAAAGGCTTACCACATCTGACCTGTTTTTTTTTTATTACAAAATTCTTTTACCAACGGTTTCGTCTTTCTAACGTTTCCGTGATGATTGAAATACAGAACCTGTCTCATAGACTGTTATCTTTACGGTACTATCTACTACTATCAAAATTATACTGCTGAACATACCCCCCTCCCTCACCTTAAAGTGCCACATAGGGGGTTATTTGCCACAGTCGCCACTTTATTTATCCGTTATAAGGAAGATGCTGCCCATTTCCTTTTTTTTATAAGATGGGGTGACAAACGAGCACACAGTCTACCTGACGGTAAGTGGTTGCTGTGGCCCATAGACATCTACATCTATCCTCGACCACGAATCAAAATGCAGATGCGTTGTCACCCGTGAGGACTAAGATGGAATGCCTCGTTTCCAGTAAAAAGGGTCTCCGAATCTCTACACTCACCATACGAAACACAGCAGCATTAAGCTACTATTTTACGCTGGTATTCTGTGAGAGCGTAGTCTTGCCCCGGTCGAGCCGACCCACTTGTACTTTTTTCTTCTGTATTTCTCAAAAGTACTATATTTTGCATCTTTTTTGGGAAAAATTCTATATTTGTTCAAAAAAAAGGTGGCAGCCCTAGGTCTTACACACTATAAGTAAGCCTCAAAATCATCAAATTAATGAAATAGGGTGAGAGACCCCGCATCATTCGATTTATTACACACCTCCCCTGAATATGTCGTTATATTCTTTATTTTTAATTCCTTATGAGCTGCACATGTAGAAGGGAACCGAAATACAGGAAGCTGGATTGTTGGGGGTTACAAACTATGATTCCCAAAATGTTTAACTTCTATACTTGGGTTCAATTTAGTGTATTTAACGACTGGCTCAGTAGTAATTTACTGGCAATAAATGCCTTTTTGTTCTATATAAGCGTGACTACTTTTCAATTATCGGCTAAAAGTTATTCATCACCTAAATTATAAACTGATTCAATAGAAAAATTAAACTACATATTTAATATATACACCTGTATTTTTAATTAGTTTCATGTTTTTTTCTTCTATAGAATAAGGGTAACCAACGAGTACACAGTCCACGTGATGTTAAGTGGATGTTGTGGCCCATAGACATCTACATCTATCTGCGATTAAGAACCAAAATAAATTTAAAAAAATATGCGTTTTTACCCATGAACACAAAGACGAAAGGCAGCCTCAATAATAAAGACACTCCAACCCAGCCAAGCGGGCTAGAAATGCCCGAATACGTTACTACGAAAATTACAGAGTAATAACTAGAGATAATAACAATTAAATAATCATGCAACAGTCCGGAAACATAACGTGCTCGGCATAGACATTCTAAGCGTTCATAAACGCAAATCGTCAAAAATAATTAAAATCCAACGAAATGGTCTAGAGAAAGTTGGCTGCACTTGTACAATACGAGGCGAATAGCGTCGACGATTAGCTCGCATTAAATAATATATATTCATAGACAAATTTATAGGAACGCCAAAAAGCGGAAACCCCAAATTTAATTAAAAAGTTGGCTAAACGTTTCGCAGTATGCTCAATATTACGCAAAAATTAAATAAAACAAATGAAACTCGAAAAAATAAACATTCCAAACCGTTTTTTTTTTCTATCTTTTACTATGTTTGTGGCCAGTACGCACGAAAATCATAACAGGAGAAATATAACCTTCTTTTTTACATTCATTCTAAATTTGTCTATGAGTGAATATGTACGTATATCATTAAGTAACGTTTTGTTAAAAGGACACCAACCGTAAGGCAGTAATATAAAACATAATTTCGTAAATAAATCATTTAAGTAAAGCCTTTTTTGTAATTACACTTACCCTTTTTCGTATATTCGTACGCGTTACAAACGCGTACAGCTAAGGAGCAGCACTGGGGCAGCGTGGCGGACATTTCCTTGCCCTAAAACACCCTCTCGAAATGAGAAAGGGCCCAGCAGTGCGGCGTATATAGATTGCTTTAACAGCTAGCTACAATAATTTGCCGGCATGTGTCTTTTTATCCAATAATAATGTGAGTGTTTTCAAAGCGAGAGTGAAAAGGCTTTTTCTTAGTTAACGACGAATAGGCCTGCTGGTAAGACACACAGGAAATGGATGGACGCAGGAGCCCTATGTCATATATGTCAACAGTGCTTGTGATGATTTGTAATGTCTAATATACTTACGGAAATATAGTACGGCGTCCGCATTTTGAAACTCGTAGCTTGGGGATTGAAAGGATTCAAAAAAGGTGCATACGCCATTTAACGTACTCCGTTGACAAGCTAAGAAATCCCTATTCGTATTCTGAATCATTAGAATACTTTGAGTTGACGTCACTGTACAAGCGAAGAGATGTTATTGACTTAATCTTCTTCTATAAAATTATTAGAAACTTCCTATGCTGTCCAGAACTCATCGACAAAGTTTGGCTTTAGAGTGCCGCGGAGAATACCTCGAGCTCCGATCAAGCCTCTAGTATGCCCATTCCTTCCCTCATGAACATCTCAAAAATGCTCCATCACCAAATCTTTGACGTATATTGTATGATAACTATTGATCGACGTCAATCGTCAATGTCGATCGATTGGTGAGGAGGTAGCTTTAGCTGATCGACGGATACTGGTCGACAAAACGGTTCAATCTTCCTCGATCGACCATTAATCGATGTGGTTGTGGGCTCATCATCAGTATCTTTCAAGATGTACTCAGAAAAGTATAATAGGGAGCGACAGATGGAGCGGGGCTGGTTCTCCAATAATCAAGGATCTCAATCGACGTCGCCTAATCCATACTACCATCGATCGATGCCATCGATCGATTGGTGTGTTAGAAACTATCGGTACAACTAATCTATTCCACCATGAATCGATTGGTGTGGTAGCACCCTAAGAAAATAATTTTAGAGATGTAGCTTTTAGTTTACAGCCCTATTATTATTTAATGTTTCATTGTGTAAGCGATGATTACCTAAGTAACCTATGTAAGTGATTGTACATTATGTCCTAGATACTAAGCTGTGGAAATTTAGATTTTTTATTGGTATAACAATTGTTGGTAATCTAATAAAATAAAATAAATGGTGATGCTGAATTTTGAAATGGTTAATCCACCACTGAGATGCCATTTAATCATATACATCACTTAAACCCACTACACGCACACATACACACACACTGAATGAATTTATTAAATGCATACTAGCTTAAAGATTTCCTCCTATTTCAGTGTTTATGCATTCTACAACAGCTTCCGTCTTAATCTATCATAAATCTCATGCAGTGTTTATTAAAAGGTTTACGTTTCTAACAAACGTTAGATATTTTAAAAACGCATCTTATACAGGATGTATGGATCGTCCGATGCAGGGATATCTTATACCTTATATGTATATACGTATTACCTGATAGAACTACCTTAATAATATATAAGATGAGACCCTTTTTTTGACTTAAGTCCGTTTGGGTAGCTTCTACCCTCTTAATTATTTTTACCGCCAAATAGCAGTGCTAGCTCAGCCGTAGTATGGCCTGAATGTTATGGAAAACCAGCATAAGTACAGGCTGTGAGAAATTCCATTTTAAAACTCAAAGTTGACAACGCACCTTTCTTTATTTGAAATTAGTTGCAGATATCCATGGGCTGAGGTAGTCATTGCTGCTAGTGATAAATCAACTGAACTCTAAGTTCGGTTGTCACTTCATTTCTTTAAAGACAAACCGTATGTTTTGAATTTCTACAGAAGTATGGATGTCAAATAATGACATAGGCTATTTGAAGCTAAGTAGATGCTGTATCTCATAGATACTTACATCTATTCTGGATTAAAAATCAAAGTGTAAATGTCTAGTCAGCCCAAACGACATACATGGAATGAATAGTTAGTTACTAATAAATCTCCACAGGAATTTACCCCTGCTATTTCACGCTGGTATTCTGTGCGATCGTCATCCCATCTAGGTCGAATCAACTTATAATACTGCCGCTGCAGCATGATTCCACCACACTGTAGAAGAAAAGAGCGCCATTATCGCCAACAAACTGTTGCACAGTTTGGCGATGATTATTATTATTGTAAATGTGTGTTTTTATATGAATAAAGGTATTAAAAAAATTATCGATTCAAAAGTCCAAACTTGATTACTGCAGTCTAACTATGGACATTAACAGTATTTTTACCGTATACCAAAATTGCAGTGGTAAATTCATAAAACTGTACCTTTTAAATTGATGACAATTGTAGAACATACATTGAGACTAAATTAATAGGTATTACTCTGTATCTAAAGATCCACCCTAATTGTTACACTCTGTATAAGAAAATATATTTAAGGCGATGATGAATCGTTTGTATAATAGTCGTTACAAATGATAAATGCTACGGGTAATTAATAATAAACAAGGATAGCGCGTGATCTGGCGGAAGTCATCTACGTGTGCCATATTGGTTTTATATTTTTTTAGTTTTATTAGTGTCACTGACAGTGGCATAGTAATAGGGGAGTGATATAGCCCCGGTGGCAAATTTTTGAAAGCGGCATTTTGGCGGCAACCTTTACATTATCGATGATGCGAGTAAAAGCAAAAAAATAAAATATTACGAACACAATAGCATTTAAATTTTTTTAAATAGACAATATGTACACACACATTCGCCAAGGGTAAGGATAAGTATAAAATGATATATTTTATTATTAAATTAATCTTCAAATAATATTCAAAGACTATAGAATTCAATGGATGCAGGCGGCTCGTGTTGCCCGTGGTAGAGCCATGCTGCAGTTATATTAGTAATATAGTTGTAGCACGTAAGGGTCGGCTCGACTAGGGAAGGACCACGCTCTCACAGAATACCAGTGTAAAATAGTAGCTTAATGCTGTGTTTCATATGGTGAGTGTAGAATTCCGGAGACCCTTTTTACTGGAAACGAAGTATTCCATCTTAGTCCTCACGGGTGACAACGCATCTACATTTTGATTCGTAATCGAGGATAGATGTAGATGCCTATGGGCCACAGCAACCACTTACCATCAGGTGGACTGTGTGCTTGTTTGTCACCCTACCCTATAAAAAAGGACCGTGCTTTATGGCATTCCTTGGGGGAGGCCTACATTCAGCAGTAAACTTGTGAAGGGCTGTAATGATGATAATGATGATGATGATGACGATACAAAAGTTTTGCCGATTTTATATTTTAAAAATTCTTCGAAAATGAGGTGGAGGGAGATGAGAGACGGCGTTTTTGGCTCTAGCGGACTCCGAGGCGAGTGGCAAAAAACAGAAACCCATGCTACTGGCCAATGACAATTGAAAACAAATTATACAGTTGTCAGAAGTTAAAAGAAGAATATTCATCGCTAACATTTATTACATACGACTTTGGTTTAGAATTTATGTAAGCCCAAATCACCATTATTAATTGCATAAAACAAAAATTTTATTAGTTATATAACGATAAGTTTTACTGGAAATTGCAAGTCCAGTAGTTGATTTATCAGGATAAACAGATAAAGAAAATTATATAAAAAACACATTCTATTATGTAAACGTGTAAGCTATACAAAATGAAAACCGCAAGAGGTAATTTTTATTAAACATGGGTTTTTAATTTTCTTAATGAGTAGAATTTTAAATATATTTTAATTGTAGTTCACATAGATTTCTAACCGTTAATGGAAACAGGTATTTTACAAGTGGTAAAATTAAAAATTTTGTTCAACCGACTTCAATATACTTGATTAAAATGACGACATCATCAATGTATTCGAAGTCAATTAAATACGTATTATTAAAAATAACTCAAAAACTACCGGTCAGATCTTGATTAAATTTATATGTGACCACACGAGAAGCACCAGCTTTTAGATAAAAAAAGAACCATCAAAATCGGTTCACCTAGAGAAAAATTATGAGTTAACACACATAAAAAAAACATACAGTCGAATTGAATACGTTCTCCTTTTTGAAGTCGGTTAAAGATGTTATTTAGCCATAATAATTGTCCGAAGTTTCAAAATCTTTGTTACAATTATACGTAAGAGATACCGAGCACTATGTCGACCACACGGGAGTCGAGGGCAACGCTCTTTTTCTGTGACTCAACGACATACATAATAACATTAATGTTGTTGCTTTGAATTTTTTTTAAGTTAAAATTTTCCGTTCAAACACAAAGCACAGAGTATACTACATTAAATTGGCATTATAAAAACTGTTTTTTTTTTAATTAAACTGTGTTGAAGAAGTCTTAGATATACAGGCTTCGACAATAAAAAAATGCGGTAGGTCTTCAGCTAAAATGTAATTTCAAAGTAAGTGTTAAGTTAGTAGTTAAATTTTCAAAATAATTCCTTACAATTTATGTGAATCTAAGTATAGCGTACAGTGTGTAGTATATATACTACATTAAATTGGCATCATAAAAACTGTTTTTTTTTTTAATTAAACTGTGTTGAAGAAGTCTTAGATATACAGGCTTCGACAATAAAAAATGCGGTAGGTCTTCAGCTAAAATGTAATTTCAAAGTAAGTGTTAAGTTAGTAATTAAATTTTCAAAATAATTCCTTACAATTTATGTGAATCTAAGTATAGCGTACAGTGTGTAGTATACTACATTAAATTGGCATCATAAAAACTGTTTTTTTTTTTAATTAAACTGTGTTGAAGAAGTCTTAGATATACAGGCTTCGACAATAAAAAATGCGGTAGGTCTTCAGCTAAAATGTAATTTCAAAGTAAGTGTTAACTTAGTAGTTAAATTTTCAAAATAATTCCTTACAATTTATGTGAATCTAAGTATAGCGTACAGTGTGTAGTATACTACATTAAATTGGCATCATAAAAACTGTTTTTTTTTTTAAATTAAACTGTGTTGAAGAAGTCTTAGATATACAGGCTTCGACAATAAAAAAATGCGGTAGGTATTCAGCTACAATGTAATTTCAAAGTAAGTGTTAAGTTAGTAGTTAAATTTTAAAAATAATTCCTTACAATTTATGTGAATCTAAGTATAGCCTACAGTGTGTAGTATACTACATTAAATTGGCATCATAAAAACTGTTTTTTTTTTTTAAATTAAACTGTGTTGAAGAAGTCTTAGATATACAGGCTTCGACAATAAAAAAAATGCGGTAGGTCTTCAGCTAAAATGTAATTTCAAAGTAAGTGTTAAGTTAGTAGTTAAATTTTCAAAATAATTCCTTACAATTTATGTGAATCTAAGTATAGCGTACAGTGTGTAGTATACTACATAAAATTGGCATCATAAAAACTGTGTGTTTTTTTTAATTAAACTGTGTTTAAGAAGTCTTAGATATACAGGCTTCGACAATAAAAAATGCGGTAGATCTTCAGCTAAAATGTAATGTCAAAGTAAGTGTCAAGTTAGTAGTTAAATTTTTAAAATAATTCCTTACAATTTATGTGAATCTAAGTATAGCGTACAGTGTGTAGTATACTACATTAAATTGGCATCATAAAAACTGTTTTTTTTTTTTAAATTAAACTGTGTTGAAGAAGTCTTAGATATACAGGCTTCGACAATAAAAAATGCGGTAGATCTTCAGCTAAAATGTAATTTCAAAGTAAGTGTTAAGTTAATAGTTAAATTTTCAAAATAATTCCTTACAATTTATGTGAATCTAAGTATAGCCTACAGTGTGTAGTATACTACATTAAATTGGCATCATAAAAACTGTTTTTTTTTTAATTAAACTGTGTTGAAGAAGTCTTAGATATACAGGCTTCGACAATAAAAAAATGCGGTAGGTCTTCAGCTAAAATGTAATTTCAAAGTAAGTGTTAAGTTAGTAGTTAAATTTTCAAAATAATTCCTTACAATTTATGTGAATCTAAGTATAGCGTACAGTGTGTAGTATACTACATTAAATTGGCATCATAAAAACTGTGTTTTTTTTTAAATTAAACTGTGTTGAAGAAGTCTTAGATATACAGGCTTCGACAATAGAAAAATGCGGTAGGTCTTCAGCTAAAATGTAATTTCAAAGTAAGTGTTAAGTTAGTAGTTAAATTTTCAAAATAATTCCTTACAATTTATGTGAATCTAAGTATAGCCTACAGTGTGTAGTATACTACATTAAATTGGCATCATAAAAACTGTGTTTTTTTTTAAATTAAACTGTGTTGAAAAAGTCTTAGATATACAGGCTTCGACAATAGAAAAATGCGGTAGGTCTTCAGCTAAAATGTAATTTCAAAGTAAGTGTTAAGTTAGTAGTTAAATTTTCAAAATAATTCCTTACAATTTATGTGAATCTAAGTATAGCGTACAGTGTGTAGTGTGTACCTACCGTGTAGTGGCTGTGTAAGAATATCCACTAGCCCATATCATCCCGTGGGTGTCGTAAGAATCGACAGAGGGTAACAAATTAGAAGCTGGGCAGCAGTGTCTTCCTAATCGTTTATAGGTCGTTACTTACCATAAAAAGAACAGCGGGTGCCAATCCGCTCGCCAAGCGTGGCAACTATGGCAAATAACTCCCCCCCCTATGAGGTAATCTACACATACAGTGTGTGATTAAAGTTAAAAGTTACAGCCTATATACGTCCCACAGCTGGGCTCAGGCCTCCCCTCATTTCTGAGAGGGTTTTACGGCAAGGAAATGTCCGCCGCGCTGCCCCAATGCGTGTTGGCGAACTTCACATGTCTTCGAAAATATATATTTTTTTCTTATTCTTCAGACATGCAGGTTTCCTCACGATGTTTTTCTTCACCGCCGAGCACGTGGTAAATCAGCACTTAAAATTGCAATTAACAATTTAATTGGTACCGGCGGGGATCGAACCCGCGTACTCGCGTTCTGTTATATTTACAGCGAGCGTTAACCATCTAAGCTACCACGGCTCTACATCAGAACGTGATTGGTTAAAACTAAATATCACGTCATGAGAACTGCTACAGTACAGATTCATATATCTTGCTAATGTATACTACTAGACTGGTGCCCATTAGTTGAATATGACGCTATAACGATGTGGAGCCGATTAACATCTCCGGGAATTTAAAAGGAACCGTTAGGTACTAGTACTTCAACAAATTGACTGTATTAAAATTTTGTTTAGTTATTCACATCGTTTAAGAGGATTTATTTATCTGACACGAGCATAATATACCAACACGGGCGACCGGCCGATCGGAGTCCTCTCATAAGATCTCCAGCAGGTGGTCCATGTTGCTCAATGGACACGAGCGTGTGCTTGTCATGCACGTCGAATACCCCGCCCCGCTGAACGCTTTCCACTGAGGCCTAACCTTAGAGCATACGTAAGCATACGTGACCATACGTGACCATACGTAAGCATAACTCGCTTATATACGAGTATACTCGAAGTTGTTAATTGCTTCTACATTATAATTTAAATAATGATTCGTGGTTGATTTCGATACGTAAAATCGCATCAGGTTTTATGTACATGTCTACGCAAGTGAACTATTGGTGTAAAGGTTGAAACAAGTACTCCATTAATCCAACGGTGATATAAATATATTTTACGTGGTAGAGCCATGCTGTAGCTATATAGTTGTAGCACGAATGGATCCGCTCGACCGGGAAGGGATTACGCTTTCACAGAATATCAGCGTAAAATAGCAGCTTAATGCTACTGTGTTTCGTATAGTGAGTGTGGAGAACCGGAGACCCTTTTTTACTGGAAACAAAGAGGATCGAGGATAGATGTAGATGTCTATGGGCCACAGCATCCGGTTGCTATCGGGTGGAATGTGTGTTCGTTGGTCATCCATCCGCATTCTATAAAAAAATCAAAATGCAATCATTGCACTAAAATTATTGCATTATTGCGCGAGCAGCTACGCATGTGTTGTAAGACCGGCATCACTACGACTTGTGGGGACAGCATCTACTGCAAGTATGATCTATTGTTGAGACTGCCTCGTTGGTCTAGTGGTTGTAGTAGTGCGACTACTGATCATGAGGTCCTGGGTTCGAATCCCAGGTCGGGCCAAAAAATTAATTATTGAGTTTTTCCGTCAAGAAATTCTCAGTAGTTGCCCGGTGTCTCACCCCCGTGCCTCGGAAAGCACGTAAAGCCGTTGGTCCTGCGCCTCATCTCTCTCCGGTCGTATAGACAAGTCGGAATAGAGAGTGCACCTGTGCTTGTTCATACACTTGGGCACTATAATCCTGTCCTGCGCCGATGGCTAGCCTCCGTTGAGGCAGGCCGCCGTGGCCGGAATTCGGTCTGGAGGACATTATTATTATTATGATCTATTGTGATCGCTGCTATGGCTTTAGATCCTCTAAACCTTCCATCTTCAATAAATTACAAGAGTTGCTTATTTATTTGGGTTTTACTTCCTATGGACTTAGTAAGTATTTCCTCACATTTCTTGTTATTGTTTAGTCGATAAACTAATTTTCAACTTGCATTGTGCAACAGAACAATAGTATTAAATGCATAACGCTACGAGTGTTTTCGAGAAACGGAACTATAAAATGCGGCTGATATTTTACGTTTATTTAAAGACTGGTGGACCACGTAGTGGCGGTGTAAGAATATCTACTATCCATATAGCACACAGATTTTAAGATAATAAAAAAATGATATTTTAATCGATAAACTACTACTACAGTCTTCTTAATAATGACTAAAAATAAAAATAACTGCTGTAGCTAACCCGCTTGCCAAGCCTTGCAACTATGGCAAATGTAACGATAACGGGATAAACTACTCGCCCAAAGACCACCATTAAGATCTGCAGGATTAGGATTAAGTTCTACGCGGTCGAAGTCGCGGTTTAAAATTGTGAAATAAAAACACAAAAGTCGCAGACAAGTAGAACGGACGAGCATGGAAAAAATATAAAAACCTCTATCAAGTTTAATCATCCGATTGCAATTTTCTAAAAATATCCAGCCAGTGAAGCCGCGAATACAGTTAAATAAAAAAAAAAATAATCACAATCATTGTGATTCAGAACGCACCGTACCGCCATTGCAGAGGCGCACGCCTTTTTTGCCCGCGAAAGTTTGACAGGTGAGTCACGCTTAGGTTCAGTATACTATTATGCTTTTGTAGATATTCCGACACACAACTTTTGTTTTTATCCCATAATTTATTGATGGTAAGAGATTATAAATACTAACGTTTAAAAATACATGTGAAAAATCTATCAATATTAAAAATCGCTATTTCCACATAACGGTTACGGCGCTATCAAGAACCGAAAATAATATATATTTTTAATTGTAACCTTTTTAAGCAATTATTATAATATTTGTAAAATAAAACAAACACGAACATAAATGCCCAACACGTCAAAATCCTCAAAAAATCTTGTCACAGCAATACAATAGAGTTCGGAATTTGTACTTGATTCTATTTTTAATTGTGCTTGTTTTCTCATTCAAATTCAAATTGTCATTGTTTTCCTATCACAAGCACAAAAACAATGTTGCTATTACCAAATACGTAATATTAAATTATTATTCTTGACTTAATTTTGGTGAGAAAAAAGGAACAATAACACGTGCTTTATTAGATAGTTAAAGCTATGTACTAGTGATGCAACAGAACTCTGTTTCTGTTTCCGCAACTGCGGAAGTTCTGCATGGTTTTTAACATCCGTTTCTGCTTCTGTTTCCGCAAGTTTTATAACGGAATTTTGAACGGAACTCAGCGACGCATCCACATAAATAGATTTATTGTATTATTAGTTTATTTAAATTTAAGTCATGTGTGTAATTTAATTGCAATCATGAAGCCAAAAACAAGTCCTGTTTGGAACTATTATTTTGAGATTGATGATTAAGCAGCCAGATGTAAATTACCTACGTGAGAAAAGATACTCGCGAAAAGGCTGCACAATTACCACTTTAAAGAGCCATCTTAAACGCCGAAGAGTTTGCTGAGTTTGGGAAGTTAGTTGAAACTTTAAAACTTTCATCGCAAACTAAAAAATAATTGGTCAGTCAAGGAATTGCACACCTATTTATTTATAAAATGTAGTCCTATGTTATAGTTAAAACCAGATTTTAGTTAAAACGTGTTTTCTCCAGTTAAAAATAGTTTTTTTATAAATGCCTTTGTTATAACTTAGATTTTCAAATTAATTGGGTAGCAGTTATGTTTGCGAGAAGTTTATATTATTTATTTTTTTACTTAAAGTATAAATTATTTTTATTGATTAACACTATTTTTAGGGATTTTACCACGTTTATTTATGTTATTTTTAATACCCCACGTTTCGGGTGCTTTCCAGTACCCCATGGTCACGGTAAGAAATAATTGTTTTTAAAGAAACTTTAATGAGTGTTTTGGATTCAAAGTTTATTTACGTCGTACTTTCGTGCTAGGGCTTTTACGAAATTACGTACTCGCTAAACCTAAATGTGGCTCTTTAAAGGGTTTGCCCAAATTCCAGTGCCAATTTAGCTTTGGTGTGTAGGTGGTACGCAGCATCGCCAGTGAGCATTAATTGCTATAGCAATAATTATTATTTTTCGGAGCTGGACTTATATATGAAGAACACTGGAACAGATTGTTAGGTGTAAAAGTGGCCTAATTACTTTTCATAAAATACAACTTACCGCTACTTAATTTTGAATGTTAATTAAAAGTTTTATTTGTAATTTTTTTTAATAAGTATTATTTCTGTTTCCGCATCCGTTTCTGCAAAAAAATATTTTTAACATCTGTTTCCGTTTCTGCTTCCGATATGACACTTCCGTTACATCACTACTATGTACACACTTGCGTAAAACATCACAGCGTATTTTAATCATAGATGCGACGTAACCGTATAACATTAGGTAATGCTATGATTAGTCACAGACACTATCTACACTAAATATGTATATGTCCTTTGCCGCGACACCGAATTTATACATGTTGTAAACTTTACGGCTTTGGGTCGCTTACACCAGTTGCGACATTTATGTCGACTACATAAATACACATGCCACGTGGAAGAGCTGCAGCGTATTATGGCTGTTGCACGAACGGTTCGCCTCGGCCGGGGTAGGACCGCGCTTGCACAGGATAACTGCGAGAATTAGCAGCATAATGCTGCTGTGTTTTATATGGCGAGTAAAATAACCGGAGACCTTTTTACAGGTATGTTTCATTACCATCCTACTTACGATTAGGTATATCAGGGGTAACAATGTATCTTTATTTTGATTTCTATAGAACACACCATAGACCTACCATCGGAAGGACCGTCTTGTTCGACAGCATTATTTCTATAAATTAATAAAGTAAAAACGAATAAAAACCAATATAAAAATCTAAAAATAAATCTTATCAAAACTGTTTGTATTAAATACTCTTTTTAGTTTCATAAAATCGATTTTATAGTTTTTTTTTTAATTTCAATATAATAGCTTTTAAGTCGGGGCTTAAATTCTTCGATAACTAACGGGCACTATACAGGGATGAAGACGTGTCTGGATTTTGATTCTTAATGAACTAATAAAATTGTATGAAGTATGTATAACGTAGACATACTCGTAGTATGTAGGTTTGTGGCTATAGACCAAATCCCACTGCAACCACTCGCCATCAGGTAAACTGTGTGCTCGTTTGTACCTACCACATGTATACATACGAATATGTCACATTTATATTACATATTTGTGTATAGCCGATCGATACGTATCGATATCGCGAAATTCAATGCAATCAAAAAAAAAAGAGAAAAACAGGATCGCAAGATTAATTTCCTACTGTGTTTTTCTTTATTGAGGAAGAATCTAGTTTCTATCGACAACGTTTCTTAAAGACATAATAGAAACATAACCATAAATAAATTATATTTATTCCTTAAACAGAGCCGAGTTTCGACTAATATTTGGCTTCCTCCGACATTAAATAAGCCAAAATGCTGTTCATAGTGCCAAAAACATGTTATTTTTAAATGTTTCATTACGAACCTATGCCATTAAAATATGTTGGGTTTCCTCGACTGTAAAGTAATTTTATCGAATCAAAATTGACTGACTCTTAAGGTGGTACGTAAAATAGATGCTAGATGGCGTAAACATGACTAATTAAACATAATTCCGTAAATTATGAAATCGTGGACTGTTACGAATGGATTGGTTATGATAATGTTATTCAATATGGTTTATTTTATTTATTTAATACTGTTTATTTTAACTTTAACAATTAAAAGTTATACAAATCATCTTTAAAGTACCGCACAAATCGGATAGCGAGGTACATAATAGAAAACACTGTAAATGTCTACTGCAATATAGATTGCATTTTATCTCATTCTCGCAGGCTAAATCCTATAGGTGTACAATGTATATGTTTATCTCTTTTTAGTGTGTTTTTTTTTTCATTTCATCGAGTTTTTAGATCACAACGATTCTAAAGAAATTTTCATAGAATAAACACTCACGCCTGTCACCCAGAGGGGTAGGCAGAGACTACAGACGTCGATTTGGCACGATCCTTAAACACCTTTGTCGCCTCCTTTATTTAAAAAAAACACAGTACTATTAGATAATTAGCATGAGACTATTAAAAATCCACGTTTTATAAGACTGATTATGTTACCTACTGTCTATATTAGAAACCAAGCTTGCTTTCCCATTGTATAACAAAATTGCACTAGATCGGTTTTCTTTTCATTTCGCACAACAGATAATAAATCAATCCAAACTACTTCCTAGTAAGCAACGACTGAAACCAGCGCAGCGTCTAGGAACATTTAACATCCAAAATAACTAAACTTTGACTTCGCTAAATTTAAACTATTTATTCTTATTACGGGGTAATAAGATTGAGCTTCCTGCTTCTGTAACATTAAACACTTATGTCGTTTTATTGATAAACAATATAGCAGTATAAACATGTACTCGATTAGTCCTTAAGCTTATGATATAAGGATACTTTTCGAATAGTAACAATGCACAATATTATTGTGCATTGTTACAGACAAAATTAAAATAAACCTACGTTATCCTTATCACAATAGCACACGGTTGATTTTCGAATGATTTGGTATTTACTTAAATTTGCCAAAACGGATATTCGTACCGTAAAATTTAATTCATCGAGTAATTAATAACCATCATGTTAAATTCAGCACAGGAATAGAATAGAGTTATTTTATTTCATTCTAAAACGTATTAAGCGTAAGATATTACACACGATTACAGTCCATTTAGAAATCACGTTAGTGAGTAAATTTGCGAATACTAACATTGTCGTTACTTTGTTGTAAGATTTGTGAATTAGGATTGCCCTCCTTTGCTTTAACAAGACGAGTGAGGCAAGTACACTATAGAAACATATGTATGGGGTTATGGGTCCTCTACTAGCTCCGGTCCTCTACTGGTCTCCTGGTCCGCTACTCACAGTTTAATTTGTCTAAAACCTCTGGCGCATGTCAGCTTCGCAGAGGTGACATTAACATTCAGTAGGTATTTAACTTATTAACACTGTTTTAAAAAATATAGGATGGTTGCTGTGGCCCATAGACATCTACATCTATCCTCGATTACGAATCAAAATGCAGATGCGTTGTCACCCGTGAGAACTAAGATGGAATGCCTTGTTTTCAGTAAAAAGGGTATCCAGTTCTCTACACTCACCAATAGAAACACAGCAGCATTAAGCTACTATTTTACGCTAGTATTCTGCCACTCGTGCTACAACTATACTAGAGACATAACTGCAGCATGCTCTACCACGTATAAAACTGATAAAACACTGTAATCGATTGACATACATTTTAAGATTTCAAAATAAGAAAAATCTGCAGAAATTGTATGGAGATATAGTGTAACAGTTACATTAATTGTCAAAACTCATAACTCATTTTAATAATTTTGAGCTGTTATCAGTAAGACGCTGACCATCTCCTGTTTCACTCACGGTATGATATATGGTATAGGATTATCTATCGCCGCCACTACATGGCAAATATCCTTCCAAACGACAATAAAAAAAAAATACACGACAAATATCAATTGTGTATCCTCTTTTTTCTGATACCGGAACCGATCTCATAACATACACATTACACAGAACCTACGTCATATTTAACAATAAAAAAATAGATAGAATAGGTTCCGGAACATGTGAAACGTGTGGGTATTAGGGTGGCGTGGTGAGTTCTCGCAAGGAATGAGTCTAAAGTCTAAACTGGTCATTTGATTTTGATCCAGTGCCTTTTCATTGTTGTTCTAAAAGGCAGGCCCGAACAAAAATTTTAAACATACATAAATATATTGAGGCAAAAGATAAACTGTCAGCCATATAAGGACCAAGACAAGTGGTAAAATTATTTTTTGTACAACCGACTTCAATACGACCGAATCAATGTATTCGAAGTCAATTAATTACGCATTATTAAAGATAACCCAAAAACTACTGGTCAGATCTTGATTAAGCACCAGCTTTAACATAAAAAAGGATCATCAAAATCGGTTCATCCAGAGAAAAGTTATGAGGTAACACACATTTAAAAAAACATACAGTCGAATTGAATACCTCCACCTTTTTGAAGTCGGTAAATAAAATGCTTCATAACCTAATATACTGCTTAACTCTGCTATATTTCTTATGGTGAGTGTAGATAATAGATCTATATGCTAAGAGGGCAAGGAGCTGTCTTCTGTCGAGGAAAAGCAACGAAGGTCTGTATCAAGAAGTATCCGTTGCTGTCGGGTCTGAGAATTTGTGCGAAAGCGATCCCGTAGTCCTAACGAAAGTAAAGATTACCTTTTTTGTAGAATAAAGGTGACAAGCGAGCACACAGTCCACCTGACAGTTAGCTGCTGTGACCCATATACATGTACATCTACCCTCAATTAAGAATCAAAATGCAGATGCGTTGTCATCCCTGAGGACTAAAATAGAACGCCTCGTTTTCAGTAAAAAAAGGTGTCCGGTTCTCTACGCTCACCATACGAAACACAGTAGCATTAACCTGTTATTTTATGCTGGTATTCTGTGAAAGCGTGGTCCTACGCCGATCGAGCCGACCCATTCGTGCTACAAACATAATATAGCTGCAGCGTGGCTCTACCACGTAAACCACCTTAAAATTTTTGTCTATTCAAGGTCTTCGCCCCGCGAGCCGGATATGCGTATGCGCAGGCTTCAGCACAAAATATGGCATATATATATATATGGCACAGATATTCTAAGCACTCTCTCAGGGTACCATTGGCTCATGGTCACATCACAACTCTCAGGTTACGAAAGCCTAACGACCGCGAAGTGGTTTAATGCGACACCGCACGTTCAAAACCGCAACCATCGGTTAGCGAGAGATCGTTGATATCGTCTTACTGATGCACTGACTTGCATTGTTTTTTTTTAAACATTTCCAAGCCAGTGCTTGTGTACTATCTCAACTGATGGTATGTGGTAATGCAACCGAAGATTTACCACCTTCTTGAATAATAAGCATTTATCGTATATAACCGTAACTCATTAACAATTGCATGCATTAAGCGCAAAGCGCGTATAAGTTGTATGTTTTATTAGCGCCTTAAAATAAGGAATCCAAAGTTTTGCCGTATGAAATCGAATCTAACAATCAAGATGTTCAATAAACATATAAATGATGTAAAAATTATATTTTCAGAAAGATAAGTGATTTTCGTACCTATTATTACTTTTTTATATTTGCTATTTCTACATTAAAAAAGTGGTTTTAGTGGCTTATGGTGTAGATTTATCACGTCCGCATAGAGGGGTAAATACGATAACTTTTGAAAATATCAATTGTTCAACTCAATCTATGTTTTTTAATCTTTTCATCTATCATGTGGGAAGCCATGGCCCCATGGAAATGATGAAATAAATGTAAAAAATTAGTTACAATTAATTTTTCAGAAAGAGAAAGTCCGAAATTTTCGGTGCTTTGAGCAGCCTTGCCTATAGTTTACAATCTTAATAAAGCCACGTTAATAGATCCTATCCATGCGAAACTACGTCGGGTCGCTACTTAATTAATAAATCTGTTAAAACTTTAGGTGTCAAGGTTCTACGGTAAACGATAAACGAATTATCGGTTTCGAGTTACGGAAGCGATGCGAATTTATTCGGCTTCTCGATTGCCGAAGTTTGGCAAATATATTAAATAATGTCCTCCAGACCGAATTTACGTCACAGCGATCTCAGCTGAGACTAGCCACCTTGATGGATTGTATGCTCGTTTGCTACCCTTGATGTTTCAGCCTATATCAGCCCTACTGGTGGGCACAAGTCTCTCAATGCTGCGTGGGTTTTTTGGGGATGGAAGTAACCGCCGCACTGCTCCAATGCGTATCGGAGGAAATCCATGCAGTTCCCTCACGATGTTTTCCTTCACCGCCGAGCACGTTGTCAAGTATTAAAATTGCAATTAACAATTTCGACCGGGGAAGGACCACGCTCTAACAGAATAACAGCGTTAAATAGCAGCTTAATGCTGCTGTGTTATGGTAAGTGTAGAGGAACCGGAGACACTTTTTACTGGAAATCAGGCATTCCATCTTAGTCCTCACGAGTGACAACGCATCTGCATTTTGATTCACAATCGAGGATACATGTAGATGTCTATGGGCCACAGCCACTTACCATCAGGTGGACTGCGTGCTCGTTTGTCATCCTATCCTATATAAAAAAAACTATTAGAATAATAATAATAATGTCCTCCAGACCGAATTTCGGTCACGGCGGCCTGCCTCAACGGATACTAGCCATCGGCGCAGGGCAGGATTATAGTGGTATGCGCAAGCACAGGTGCACTCTCTATTCCCTCACTCTCCCTTCACCATTGGACCATCATTGGACCCAGTTGATGGCGCTGTTGTCGAGATCATGTCCGAAGCCGGAGCGGATAGCTAGTATTTTATAAAATACATTGGGTGCGTTTGGCAGAAAAAAGCGCTAGCAAGCGCTTGTAAGCAAAATGGCGATCGTAAGCGGTAAGCGCTGTCAAATCGTAAGTAGCTATTTTCCTCTAGGACACGAAGTTAGTTTTAACCGGGGAATCTAACCTAATTTAAATATATGTTTGTGAAGTATTCATATTAAAATCTTACCAATCATGAATTTTTAATAACATGTATATGTCTATTCACGTCATTATATTACTTAAAACTAATATTGCAGAAAACAACTTATTAACTCTACTTCTAAACAAACAAATTAAATAAGCAAAATGGCGGATTGTGTCAGCGCTACTGAAGTAGCAATCGTGTCCTGGCCGAAAACTATTTTAGCGCTAGTAAGCGCTTGCTAGCGCTTTTTTCTGCCGAACGCACCCATTATAACATGTAACCGCTACAACAGAAGGCACCATGACCGCAAAAGTGAAATGAGCAACATTGCTCTCTCTGTCGGTTCCACTCTGAATAATCGAGCTTGCATAAATAAGTGTTGGTCTTAATTTTATAACTGACAGCCAGTAGGATTGGCAAATGGCCAATTAAATTCAGTTTTTGGCTTATTGTATATTGAACGTTATCATACTTTTTATAAGTCCATCTTTTTGCACGTGTCAGAGCCATACTGAAGCTATATTTTTAGTATAGTTGTAGCACGAATGGATCGGCTCGACCGGAGAAGGACCACGCTCACACAGAATACCAGCGTAAAAGAGCAGTTTAACACTGCTGTGTTGCGTATGGTGAGTGTAGAGAACCGGAGACTCCTTTTACTGGAAACGAGGCATTCCATCTAGTCCTCAGGGGTGAAAATGCATCTGCATTTTGATTCTTATTTGAGGATAAATGTACGTGTCTATGGGCCACAGTATCCACTTACTATCTAGGTGGACTGTGTGCTCGTTTGTCAGTCTTATGCTATAAAAAAAAGAAAATATAAGACTTGTATACCTATAGTGTATATACGCCCTAATAATGAATTGTACAGGAAGTATCACTAAATTATTTAAATAAGTATCACTCTTAGTTATGTCCTCACTAGGTAAACCCTGGGAATGAGGTGGTGGCTTTCAAGATGTTTCCTAAATAAGATTTGTAAGTATTTTGAGGGTTACTTGCTGGTTCTCCCTAGAACAGAGGTTTTTTCCCGAACCAGTGTAAAGGTAAAAAAATGACTTTTAATAAGAAATACTTGTCTTCTACTTCTATCTGTATTGAATAAATATGAATGCATTCTGTTTATTGTAGAAAATATTTGATTAAGCTTCCAAGCTCAAAATTCTTCGTTACTTTTCTTATCATCTAACAGGAAAATTAAATATAGAAACTTTGTATTGCGGCGGTTTACGATAATACATCGCAATATTTCATTTCATCCCACTGGTATTGTAAAAGTCGACAAAGGAATACGGCAAAAATATCTCACGTCCAAAGATGAATAAATAACCACTTCGGGAATTTTCGATTTTTCCCAAAGGCTTTCTTCTTTGACATAAATATCTATTAGCAAATCGGGGTCAGAGATATGCACATCTATTTATGTCTACGCTGTGAGATTTGTTTTTACGTGGTAGAGTTACGCTGTTATGTTTATTTTTTAAATAAATGTGACAAACGAGCACACAGTCTACCTGATGGTAAATGGATGCTGTGGCCCATAGACATCTACATTTATCCTCGATTAAGAATCAAAACACAGATGCGTTGTCACCCCTAAGGACTAAGATGGAATGCCTCGTTTCCAGTAAAAAGAGTTGTAGCAGGAATGGATCGGCTCGACCGGGAAACGACCACCATTGAGTTATACATCACTAGAGGAGCAAACCACATTACCGCGCGTCGAAAAAAGTGTAACCACTATCCAAACGCGACGACGTAGCTTTGAAACAATAACAATTTTAAATAAACATATATCTATCTCACTTACACAAGTTGCGAAAACAATATCGTCGCTATTTTGTTCGCGAGATTAGATAAAGATGCAATGGCGGGTTGGTGGGGCTTACTATATGAAATTTTACCTAAAATACGCAATAAAATGATTTTTTTAAGCTGCAGTTAATTGTTTTTATATTAAAAAAAGTATATTTTATTTTGAAATCTTTATTGCATCCCCTGGGAAAAAAGGATACAAAGCTTATCAGGTGAATAGAAGTAAACATAATGATGAAATAGAACATATTTTTATAAGTATTTTATAGTACCAATACATCAAACAATATAAAATAGGTAATAAAATATAATTAATATAAAATTAAATTTAATATAAAATTATTAATATAAAATAGGTAATATATTTAACAGATAATTCATGAATAAACTAAAATAAGAATAATTAATTATTTAGTATAAAAGTTAAAACGTAGTTTTTATTATAATTTCCAAAATATTTACAATCAGAGGTAACAAATTAACCTACTCATTAATTATATAGTCTCCCATTAATGTAGGAAATCACAAATGCGGAAAAGTTGCAACATTGAACCTAAATGGCAATATTCGATAATTTTATTTAATTATTTGAGGTTTTTTACGTTTATATGAAAACAAGAACTAAAAATTATGTGTTGAAAGTGATGCCGCTTGATTTATTATGTTTTGTGACCTTGAATAGCATTCTTTCACTACCTACACATTTACCCATTTTTTGTCGCGGCTCAACTCTGTCGGCGTCACAATGAACACTGAACTGTCGTCAGTTAGGCATATGGCTGTGGCCATATGTGCAGTGGAAACGCTTTGGCGCGGTTATTACTGATCTAGTGTAATATATAAATCAATGACGACCACACTCTCACAATACCAACGTAATATAGCAGGCTATTAGTTGCTGTATTTCTTATGGTGATGTAGAGACCCGGAGACCCATTTTACTGAAAACGAGACATTCCATTTTAGTCCTGGAAGTGATAACGAATCTGTATTTTGATTCTTAACTGAGGACAGATGTAGATGTCTATGGGCCACAGAAACCACTTACCATCAGGTGGACTGTGTGCTCGTTTGTCACCCTTACTATGAAAAAAGACATGTACTGCGAACGATATTGCATCTAGCAAGGGTAGCGGTTATGCCTTAAAACCTTCAAATTTAATAATGACGTATCGACCGGATACATATAACCCTTGAACGAAATTCGTTCAAGATATAACCAGACTGGTGGTGACAAGACCTAGCGGGAGCATTAAAATGACATTCACTATCCCGTATAATCCCGTGGCTGTCGTAAAAACAAAGGGAAATGATACAAAAGACACAGAGATAGACCGACAAAGATCAAAAGATAGACCGACAATAAAAGCTACAACATCCTGATAACAATTCAATTTAAAAAAAAAACTGTGGTTATCATCGCGCCTGCTAAGCGTGGCAACGAGGCAATATATAGGCAAGTTCTATACTCAGCAGTCGACTTTAACAGGATGCCGTTATGTCTCTTGCCGTCTCTATCACTTTTAGTCAAAACGAATGTGACACCAGGAGACTTAACGACATCTAAAAATTGAGTACATATCCAATTGACACGAGAAGTCAATGAAATTGAAAAATAAAGCCGTATATAGCCGTAATAAAAAGCTACATAATATGTTTAAACGTGCAGTTTTACAACTTAATTTCTAAAAATATAAAACGGAGCGGTTATAAAACACGAAGAGCTATAAACGGCAGGTTTATAGTAAAATAAAAACTAACAATGGCGAGCTCGGATCAAGTGGATAAAGTACCGCGCGGCCTTTTCAACGGTATTGTAGATAAGTGCTTTAAAAATAATCACTAAGCTTTCGTCTTTAAAAAATATATTTAATATTTTTCTTTCTCTCTTAAACACCTATAATTGCAATGCGCTGGCGGGGTTCGAAACATGTTTTACTTTCGGTACTTCGGTATCGGGTATAGGATCATATATTTGCAGGTGTACGCGCTCAAACTCAAGTAATGTTTCTTATACCTATTTATAACAGCTGTGTTTCATATGGTGAGTGTAGAGAACCGGAGACCCTTTTTACTTTTTTAAATCACCCGTGAGAAGGCGGGGCGGATCGCTCGTAACAAATAAAAGTAGGTACGCATTACAATTTTAAATCGGGATGTCTAATGCACCACAGCATCCACTATCAAATCAAAAATTGTGCTTACGTTTGGCGCCCATCGTGATCATCATTACAGCCCTTCACAAGTCCACTGTTAAACACAGGCCTCCCGCAAGGATTTCAATAAAAGGAAGGAATTCAATAAGTTACACAATACATGCAAATATTGACAAATAGAGGGGATCCTTATGAGGCAATCTATGGCCGAGTCATCAATCACTATTTATTAGTGACCGATGCCGAGAGTCAATTATATATCCAGTAATGTATCTTTGATAGACTAGAATGATTGATCTTAGCATATAAAAACATTTATTTCCTATATTTCATGCATAAGTTCTACCGGCTGGCCGCTACTCGGAGTGCCACAAAGCACGGTCCATGAGCCACCTGCATCCATCGACTTCCTGCACGTCTTACCAGGTCGTCACTCCATCTAGTGTGGCGACGCCCTACACTCCTACCGGTACGAGACTGCCACTCGAGAACTTTTCTTACCCATCGGTTGTCCGTTCTGCGAGCTATATGGCCGGACCATTGCAACTTCAGCTTACTAATCCGTTATCCTATGTCGGCCGACGTCCCTACTTCTAATTTAAAATAGCTATATTCTATATAAAGCAGAAACAACAAACCAAAATGAGTAGCAAATGGTGAGGATCTCTAAAGTACAGCCGCACAAGAATAACATAGAATACAAAATACACGATATCGTGATGGAATATACGTGTCCAAGATACAACAGGACAGATATCAAAGAGTAAAACGAACTTGTGTTTGGACCTCAACTACTTTTTTTTAACTTTAACTTTACTTTTAGTTAAACAAAATACCTACTAAATGCAATAGATTTGGCAAATCTGATATAATGAATGATATTTATTTATTAATTAGGCACCAACTATAAATTTTAATAGAAACAATCTCAGAACGGAACATGCAAACAAGATATAACCATGGCTATAATATTATAGGTAAAAATAACAAGAAGTAGACAACTTACGGATGTCCTTAAGTCTTGTGCTGTCACAATCACTTTGACTTGAAGTGATAGAGATTCTTTGAGAAGCGTTTAAGTATTTAGCCCATAAGTGCTAAATCGATATATCTAATACTTTGTTAATTAAATTGTACTGCGCGCGTAAACGGTTTACACAGTAAAAGTTAAAGTAAGTAATGTTACAGCCTATATGCGTCCCACTGCTGGGCACAAGCTTCCCCTAATTTCTGAGAGGGTTTTAGGGCAAATTTGTCCGCCACGCAGCCCCAATGCATGTTGGAGAACTTCACATATCTTCGATTTTTTTTATTTCTTAGACATGCAGGTTTTCTCACGATGTTTTCCTTTACCGCCGAGCACGTGGTAAGTCAAGCACTTAAAATTGCAATTAACAATTTCATTGGTGCCGGCGGGGATCGAACCCCGGGTTACTCGCGTTCTGTTATATTTACAGCGAGCGTTAACCATCTGAGCTACAAATGTCCCAAATTACTTTTAAAATGTTTAAGTCTAAAAAGCGTGTATTTAGTGCACGTCACGTCCAACACGGGTAATAGTGAGATAGTGTTGTTAAAAGTGTGTCCTAATAAACTGCGCGAACCGCAAGGTAGGGATTGTACACACTCCTCGACGAAGGGACCACAATCTGGCTTATGGATGACGAATTAGCTGAGTTAGGTGCAGAAGGACCGCGGAAGCCACTAAACATACGAGGCATAACGAATAGCCAACGAGAAGCTAACAATAGCCGCGTAGTGATAATAGGAATACGTGGTAGGGTAAAAAATGATACGTACGTAATTAGTGCTCGCACAATTTATAACGGTACGTTCGCAGTACGTCGGTAGAGATTGTTTACAGTTAAAACCTTAGAATACTATAATACACAATAGAATGGCTGTCAACCTTATTTTGTACGACGATAGGCGTCGCCGGGAGCGCACATACAAGCAATAACGTCGTATTATCACTACTACAAACCCGATTCGCTGTGTTGACAGGCAGATTTTAATACATATTTATTTGTAAATAGCGTGCAATTTGGCACTTTCTAAATAATTTTCATGGGAAATTTGGAAACAATTGTAACGTCAAATCACATCTCGTGTTGACATTTATACGTGTTAGTGACATTTTAGTGGCTACACGAGCTCCGCCCACTCCCCCGTTCTATTATGTATGTATGATAGTATCCTATGGTTAAAACATTTACGTGGATTACCGAGCGGGCTGAAACATATGTTCCCATATGTAAATGTATGTAAATTCACTAGGCGAATGAGTTGAGAACAGTCTTGTACAGTATACGTACACAATACATAAGATTTTAAATATTCGTAGGATTAAATGTTAAGTTTTCCAAATATTTAAGGATTTGTATGTTTATTTAAAGATTTGTTCCCTTAAAACGATTCAATTTCGTTCGATCCCCTAAACCTTCTTAATTCACGCCTGATTGTAATAACATACATATGCATGACATTTATGGGTAGAGTTATTTATCAGTTAAGACGCCTTCACCATTACCACAAAGTATTCCGAAAGGCATAGCTGTTCGGTGATTCATCCTAAAGTTGAGAAATTTGTATCAGAAACTAACAGTGACATAACTTGCATAAACTGTATTAACTAATAGGTCCTCGAACTTTTAAACATTCAATAACATAGACAAGCTCTTGGGTTTGTGACAGATAGGCATTGGGATAGCCAGCTATCATTCTTTCACAATATTTCATTTATCATAAATATGGGTATATATTTATGGCTAAAGTAGTCGATAGCTCGCTGCTCATTGGACTCTGCCTACCCACTCGAGAATTGCAGGTGTGTCAACGAGTTGTTATCTTGTTGAAAGATCACGTATTTTGAATAGGGTTATTAATACGTTCAGCGGAAAGGTTTTCATAAAGCTCCAAAGTACAGCTAGAATCTCCTGAATTTTATATTGTTTTCCATTCCTATACTATGCCTTATGTTAATTGAATGTATATATAATAAAAGTCAAACGTCGTGCCACATCTATTTTTAACAAAATTGGATGGGAGTATCAAAAGCCATGACATCTTTCTGATATATTCTGTAGATTTGCAATATAACGTATAAATTCATTAATGATGATGTCACCCATAACTTGCCTTAATACTAATCTACCTGTAAAATCAGAAGTTTTTTACACTTATTTACAATTTTCGATGTTGCATCCGTATCATAGCTGTAGCACGAATGGTTTGGGTGGAGAAGATCCGCGCTCGAAACGAATAGCATCGTGAAATAGTTTCGCTCATACGATATGGTAAGTAAACTGAACACCTTTTTTGCTGGTAACAGGGATACGATCTCAGCCCTCAGTGATGACATCGGTTCCGCACATGTGCCTATGGCCTATCCATCCACTTACCATCAGATGGACTGTTTGTTCGTTAGTCGCCCCAACTTGTTTAAAGAGTAGTACAATAGCACGAGCGACTTCATCGTTTTCAATACAATAAAGACGCGAATCACACGTGATTTCTGTTCTGTAGTAACCTTGCGCGCTCAAAATAAACGTTATAAAGCGGCCCTGCCAACACATCTGTTTAAAACTGTGTAAATAAACATAGCCACACACATTAAACATGTGATCTTCGGCAAGGAAGATATGATTAAAACAATCATGATAGGAATATATGTTAAAAATATTGATATAATATATTGTAGCACGAATGGGTCGGCTCGACCGGGGAAGGACCACGCTCTCACAGAATACCAGCGTAAAATAGCAGCTTAATACTGCTGCATTTCGTCTGGTGAGTGTAGAGAGCTGGAGACCATTTTTACTGGAAACGAGGCATTCTATCTTAGTCATCAAGGGTGCCGACGTATTTGCATTTTAGTTCTCAATCGAGGACAGATGTAGATGTCTATGGGCCACAGAAACCACATACCATTAGGTGTGTGCTCGTTTGTTACCCATATTCTATTAAAATAAACCTTACAATTCAATGGTTAAAAATTATTTCGCTAAGACCCGCGTAATAAAATAAAATGATTTTTCTATACTTACCTAGTTTAAGTAAAGAGCCGTGGTAGCTCAGTGGTTAACGCTCGCTGTAAATATAACAGAACGCGAGTAACCCGGGTTCGATCCCCGCCGGCACCAATGAAATTGTTAATTGCAATTTTAAGTGCTGATTTACCACGTGCTCGGCGGTGAAGGAAAACATCGTGAGGAAACCTGCATGTCTGAGGAATAAGAAACAAATTTTTTTCGAAGACATGTGAAGTTCGTCAACACGCATTTGGGCAGCGCGGCGGACACTTCCTTGCCCTAAACCCTCTCACAAATGAGGGGAGGCCTGAGCCCAGCAGTGGGACGTATATAGACTGTAACTTTACTTTAACTTTACCTAGTTTAAGGAGCACCTCCCGCCCTCCTAGAGCTCTTAGTCGGTAGTTCCCTGAGGATGCCTCTTTTGAAGGCGAAACACGTGTCGTATTATCGACGTTGGTGTTTTTCCTAGTATAGTGATGTTGGGAGAAGTGGTGCTGGGATTAGTGGTGATGGCGATAATGCACGCAATTGAGAGAAGGCGAAAGGTGCTCTTCAAACTAGGGAATGCATCATTTTTTTATTACGCAGATCTTAGCTAATTTAATTACTAATAAATAATCTTTAAAGTAACAGATTGCCTCAAAGTAACGCCCGATTCTAACAATGAACCATAAAGGGATAACCAACAAAAATAACAAAGATCATAACAACCGGCCTAACACGTCCTTCAGTGAGATCTTCAGTAAAGAAAGCTCTCAAGCTTTTGATGTTGAAATATGTGTACGAGTACATTAAACATTGTATCCCCGTACGTTGGCTAAATAAAGAAACGTTACAAACATAGTGCTATATATTTATTTTTACTATGAATTCTTTGGTATTTGTGGAAGCGATCCGTAAGTTCTTTTATAGAATAGGGGATAAACGAGCACACAGTCCACCTGATGTTAAGTGGTTAAGTGATACTGTGGCACTTAACATCTACATTTATCGTCGATTAAGAATCAAAATGCAGATGTGTTGTCACTTGTATATCCAGTAAAAAGGGTATCCGGTTCTCTACACTCATCATACGAGGCAGAGCAGCGTGGAGCTGCTATTTTACGTTAGTACTGTGTGAGAGCGTGGTCCTTCCCCGGTCTAGCCGACCCATTCGTGCAGTCCTATCAGTGCACAGAAAATCAACTTAAAATAGCTCAGTGGGTGTAGAGAACTGGAGACACTTTTTAATGGAAACGAGGCATTCCATTTTAGCCCTCAGAGGTGGCATCGCATCTGCATTTTGATTCTTAATCGAGGATTGCTGTAGATGTCTATGAGCCACAGCATCCACTTACCATCAGGTGGACTGTGTGCTCGTTTGCCACCCTTATTCTATAAAAAAACTTACATCACCAATACGCGGTCCAATTATTTATTAAATACTCTAAAATACTCTTATATAATAAAGAGAACGCGTTTTTAAGTCCAGCATAAATTACATTAATTCAAAACGCATGAAAAAGCAACATTATGAAGATGATTATCTAAAAGATAAGTTAAATGCGCGGATATAATGAGCTTCCATAGACTTTTTTACTTATGTATATATGTTATAAGGTTAAATTGTAACTCTTGGGAGAAAACTAGTAAACTTGTCAATTTCTTGCCTCATTTTTTTACAAGATTCTTCGTAGTAGAGAGCTTTGTAAAGGCTCCATCATCATCATCATTATTACAGCCCCTCACAAGTCCACTTAAAGCACGATCCTGAGTCACCTGCATGCATCAACTTCCTGCATATCTCACCAGGTCGTCACTTCATCTAGTGGGGGGTCGCCCTACACTTCGCCTACCGGTACGAGGCTGCCACTCGAGAACCTTTTTTCCCCCATCGGCTGTCGGTTCTTCGAGCTATATGGCCGGCCCATTGCCACTTCAGCTTACTAATCCATTTGGCTATGTTGGTCACTCTGGTTCTTCTGCGGATATCCGCATTTCTAAGTTCATCACGCAAAAAAAACCCTCTCCATAGAGTATAGCTCTCTCCATAGCTCGCTGAGAGCTCGCTTGAGCATTCTCATACGGCCAGCAGCGATGTACTGTTGTAAAGGCTTATTATTAATTAAAATACTAAAATTTTGACCATTAAATTAAATTCAGCAGTGGACTTACATGAAACTTATTTTACGCGTTATATCGTGTTTAATTTTAACGTTTTAACTCCTGACGTTTCGGGTACTTTACAGCACCCATGGTCATGGGGGGGGGGCTTGGATATCTGATGTCCCAATGTCATAGATAGCCCGGCCACCTTCAGTTTTTGGATATAAATTTTTGGTCCGATTTACGCAAAACGAGCTTACTGTATCTTGAAGCCTTGCAGTGGTGTGCTTGGGTTTAGTTTTAATTTTATTAATTGTAGGATCCCAAGCAGATGGTATCGTGGTAGATAGGAATCGGTGTTCTTTTGCAAGAATTTGTGGTCCATCAAATCTAATGTAATGCTGTGTCAAGCTGAAGGCGATAAAACCCGTAAAATAAGTTACGTTTAATGAGTAATATTCCTGTAAATCTTAGAAATCAGTAGCGAACTGTTTTCTGATGAACCTCTCTATCTTGTCGATTAAAAAAATAACGTTGCGCTACTATAAACAAAATACACTCTTGTAACAAAATAACATAATATACTTTTGTATAAACTAAAACAATTTAATAATAAATATACAGTAAATTATACGTTGGTGAAAGGTACAGTAATTCTCTAAAAGTCTTGACCGTTAACTGGTACGAACATTGTGAACATTCCGAAATTCTCCTTCCTGCCGCATTCCTATAACAAATTCGATTTTAACAAGTTACTGTAAAAAAGTAAATAATAATTTGTTCTGTTTGTTTTATGAGTTTATTACCTACATGTGATAGAGCCATGCTACAGCTATATTATTGTTGTAGCACGAATGGGTCGGCTCAGCCGGAGAAGGACCACGCTCTCACAGAATACCAGCGTGAAATAGCAGCATAATGCTGCTGTGTTTCGTATGGTGAGTGTAAAGAACCAGAGACCGTTATACTGTAAATGAGTCATTCCATTTTAATTTTTAGGGGTTACAACACAATTGCATTTTTATTCTTAATCGAGGACAGTTTTTCCACTTAAAATCAGATGGGCTGTGCTGTGCGTCACCCTTATTTTATAAAAAAAATATTGATTTATTGTCAGACTGGAGTCTTCGTAAGTCAACTAAATTGGCGATGTATTTAAAATGGCCCACGTTAACGAGCACGATTGCGCCCTCCTTTCTGCCAAGGAGTGTCGCGTTCGTATACGGCTTAGAGATCTCTCGTCAGATCGGTAAGCCAATCCATAAAGGCGGTGTTTAGTGGGTAAAAGTCTCCACATAACCACGCAGCCGGCTGCGTGGTATGCTATGAGCATTCACCGCCTCCCTCCCCCCGCTTTCCGGAGGGTTGCCCATAATTGCTTCGGGCGCAAAAAAAAAAACGAGCACGATGTGTAAGAAACGAGAGAGGTGTGTGAGGATCGTGCCAAATACAAGTCAACGTGACTTACATGAGAAGAGACACAATCTGTGCCCACCCCTCTGGGTGACAGGCGTGAGACTTAATGTTATATTTGTTTTATTTTTACATAATATAGATATATACCGTACTATCGGTAAGCCCCGACTTTGCCCGGGTTGAACAACTATCTAATCATATTAGGTTAAATGTTAGGTTAGGTATAATTATTTTAAAATTTCGTGGTATAATACCACAATTTTTGTTTCGTTTTTTCTGAAGTTTTAAAATAAATTGATCCTCTGCCATTCCTGAACTAGAGAGACCAACATACTACCGCCGCGCCGACCGCTACCATAATTATTTTGTCGCATGCCTTTTTATATAAAAATGGTTATTGTGAGTTATCTTTAGAAATGTATACGGATTCAACGGAAATTACGACACGTTTTCTCGTTAGGTATAACCTCAAAATCCGAAAACAAGATTGTACAACCAGTGCGTGTTGCCAGTGATGACTTATGGATCTGAGGCCTGGCCCTTCACTGCTGGACGTATGAGGATGTTATAGGTCGCTCAGCGAGCTATGGAGAGGGCTATGCTAGGGGTTTTTCTGCGTGATAAACTTAGAAATGGGGATATACGCAATAGAATTAGAGTGATTGACATAGCCCAAAGGATTAGTGAGCTGAAGTGACAATGGGCCGGCCATATAGCTCTAAGAACCGAATAACGATGGGGGGAAAAAGGTTCTCGAGTGGCAGCCTCGTTCCGGTAGGCAAAGTGTATTGCGACCCACCACTAGATGTAGTGACGGCTTAGTAGTAAGGCATGCAGGAAGTCGATGGATGCGGGTGGCTCAGGACCATGCTCTGTGGCATTCCTTGGCGGAGGCCTAGAGAAAGAGAGGCGTAATTTTTTCATACCTAGTTATTATATAATATATTATTATTATTATATAATTCTCTGTTTACAGAAGCTGAAAAATAGCTGTTTGTGTGTGAAATTGGGTGACATAAAAGTTAATTGTCTGCTGTATGCTGATGATGCAGTGCTTATTGCACCATCAGAAGCAGAACTGCAGGCATTAGTCACGTGTAGGAAAGAGGAATGTGAAATTAAAGGTCACCGTTTGAATGCTAATAAAACTAAGGTTCTGGTATTTGAAAAGGACGAAGAGAGAACGAAATGTGAAATATGGGTAAATCAGGAATGTCTAGAACAGGTAAATGAAATTGTATACTTGGGGAGTGCTTTCAGCCGGGATGGAAGATGTGATTTAGATGTGGATAGGCGTGTCGCTGCCGGAAACAAAGTCAATGGTGCCCTGAATGCATTAGTCAAAAGGCAAGGCGTGGTGAAGAGTGCACGCCTTGCAATACATAACGCAGTGTTGGTACTGACTTCGTTATATGGCAGCGAAACCTTGGTATGCCAGAAGAAGCATAAAAGCAAGTTGAATGCAGTGGAGATGCGATCTCTTCGTAAAATGTCTGGCGTTACCATAGCCGACCGAAAGCGAAACGAAGAGATTCGCAATATGGCAGGATTGAAAGATGACCTTATCACAAAAATTGATAGGGGCGTACTCCAATGGTTTGGGCACGTTGAACGAATGAGTGAAGACCGAATGGTGAAGAAAATATATAGAGCGAAAGTAAATATTAAAAGGTGTCGAGGTAGACCGAGACTAACTTTCGAAGACCATGTGAGCAAATTGCTCGAAGAGGGGAGGGTCAAGAGTACTCGGATACCTAGACGTGCATGTATGAAGAAGTTAATGAACCTGAAAGAAGCGAAAGAGGTATGTAAGGATCGTGACACTTGGCGATCTGTTCTCTCTGGCTACCCCGTTAGGGATTGTGCGTGAAGATAAGTAAGTAAGTAAAGATTATTCCACCGAATAAAAAACAGCCTCTCCTAGTGCGACCCACCACTAATGTGGACGGCTAGAGTCGGATGCGGGTGCTCAGACCATCTCTGGCATTCCTTGGCGAGGCCTAGAGAGAAAGAGGCATGATTTTTTCATGCCTGTTATTATATAATATATTATTATTATTATTATATAATGTTTTTTTTTGCCTTTTTTAATGACGGCTGCGTGGCGCAGTGGCTTAGCAATGAGTTTCAGCGCTAAGGGGCGCGGGTATGAATCCTGCACGGAACAAGTATTTGTATGGCTAACAAGTAATTGTTTCGGGTCTGGATGTTTGTCCTTGTGCAATTTGTGTTTGTAAACTGCCTCCATGATACCGAAGAAAATCCAAATGTGAAAGTAACGTTTTTTATAAAATAAATAAATATTTTTCACTAACACAGGATAAACTCATTAAGTTACAATAATTATTAATAACAAAGCTAGTCTGTAATAAATATATTTGACAATGTAGCATGGTATATATTATCTATACATAAGCTAGGATCCGAGGTGGCGCCGGAGTTAACTTATTAAGAAATCCGGTTGGTGCCAAAAACAATATCACAAAATTACTACCCCCAACACCACCACACTAAGACTCTGCGGTGGCTTTAGCGGTCAGCCACCGCCGAGTCTACGTCATCTGATGATATCTGGTGTAGAGGCGAAACACATTTATTGTCGACATAGGTGTGTCTTTCCTAGGGTAGTGGTATTGACAGTAGTGGTGACGGGTATATGAACGCAATTAAGAGATGGCTAGAGGTATCCTTCAAACTAGGTACGACAATAATTTTATTTCATGACGCGGATATAAGCAAATTAATTTTACAGATCTTTAATATAATGGACTTCCGCAAAGGGACGTCTGATTCTATTAATTATCTAAAAAAAAAAAATGCTTTTTATTGTCTAAATTAATTTATCATTAGTTGTCTCCCTCACACCAATATTAATGGGTGCGTTTGGCAGAAAAAAGCGCTAGCAAGCGCTTATAAGCGCTAAAATAGTTTTCGGCCAGGACACGATTGCTACTTCAGTAGCGCTGACACAATCCGCCATTTTGCTTATTTAATTTGTTTGTTTTGAAGTAGAGTTTATAAGTTGTTTTGTGCAATATTAGTTTTAAGTAATATATGACATGAATAAACATATACATGCTATTAAAAACTCATGATCATGGTAATTTTTTAATATGAATACTTTACAAACATATATTTAAATTAGGTTAGATTCCCCGGTTAAAACTAACATCGTGTCCTGGAGGAAAATAGCTATTTACGATTTAACAGCGCTTACCGCTTACGATCGCCATTTTGCTTACAAGCGCTTGCAAGCGCTTTTTTCTGCCAAACGCACCCAATGTATCGATGTATGGTGGTGATAATGGCGCGAAAACCTGCCGTGCCAATTTGCATTCCGGCCATTGTTAGCTATGACGACCGAATGCTAATTGATTATATATACGAAACGAAATCGGGTTAGGAATTTATGTGTCGAAATATGACTAGTACAGAGTATAATATAAATTGAAGCCTTAGTTATTTGTCTTGCAATAAGGCTTTTCAGAACCACTCTACATTTAGAAAAGACTGGTCTACTGGAATCTGAAGTAGAAACGAGGGCTGGAATGACTACACGTGTAAAACGATAAATGTCTAAAATCTATACATAATTAAATACGTACAAAATTAAAATATTAATAATATTAATTATTTTATAATTAAATACACTATAGTACGTGAGGGTAATATGGTCATCCGGTTAGTATGGTCACTGTCTTATAACTCAAAAACTACCGCCTTGTTAGCATAGATGGCTTTGTGATACGATAGGTCTTCATCAGTCAATCAAATAATAAAGGGTCAAAAGGGCTATGCTTTATCGACGCCATTTTGACATTTGACATTATAGTAAATATTTTAGTGGATTTTAGTATGGTATAGTGCAGTTAGTTTTTTTTTAAGTAGATTTTTCGAACTGTTCCTAATTATTGCCAAAGCTTGTTTGTAATTTTTTATTAATATATTAGTTATAGTATAAGACTTCGTGTTTTCGTTCTGTCCTTATCCTAGTTTTGGTTTTATAGGACGGCAAGTCTTAAGGTGACCACATTACCATCACATTCCTTATAATAAAACAAAAGAACGGCTTCGAAGTGTTGAACATTAAAGAAAAACAAAAGAACGACTTACAATATAATAAAAGAACAATTATGGAAGAATTTCATGTATTATATTTAGTACGTTTTATTGATGTCTTATCGCGAAAATATCCCAATCAAACCAATACAGGTACGTCATAAACATTGATCAATGGGTGCGTTTGGCAGAAAAAAGCGCTAGCAAGCGCTTGTAAGCAAAATGGCGATCGTAAGCGGTAAGCGCTGTCAAATCGTAAGTAGCTATTTTTCTCCAGGACACGATGTTAGTTTTAACCGGGGAACTTAACCTAATTTAAATATATGTTTGTAAAGTATTCATATCAAAAACTTACCAAACATGAATTTTTAATAACATGTATATGTTTATTCATGTCATTATATTACTTAAAACTAATATTGCACAAAACAGCTTATAAACTCTAGTTCAAAACAAACAAATTAAATAAGCAAAATGGCGGATTGTGTCAGCGCTACTGAAGTAGCAATCGTGTCCTGGCCGAAAAATATTTCAGCGCTTATAAGCGCTTGCTAGCGCTTTTTTCTACCAAACGCACCAAATGTGTGTATGCGGCATAGAGAAATTACTTTTATTATCATTAATTATATTATTTTTATTATCATGAATGGAGATTATTGGTAACATAATTTTAAATTGAAAGAGATAATTCAAAACACCAAATGTGATTTTGAAAAATGATTAAAACTTTACACGCCAATATATTTTTCAATCCCAATTCAGTGTAGGTACCCATTAATTTAATTTTTTTTAAATAATTCTTCCACCATTGTTTTTCATATTCCCATTGTACTCATACCATTCGTATATTTATTGCACTTTTATGTGCACATTACGTCATTTTATACTTTTTATAACTAAAACAAAGGTCATTATTACAAGCGTCAACACCGCCAAGACAGAAGATATTTTTTTCTTTTTCCCCACGCTTCAAATTATATACAATATTTTGTGTTTACTTAATAAATAAAAACAAATTAATTCTTTGTGAAATATTTTGCTATTATGTATTAGTTTTATTGATTTTATGTTTTTCCTGCCAAAATTAGCAAAACGGAACACATTGTTATAAAATTATCATAAGCATAAGTTTTAATTACTGGCAACTTGTAAAAATAATAATAAAAAACATAATTGTGTAATAATAATTTGTTCGTGATAAATAAAATGATCGTTGTTTTTAAATTTAGAACGGTTTTTAACTTATTGAATACTCACCGGTGTTCGCCTATGAAGTAGGGTGCCAACAGGGCTTGGTATCTTAGTAGGTGTGCCGCCATGCGGGCTCCGGGCTGTAACAGAAAGTTGATTCAATAAAAAATCAATATATTCGGATCACTTAACGAGTATAGAAGTGAACGTAGAGTAAGTACATTATGTATTTTTACTCTGTAAAATACATAATGTACTCTACGTAGGTGTATTTTAACAGAGTTAAAGACATAGTGTAATCTACGTTCAGCCTATTAAAAGTTCACTGATGCACGTAAACTTCCCCAGTAGGCTTATACGGCGGATATTTGCCATTGTTGCCACGCTTGGTAATCGCTGTTTTTTTATTTTTATATTGCCCATCTCCTGATATGTTTACCTCTATTATCTTTTACGACACTCACGGGACGATACAGGATAGAGGATATTCTTACACCGCCATAGAGGATATGCCACACGGTCAACTTTTGACTGTTTTAATGTATTGGTATCTCAAATCGATTCATACAAATTTACTTCTTAGATCTACGTCGTAGTGTTTAAGGACTACAATGGCTCAGAATTTCACGTGGTAGAGCCACAGAATACCAGCGTAAAATAGCAGCTTAATGCGGTTAGGTTGCGTACAGTGAGCGTAAAGGACGCGAGAATCATTTTATTGGAAACACAAGACATTCCATCTAAGTCTAAGTTCTACGGGGTGACAAAGCATCTGCATTTTGATTCTTAATTGAGGATTAATGTAGATTTCTACGGACCACAGCATCCAGTTACTATCAGATGGACTGCGTGCTCGTTTGTCACCCTTATTCTATTTAAAAAAATACATCCACTTTCAAACCTAAAATATAAGTTTTCTGTCGGCTCATTATTTTGCAAACCTCGAAATCGAATCAAAAAAGCTTTACTGTCGACTTGACTGGTCAAGCTACCGCACTCATTAAAGCGTTGGTTTATTATTTTTAGTACCCGGGTGACCGAGCTTAGCTCGTTTTTTTTTTTTAAGTTACATTTAGATACAAATTACATGAATAATATTTTTTGATCTTATTGACATAATAGAAAAAACTGAACTGGTTATTTGAATGAAAATCATGAGTGCAATTAGTTTAATTAAAATTTTTCTTATTTTTAAAAATTTTTAAAAAAGGGCTCGAAATAATAGATTTTCTCACAAAAGAAGGGAATTTGAAAAAAAAAAAGAAAAAAAGTCTGACCCAAGACGAGACGCGAACCACGGAACTCCGATATCACGCCCGACCGACATCCCACCTGAGCTATTACGATCGTTAGTAGTCTGTCAAAATTTACCTTCTTATATTGTAGCAGTTTTTTATTGCCTGAAAACACGGACAAAAGGACATTTTCTAAAAATTAATCCTAGCTAGATCGATTTATTGCCCCCGAAACTCCCTGGACACTAAATTTTATGAAAATCGTTGGAGCCGTTTCCGAGATTCCGATTATATATATATATATATATATATATATATATATATATATATATATATATATATATATATATATAAGAATTGCTCGTTTAAAGGTATAGGATATCGCACTTATATACTCACAGACCAGCGTAAAATAGCAGCTTAATACTGCTGTGTTTCGTATGGTGGGTGTAGAGAGCTGGAGACCCTTTTTCACTGGAAACGAGGCATTCCATCTTAGTCCTCAGGTGTGGCATCTGCATTTTGATCACTGATTCATGATATATTAAGATGTCATATGGAATGTCTCGTTTCCAATAAAAAGATTCTCGCGTCCTCTACACTTAGTGTACGCAACACAACCACATTAAGCTGCTATTTTACGCAGGTATTCTGTGAGAGCATGGCCGTACCCCAATCGAGCCGACCCATTCGTGCTACAACCGTAATATAGCTGCTGCTTGGCTCTACCACGTGTTATAAAGAATAACCTAGGCTACTTTTATTTTCGGAAAAAGAATTGGCGTTCCGCGCAAAAACATCAAAAGCCATAAAATTCAATCCTATTTAAATCTACGCATAGTCGCGGGTCACAGCTAGTATATAATATGATTGTTGTCAAACACTAGCTCATAAGTTAAAAAAAAATAATTGTATGTAGTTTCTAGGAAATGGACTGTCTATTATAGTGGAGCAATTACCGACGCGAAAGCGGTATGCCCCAGTGGTCTGGTCATATTATACATAATAACATTACACTGCGACTCGGTAGCGACTTCGAATACTATATAATTTACACATTTTGCAATGAGTGTTTTACGTGGTAGAGCCATGCGGCAACTATTTTAGTATTATAGTTGTAGCACGAATTGGTCGGCTCGACCGGGGAAGGACCACGCTCTCACAGAATACCAGCTTAAAATAGCAGCTTAACGCTGCTGTGTTTTGTATAGTGAGAGTAGAGAACTGGAGAGCCTTTTTACTGGAAACGAGGCATTCCATCATAGTCCTCACGGGTGACAACGCATCTGCATTTTACTCTCAATCGATGAACAATGTAGATGTCTATGGGCCACAGCATCCACTTACTATCAGGTGGGACTGTGTGGCACACAGTCCACCTGATGGTAAGTGGATGTTAATTTTTTTTTATTTTACGTTTTTTATATATACACATTGTGTGCTCGTTCGTAACCCTTATGCTATATTCAAAAAACGTAAAATAATTTTTTTTTAACTACGGTGTACACACAATCCGTACCTACGTGGCAGCAATGTATAGTCCATGATCGTATTAATTTATTCAACATTTTTGGCTTTAACAAAGCGGCTTTAACTATCTTACTGCGACATATATTATATATCATCATATATCTAAAATATGAACATGAAGTCTATGGTCAGAAGTGGAGTTTTGATAGGCTATAACGTTAGAGATACATATACTAACAGGAGTAATAAAAAACTGGTCGAGTACGTGTTTGACACGTGTTTGGGTTCCGCTGCACACATTATATCTAATATTTTAGCTGACTTTAAAAGAAAAGAAGAACTTTAAGATTCGACTGTTATATTTTGTTGATTGTTTTTGAAGTAAAACTTCTTTACGCACGCTTGACTTGGCGAGTAAGCTGGCGAACGCGTGACGAAAGCGTTACTAAAAGTGTGATCGGGCGAGGCGAACGGGAGTTGAGTGGGGGATATAAGCAAGAGGGAGCAGTGCACGCGCACTGCTCCCTGTGTCTCATAGCCAGTTATTTTTCGTAATTTTATTTCGTTTCGAACAATTTTATGAGTTAATATTTTGTTCAATATATTAAATATGATACGTTTAAAGTGAATAAAATGTAAAAAATGTGTAAATTCATTTTAAAGTTCATGTTTTATGACATTTCCGGTGAATTATAACAAATTATAGAAGGAAGCCAATAACAAATTTAAATATTTGCAGAAAATTAATATATGTATATGTATACACATATATATAGATGGAGCTAAAGAAGTTTTACTTCAGTCCTGTGGTCATAAGCACACTCGTTTTTTTTTAAATTAAATAGGTAATCCTTTAATGTGATAACCATATAAATTTGGAGAAAAAATTCCTCCCGTAAGGTAAAATACCCCTTTATGCCAATAGGGGATGCAGTTTTTGATTTAGACGACTTTGCGATTACGGTATTATTAAGTTCACTCAAAAAGGTAAAAGAAATATATTTTAATGCTTCATAACTTTTATGTTACTTGTGTATAGTTCTAAGTTTTTTGGTGATCTTTTCTGTACATTTTTAACAACCATGAGTGAATTAAGAGAAATAAAAAACTTTATAATTACTATCTATGCAAATAAATACAACTGAAATGTTAGTTTGTAATTTCAAAATAACAGCTTTTCAATAGATGCGAATAAAAGTATTTTTTTTTATAGAAGAGGGGGCAAACGAGCATGCGGCAAACCTGATGTTAAGTGATTACCGCCGCCCATGATTAAACGCAACACCAGGGGAATTGCAGGTGCGTTGCCGGAAAACTCCTTTTGAAACGTACCGTTGTGGACCGCCAAGCATCCAGATGGTGTGGATGGTATCTGGACGTTTGCCGCGCAGGGCGTTCACGAAATTTGGCGGCTGGGATTAATCCGAACAATTCCTCAGAGCACTCCCCATGGTATATGCGAAAGAAAATGCAAAGAGATGCAACATCTCTTCGGAGCGCCAGTGAATCGAGTTGATCGGAAAGTACTCGGTCGTCGACGATTCGAGCCGCTCTGCGCTGGATGCGGTCAAGTGGAAGAAGCTGGTACTGGGCAGCCCCAGCCCAGAGATGGGAACAGTATTCCATGTGCGGCCGAACCTGCGCCTTAGAGCAGGCGGTGTGCCGGCATGAAATACTGTCCTGCTTTGCTGAGCACGCCAAGCTTTTTAGAGGCCAATTTGGCCTTATCTTCCAACTGACCACGAAACTGCACGTCACTCGATATGTCGACGCCGAGGATTCCGATACTGGCTGAGGCAACAAGTGGAGTGCCTTGAAACTGAGGAGATACGACAAAGGGGTTCTTTTTAGCGGTTAACGCGCAAACTTGTGTCTTCTGGGGGTTAAACTGGACTAGATTTAGTCGCCCCCAATCCGAGACTCTATTCAGCAAAGACTCGACTTCAGACACAAGTTTGTCCTGGTATATACGATACTTATATCAAAAACATATTTTCTTAAAATTTATCTGTCCGTCTATCTGTCTGTCTGCTTGTTCCGGCTGATCTCCGAAACGGCTGGACTGATTTTAACCGGACTTTCACTGGCAGATAGGTGATGTTATAAGAAATAACTTAGGCTACTCTTATTACAGAAAAATATGCAGTATAGGTTATAATTTTCAACCAACTTCAAAAAAGGAGGAGGTTCTCAATCGGACTGTATTTGTTTATGTGTGTTACCTCAAAACTTTTTTCTGGGTGAACCGATTTTGATAATTCTTTTTTATTTGAAAGGTGGTGCTTTTCACGTGGTCTCATATAAATATGATCAAGATTTGACCAGTATTTTTTGAGTTATCGTTAATAATGCTTATTTGACTTCGAATACATTGATGATGTTTTCATTTTATTACATTGAAGTCTGTTGCAAAAAGTTTTCAATTTTACCACTTGAAATCGCAAGAATTCAGTTGTTTATACTTAGTACATCTACGTTGCGTCTATATGTATTATGTACAATACATTTGCGTACACATTTGTGCCATACATTTGCCATAGTTTCGACGCTCCGCAGACGGGTTGACAACCGCAGCATTGCAAAACTATTTAGCTGTTATTATCAAGACTGCGAGCTGCCCATCTCCTGCCTCAGTTTACCTTTGTCACCTCCTACGACACCCACGGGATGTGTCGAAGTGGATTCTCTTTCGTCATCGCTAAACGGCACATTATATAAAAAAACATAAAAACCAATGAGTTATTTTTGTTTTGGTTATATTTAAGAGATGCTTTCAAATATCCAAATGTTTACAAACTCACACGGGAAATAAATAGGAAGGTTTCTTAATTGATAGCGGAACCCTAAAAGATATGAAATTATAAATCTGATGGTTTCTTGGCAATTTAAATTCCACAGGTTCCACTTCAAATTTTATTTAAGACAATAAATCTGAATATAAATCGGAAAATATTTATAAGTAATCGCATGAATAATTCATATTCGCATTTATCTCTTATCTTAAAATTGAGACAAAATTACTTGAAACAAGTTTCAACATAATTTGAAAAACACATAAAGAGAAGGTTAACAAGTGACCTTTGAGGCACAGATATTTTACGAAGACTGTTGCATCAAATTTACATTGTGACGTACGTACCTAATATCCTCTAATACCGGGTTTCTATATTTAAAAACGTTACGTTTTCTTTTACGAGCCGTTTTGCACCAAGGTTTTTTTTTAAATATATTAGTTATAGTATAGGACTTTGAACTTTTGTTTCTGTCGTCCTCATAGTTTTGGTTTTATAGGGCGGCAAAGCTTAAGATGTCCATGTGGAATCAACTACCACCAGAGATTTTTCCGGACCGATACGACTTAGGGACCTTCAAGAAAAGAGCCTACTCCTTTTTAAAAGGCCGACAACGCATCTGCTATTCGTCTGGTGTTGCAGTTGCTCATGGGCGGCGGTAATCACTTACCATCAGGTGAGCTTTATGCTCGTTTGTCCCCTCTCCTATAAAAGAAATTGCCTCACGTACCTTATAATAAGTTAGTACCTCCCTAAATGTGTTTCGTACGTGGTAGAGCCATGCTGCAGTTATATTAGAAGTATAGTTGTGGCACGAATGGGTCGGCTCGACCGGGGAGGGACCACGCTCTCACAGAATACCAGCGTGAAATAGTAGCTTACCTAATGCTGCTGTATTTCGTATGGTGAGTGTAGAGAACCGGAGACCCTTTTTACTGGAAACGAGGCATTCCATCTTAGTCCTCACGGGTGACAACGCATCTGCATTTTGATTCGTAATCGAGGATAGATGTGGATGTCTATGGGCCACAGCAACCACTTACCATCAGGTGAACTGTGTGCTCGTTTGTCACCCTATCCTATAAAAAAAAATGTTACTGGTATGTGTAAATACCGAATAAAAACGAAAAAAAAAGAATATTATCAAAAGAGTATAATAAAAATAATAGTATGCGTAGGTATATGAATGTAAAGAATGTAACGAGAGAGGTGTGTCAGGATCGTGCCAAATGGAAGTCCGTAGTCTCTGCCTACCCCTCTGAGTACCGGCGTGAGTGTTTATGTTTTATGTATATGCCTACGAGTTTACTAAGAGTGTACTATGTTTTTTAACCTACTGCCTAGGAAGTAGAGTAGAGTAATGTTTTTCGAGATTATGTATATATACATTATATTTATGTCTATTTCTTTGGCACGCTATGTAGTCTAAACGTCTTGATGAATTTTAACATATAGGGTGTCGTTAGATACGTCTTAATTATAGAACTTTTTTACGCAATCGGGTTCTTTAATTACATTTTTAACCTTTAAGCATGTTTATATATGGTCCAATCTACCCAGATCAAAAATAATTATTCAAAACAGGGTTAACTATGCCATCGGGACGTCGAAGACCTCAGTCCTTCCCGTGACCTAGGAATGCCAGATCGGAAGACCAAAATATTCGGACAAAATTTGAAAATGTCGAGATTTTGGGCTTGTTGCGGAAAAAACAAATATTTAAAAAAATATATAAAAGTTTAATTTTTAATTTAATAGGTTAGAAAATGACAACATTGTTGACACATAACTACTCGTAATGTAAGTAGTAAGTTAAGTTAAGGTTGCCAAATGTATAAATTGGCATTGGACTTTACTAAGTCCGCCAATTTGGATCTTTTATCAGTATAAAAAATAAAAATAAAGATTTAAAATTCGAACAATGTATTTCAAAGTTCAGTCCTAACTCAGCTTTTGTTAAATCGAAGTTGGCTGTGATGTGAAGAGAAGCTGTTTGTCTGGAGATTTTGAGTTTCGTCGGTAGTCTGGAGATCATTTAAATGTCGGGAGAATCCAGACCAATCCCGACCGCCTGGCAACCCTATCGTGATCATGGGTGCTATAAAGCACCCTTAACGTCGGGAATTTAGAAGTTAAAATTAAACGCATTAAAACCGTAAAATTAGTTTCATTTCATTTGTAACACTCTCGTAAAAAGGAATCTCTCTCTCTCTGCTTATGTTTAGAGGACTGAAACATAAAAATGAAGTTCGGCCCGATTCAACTGTGAACTGAACTGAACTGATGTCATTCCAAAACATCACAATACACACCTAGCTCAACGACCGCATTGTTCAGACCACGCCATTTGTGCATAACTACCGTGATACATCAGTACAGGTGCTCTAAACATCTGTTTGGCTGAAAAAAACAACAAATCGTGCCGTCTCTTTCACTTCTACGTAATTTAATGTTTTGTTATCTTAGTCTTTGAATGGAGGCGACAACGTGGCTTAAGGATCAATGTACTTGAGCAGATCTATTGCGATTTGTCTAGTACATAGCAGCTCTTTAACGAAAGAGCCAAATCTAGGATTGGTTTTTCGCTAACTGACAAACAAACTGGACACCTTCAAGAAAAGAGCTTACACCTTTCTAAAGAGCCGGCAACGCACCTGCAATTCCCCTGGTTTTGCGGTTGTTCATGGGCTGTGGTAGTCACTTAACATCAGGTGAACCCTATGCTCGTTCGCCCTTCTTCCATAAATTTTTTTTAATGGAATAAGGATGACTCGCGAGCATACAGTCCGCCTGAGTTAGGGAAATACTGTGGCCCATAGACATCTAGCATCACTAAGCTGCAATTTCACGATGTATACTATTGATTGAGCATGAATGGATTAACATAAAATAAATTGATTGTTAATTGAGTTGCAGTATTAAAATACCACCGACTGACCATTATTCTGCAGTAAAGTTGCTGCAGCGCTGATATTTTTTTAGTGCTGTGTATGAAGATATTTTTTTTATATAATACGGGTGTCACGTAAGCACACATTCCACCCGATGGTAAGAGAACGCCGTGGCTCGTACACATCTATCATCGATTAAGAATCAAAATCCAGATGCGTTGTCATCCTTGAGGACTAAGATACAATGCCTCGTGGTAAATGCCGGTAAATTACCTATATAACACTTTATTTTCTTCCCTCCCCCGCATCTTGCAGTAAATAAAAGCACCGAAATATCCAAATATTCAAGCACCCGGTACCAAGTTCGTTTCACTTCTAAAGTACGGTTCATCGGTTGAAAGATTAGTGATGTATTTTCTGCCCCCCGCTCTCCTCTACACTAGATGGCGCTAGTGCGTCGACTTACGCGTAACAATACGAAACACAGCAGCATTGAACTGCTCTTTTACACTGGTTTTCTGTGAGAGCGTGGTCCTTCCCCGGTCGAGCCGACTCATTCGTGTTACAACCATAATGTAGCTGCAGGGTGGCTCTACCACGTTATAAATGAATTGTCAAAGAGATATAGAAATAGAATAAGGGTGGTAAACGAGCACACAGTTCACATGATGTTAAGTGGATGCACGATTAAGAATCAAAATGCAGATACGTTGTCACCCGTGAGGACTAAGATGGAATGCCTCGTTTCCAGTACAAAGGGTCTCCGGTTCTCTACACTCACCATACGAAACACAGCAGCATTAAGTTATTATTTCACGATGGTATTCTATGAGAGCGTGGACTTTCCACGGTCGACTTGGCTCATTAGTAAAAATTTGAATAGGGCCGTGTTCATTCGGGGGTTGCGAATGTGTTCTTTTGTAGTAAATTGATCGCATAGTTTTACAACCACACGTTTCTGCTGGTCAGTAAAATGCGTTAAGTTAGATCATATTCACCATCACAGCCCTTCACAAGCCCACAGCTGAACATAGGCCTCCCCCATTGATTGCCTCAGGAAGATATTTGCCATAGTTGCCACGCTTGGCAAGCGGGTTGGCAACCGCAGTTTTTTATTTTTAGTCGTTATTAGGAAGACGCTGCTGCCCATCTCCTGATTTATTTCCCTCTGCCTCGCCTCTTACGTCACCCACGGAATGATATGGGATAACCTTTAGGTTTTATGTGTTCATAATAAAGTTCTGAGATAAGTGAAAGCATTTTACAACATGTTGATGAACCCGACAAGTGTCATGAATTACGCGTTAAATATTAAATTACATTACACTAGTTTTCGCCCGCGGGTCTGCTCGTGCGCGACGAAACGGAAAGTGATAGTGAACTAGTAATCAAATATAATGATACAAGTAGTAAATATAAGCAGAGTTCCATGTAACTAACGACAGAAGACCGATTCCTTAACAAAAACATCAACCTCCTACTGGGAAGTTATATTATGGTTGTAGCACGAATGCAGCGGGCTCAACCGGGGAAGTACCACGCTCTCACATTCCATGTTCAGCAGTGGACTTGTGAAGGGCTGTGATGATGATGATGATCTAACCTAACGCATTTTACTGACTAGCAAAAACGTGTGGGTGTTAGACTATGCGATCAATTTAATTCAAAAGAACACATTCGCATTTTCCGAATGAACACGACTCTATTCTAATTTTACGCTGTAGAGTTATGCTGCAGTTTTATATTTGTAGGACTAATAGGTCGGGTCGACCGTGGAAAGTCCACGCTCTCATGGAATACCATCGTGAAATAAAGGCTTAATGCTGCTGTGTTTCACATGTGAAGTGTAGAGAACCGGAGACCCGTTTTTTTGTGAAACAAGGGTCTCGGTCTCCACCATTCCATCTTAGTCCTCACGGGTGACAACGCACCTGCATTTTGATTCTTAATCCTGCATCCACTTAACATCATGTGGACTGGTGCTCGTTTGTCACCCCTATTCTATAAAAAAGTATGAATTTTGTCTTAAATACCTATTCTATATTTAAAACGGCGATTTCATCGGTAAGGTTTATATATGATTTTTTGTCTCGAACTGACCAACGCAGTGTTGGGCGACCCCCTACTAAATCTAATGATGACATAACTATATCTAGTGATGACCTGATGAAACATGGGTATCGAATATCGGTATATGCAAGGTAGCTCAAAACCGTGCTTTGTAGCAATCTTTAGAGAAGACCTATGTTCAGCAATGGACTTGTTGTAGATGATGATGATGAATATTATACCACCGTCGTTATTACGGTAAAAATGAGACTGGACAATATCCAAGTATTTAAATTTTCACCTTCATAAATCAAGTCGATCTATGATAAGTCACCTAACACCACCTACCCGTAAATTGTTTCATTTGGCTACAAATCAACAAGTGTTTTCTGGGGTCAATGCTCTCTCTTAATGGCCTTATTCGAGCTCGAATTTTAATGCTCTGTGATTAAACCCTGTAGTGTACCGTGTAGTGGGGGTGTTAGAATATCCACTACCCCATATCATTCCGTGGGTGCCGTAAGAGGCGACAGAGGGGAACAAGTCAGGAGATGGGCAGCAGTGTGTTCCTAATAACGACTATAAATAAAAAACTCCAGTTGCCATCCCGCCTGCCGAGCGTTGCAACTAAGGCAAAAATAAGAGATATTCTATGGGGAGGGGCCTATCTTCAGCAGTGGACTTCAATAGGCTGTAACAGACAGGCGGTAACAGATTAAACCTTACGTGGGAAAGAACAGGACTCATTCTTTATTCATTCATTTTCCTCAAAATCCTTTTCAATTTTTTTATATTTTTTTACGTTCGGTAAAGCTAGTTGCCTAATAACGAGGGTATAACTGGGCAGTTACAGTAATTTCAGATGGTACTTAGTTTTTAATTAATTTATTTATAAAAAAATAATTGAAACATCGCATTATACGTGGTAAAGCCATGCCAGCTATATTAGTTACCCTTTTTACTGAAAACGAGGCATTCCATCTAAGTCCTCACGGGTGACAACGCATCTGCATTTTGATTCGTAATCGAGGATAGATGTAGATGTCTATGGGCCACAGCAACCACTTACCATCAGATGGACTGTGTGCTCGTTGGTCACCCTATACTATAAAAATTAAAAAAAAACGAATCAAAATGCAGATGAGTTGTCACCCGTGAGGATTAAGATGGAATACCTCCTTTCCAGTAAGAAGGGTCTCCGGTTCTCTACACTCATCACACGAAACACAGCAGCATTAAGCTGCTATTTTAAGCTGGTATTCTGTAAGAGCGTGGTCCTTCCCCGGTCGAGCCGACCCATTCGTGCTACAACTATAATACTAATATAGCTGCAGCATGGCTCTACCACGTAATAAATTAAATATATTTTTATATAATATTCTTTCAAGGCAGCTGCATTGATTTCTCGTATTTTTCATCATCTAGAGGTAAAGTAGCTTATAAAGTTACGACTGCGCGAGGCGGTCATTTCGAGCCTTTCAAGATTGCCAATTGATTCTTCATTCTGAGCTATATAGGCGGCCAATGAGAGCTAATAATTTTACGCTCACCAGATGTCGCTAGTAAAAGATCGTGAGGACAAATAAGAAAGAAAAACGACGGGTTGCACTCCGGGAGTGCCGGCAGAAGTGAAAACTTGAATATTAGCGTTGTGAATTTTTGATATTTTGGAATGATTAGGGAATAATTTTGCACGAATTGCTTTAAGGGGAAATATAACCTCAAATGGCTTAGCAAGATCCTCCATTATGCCGAATGTATTGCAGCATTAATTTTGAAATAAATATATGGTAAAGTTGAGGATTAATGTTAAGGACTATGTTAGACGAAAACACGATTCCGTAAAATTTTCTCGATAGAAAAAAAAAATCCAAAGTTACCTCCAAACTGAACAATAAACCGCTGTTATTCATAAAATACTTTAAATAAGATCATGAAACTTTGCATACTAACTGAACTAACTATAAAGCAGTGCTTATGTTATTTACTTTTTTTAAAATACCATTATTTTCACTGTAAAAAGAAATTACCTAAACTATCGGCGTCTTGAAGCTTGATTCCTGTCGCCCCGTCAGTATCGCTTAGGCTTTTGAAGGGAGAAGTTATGTCGCTTACGATCAGAATTACACATTACGCAACAGGACGACGTAAAATTAAAATGGGAAATAACCGTGATAAAAATAAGAAACGACTGTGTTGGCGTTAATAAACAGGCATAAATATGATAAACCTAATGAAATAAGTATCTAACGACCTATCTACTTACAGTATTAGTGATTACAAACATGTCGGTATATAGCATACGACGTGCGGGGAAGTGGGGGCGAAATTTGAATTTGAGCTGACTTACTATATCCCCTTAATTATCACACACGAACATTCGCGCAAGAGCCCTGCGCCGCCTAAATGAAACAGCAGGCGCAGGCATACATTTGCGCCGCGCCGTAGAAAGAGAGGGAGATACTTCCTCTCCTACGTCGCGCCGGCTGTCTCTCTCTCCATCCGTCTTACGAATTTTCGATCAGGGTCACGTGTCCTGACGCGAGTTTAACATTTTTTATCCATTACAAAAAAGTGTACAACGCCGCTAAAGAAGTTTTCACTTCAAAAAAATATTTCGAAGACATGTGAAGTTCGCTAAACACGGATTGGGGCAGCGCGGCGTACACTTGCTTGCCCTAAATCCCTCTTAGAAATGAGAGGTGTGTGCCCAGCAGTGGGACGTATATAGGTTGTAACTTTAACTTTTTAAATTTTATGGTCACACAGTGTCATTATCATTAAAAAGTATAGTAAAGTAAGTAATAAGTTTTTCGGTTTACAATGTATGTATAAACCACAAAACAATGCCTCAGTTCTGTATTTTTTTTATTATTTTTTTCACATTTCAAACTTTTTTTTAATTCTTCTACTCTTATAATATACGTATTTTACTACTACTTTTATATAGAATATACGAAGTTTGGTTAATTCATTTCTAATGTAATTAATACTCGTATATCTAGTATTTGTGAAAGAAACATTAATCAATACACTTTTGTAACAAGTTAACTTCCCTCGCTACGAAATCTTATCTTATTACGAATATCATAATTTCATAATCATGTCCAAATATTTCACCTCCTTCCTAATCCTAAGCGCCGCCCAAGTCGCGTCTCATTAGAAAAAGTCGCGGATCATTGCAATTTCAACTCGCAAATAAAATAAAAATACACTAATTAGAAAAATATCAACAAACACGCAACATCACATTGTAAATGTTGCATGACAAACGCGAGATATCGGTCAATATAATCTTTATCGCTTCGCAATAAAGTCCATTGTGTATATTAAACAATGTTATCTTTACAGACGCGGTGTGTTACTATCACGTTTCATATCAGAGTCGTGATGGGAGATACGATTAGTTGACATCGACGTGTGTATTGAATCTTGGCGTATCAACACCACCATAGTATTGTTTGGCTAATGTTTGGCCTGGTATGAAAAATGTTTGGTCTCGGTTGAGCCCAGTTGACCCTATAATGAGCTTGAATGAACAGGTTGGTGACCTTTTAAAGGCCTGTATTCACTTTGATTAGTATGAGTGCAGGTGATCAGTAATTGCGGGTGATTAGTGCAGAACGAGTAGTGTAAGTACTGTCCAATTCTGTTTAGTTAATTCAGATCTTCTGAAGATTTACTATATTCGTAAGATGCTGAAAGGAAAAAATGGGGTTGTGAATTCCATTTGAACCACCAGGCGTTGAAATTGGCAATATGTTTAAGCGAAATTAAATACTGGTAGCATGAGACAGTTATTGTAGTAATTTTTTTTATTTATTTATAAATAACGTTACCCCTACACTAAGATTTTCTCTTGTATCGTAGGGGCAGTTTACAAACATAAATTGCACAAGGACAAACATCCAGACCCGGAACAACTATTTGTAGGCCTCACAAATACTCGTTCCGTGCGGGATTCGAACCCGCGACCAATGTGATCTACCCCTGACAAATGTGACTTTCGCCTAATCATCATCATCATCATGACAGCACATCAAACGTTCATCCCCTCCCTCATAGATTGCCTAACAGAATCAATTTTGTCTAGTTGCCACGTCTGGCACGTTTGGCAGGCTGGTTGGCAATGAATGTCACAAAGCACGGGCAAAGGCAACGGGCCGGCCTTTTAGCCCCGTAAAGGGAAGTAAAGTGTAATTGAAGGCTGACCACTAGATGAATTGACGATCTAATGAGAGATGCAGGACGTCGTTGGATGCAGTTGGCTCATGAGTCAGGACCGGGTTTTCGGCTAATAGTATACATTTATTAGGAAAGATCTATATTTGTCACCACCATATCGGTCTAGAAAGAAAATATAATAGCCTTAACGTCTACACTCTATGACCGTATTCTAGACGGCCCCCGCCATTACAACAGATTCGAATACGATCGAACAAAAATACGCGCGAAAGAACCGATTCCTACCAAATATGATTTTTTGCGGCTATTGAAATCATAAGCAACCCAAATTTAATAGAGAAGTCGGCTGAGTAAATGAGACTACTTAAGAGCCTATGCTACCTCAAATGGCTTACCAAGATCCTCCGTTATGCCAAAAATATTGTAGCATTAATTTTGAAATAAATATATGGTAAAGTTGAGGATTAATGTTAAGTACTATGTTACACGAAAACACGATTTCGTAAAATTTTCTCAATAAAAAAAATCCAAAGTTACCTTCAAACTGAACAATAAACCGCTGGTATTCAAAAATACTTTAAATTAGATCGTGAAACTTTGCATACTACCTGAACTAACTATAGAGCAGGGCTTATGTTTTTTATTTTTTTTAATTACCATTATTTTCACTATAAAAAGAAATTACCTAAACTATCGGCGTCCTGAACCTTATTCCCTGCCGCCCGATCATTCTCGCTTCGTCTTTTGAACGGGAAAGCCGTGTCACTTACGATCAGAATTGCGCAACAGGACGACGTAAAATTAAAATGGAAAATACCCGTAGTGAAAATAAGAAGCTACTGGGTTGGCGTAAAGAAACAGGCATAAATATGGTAAACCAAATGAAATAAGTATCTAACGACCTATCTACTTACAGTATTAGTGATTAATACATGTCGGTACATAGCATGCGACGCGCGGGGACTTTGGGGCGAAATTAGAATTTGAACTGAGGTAGTATAGGCCCTTAATACGTGTACGTCTAAGAATACGTAAGGGTGTATAAGCCACAGAAATTTTTAAAACTAAATTTTAATATTTTTTTTTAATAGAATAATTTTTTTTCTGGTATTCTTTGAGATGTTTAAGACAATCAGTCGCACATTTCGTTTTTATTCGATTGAGAACTTATCGAATCATTGAATATAACAACGAGAGTCGAGAGTCGAGAGATTGACCTTCACCACTCTCCTATGCCAGCAGAGTTAGCCAAGATGACTTTCTACAATTGTTAACGCTACAATAAATTACTATAAAAACGAATGGGAATGACAAGTCTAAACGATGAGTCTCATGAGCTCGTGACAGTGACGTGACTTAGCTATGATTTTATTCATTTCCATAGTTTTCTATTATAGCATTAAAATTACGCTAACGACCGTACAACACCATGTTGGCTGACCCCGTAGTTGAGAAATTGAACAAAATTGATAATTTGTCAAGGTCAAGAAAAAACTTTTCACACATAAATGGTCAATTAAAAAAATATGCGGCCATGATACGCCAAATATTTTTAAACAAATTTAAATAAAAATTGCTTTTGAATAATTTTATAGCCCTATAAAGCTAGAAGTGAAAAGTCAGCAGAAACCATAAAATTTAACACACGAACTTGCAGTAAGACTGCCCATTATCGAATATCAACCTATTAATATTTTATTTATTGTTTTGGTGTGCAAAACAGAATTAACTATCTATGTTAGCCATGACGTAATATTACTCAAACAACTTTGCAAGGCGCAATATTTTTTTCTAATAATATGAACACAGAAACAGTACAACTTTTATTAAAAAGTTAAGCAAAGTTAAAAGTACAATTTGGATCTATTTTCTTTAATTTTTAACTTTAAATGTAGGTTCTATATTCAACGCACATTTTTTAAGTACTTTTTTATAGGATAGTGACAAACAAGCACACAGTCCTGCTGATGGTAAGTGGTTCCTATGGCCCATCTACATCTATCCTTGATAACGGAACAAAATGCAGATGCATTGTCACCAGTGAGGACTAAGATGGAATGCCTTGTTTCCAGTAAAAAGAGTCTCCGGTTCTCTACACTCACCATACAAAACACAGCGGCATCAACCTACTATTTTATACTGGTATTCTGTGACAGTGTGGACCTACTCCGGTCGAGCCAACCCATATGTGCTACAACTATACTACTAATAAAACTGCAGCAAGGCTCCTCCACCACATATGTTTACTGATTTCTCGGAAATGGTTGAAACAATTAAAATGATTCTTTTCTTATCTAAGAGTCTACACCTCAAGGGTGATTTTCAATCCATATTTGTAAACAAAATCTATCCCTAAGAGAGATGAAGTTTTTTTTGTAACTATTTTAATAACATTTTCGTAGCTACATCATGAGTCCACAAACTGTTAGAAATTAAACTTTTATTAAAAGTAAAAATAGTGTTTAAACAGTACATTCTGTTTGGCTCCGTAACTTAGAACCTCCCCCTTGAAATTAGAACAAAAGAATTGTTATAGAGTCAAGAAGGTTTGCCAACACTATTTAAATAAACTGGCAGATCATCTCTTTTCTAGCAATTTTTTTATTTATATGAATATATAAATAAAATACATATGTATATTGTATTATATATACAATGAAGTTGTGGTTTAAATTCTTCTACATACTCACATGTCTTAGCACCATTTATATATACATAAGAGAAATACTAATACATCTGATTGACTTGAATTCAGTATAGTTACTTATGTCGCAATGTAGATGCTCACTAAGAACTGAATTTATGATAGTCATATCAAAAAAAAATTACTTGAAATTATACATCTAGGTTCTGCAATAAAATATTATCGTACACACAGCGAAGCGAGCGGGTCTCAACTAGTTACTACATATATCATCATTAAAAGTTTAGATAGATAGATACGTAGAAAACATACTTGCATGAAAACATGGTACATTAGATTTTCTTATGGAATAAGTGTCACAAACAAGAACACAGTCTACCTGATGGTATGTGGATGCCATGGCCTATAGATATCTACATATATCCTCGATGAAAAATCAAAATGCAGATGCATTGTCACCCATGAGGACTATGATGGAATGCCTCGTTTCCAGTAAAATGGGTCTCCAGTTCTCAACACTTATAGTACGAAACACACATGATATTCTGTGGTAGTGTAGTCCTTCCCTGGTCAAGTCCCTTGCCTTCCTTAAGTGGCTAGCTGCAGCATAGCTCTACTACATAGAAATGTTTAATAATTTAATAAAAGTACTTACGTTTCCCTGGTAAATGACGAGGGCTGAGTGGTGGTCTGTCAGAATAAGAGCTGGTCAGGTCTGATTCCTTTCCCAAGGTATTGTTATTGTATTTCTTGACACTTTCAGCCCAGTCCTGAATCCAGGTCTTGTCACCTTTGCACCGATTAAGACTCAAATACGACAACTTTCCTACAACTTGATCCGGAGTTATGTCAGATGAAACTCCACTGTCATCTCTTAAAGCTTTCTGTGCATTTTTGAGAGCCGTGCTTTCAAATGTAGCATCCTCAAAAGTCAAGCCCTTGCTACTGGGCAATGAAACTGGGACAGAAGACTCTCTAGATAACCTATGAACATAGTCAGTCTGGTCTATTTCAGATTTAGTGAGACTACAACGTCTCCGGATGGGCATTTCAATTTTCACAGGGTATTTCATACTGAGCACTCCGGAGGTTGTGACTGATGTGAAACTGCCTACATCAACTTCTTCATCATGCTTTGGCGGGGATTTTGGAAATGTTTTCTCAGTGATAGTGCGAACCCTATTTTTAATTTTCTCTAAATAACTCCTTGTAGACTTTATCTGTTTAGATGTCTGTGCTGCCAAGTCATTCTCCGTGGGAGATTCATAACAGCAGGAAATTTCCAGAACATTTTTATCTTTTGACACTTTATTTGAAATTTCTAACGCAGAGTGAATGGCTAGAGGACTTCTAAGCCCAGTATCTCGTCTAGGTTCCTTTGTGATTACCCTTTGTGGATTTGGGAAGTCAAAAACAAGCTCAGGATCTCTTTCAACATTAGATCGTTTGTTTAATGATTTATCTATTGCTTCCTTAAGTAAATCAGCACCGAAAGACCTATCTATACTCATTCGAGCTTTTTGCTCTTCAGTATAATTATCTCCTTCAATTGTGTAAGTGCCAGTTGAAGAATTATTGGACTGTCTATCTACATCATCATCAATGAACAAAGTTTGAGGTTTCGGTGGACACTTTTTAAATAATAAGTCTGGTGTTTCAGACATGGCCCTAACTTTACGGACTAAAGGACTTTTTGATGGTTCAGGTGTTGACAAACCATTATCAGGGGTTAGAATATCCAATTCCGGACTAGATATATCAGTAAGCATTAAACCTTCAGGACTCATATCAACAATATCTGCCATATGTTTCTGACAACTTAGAATGCCATAGCTAGGTGTTTTATGGATGCCACTTGGATTATAGGTGGTAGTGGGATTCAAAGGCAGATTTAAAGATTGACGGGTAGTGAAGTTTTCACTTCGGGACATTATACTATCCACAATTGGGCTCTTTGATTGTTTCTTTTGAAGCATTTGGTCTACTATTGGTGATTTTACCTGCCTGCTAATAATTGGGCTAGTTACGTGCGTCTTTTCGACATTTTGCGCAAGGGGATTGCTTCTAACTTTAACTGAGTTGGACACTCCACTATCTTCCTGATCGGAGGAGAAATAACCTTCCGAATTGTATCCTTGAGCTTTTCTGGGGAGCTTTACGCTCATAGGAGGCCGCTGAGCCGTCGGACTTCGCCTAGTTGAACCAGTTGACATCGATTGCACCCTCTGGTGTCGCGCTTGCGATTTCTTCGCTAGCTCCTCGAGTCTACGATTATCAAACGTTTTGCTCTCGCCAAAGTCGACGGTAAAGGCCATTGGATGAGGCTTAGGACTAGATGGTTCCAATTTTTCCTGACCTGCCTCAACTTGATCATTCTTAGTGTCTTGTTTTTCTGAAGAAGTTCCCTCGTTGCAAACCGTCCCCTGCCCTCCCGATAAAAGGTTGGAAACGTCGTCGACGCTAACACTCATATTTTCAAGGATTAAATGACATCATAATTCATGAAACCCACTGCACTTTCGCAATTTTTTGTTTCACTTCAAGGAAAAGCACAGAAATTAAAGCACAGATTTTACCCGGAAAATAAAAGGAATCAATTTGAAGTGGAACGAGAGCACAAATAAAAAAAATATTAAAAACTACGCCTACAACATTCGTTCGCAATTAGATTTCGTTCGCGATTCGCGAGTACCGAGCCGAGAACGCGAAACACGCAAACGCAAAGAGTACGCAAACTACACAGTAATCTGTGACGCAAACGTAATCGACTGAACCAGCGATTACTAATAAAATCCGACGTTTGGTTCGGTTCCTACAAAGGTACTCTGTGGTAGGCATGTCGATCTGAGATCGAAGAATCGATTTCTTGTGCCAAAAAGATCGATTTTTAATCAATATATAGTACTGAATCGATCCAGTGAATCGATATTTCACCCTAGAAAATCGAGATCGAATCATTTTCCGTTTTCATAAGAACCAAAAAATGATTAACTATAAGTTGAATGTACCTTAACTCGTAAAAGATGACAGTTTTTTATTCAATACTAGCAAAACTGCTGTGTGCTCAGTTTCTTTCGCCTCTCTCTTTCTTTCTTTTTTTCTTTTGAATCTTATGGATTGAAGAAATAAAAAATAAGCTACGTTTGTAATCTGTACTTTGTACGAATCTGAAAGCAAATCGAAAAAAGATCAATTTTTGAGAAATCGATCTTTTAGACCTCGAACTTTTTGTGAATCGATTCATCAGATGTCGATTTGAATCGATTTAAAAATCGATCTTTTTCGGATAGAATCGACATCCCTACTCTGTGGTTATGTTTCACCCTAACGAAACAGTTATTGTGATTCTGATTTCCTTTGTACTTTATTTTACATTTTGGCTGGCAACATTGCTAGTATGGTTAATTGGATTGGCCTTAGAAACTCAGAAACGACCAATAAAGGAGGATATTAAGAAAACAAGCGCAAAGATTTTTCTATGATTGGTTGTTATATTTACACTGTAACGTCATACTTTTTGATTTGAAAAGTTTGACGAAATAAATATAAAAATAGTGAATGCTATAATTTTCTTAGCTAATAAAATTCATTTATCATATTATTGTTATTTTTTCATAAATACTTATCGGTTTTTACTTTTGGTATTTATTAAAGAATCGTAAAATGGAGTTTTGGCGGGAACTTGGCCGTGGACGGATTGTCGCTCCTGTTTTGTCGCTTGAATAATGGTTTGAAGTGGATTTTGATTCGTAAAAGTGATGCGATTTTGTGAATTAAGTGTCCGCGCGTCTTCACTTTTAGAGAAAATGACGAAACAAGTGCTTTGATGTCGATATAAACCTCAAGTTATTTTGATCGCTTGGGCGCCTTATGAACTTGAGTGGCTATCGTCATCAACTGTCCGCTAGGTTGAGCTGTCGTCAAAATCTCCCAAGGATTTCGCAATGTGACGCATCAGCATATTGTGACGAAAAAGAACATAAAATGAAGATTCCAAAAGAAAGGATAGGCTCAGAAGGTCTAGAAACCAGAGCCGTAATGCCAGTTAATAAAAAAAATCGTAAAATCATTTCACTACACGCAATATTCCAAATTTGTTTTTGTAGTATGAAAATAGTATTTTTTAGTGATTGTAATCGTAAATTATATGAATTTTTCAGCAATAACTATGGTACAATCCATAAATGCAGAATTTACTTTACAAAACTTTTTGTGCATTTATAAAATAGTGTATCATATAATATTTAAATAGCTATCATTAATAAATGATAAATAACTAGAACGAAACTCAATTGTCAGATGTCACTGTCACGTTTTAACCACTGTAGGTAGGAATTCAGTCAGGAAGATGGCAGATGCGGCGTTTTCTGACGATGGGAAATATTATTCTACCATAAGTCAGGATGGCAGGCTTAAAATATGGGATACAGAAACAAATGTCCTCAAACAGGAATATACCCCAGACCTGCATTTAACCTCCCCACCGTCATGTTTGCAATGGTTAAATGTCACACGATCAGTAAGTAGACGCACGTGGTTTTTTAACAGTATTGAAAAATCATTGTTTTTGAGCTTATTTGTAAGAATCCTACTCTGTAATAAAATCATAGCTTTCAATAAAGTATGAGATTGTCACAAAATATGGTAAAAGCATCAAATTCTAAGAGATCATTTTTCTGCAGGTCTCTCCACAAAAAGGTGTCAGAAGAAAATCAATTGGTGATCAAGAGACTCAATTAATAGCAGTAGGGACTACCAGTGGAAAGATCCTATTATATTCTGTTGCCCAAGCGAAGGTTGAAACAGTGTTAATTGATCAGAAGAGTAATGAAATACACAACAATAAAATAAAGACTTTAGACTGGCATAGAAAGTATGGCTTATACAGTTGTACAGGTGATAATGTGGTGCACGAATGGGATCTGCAGGCCGCATCAGTTAAAAATAAATACAATATAAATGTTGATAGCAAAAGTAAACAAACAAACGGTGTCAGTGCCATCAAGATTATCCCGCATAATGGGGTGAGTACAGAAAAGCTGATTACTTATTTCATTTCTGGAAACCCATACTCCAGCTTCACACATTGGCCCTAACCTTGGTTGCTTTTGTGTTTGTAGTAGAGCCAATGTAGAGATGTTAGATTTTGAAATTGATGTAAGTGCTTTTCCAATACTGAGTGCATAATATCGTAATTTTTTTTTATTGGAAAGCCAACCATATATTAGTTATTTAAAAGTAGCCTTTTCCCAAAATAAAATTATACAATAAAACATTGTAAAAACTACTTACAAAACTTATTTATGAAATGGCTTGGCAGCAACTGCTTCATTCCCAGGGGTTATTATCAATCATGAATTCATTTATATTATAATAACCCTTTTTGAATAGTTTTTATTAAAATCTAGTAGTAAACATAGTAGTAGTCTAGCCTGTAAGCCAAGCCATGCGCACTTTCGATCGTACAATACCTACCGTACGTCCGCCAAGCAGTGATCTAATTTGATCAGAATTATGTAAACATGTGTACCTATGAAAAAACTATTTTTTCGTTTTAAACAAAACCAAAGACACTATGCAATAGATAATAGTATCAAAGACAAAGATATGCTCTTTTATTTTAAACCATAACCTGCCAATGTTTCTTAGAAAAAAAAAAGAAATCACTCTGAACTTTCGGCGTTCCACGTGCCGTTTTGATGAAGGTGCTCCGTCTTTTTTATAGAATTTTATATTTGTGTCTGGACTAAAAACGAAAGTATTATACTTTTTTATATTCCTTGTAATATAGTGAACACATATATATATAATTTGTGGTATAAAAAGTGAAAAGTAAATTGCCAAAAGTGCTTCAAAATCTGGAAGGCCCATTATGGCGGCTGGGTCATAAATGTGGTATTTTTCACATTCTCATTTATTTTTAGTGTAAAATGTAAGTAAAAATAGTTTTCTTACATATTTCAAATAACTTGACGTTGTATTTATTTCAAATTCACACAAAACTATTTTAGAAATATTGTTCTAAATGTCACACAGATAAAATATTATAATTTAATTTTTTTAATTTCTTTATATTTTAATATTTTGGTATGAGTAACGAATGGAAACACATAAAACATAAAAATATACATATTTCCAAACATTTTCATATAAATTTCTCTAAAAACAAAAGTGTAGAATTCAAATTAGTAGTAATTTTGTCACTAAAATTGAAGTATATACCACTATACAGCTATACAGGGTAATTTACGTATTTTATTACAATTTCTAGCAACCAAAAATAATTTTATTCGATAGTTTATACATTCAACAAGAATTCCTGTAAGTTTTATCCATAAATATTGTCTCAAAGTGAAAATATAGCAAAATTTGCAATATAGCAAAAAATTTGCTGATTTTCAAATTTTGCCGCCATTACGGTCCCGAGCGAACGGGATTATAACATGTCGCGCGCTGTCAGAGCTTACAGGCTAGTAACTGTTTTTACTAGCTTGTATTTGTTCTGGATGCTGACATGGTGTATTCTATTGTATTATATATATATATATATATATATATATATATATATATATATATATATATATATATATATATATATATAATCATTCTTTCACGGTAAATGTTGATCCAGTGAGAAGTTAGAACAATTGTTGATCCACCTATTTGACGTGTTTGCTCAGCTCCTCGTCGCACAAACTGATATACTTTGATCCATTCTTGATGCGCGTGTGACGTCGGTGGATCTGCACTAACAGGATTTCAATATACTCGTCAGCGATTTGACCAACATTTGTTGATCTATCAACTTATGTATAAATATGTGTGTGTGTGTGTGTGTGTGCGTGCGGTTGTGCGTGTGTTTGCTTTTGTGTGTGGGTACGAGTGTGTACGTGTGTGCGTGCGTGTGTCCACTGTTGTTTTGTGTTTGTGTATGTGCTTGTGCGTGTATGTGTGTTCGTACGTGCGCGCGCGTGTGTGTGAGTGTATGTGCGGGTGTGTGTGTGTGTGTGTGTGTGTGTGTGTACGAGCGCGCACGCGTATGTGTATGTGTGCGCGCGCGTGCGTGTATGTATGTGTGCGCGCGCGTGTGTTTGTATGTGTATGTGTTTTTGTGTCTGTGTTTGTGTGTGTGCGTGTGTGCTGTGTGTGTGTGTGTGTGTGTGCGTGTGTGTGTGTGTGTGTGTAGGTGTGCGTGTGTGTGTGTATTTTTGTGAGTGCGCGAGAGCGCGCGTGTGTGTATGTGCGTGCGTGTGCGTGCGTGCGTGCGGTGTGTGTGCGTGCATGTGTGTTCGTCTGAGTGCGTGTTTGTGTGTGTATGTGCGTGCGTGTGCTTGCGTGCGGGTGTGTGTGCTTGCGTGCGTGTTTGTCTGAGTGCGTGTCTGTGTGTGTATGTGTGTGTGTGTGCGTGTGTGTGTGTGTGTGCCCAGAAAACGGAGGCGGAGAATGGAGACGTGGAGGCGTGAATGCAGCGTAGTATGTGGTGAAGGCGGAGGAGAGGAATTTGTGGTGAAGTCGGAGATAGTGGAAACGGGGAATTGTGTTGGAGGCGGAAATAATAGTGACGGCGCGTGGTGGTGGCGGCGGAGGGAGCGGAGTTTATTGTTGAGGCGGATGGAGCAGAGTTTATGGTGGAGGCGGGGGTAGCGGAGGTGGAGAACGAAAGCTTAGAGAGGGGTGCGGTGATAGATGTGGAGGCGTAGGTGGCAGAGGTGTTGGTGGGTGCACTGGAGTGCAGTAAAGTGGTTACCGCGTGAGGGCAAGTGAGGCTCATATAAAGGACAGTTGGTTACAGCGCAAAACAGTGTGGCTGGTAAGTGTATATCGATACTGCCCCTAACGATGTTACTACGAGGTTATTCATTTTTCCGAATATCAGCTTGGATGCCTATTGGTATTAGAGACAAAGAGAAAAGAACTTTTGTTTTGTGACGGTTTCATCATAACTAACAAATCAAACCCAAACTCGGCATACCTAGTTCTACTAGTCCAGGTGTTACAGTGTTAGTTACCGAAGTACACCTTCAGGTCACTTCAGCAAGTCCGGAGGTAAGGACTCATCATAACTAACAAAACGAGCCCAAACTCAGCACACCCAGTTCTGAGTTTGGGCTCAGTCCAAGAGTTCCACTAGTAATCCCGAATTACATTTTGAGGTCACTCCATCAGGACCGGAGGTAAGGTCTCATATACCTACCAATTTTGTAAACTCGTCCTTAAAAATCTTGATTATAAAGATGTAGAAAACATGTTAACTGGTTTATAGTACACACACACACACACACACACACACACACGCACGCACGCACGCACGCACGCACGCACGCACGCACGCACGCACACACAAACACGCAAGCGCGCGCGCAAACATGCACACATGCGCACACTCACAAACGCACACTGCCGCACACACACGCACACTGCCGCACACACACGCACACACACAAACACAACAGAGCACACATGCACACACGCACACCCATTGACACACACACACACACGTATACATACGCACACGTACACATATGCACACAAACACACACACACACACATACACACACACACACACATACACACACACGCGCACACATATGCACACAAACACACACACACACACACGCACGCACGCACACACACACACACACACACACACACACACACACACACACGCGCAAACACGCCCTCAGACGAATACCTTATGTCGCCGTTGCCACCACTTCCGCTACAAGAAGGGGCGTTGTCGACTAATTCGTTAAAAAAAGTCGTTTATTTCGACCACAAGGATCATAGTAAAGTAAAGTAAAGTAAAGTTACAGCCTATATACGTTCCACTGCTGGGCACAGGCCTCCTCTCATTTCTGAGAGGGTTTTAGGGTAAGGAATAGTCCGCCGCGCTGCCCCAATGCGTGTTAGCGAACTTCACATGCCTTCGAAATAATTTTTTTCTTATTTCTTAGACATGCAGGTTTCCTCACTATGTTTTCCTCCACCGACGAGCACGTGGTAAATCAGCACTTAAATTGCAATTAACAATTTCATTGGTGCCGGCGGGGATCGAACCCGGTTTGCTCGGGTATTGTGAAATTTACAGCGAGCGCTAACCATCTGAGCTACCACGGCTACAAGGATCATAGATGTTAGTAATAATACAAACTTAAAACTATTTATCTAATTTTAAAACTATATACATATAAGACAGGCCCGATTAGTCAGCACGTGCACCATATGACAATGGTTCAGGTACTGACTTGTCAGAAAAATGCCCTCAGGATACCATTGGAACTGGCCCGCACTCTACGCACCAGGGATGTGCATCGTTTACGCATGGTGGTGTAGAAACAATCCACTCGCGCATCCGCGAACATACCCGGCGCATTACAATAACGAGGTAGACCAAACAGCACCCTGAATGCATTACATAACACGCATTTAATCTGTAGCTTGTACCGCCAAAGATACGAAACGGCAACGTCGCGGCTGCATACAGCCAATCTGATCGTTTATCTTATCGTTTGCTGTGCTCTGATTGGCTCATTTAAATCGGATCAACATTTTCCGTAACCATCGCAAGGTGGATTTGTATATCGGATCAACTTCGGCCGACGCTAGCAAACAGTCTCTTGAGTGCAGATGTTGATCCGGTCGGAGCCACATTAGTTACCAGAGATGCATATTGGATCAACAAAAGGCGCCGGATCAACATGCGTTTTCGGATCAACAAAGTGCTCGCGTGAAGTCGCGTCTGATCAACATTTACCGTAAAGAGATCTATATATATATATATATATATATATATATATATATATATATATATATATATATATATATATATATATATATATACATATATATATATATATTGTATTCTATTCTTTTTTAAATGATTTTGGTTGCATATGTGTATGGTCATACAATAAGTTGAACATGGTTTTGGCTTGGTTTTTATGTCTCATAAAACGTATGTCATCTTGAGCCAGATGGTCATCAGATGTTTCAAGGATTACTATGTCCTTCCCCTCTCTTTTGACAACAAATAATCCTTAAATAACCCAGTCCTATTTGTCTATCTCATCTTCCAGCAGCACCAGGATTTTCTGGCCAATCCTCAGGGTTTGGTGTTAAATGTTGCCAGGTCTAGCCATCTATGATGGCAACTGAACTTTTATTGGAGATTCTCAGCGCTGGAGATTTAAGCATAACCAGGGATTGTAGGGACTGAGGGCTGTGTCCATAGTTGAAAATGTATTGCATATGTTTTTTTTTATTAAACTGAAATTATAAACTTACAGTCCAACTGATAGCATGTGGTAACTGCAGTCCAAAGACACTTAAAGCTAACTTTAAACAAAGAAGTGCATTGTTACCTCTGAAGACTAAAACAGTTTACCTTGCCATACCATGTATGACCTCTCTGTAGAATAGTTTACCACTGGCGATTTTTCTGGACCAATACGATCTGGGGACTTTCAAGAAAAGAGCTTACTCCTTTCTAAAGGGCCGGCAACACACCTGCAATTCCCCTGGTGTTGCGGATGATCATGGGCGGCGGTAGTCACTTAACATCAGGTGAACCGTATGCTCATTTGCCCCCTCTTCTATATAAAAAAAGTAAAATATGAGTGATTTTACTGTCTCTCTACCCTTCAGACTGCAACACATTAGTGCATGCACTGCTGCTTGGCGGAAGAATTATGTATCTACCCAGACTGACTTCTAGAAAAGGAGTCCTAAGTACCACCTAGTATGTAACAAATTCTGCCAATGTGAAGTCATTTTTTTAATTAAGCATGGCATGGCTTTACGGCTCTGGGTTCTAGCCCTTCTGAGCATACCGCCACTAATTTAAATGTGAAGTGAGTCGTAGCAATGACTCAGATTATTACATAATTGTGGTTCTAAAATTTTATATCAGAATAGGATTGCCAACCATACTTCATAATAACATACCCTACTTAATTTTTGATTAATATACTTTTACATAAAAATAAAGTATTCACTTTATTTCAAATCTAATTACAAAAGTCAACTTAGAAGACAGATTAAATATTAAGATGGATGGTTTATATTCCAAGTCAATAATACTTAAAGAGGTCCAAAGAAATTCTACCAATAATGACAAAGAATATTCTGAGAAAAATACCTCTCAAAAATGGCAATACAGTGTTAACTTTGATATAATGAGCCTTAATATTACAAATTCCTCAATTTAACTAATTTGTTGAAATGCCCTAGAACTGCCCATAAGAGCTAATGCATATACCTCTACACTATGAATACATTTTTCAAAAATATCTTTATAACAAATTTTTAATCAGCTGAATCTTAGATAGAAGATAATATTTACCTCTATTAAACGAATTTTTTCAACTTGACATAACATATCCTATTAATTATTCCCACTTAATTCTACAATAAAATCATATCTTTATAGGTTTAGGCATGTTAAACCTTGTAAGACCTTGTTAAAACGAATCATAGTCCCACCTAAACTATATAACAAAACTAATTATAACGAATTACTTGTTATAATAAATATTTTCAAATTCCCTTCAGTTACATTATATTGAGGTTTCACTAACAATGTGATAACTTACCAAATACAGTGCAACCTTGATATAACAAATCGGAAGGAAACAAGTAAATATTCTTTATATCAGGTAATTCGTTGAACTGAGGTTTGTTACGTTGAGGTTAGGTTTTTCTAAAATTTGTTATAAAGAGGTAAAAAAAATAGTTTTATTCACAATTTCTCTAAATAAACTTTATATAAAGGTTTTGGGTTGACGAAATTCATTAGTTAGAGGTATTTACACTTGATAGTTGTAAGTTCATTATAAAGAGATTGTTCTCAAGAAACATTCGCAAGGTAAAGGTATATTTTATATTGAATTTTATGGCAATTCAAGGGGATCACGAAAAATTTGTTAAATCGAGGAAGTCGTTATATTGAGGTACGTTATATTAAGGTTGCACTGTATAAAAAAAATATTTTTTACTTGCTGTTCCCGAAACCTCAGCTTTCGCTGAGAGTTTCTTCGGTGATGAAAGTGAAGTGGCAAGAAGAGAGAAATAGTTGGTCCATAAATTTAATAAAAAATGAATTATCATATTATTAATCTTAAATTATATTATTAGACTGGTAACAGTCTAACTATAGTACTATAGTAATATAGTTGGCAATCCATATTGGTCTATATACACCATAGTATTCAATGGTGTTATATATATATATATATATATATATATATATATATATATATGTAACCATTGAATACTAACACAGAATTACACTATTTATAGTTTAATTTTATAAATATTCAAAAAATCTACTAATGTCCTAAATAAAGATTGTAGGCAGGCAGGGTTGCATTGGACAATTATTAAGATAATTATCATAATAATTATGTAATGATAATTATGAAGAAATCAATAATATGGCCTACAGTAATTGTTTGGGGTCTGGATGTTTGTTCTTTGCGCAATTTATATGTAAACTGCTTCCACGATACAAGAGACAATTCTGTCTCCCACATCAGGAATTTTATTATGTGCATTTAAAGAATTTCTTTTGTCTTAAAAAACAACAACAATATCCTTGTGCAATTTATAAATGTAAATTACGATACAGGATCAAATTAATTCCCTTATGTTTTATTGCAGAAGTCATCAGCAAGGTATTTAGTGGCAGCATCATGGCAACTCCGAATATGGTGCTTACACGAAAGCCAGGCAGTATTGGTAAAAAATCTTGGCCACAATGCGTCACCTCGTGCATTATTAGCTTTAGTAACAGCAGGAAACACATGCTGGCTTATAGAGGGTTCACAGTTCGTATTATGTTTTCCTTTGATGCATATTTTAAATAAACCTTCAACACCAAAAAAGTCAACAAGTCTTATCAAAATATTGATACAGCCCATTGAGCTATTATGTACTACGTACTAGAGGAGACACTGCATTCAGCTACTCTGTTCCACTCAACTGCGGTGCATGCACCGCACTTTAATCAGTCACTCGCTAGGCGATTGTAGAGTTGTCACGTGTTGTGTGGATTTAAAAAAAATCTCTTGATAAAAATATGCCGTCTTGTGTACTTAGGTATTGCACAAATAATTCAAGAAATGTCAGTAAAAACCAAGGAATTACTTTTCATCGGTTAATAAGATACTTAATCAATAAAAAAGTATTATAAATTAATAATAAAACAAATTATTCCTAAGACGCCATCTCGTATCATGGATTATAGATTATGAAATTAATATGTTCAGATGCGACATTTCTGTGGGTACTTAAGTATAGGACGAATATATTTATTATACACATTTTTTTGTGGAAACATATATAAGTTATTATAATTAGGCTAAATTTTTCATGTTTAAATCTGCTTATTATTCTTTTATTTTATTTTTAGGTTTCCACATCAAAGTCAAAGTAGAACAAATTCGTCAATTTTTAACTCTCGCGTGCCCAGCATTTATGAACGAGCTTCTGATTCTAATTTAAATAAATATATTTGTAATTTAAATGTCATATTAACAAGTTTTGTTAAACAAACATTTAGTATGTTTTTTTATATTTGAGATAGACACCTTTTAAAATATTCAGATAAAAATATCATTAAAATGTAATTGTGGTATAATGTTATGTAATATTATATTAAATAAGCAAATATAATATACAAAATAAATGACAAAATTTAAAACATTGTTCTCGATATAATTTACCTATTTAACAGTACAATCTACTATTACCTACGGATCATTCTACCTATGTTTATTCTATGATAAAAAAACTAAACGCGCGAACACAGAGTAGCGCACATTTTTTGTTTGAGATAGCTGTTCTAGTACGTAAGTACATATTACTTCAATGATACAGCCAAAAATTTTGTATTATTTTCAACTTTCAGGAATGAACGACTCCTATCATTCTGGGATGTGACAATCACGGACGAAAACCTTCCCCAAGTTAACGGAGATGAACCCACACCTAATAAGAGACAGCGGAAGAAATCTATTACCAGTGTACCTCTTGTACCAACGCCGACGTGTAACTTCGTGCTGGAAGACGCACCGAAGATTTTAGATTTAAATGTAGAAATGGAAAATGGGACTAAATTACAGCTGGCAGCGGCAACTAGAAGTGGTGTTGTACATTTTTATGGACATATGTTGAATGGGTGAGCAATATGTATATATTGTTCTTGCTTCTTTTTAGCAAAATAATATTAACTGTTTCCCGCAACTTTGTTCGCATGGAATTTATTACGATTGTATTTCATGGGTTTTAATGTTTTTGCGCGGTACCCTAATTATTTTTCTAAATTAAACATAGCCTAAATTACTTCTTATAATATCAGCTATCTGCTGTCAGTGTTGGTCCCGTCAAAATCGGTCCAGCCATTTCAGAGATTAGTCAGAACAAACAGGCAGAAAGACATAATTATTTAAAAGTACTATATATACTCTCATTAAGTAAAATGCTGTTATTTTAACATTACAAACAAACCCTTCCATTTATTTGTATAGATAGATATACTTGTTGACCTATTAGTTTTATAAATAACTGAGAAGGGTTGCATACAGAAAGTTAGCGTATTTTTTTTTTTTACTTGTTGGTTCTCTTCATTTTTGTTCATGATTATTTAAAAAAAAAAGAGATCTGGCTGTTTTTAAAATAATCCAATCACTATAAAAAATTCTAAATAATTGTGGGCTAAAGTGATTTTTCCTATTCTTTTATTGATATCAACTATATATAAAAAAAAAAATTGATCTGATTTTGGAAATCTTTTCACGGTAGCCTAGTATATGTATAGAATTATATGGACTAGTTAAGCTTTTTACTAAAGACGTCTCGCGTCGTCGTTTTACGTCTAATAAATTACACCAAATTTGCAATATCAGCGACAGTAGGTTAAGGTGCAGCTGGGGTGGCCCTTGGACCATCCTAAAGCCGCATACATTATATTGATATAAAATATAATATTGGAAGAAATGAACTTTCTCGTTTTAAAAATTATTGGACGTATAACTATTTTTTATTTGTACAATTATCGTATGAATAATGATATTGCATGCCTTAAGCGCAAAGCGCGTAGGTATGTTCTACTAGCGTCTAAAAATCAAGAAAACAACGTTTTGTCGCATGCAATCGTATCAAACAATCATATTGAACATATAAATGATATAAAAAAGCACATTGTCAGAAGGATATTGATTATTGAACATATTTTTATTATTTTAAATTGATTAATTACTATTTTTACATTAAAAAAGTACTTTTAGTGGCTTATGATGTAGATTTATCAAGTCCGCATGGAGGGGTAAACACAATAACTTGAAAATATCAATTGTTCAATTCAATCTATTTTTTAATCTCTTCATCTATCATGTGGGAAGCCATGGAATGTTAATTGTGCTTAATGTTTTATTTTTTCTATTAATAAATAAATATATAAATTTAATTTTGTTTTGTTGTAATTTATTTCATTCGGCTGAGAAATTCTGAATTTTTCGGTGTTTGTGCAGCCTTGTTATAATATACTGTATTTTACTGTTAATATGGTTACTGTATCATTTGTTTACACTTTACTGTATAGTTTTTTTAATCATACGATTATCGTATGATTAGCAACAGACAATCAAAATCAAAAAGTCACGAAATAGTATCTTGTAAGTGCAGGCAGACAGAATCTCACCCAAACTACTTTTTATTTATTTTTCAGGGCCTCAACAAAACCGATCAAACCTTCAGTAACCGTGTATGTAACTACTGCGGACGCCACACCATTACCGCTCCAGTGCTGTAAACTGGCTACTACTGGGGATTTGCTGTTAGGATATACAAATGGTGCTGCATTGCATTTTGAAAGAGTTGTGAGTAGTTCTCTATTGTACTTATTGACAACCAGCTTTCTCTATGACTTAAAATATACTGGTAATAGTAAGTTGACTGTTTAGTAGTGGTATAACCCACATATCGTCCCGTGAGTATCGTCACATATCGTCAGACGCGACAGAGGAAAACAAACCATAGGATGGGCAGTAGCATCTTCCTAATAATAACCTAAAAGATTAAAAAACTGCAGTTGCCAACCCCATGCCATGCATGGGAACAATGGCATTTATCCCCCTTACTGAAAGGCCTATGTTCAGCAGTGGACATTGATAGGCTGTAAAGTTTAGAATGGAAAATGATAAGATGATGGTAAGTGTCAATGGGTCAGCCCTATAGTTTAAGAACTGACAACTGTTGGGTTAGAAAGGTTTTTGAGTGGCAGCTCCATACCAATAAGCAAATTGTAGCAAGTTGTAGGGTGGTTTTTCTCTAGATAGAGTGAGGACCTGGTAAGAGATTTATGAAGTAGATTGACGAGGAGTCTCCCTTAAGTGAGGGCTCTGAAGACCTGTAATGCTAGCCTGCCATGCTGATTCCCTCCCCCATAGGATATCTCATAAGAAAGAAATATTTGCCAAAGTTCCACTCAACAGACAAGTTGACAACCATAGTTTTTTATGATTTTGAGTTTTTATGAATGAATGAGATGCTGTTGCCCGTCTCCTGGTTCAGTTTCTCTCTGTCGCCTCTTACGACACCCACGGTATGATATTCGGTATCTCTTACATTGCCACAACACGGTATTGGCCAGCTAGCTTAGTTATTTGAGTATGAGATGCTTTTTTTAATCAATATAATTTATTTTTAATTGTTGTCATTATATTTTATTTCACAAGCCTATAATTTTTCTTGCAGACACCAGATCTAAACACAAAAACACAAATTCTTATACGCGGAGACGCGAAAGAGGGCAAAAAGAAAGTAAAACAGACAAACGAAGTCAACAAAGTGAGGTCGGACCAAAAATCTAATGACGTCACATACGTTGAACCGATGGGCGGAGTTACCAGGAAGCGACCCACTCCAGGTGGACAGGTTAGTTATTGGTGAACATTGTTTCTCAAAGTTTCGTTTCACGATCCCTAATTGCATCTTCATATTGACTTTTCCCATCATCGTGCCCCTTTATTCTTTTCTATCTCTTAGTGTAGACCATGCAAATTATTTTCATATAACAAATTTTTTTGTTAAATTTTTTTTCATTTATATTTTAACTTTTCTTCGCATTTGAGACTATAAATTTCAATATTTCTTCATTGCAAGGCGCCAAAGTCCTTTACATAAAATTAAAAAAAAAATCTTGAAAATATTGTTATTAAACGAAAATGCTATTCATATCATACATTATTGATTGTTCTTTCCTTGCATACTTCACAAAGAAATGATATCGTGAAACTTTCATATGACACCTTATTTTGTTAAAAGGGAACCTGGGGTTTGACACACATGAGATGAAGAGAAATACAGATACCGTTACCGTTACGGCCTACTAAAATTCACTCAGAACATAGGCCACCTATATAAATTGCTTTATAGGGGGATATTTGCCATAGTTGTCAGTAGTGTTTGTGGTGTGTTGTTTCCAGTAAATGCACATCGCTTGGAGAAGTTTAGAAGTAACATAGTAAAAAAACTTCCATTACTTTCATACCAAAATAATCCAAATTTTTTGTATGGAACATTATTTAAGCTTATTTGCAATGAATTTAATAATATTTTTACTTTACTTTACTTTTACTTCTAAAACATTCTCCTTGAACAATCACAAAGCATTTAATGAATGGGCGACAGTAGGAGTCCATAAGAGTAGACAAAGGTTATATGAACTTTACAAGACTATTGATATTAATAGAACAGCCGATCTGTGGAGGTAAAGTTATTGCGTCTATAATAGATGCGATCGAAACTCAACTATCTATTATTTTTAATACTAGTATTGTATCTGGTGTGTTTCCTGATTTAATGAAGCATAGTAAAGTAATACCTTTATTTAAATCTGGTAGTACATTGGACCCCGCTAATTTTAGACCTATTTCTGTACTGCCAACACTTAGTAAAATTTTTGAAAAAATTATTCTTGATCAAATGTTAATTTTTTTTAATGTAAATAATTTACTTCATAAAAATCAATTTGGTTTCACAAGGGGTCGCTCGACAACTGATGCTGGTGTTGAGCTGATTAAATATATATTTGATGCATGGGAGAATTCACAGGATGCTTTGGGTGTATTCTGTGACATATCCAAAGCCTTCGATTGTGTTCACCATGAAACATTAATCAGGAAACTTCAACACTACGGTGTAAGAAGCGATGCTCTTAAATTAATTATTTCATACTCAGACAGAACGCAAAAAGTTGTCATTAATAGTATGAGTTCTTCCGGGTCGATTGTACAAATGGGCGTGCCTCAGGGCTCAATTCTCGGCCCTTTTCTATTTCTAGTATATATTAATGACTTACCTTACATAGTAGGGGATAACCATGATATAGTATTATTTGCTGATGATACTTCTTTAATTTTCAAATTAAAACGACAGTTATTAAATTACGACGAAGTAAATAATGCTATAGCTAAGTTAGTCAATTGGTTTAATGTTAATAATTTGCATTTGAATGGAACTAAAACTAAATGTATGAAATTCGTAACTCCTAATGTTAAACATGTCAATACTAATGTAATTTTAAATGGGGGGGCAACTGAGTCTTGTTGATACCACCATTTTTCTTGGAATCACACTGGACGCAAAGCTTCAATGGGTCCCCCATATATCAAAACTAGCTAGCAGACTTAGTTCTGCAGCATATACTGTGAAAAAAGATTAGAACTCTTACCAGTGTTGAAACAGCTAGTATAGTTTACTTTAGTTATTTCCATATCATTATGTGGTATGGTATTTTGCTATGGGGACACGCGACTGACACTGAAGTTGTATTTATTTTACAAAAGAGGGCCATTAGAGCAACATATAATTTAAAACCAAAAGAGTCACTGACACAAAAAATTTAAGGAAATTAATATATTAACTCTGGCCTCTCAATACATTTATGAAAATGTAATGTACATACACAAAAATGAAAGTAGTTTTGCGAAAATAAGTGATATTCATTCTGTAAATACTAGGAACAGACACAAGCTAGTAGTACCAGTTATTCGACTCAACCGAGTCAATAATTCATTCTTGAGGCGATGTATACGCTTTTACAACGAAATCCCAGGAAATATACAAAATTTGTCATACACGAAGTTCAAAAATGTTATTAAACTAAGTTTGTATAAAAAGGGTTATTATAATATTAAGGAATTTATGGATGATAATAACCCCTGGGAAGGGTGATCGCTACCAAGCTATTTCTAATTTGTCTTGTGTTGTTTATTGTAAACATTATTGTAAGCTATTATTGAAAAAAAAATAGTCCCGCTGGGTATCTTGCTGGTTCTTCCCAGGACAGAGGTTTTTTTTGCAAACCAGTGGTAAATGAAAAAAGTGACTTTCAATAAGTATTATAAGCTACATTGAATAAAAAAAGTTTCTGTTTCTGTCTCGCTTGACAAGTGGATCGGCAACCATATATTATTTATTTTTAGTTGTTATTAGGAACATGAAGGTTAGAGAACAGGAGAATGATCACTACGTACTAAAGCATAGCCCGCCTGTCCTTGAAAATTGTAGAATTTATAGCAGTGCTGACATTGGTGAGTAGTGACTGCGAAGTTAGCTGTTTATGAGTACAAGTAAATGAAGTTAGTTGAATAATGTACAAATTTTCTCCGCGGCATTGGTGAGAAAATTTTCACGCTCCGTAATTTTGTAATTTTTGACAAAAAGAAACATTAAAAAATGGAGAAATATTTTCTTGTGCGTGGATGTGCAAGTGGTTTAACATCTGATCGGAAAAATGGACTGAAAATGACTTTTATTGACCAAACTTAGTGATCGCAGCGCCTCACTTATGGTATCTATTTTCTACGGCGATCGTTCTCCTGTACTCTAACCTTCATGATTAGGAAGATGCTGCTGCCTATCTCCTGATTTGTTTCCCTCTGTCGTTTCTTACGGCGCCCACGCGATGATATGGGGTAGTGGATATTCTTACACCGCCACTACACGGTAAGAGATTTAGAAAAAAATGTTTTAAACTAATCCAATTTATATTATAGGTGGAAGTGACAATGGAAGAGAGATTAGCAAATTTAGGATTAGATGTTAAAAACAGAGGCAAGTCTGCCGTCAACCAGAACCTTACAAAGTTACTAATGCAGGGCTTGCATTCGAAGGATAAAAGGTGTGTACTTACATAATAGATTTTTATATTTACTTTGAATGCTCTCATTACATAAACGAATTTTATTGCATGTATACTATACTTTAATCCCATCTGAGCTCCCGGACATTATTGTTACGAGTTCTAGAACGACACGCCCTAAGGCTTTAACCTATTTAACTTACGAAGGTCTATCCGTCAATGGATAATATAATGTAAATAGACAATTACTCTCATGACACCCACGGGATAAGGAGAAACAAATCAGGAGATGGGCAGCAGCATTTCCCTCATAACCACTAAAAAACAACTTCGGTTGCCAACCTGCTTGTCAAGCGTGGCAACTATGGCAAATATCTCCCCTATGTGGCAATCTATGGGGGAGGTCTATGTTCAGCAGTGGACTTTAATAGGCTGTAACGGTAAATAATTACTGTATGTGCGACACTACATCTTTGTATATAACACGGTTAGAATATCTCTGCACCTCGCTGGAATGCGATGTCCCTCTCGCATCCTCCTTCACCACGCCGCGCTCGCCTTAATCGCGTTAGTATGGTTAGCTTGAATAGTGTAAGAAAATGGTTATAAAAAAAATGATATTTTTAGAATTCAATACTGTTTTACAGTGAAGAAGCTAGAGCTCCAAACTAGGGCAAGCCCAAGATATAAATTGATAAAAATAAAGATTGTTGTTTTTAGCAGTTTTATAAAAATACACCAATATTGATCTGTCTCCGCTCTTCAGTTTCATATTCAGTGCTGTCAAGAACGGGTTTAATAAGGACACAGGCATACTACAGTTAGATAGATTGTATTACATATCAGCAATCGTAGTGGAACGAACGAAAAAGATATTTACATACAATACAATACATGAACAAAATTAAAACAAGAACAAAGTACAAACAAACTATGTACAAAATTAAAAAAAAAATATTTACATTCTGAATGGAATCGTCTCTCTTTCTTAAGGAAATATTTAATTACGTCCACGTAAAATGTTGGTGAACGTTTTAATTGTACCAATAACTGTTTAATTGCGATAATTAATAAGTCTGAAATACACTCTTGACCTTGTCTATTATCTCAACAAAGTTTAAAGATTTTACCTTTTCCTCTCCGATTAGCACTTTAACACACTTCAATTCATCACAAGGAACACTATTATCCTCCATTTTCACTAAAAATCTTTAAAAAGCATACATTTTCAACGCAATATTAAATCACTTAAGCTAAACACACAGAGTAAATAAACATTGAAATGTGAAATGAACTTGCAAACGTATTGCCGTGCCTCCGCTTTTGACAACTTCATTCCTAAAGCCTGGCTTTAAATCTCTATACTAATTGCTATATATACAATCGTAGGTATATTTAATTATAGAATATTTTGCCATAGGTTAGAAAGAGAGCGATCGTCTTCTCGAAAGCCCCGTAAAAAGCCCACGCAAACGAGAGAGAGAACTAATCGCTTTATTAAAACTCATTTTTTATGACAGCAGCAGTATCGCTAAGGCAATACGAGGTCATCGGTCGATCTGTGTCGAACAATGGAGTGCGCGGAGAACTTGAAATAGTTTGAAACAGTTTATGAGTTATTTTATTAGTTGATATTATGGCTTGTAAGCTTCGTCACTGCTGTTTTATTAAGTATCAATCACTAAAACCAAAAACCATTCATGGGATCTTATTATATATTTAATTGGAAAATCCTTTAATCTAAACCTCATACAAATGCATCTGGCAGTCGAGTAAAAATATCATATTTCTAGAGATGCTTATTTAGCACACTGTACCGTGAATGTGACGTCATCGAGCGAGGATCGATCGTGTTGTATATAATTCTTCTGTCTATGTGACTGAACTCCTCCTAAGTCACTAGACCGATTTTAATGAAATTTTGTGTCGTTAAGTTGATTAGATCCGATAGGTGACGTTGTTGTCGAAATCTGTAAAATCACCCGTGCGAAGCCAAGGCGGACCACTATTTTTTTTATATAACTAAAATAAATAACAAACATAGCGTCCACTTGATTATAACTATTATAATTATAAAAATAGGTCTTATTATTGAAATACAGCAGTGCACGCATGCAGCTATTATTTGTCGGCAGAAATAGTGATAACACATTTTATTTTATTTTACTTAACTTGCATATATTATCCTCAGGTTCATGTAACTGTACCTTTATAACTTTTTTAAATTCCAGGATAATACTAACGGTGCTACAAAAAGACGACCCGGCAGTTGCAATGAGGACAGTATCGCACCTGCCAGCGGATTATGTATCATTATTATTAGACCAGTTGGCAGATATGGCTACTAGAAAGACCAGTCAGTGAGTAACGAGTTTTCTAATTTAGTTATATATTATACAGTTTTTTCCCCTCGTGGGTGTCGTAACAGGTTAGCGTTAAGAGGTTGATTTGTATTTTTATCAAAACATCTTAATAAATTTTAAGTTACTGCATCTAGTTTACTAAGGCCTTGATACCCCTGGGTGACAAACGAGCACACAGTCCACCTGTTGCTTGATGGATACTGTGATCCTTAGATTATGAATCAAAATGCAGATGCTTTTTCAATTAAAAGCCCAAAAAGATTAAAGACTTTCAAGTGACAACATATCTGATTAGATGGGCAACGGAGAAAAGTGACAAAGATGAATAAGATAGTTGTCCATTTGACACTCATTCAGCAGTAAGGCATTTTAAATAACAGAGTTACAGCATTATGGGTCAGCACGACCTGGGGAGGATCATGCTTGCACATAATCCCAGCTTAAAATAGCAGCATAACAATGCTTTGAATGGTGAGTGATGAGAGTCGAAGGCGACGGAGAGTAATTAAAACAGGAGGATGGGATGGAAGATCTTTCGATAATACAAAATTGCGGTTGCCAACCCAACCTTCAGGCGTTGCAACTGTGAACTATACAACTATTACCCTTTGTTGGGCTGTAATGGATTCATGGAAGGCATCCTATATTATTTATCCTGGGTGGTAACATATCTTTATTTTGATTTTAATCAAGGTTAGATGTAGATGTCTATGGGCCACTGAAACCACTTAACGACAAATGCCTTTGTGGTCACGATTTCTTCTATGTAAAAGTTATAGTAGTTGGTAAAGTCGTAGACAACTACATCTATCTTCGATTAAGAATCAAAATGCAGATGCGATGCCTCATTACCGGATAAAGTTATATGTGGTAGAGCCAAGCTGTAGCTATATTATGATTGTAGCACAAATGGGTCGGCTCGATCGGGCAAGGACCATGTTCTCTCGGAATACCAGCGTGAAATAGCAGCTTAATACTGCTGTGTTTCGTATAGTGAGTGATCCGGAGACCGTTTTTTACTGGAAACTAGGGATTCCATCTTAATCCTCTGGGGAAACAACGCATCCGCGTTTTAATTCTTAATTGAGGATAAATGTAGATGCCTATGGGCCACAGCATCCACTTACTATCAAGTGAACTGTGTGTTTGTTTGTCATTCTTATTCTATGAAAGATAAAGGGGTCTCCGGTTCTCTACACCCACCATACGAAATACAGCAGCATTGAACTGCTATTTAAGGCTGGAATTCTGTGAGAACATGGTCCTTCTCCAGTTGACTCCACCATTCGCACTTCAACCATAATGTACACTTCTTTATACACTAGTCCCCTTCACTTGTCTTTCAATCTCCCCTGATTTCCAGATGCGCGTCAGCTTGCACGTGGCTCGGAGCAACATTGCGGGCGCACGCAGCGTTGCTACTGGCGACTTCACCCCAGCGGCTCACACATTTACTGGCAATCCTTACCCACAGGTATATACCGCAAACTATTTACGAGATTTTTATACCAGTCAATTACGTATCTGTTTACCATGTAATAGTAGTGTAGGCTCAATCTTACTTTGGAATCAGTTGAGATTTTGGCCGTGGCTTGAAAAGGGGAGATCTCCCACCGGGCAAGGTTTCAGTCAATGCTCCATGTGTTGTTTCGGAGCTGCTGAGCTTCAGAACTTTGATAGCGCGATTTAGGCTTCGGCGTGTTTCGCTTGTGGCGCCAGAGCAACGCGGCGCCACAAGATGTGATGAAATTTTTTTTTCGATGTCGATCCTTTGAGACCGATGAAAAATAAAGTTTTTATATAATATTGAAAATAAAGTTTTATCTTTTGAATAAGTACATACCTATTCGGTGTCGTTATCACTCGAATCTTTATATGTGTTGTAAATTAATGCTTTTTGTTGTTAAATGAATAAAGTACTTTATTACAATAGTTGATTTTTCTTCTACAGTGATCTTTTAAATAACTTTTTTAATAATAGTTAATAAATATGTATTATATCCATTAACTTATATATTACTAGCGTAAGGACCGGGCCGACCGAACAACTAAAACGGACCAGTACGCTGGCACTAAAATTACAGTTTAGGGCCAACGTGAATCGGTCGACAGTGGTGCGCGAGCAGGACAGATTTCCCTGTCATAAATATGTCAAATTGCGTGATAAAAGAATGCAAAAATTACGATACAAAGATTAAATAGGAACATGGGATATCGTATCATCGGTAAAATAACCTTATATTCATTTTGTTAATATAAAATTATTATATAAACGCATTTTTAAATTTTTTTTTTACGGTTAGTTTAGTTATGTTACCAAGATTAGGCCAGGGTTAGATTCAGACCCTCAAAAATATTGTACATGGAAAATAAAATATATTACTATTTTTTTAAGATTACATCATGTTTGACGTGTCATTTCTTTTTTTCCACGTTCCTGGATTTTGGCATCACGCGTCTAGTTTATCTATAAGTTTCGTTTTTTGCCGGTTTTATTTTTATTTCTGTTTAATTTTTGTCTAAAGAACTTAATATAAGTTAAATTTTTAATATTGGTACCTAATATATTTTATACTCAATAAGGGTAAAATAAAAAGAGTACAAAAGAAACCATATCTGCTTAATTGAATCTGATTCATAAAATATTTTAAAATTCTGTTTTCAAGCCGATTGCGTAGAGCTTAGTTTTTATCGTGGTAGCCCCCCATTATAGTTGTATCAAGGATGCAACATAGGTAAATGCATTGATTGAGCACCGATTGACCAGAAAGGGAGCTAATTCGAATTTTACTAAAAAAAACGCGGTACTCATGTACAATACAGAAATTCTCGATATCGTTGAGTTATTATTAAAAAGTAAAAGTACCCAATAATAATACAAGTCGACCTTTAGGTAAAGTTATGGTACTTTCGCATAGTATTATTACGATACTACATACTACAAACTATGAAATAATGGTACAATTAGGATAATAATTATACTACGAAATCCGACCCTGGTTACGTCGTGTTATGATATGACGTTTATATTATGACTTATGACAGATGCGCTACTTTTTCTTGTATGAAAAAGTTATGAGTAAAATATTTAGATGGCCCTATCCTTTCTTTCGAAATCATTGATTATATCGATCGTTATAAAAAAAAAAAAATAAAAAAATCATTATAAATAAAGAAAGTACTACATATAAAAAGTGCCTATATATTGAAACGACCGAAAGGTCAATGTCCATTTTTCTCAATGAATTTGGCACGAACTATACCACATATTTTGTTAGACGTAAAAAACCTCAACGACAACTTTACGAAACACCTGATAATCTAACAGTGTAGTGGATGGTGTAAAAATATCCACTAATCCATATCGTTCTGTTGGTGTCGTAAGAAGTGACTGAGGGAATCTAAAACAGCATTGGGCAGCAGCATTTTCTGGATAACAACTAATAATAAAAATGCTGCGGTTGTCTACCCGTCTGTCTACAATCTGGCAACTATGGCAAATTTCCTCATATGAGGCATTCTATGGGGGAAACTTACATTCAGCAGTGGATGTTTACAGGCTGTAATGGATGGATAATGAAAATGAATAATGCAAAGTTTACTCTGCTCCCCCCCCCCCCCCTACCTCTTCATACAGGTTCTTTCGGCCAAATAAAGCATATACGCGAACGCTAAGAAGAAGGGATATAAAAGGCAGACCACATTTTTTTTAAATTGAGCAACATCATAATTACACTGCTGGACATGAAGCCGAGCGAAGCCGGGGCGGATCGCTAGTTATTTTATAGTGTTGCCTCTCGGAATTTTAGAAAGAAATCCCTTCTTTCTAAAATTCCGGGAGGACCATGACGCATTCTCTCGTCCCTGCTACATTACTGCATCTCAATCATAGAATACTATAATACATACTAATAATAGAACGGGGGAGTGGGCGGAGCCCGTGTAGCCACTAACATGTCAATTCACACGTATAACTGTCAACACGAGATGTGTTTTGGCGTTACAATCGTTTCCGAATTTCGCATGCAAATAATTTAGAAAATGACAAATTGCGCACTGTTTACAAATAAATATGTATTAAAATTTAAACGATTTTTTTTTAATGATGATCTTGAACATTAATCAAAAGTTTAAAATGTTTAAATTTACTCAGTCTGTCAACACAGCGAATGGGGTTTGTAGTAGTGATAATATGACTGACGTAATTGCTTATATGTGTGCTCCCGGCGAACCGACCCCCGTACAAAATAAGGTTGACAGCCATGCTATTGTGTGTTATAGTATTATATGGTCTCAATTTAAATAATAATTCATTAGGCACTAAAATCCCAACGATTTGACGCCACGTTTAATTTGGAAACATTGTTTCCAAGGAATTCTTAAAAGCATGGTACTGATTCACCTGCATCCAACTTCCTGCGTCTCTTACAAGGTTAGCACTCCCATCTATTTGGGTACTGGACAGTGAAAATTCCTAATTAGGTAAAATTACACATTAAAGAAGTATAAGGTAAAATTACACATGAAAGAAGAGCCGTGGTAGCTCAGTGGTTAACGCTCGCTGTAAATATAACAGAACGCGAGTAACCCGGGTTCGATCCCCGCCGGCACCAATGAAATTGTTAATTGCAATTTTAAGTGCTGATTTACCACGTGCTCGGCGGTGAAGGAAAACATCGTGAGGAAACCTGCATGTCTGAGGAATAAGAAAAAAAATATTTCGAAGACATGTGAAGTTCGTCAACACGCATCAGATCCCAAACCCTCTCAGAAATGAGGGGAGGCCTGAGCCCAGCAGTGGGACGTATATAGGCTGTAACTTTACTTTTTTTACACATTAAAGAACAAAAAATAATTTTTACATAATAGCTTCTGAAGTTGACGCTCATGTAATCTATAGAAGAGATAAAACCCCAACTTCATAACTATTATATTGAAATTATTGTTATCTTTTTTTTTTATAGAAAAGGATGACAAACGACCACACAGTTTACCTGATAGTAAGTGGATGCAGTGGCCCATAGTCATCTACATTTATCCTCGCTTACTTTTTAAACATGTTAATAATGAATTCACTAAGATTCGCGTAAAAAAATAAAACGATGTATCTTATCTAATTTGAAGAGCATCTCCCGCCCAACTTCAATTGCGTGCACTATCCCCGTCACCACTACTCTTAACACCACGACACTAGGAACGACACATTAGATTTATTTATATATTTATTAGGACAACCAACAAGACATACACGAACACAATACAAATACTAGAGAGAACAGCAAAGTATCTATCACGAATTAAAGGTTGCCGCAGTATGTAATGTGGACTACAAATATGTTTCTTATAATTATTCCAGAAATTTTAATTATTATTAATATTTGAAGTGAAAACTTCTTTAGCGGCGTTGTACACTTTTTTGTAATGGGTAAAAAATGTTCAGCTCGCGTCAGGACACGTGACTCTGATCGAAAATTCGTAAGACGGATGGAGAGAGAGAGACAGTCGGCGCGACGTAGGAGGAAGCCCCTGGCGAAAATGTATGCCTGCGCCTGCTGTTTCGTTTAGGCTGCGCAGGGCGCTTGCGCGAATGTTAGTGTGTGATAATTAAAGCAATTCGTGGAAAATTATCCCCTAATCATTCCAAAATATCAAAAATGCACAACGTTAATATTCAAGTTTTCACTTCTGCCGGCACTCCCGGAGTGCAACCCGTCTTTTTTTTTTTTTAAATTAGACCCAAATGTTTGCTTACAGCAAAGGCCTGCAAAATTTTACGCGTGAATTTTTGAGGCCTATCAGCAAAGATATCGACGTCACATGCCTTGCAGAGCTTATTATATCGACGGTGGTGTCATTTTATTTTATTACGCGGTTCTCATCAAAATCTTTAATCCTTTATTTTTGTCGGCTAAAAAACTGATTTTTTTTATAGAATAAGGGTGACAATCGAGTGCAGACACACCTGATGGTGAATGATGACACCGGATGCTGTGGTCCGTAGACATCTACATTTATCCTTAATTAAGAATCAAAACGCAGATGCGTTGTTACCCTTAAATAGACTAAGATGGAATTCCTCGTTTCCAGTAAAAAAGGTTCTCCGGATCTCTACACTCACCATACGAAACACAGCAGTATTAAGCTGCTATTTTACGCTGGTATTCTGTGAGAGCGTGGTCCTTCCCCGGCCGAGCCCACCCATTCATGCTACAACTATAATATAGCTGCAGCGTGGCTCTACCACGTATAAAAATTATGAAATAATTGAAACACACAAAATCAAGCAAAATGCTTTTATTCCCCAGGCGGTCACATTTATGTCAGCTGCTCAACATCAAAGGCCGTTTAGAGTTGATCTCTTCACAGCGAGGCACAAGAGATACAGAGTTGGATCACGAACCTGTCTTACAGTATGATGGTGAGTATTTCTTTCATTTCAAACAGCCTGTAAACACTGATGTTCATAGGTCTTTTTAGAATAAGGGTGACAAACGAGTACACAGTTCACCAGCGCATAGACATCTACATATAACCTCGAAAATGCAGATGCGTTGTCACCCCTAAGATTTTTAGATGGAATGCCAATGAAATTGTTTCAAGTAAAAGGGGTTTCTGATTCTCTACACTCACCATATAAAACGCAGCGGAATTGAGCTGCTACTTTACGCTGGTAATCTGTAAGACCGTGGTCCTTCCCTGGTCGAGTCGACCCATTCGTTCTACAATACCATATTATTATAGATGCATCATGGCTCTACCACATATAAATTTGCCATAAGTGTGTTCTAGAGCAATATTTTATGAGATTATATTCACTGAACATGGTACATTGCCATGGTACGGAGGATATGTCATATTATTAATGGTGTTTGTCTATGAGTAATTTGTGCTTTATGTGTATAAAATAAGGTATGTTCCTAATAACGAGTAAAAGTAAAAAAACTTCAGTTGCCAACCTGCTTGCCAAATGTGGTAGCTATGACAAATATCCCCCCCTATGAGGCAATCTCTGGGGGAGGCCTATGTGGACTTTAATAGGCTGAATGGTAACAGTAACGGTATATAAAAATATCATATAACAGCCCGCTTTTTTTTCAAATTCAAATTCTTTATTGCATAACTTAATCTATTACATAGCATATTGTGGTTGGAGCTTCCTTTTAAGCAAAGGATTTGCTTGTACTTTAATAATATTCTTCTGAAAATAGATAAGAGAAATAATAAAGATAAGAAGTGTGAACTTTTATTAACCAAACCACTATGTGGTGGAGCTATATACCTACTTTTAGCGATTTCCAAAATTATGAATTATAATGTAAATTTACCAATACATAAATGATGTATTATTCTATATAAACATTGGGTAAGTCACAACCAATGGGAAAGAAAGGTTTTCGAGTGCCAACCGCGTACCGGTAGGTGAAGTGCAGGACGACCCCCCCACTAGATGGAGTGCCGACCTGGTAAGCCATGCAGGAAGTCGTTGGATGCAGGTGGCTCAGGACCGTGCTTTGTGGCATTACTTGGGGGAGGCCTATGTTCAGCAGTGGACTTTGAAGGGCTGTAATGATGATGAGGATATAATCATTGATGCGATCTGTTAGTGATTATGTTATTTATGAATAACTTTACAAATGGTACGAATTACAATTCTGGCCAATGTCAGTTATTAGGTTTTTTATTTATTTATTTATTTAAACTTCATACAATAAATATAATAAATAGATATAAATAAGTGTATATAACATAAATAAAGCCGTTGGTCCTTCGTCTGATCTCTTTCCGGTCGTGTCGGATTACTGTCCCATCGAGATCTGAGAGTGAGGGAATAAAGAGTGCACTTGTGCTTGCGCATACACTTCTATTGTGTATGCGCAAGCACAAGTGCAGATGGCTAGTCTCCATTGAGACAGGCCACCGTTTCTGAAAATTTGGTCTGGAGGATATTATTATTATAAATGTAATGGAGTTTTTTATTTAAATTTTTACCCACTTCCGAACATTTTGAAATTTTGCAAATACTAAGATAACAACTATAATTTCATGGATATGACCGAATATTCTCACGCAATGACATCAATGCGTGCGATTTTAGTTTCTAAAACTATTTGACCACGTTTTTAAACCCAGGCGAAAACAGACTGATGTATTTATGTTGGTAGTGTGTATCTGTGTCTGTCTGTGTCATCATAGCCCTTGAATGGGTGAACTGGTTTTAAGTGATTTTCGTTTGAAAGGTGTCTTAATCAACTGTTCTTAACTATGTTCCAAGTAAATCTATAAAAAAAAGTAGTAGATTATTTTTTTACCTCAATAATTATTTTTTCTCGTAGACACATCGTCTGAAGAGGAAATGGAGGTGGAGCGTTACCAGTCGGACGACAGCGCGCAATCGTGGGACGAGGCGGAGGACGAGGGGGAGTGGGGCGAGGCGGGGGGAGGGGAGGCCGACAGCGTCGACTCGGACTGACGCGGAATAAACACCTTGAATTTTTATGTGTTGTTTTATTGGAAATCGTTTTACCGCGTTTCGGCCGAGCTCAAATTGTAATATTTTTGACAGATACATAAGTATGTCCGTTTTTATGTATGACCGATTAATCCAAATCGTTATTTCATAAAAATAAATAAAATGGACATGAACAGTCAAAAACTTGCGACCTAAAACAAATAATGAACAAAATATAATAAACATTATATACACTGGAAAGGCATTTAATAAATAGATTTCTTATTCAATATCTAATATATAAATATTTAAAAAATCTGAAACATTAGTTTTACTTGTGTAAATATAAGAAATCATTGAAATGAAATTATTTTCTTCTTAGTAATTCGAAGACCGCATTTATTCTTACTTATTCGTTAGATCTGCCCTAAGATCTTTTAAACAAGTTGGAACATCTTCTCAACAACTGAAATCACTTGATACGTCAAAACACGTTTAAAATACGTTTTACACGTGTACATTGTGCACTTCCACACTGCCAACATCTCAATACATATTTTTTACAAAATGTTACGTTTTAGAATTCATATTATGAACAGATTTTTTTATAACTCACCATGTATGGTAGCCGGACTTAAACGGTCATCCACGACACAGCCCAGAAGAAGTGAAATTGCTCACAGCTAAGCAACTCCTTCAATTCTTTGAAGACTGGTATTTCTAGACCTGCGTATTTGTTACAAGCAGCGGACAAAATGTAAAAAAAATGATATAGGGACTGCAAGGGCGAAGTAAGACCTAAAGGGGGACGCCCATTTTCGGCCATGGAACGCCCAACAATGTGAATTTGTTAAAAAATTATATCTTTATTTATGGTTATTAATCGCGGTATTCATTTATCCTCAAACAATGGGAATATTTTTGCACAAATTAAAAGTACCGGAAACATAATAATAAAAATTAGGTAAATCATTATGTCATTAGTTTGTGAATAAAAAAAAAGTGTTGCCAATCACAAAACACATTTAAAAATCGATTCTCTTTTTCGATTGATTATTTACGGTGTCATCATTACAGTGCTAATATAATTTTTAAATAATTATGATGTTACGATAATTAAACAAGCGAATTACTAGCTGATTTCTAATGAATTCTTTAGAGAGTAACAAATGCTACGGCACAATTTAACTGTTAATCTTAACCGATCTTCTTTGAAAACAGATAAGAACTGTTATTCTTATCTGTTTTTAAAGAAAAATCGGTTAAGTTATTCTTATCTGTTTATAACAACACATTTAAAATAGAATCATGTTATGATAACGAAACAAGTTAGTTTCCAGCTGATTTACCATGAATCCTTTAACCTTTTGAGCGCCAAAGTCGCCTATACTTGACCAACACCTGCGGGCCCTGAGCGCCAACGACGTCTATAGTTGACAAAAAACCCGGCTCCGAAAAATATGAAATATAGATATTGGAAAATTATTACAGGTATTTTAATTCTACACTCCTCAAAATAGGAATAACCCAGCAACATGTGAGTATAAAAAACAAGTCTTCTAGAGCCACAAGTACTAAGAAACATTGAACTAATAAAAATGGATTTTTATCTAAGCAAATACTATGTCCAGCACGCCAAAGTCGTCTATGGTTGACCGCTAGTATCAAACGCGGGAGGCATAGATTTCTTGAAAACTATCCAAAATTCGGCTCAGTGGTGTTTTTTTTTTCTATTATTATTGATATTTGAATAAAATTAAAGGTTATAAACATAAAACTATCCTTAGCTACATGAATAAAAAAATGTTATCAGGTTATCTTCGTATAATAAATCTAATATCTCAACTCTAGCGCATCTTTAGCGCGTCATCGAAAATCAGTTCACTGGGCACCGTGATCAAGGATAGACGACACCCTGATGACGTCATAAGTGATTACCGAGAAAAGTAGAGCAATGCAACATGAACGATTCCTCAGAACTCATTCGGATTTTGGAAAGCGTCGATGATGATGAATTTTGATTTTTGATTGATGAATTGTGATGAAATGTTTATTTATTCCATGACCAAGATTTTAGTATTATAAGGCTGATTTACCTAGTGCGAATAATTATATACAATTGTTGATTAATGAATAATTATGTACCTTTTTTAATAATACAAAATTACAATTAATGTTTTTTTTACTTAGGGTGTGAAGAGCAATTTTTCATTTTGTGTTGTGCCATTTTCTTTCTCAGTCTCAAAATCATCTAGCAGCATCAGCATCATATCAAATCCCCATTGTCATAAGAGTGTAAGACTTTTCTTCTGTGCGTCACTTGGCCTACGCCTTCCCCGACACATAAAATATTATGAATCGATGTCTGTATATTTCGGTTAGATCGATTTTGAAATCGATACACAACATTCTAAGAATTAAAAGGGAAGGTCAGCTACGCCGTTGTCGTCCAGTCGCGACAGTGTCGTCATTAGAATGGAGAGTAGTGCTAATGTTTACTACTATTTTATTGTTATTGTTTGTTTTTTATTTATGTTTATATGTACAAAGTACATATATAAAAAGAGTGGAAGACGGCACAAGATTAAATAAAACATACAGTTTATTAAGAGTCATTTATAGCATAAAAAACCAACAAAAACAAGTTATTTCACGTTATCGATATATCAACTCTTGGCAACACTATTTTGTTTTGGCGCTTTGGCGTACAGGACACGGTAATGCGTTTTTGGCGTGGCGCTCAAAAGGTTAAAGCTTAACAAAACGCAACTGCACAATTTTTATCAATTTCAAGACAAAAACAACCGTTGTTATCGGCTTGGTTGAAAACGTTAACAACCGCCTTCACATCTGTAGTTATGATAATTAAATAAGCGATTTAATAGCTGATTTACAATGAATTCTATGCAGTATAACATAACGCTACTGCACAATATAACTGTTATTCTTATCTTTTCTTAACAATACATTTAAAATGAAATCATGTTACGATAATTAAACAAGTGAATTTCTAGCTGATATACCATGAATTTTTTAGAGCTTCATAAAACACTACTGCACAATTAACTGTTCTTAAAAATACACTTAAAATAGAATTTAAATAAAAAAGGAAAATACCTTTTTAAAAAGCGAGCAGAAGTTAAAACACCTCCAAGATTATTCTCTTTTTATGAAATTATTAATCGAATAATAATCGAATCGCTATGGATATTATGATGTTACGATAATTAAACAAGCGAATTACTAGCTGATTTACTATGAATTCTTTAGAGTACAATAAAATGCTACTGCACAATTTAACTGTTATTGTTATCTGTTTTAACAATACATTTAAAATGGAATCAAGTTATGATAATTAAACAAGTGAATTTTTAGCTGATTTACAATGAACTGTTTAGAGCATAACAATACGCTACTCCACATTTTAACTGTTCTTAAAAATACGTTTAAAACATAATTTAAAAAAATAAAAGAAAATATATTTTAAAAAGCGTGTAGAACTGAAAGCGAAACTCAAATATTATTATTTTTTCATTAAATTACTAATCGAATACAAATCGATATCGTTTCGTTGTATTTATGTTAGTTATGTGGCAACATCAAATCTGACAGCTATAGGAAATATGTCATGCGAAATGAAATCACAATTCAACAAGTAAAAAGGTACTAGTGAATTCACAACTAAATAGTTGCCATTGTGTTATTTTGTTTGTTATTTTTCAAATAAATTCTCAAGAACTCATATGGAGTGAGATTGTCGATCACATTATAGTGTGACAACAGTTAAAAGTAAGTGTTCAACAGTTTTTAATTTATTAATTCTAGTGCTGATATTTGATAGTGATGAATGTATGAAATGATGAAGTTGTTTTATTTTTTAACATATGCACAAGCTATACCTGACAAACAAAATAGCTTATTTGTAACACGGCGATAAGATTAGCTAGCTAACACCAGATAGTTACGAAATGGACAATTTTTATCAAATACCAAGAAATAAGACAGTCGATTTTTAATTGTTTTTGGACTACTGGTAGACAGTCAGTCCTTAATTACTAAATAATATAGGGCATTAAGTTTAAAGTAACATTTACCTATATTTGAGTTTAAAGTAAACAAATCTATTTTATTTTGTTCACTTTGTCTTATTTTTTTTATTTAATATTATTTCAGTTGCCATCGTCATCGCGTGAGTGTCATGATTGCGAAGGATTGATAAAGCAGCAACACGTTAAACTTTAGAACGGGAACCATCTGAATCATCTAGTCCATCCTTGTAGCAATCTAAAGTGAGTAATGTATTGAACCTAGAACAACAAAGCTTAGATCATACATCATACAATATACTGCTGCCTAATTTTGTAAGAGCACCACTCACACAAAATCAATGTTTTTTCCTGGTTGTAACAATTCCAATCAACTCACTGTTCCATCAGCATTGCGGGTATGTATTTTTGTGAATACAATTACTATGTACCTCCAGAATGTAGAATCAGTAACTACCATTTAAATAGTAACTCTTGGTATTTACTTTTAGAATTAATATATAACCATATTAAAACATTTAGTGTAGCACAAATTATAGATTTTTCTACATTATTGTAAGATAATATTTACCATCATATAGACTTTGAAAATATTTACAATATGCCCGAATATACTGTACATTATTAGCTACGCTTATCAAAGGCACAATGCCAATAAATTCTGTCTGAAGTGCCCAAAATGTCAAGTAAACATAGTGGATGCTTTGCACTTGCTGTATATTTGATGAAAGTAAGAACAGGAGATAGTGATGAATGCATATAGGCATTATTGCAAGTACCAAGAAACAAATTAGAGCGGCTCATGAATATGGCCCAAGAAATATTAAATCAGGATGTTGTTCCTATGAATTTTATCCATCGTTACCACTCTGTGTGCCAAATTCTATTCAGTAATTATGATATTATATCTGAGGCACATAATTTCTTAGCTTTCCTAGATGTTTTTGTTATCCAAAATCCTAACAACGTCATAGGTCACACTGTGTATAGAAAAAAGACCCATACAAACTGATATTTAAGCGGTGAATCTCACCATAATCCTTCACAGTTAGTTACCATGAGCAAATCTTTGTTACAGAGAGCATATGGGATCTGTGAGAACAAGCACCTGGCCGCGGAGCTTCAGCACGTCAAGCAGGTTCTGCACAAAATCAAGCTTCGGGTCCCACGTCTTCGTCACAGTGACCGAGTGAAGCCGACCGCAGTTGAGCGTGTGCCTGCTGTACTACCGTATGTCAAGGGTGTCACCCCAACCAGATAGACATACATCAGATTTGATAGACCACAAATCCTCGTTAAAGAACATTAATTCCTACCAAGGATGATATGTGAGGCTACTGAAATTAAAAAACATCCTAATTTCAGTAGAGAAGGCGATTGGGTACTACCACCTGCTTGGGACACTATAATTAATAAAATTAAAACAAACCCCAAGCATACCACTGCAAGACTTAAAGATAGAGTAAGTTCAATCTGCGTAGATTGGACTATAAAAATAATAATAAAAAGCTGAAGGTACTCCATGTCCCAATACTGACATTGGGATGGCAGTCACCTCAGTACCCCGTGACCATGGGTGCTATAAAGCACCTGAAACGTCAGGAATTAATAATAATAGTATAATAATAATATAGCCATTTATTTCCGAACTTTGGGGTTACATAATATTTGTGTTTGAGTTCCTATTGTAATACTAGTTAAAGTAAGTCCCTCTGTTCGGTGTGCCTTTTGGCATAGGCCTCCAAAAGAAAAATCACGCGTCGGGAATTAAAAGTTAAAGAAATTAAAAGCAATAAAATTGATAAAAGTAGTCGTTAAAAAAACTGTATTTGTGAAAATAAAAAGCTTTATATCATAAAAATCCCGACTTTTTTTAAACCAATTCCTTAACCATTTTATTATTTTAATTACATATTATCATTTCCATATGCTTTTATATGTGGGCACCCATGGCCGAAGTGTCTATGAACAGTGGGCATCACCCTTTCAGATGGAATGCATCGTTTTCAGTAAAAATCTCTCTCCGAATCTCTACACTCATCATACGAAACACAGCTGTATTAAGCTGCTAACTGTGTGGTGCTAAATAGCTACAAACGCATAGTTGATGTCATAGAATACTATAATACAAACATAATAGAACGTGGGAGTGGGCGGAGCCCGTGTAGCCACTAACACGTCAATTTACACGTGTCAATGCCAACGCAATCAATCGTTTCCAATTTTCGAGACAAACGTCGCTGCATGCAAATTTTTAAAAAAAAAGGCAAATTGTGCAATAATTACGCGTCGAAAGAACAGCGCAAAATGGAATTTAAGTAAAGGAGACATATTCTACAAATAGTAAGTCGAAACTATTTATATTTTGTGAATATTAGAAACAAAAATAAAAAAATATTTATGTGTCAAAAACATTAATCAAAAGTCTAAAATCTGTTTGTAGTTGAGATAACTGATAATACGACGTAATTGCTTGTATGTGTTTTTTTTATAGGATAGGATGACAAACGAGCACACAGACTTCTGTGCTTAAGGCCCCTTGATCTTTATTTAGACCAGATGGCGAGGGCTAGTTTGTATAAGATTATCGCCCAGGGCGGTCTGCGCTTACTTACCTAAAATTTGAAATCCATGCTCGACTCAATTAAGGAAACACGGGTCTTATGCATGTTCTCAGATATCATGCGTTCACTATACAATTTTAATAAAAAGACTGGCTGAATGGACAGTATCTGTGAGGTTGGAGCCTTATATGGTACACACCTTATATGGTGGTGGTGGTGAATTATGGGGAATGCCCCAAATTCAAACTGAATGACTTAGGGTAAAACTGATGAACTAAGGGTGGATTCATCTCTATCTTCCAGGCGGAAATTATCGTCATACTTCAGTGTGCGGAAATCAATCTGCAACAACATTACGTCAACCATATAATCTAAATAAACTCTGATAGTCAAGCAGCACTGTTAGTGCTGAGATCAAACTTAGTGAACTCGAAGCTAGTTGGAGACTGCGTGAACCATCTAAACGCCTTGGGATGTATAAACAGGGTCATTTTGAAATGGGATCTGTGCCACGCGAGTATTGTAGGCAATGAACTTGCTGATAAGCTCGCAGCGGAGGTCATAAAGAGCACACAAATTGGAACCGAGCCATTGTGTGGAATCTTAAAAGGCCTAGCCCGATTGACCCTTGAAATTCTTTATCATAATAAATCACTTAAGATTTGATCTGATACACCAGGCTTAAAACAATTTAAAACCTCAATCCAGGTCTTTGATCGTAAATTTGCTTCAAAAGCCCTGGGATTAGGTAAAAATAAACTGCGTCGCAATCTGGCAAGAGCCCTAACTGGATACTGTTGTCTTAAAAAGCACATGGTCATCCTGGGACTAAGCAACTCAAGGATGTGCCGGTTTTGTTCCTTAACGGAAGAAACGCCTCTGCACATCCTGACTGATTGTGGACCCTTAATGCGCAAACATAACACATCTGGGAAACTATCTACTTCGCCCAGAAGAAGTGAAATTGCTCACAGCTAAGCCACTCCTATTCATTGAAGACATAGGGCTTAGTAGTGAACTATGGCCATAGCAGCGATCACAATAGAACTTTTAGGTCGCAGTGATACTGGTTATCAAGACCTGCAAAGCTACTCGAATAAAAAATGAAGTCTGAATCTATGGATTTTTTAAAGGCGTCGTTGAAAATTTTGAAACAGTACCAAACATTTTCATCTGATCTAATAGATAGATAAAATTTTAAGCCAGCCCGATCCCAAAGAAAGAAAATATTATTTTTGTACGAAACCGTAGCTGAGACACCAACTGATCCTAAAGAATTGTTTAAAATAAACGTTTTTTACCCTGTGATTGATACAATTAAAAGTGCATTGGTTACTTGACTCAAACTATTAAAATTCTATGACACGTGTTCGTTTTTATACAAAATGAAAATAATTCCTGAAAAATCAAAATGTTGATTTTCAAATCATATATGTATGTGCAAATCATGTATATCGTAATGTGATTTGTCTAGTTGTAAATTGGTTCAGAAACATGTGAGCTTGAACCATTATTTAAAGATGTTCAATCAGCAGAGCCACATAAAGTTCTCAGACTTATTAAAAATAATGATTGGCAGGATATTTTTTCCAAATGTGTAGACAGCACTTCGTATCTTGCTAAGTATGCCTGTACTATAACTGTCGCTAAACGGAAACGAAGTTATAGTAAGGTGGGTGTAGCACTGTAGCATGGTAGGCCACTCTAACAAATAAACAGTTATTATTTGTTTATTTACTGGATGAATGAAACTAACAAATATTTAAGTAATACTTTGTTTTTATTACGTAACATATAAATCACTTTTTTAAATTGCAGATTTAATCAATGTTGATTGAACTTAAGTTTCATTGAACTCTTCCAAATGGTCTTGCTAGGAACAAGGCTTCTTAGAAGGCCATTATAATAAATCAGTCATTTAACACTAATCATCCAGTAAATAAACGAATAATAACTGTTTATTTGTTAGAGTGGCCATCCACGGTACACCCACCTTATTTTAATGTCGTCGATTCCCGAAATCCATGAAGCGAGGGACCGTACCGCCAAAATTGTAGCGCGAGCTATTCGCCGTCGCGTCTGTGATTTTCAGTTCGATGGGTGTTTGTGTAATAATAATATCACATAGATATTTTAATAATTGGCCTTCGAAGGAGCATGGCCTTCTATGGTCCACCCACCTTATATTAAAAATTTACCAACGTTTCTACCATTGTCAAGACTGTCATATCTTGGAATCTTTTCATAGAAAATTCTATTGCCCAGAAGTTAAATTATTCCGAAATAGCAGCTAATGCTGCTGTTTCGTATGGTGAGTGTAGAGAACCGGAGACCCTTTTTACTGGAAACGAGGTATTCCATCTTAGACCTCAGGGGTGACAACGCATCTGCATCTTGATTCTTAATCGAGGTTAAATGTAGATGTCTATGAGCCACAACATCCACATCCCATCAGGTGGACTGTGTGCTCGTTTGTGACACTTTTTCTATAAAAAAACGCTCCAGTTACCAGTAGGCCACCACTCGAACACCGCTCTTCTCTATGGGTTGTCGGTTCTTCGAGCTATGCCAAATTTTAGATTACGACGAGTTCTCATGACGTACCCAACCTACCGAGAAAGGCATCTCACAAACCGAGGATAATCTGTTTCTTACGTTTAGTCTTTTCGTGGTGGATTGAATTATCTAAAACAAATAACGTATCTCGCGGCAATAAAGAAACATGTGGTAAAGATATATGTGATGCTTTTAACACTTTATTTAAAAAACGTTTTCGGTGACCCTTCTGATAAAATAGACGAAGGCAATGGTACTTCTTCGTATTATGACGGCCCAATATTATTATTAATAATTAAATTCAATATAAAGGGGCGTCAAAAATAGTCTTAAAAGATATATAATAAACAATAAAATTACATTAATAACCATAAAGTTAATATAAATACATTTCAGACGTTAGACCAATAACATAGTAAATTAAAGGCAAAATATTGTCTCTCATAATAAATAAATTTATTAAAAACTTGAAAAAATATTTAAAATAAGATAAATAATAGAAATACAAGTCGAAAATAATATAAAAATAAAGATAAATAACATTTATAAGATAATTAGAAAATTTGTTAAAAATTGTCTAAGTCTTGGAAGGAGTTCATGTATAAAAGAAAATTTTCCTAAGTTGTGGAAGGAGTTCACGTATAAAAGAAGAGTTTCCTAAGTTATGGAAGGTGTTCATGTATAGATGTCTTGTATAGAGGAGCTGCCGGAGATACATACCTGCAGTTGTACATATATATGGGGTGGTCGGGAGCCCGACTGCCTGAAGTACTTTTTTTTTTTTTTTTTTTTTTTTTTTTATAGAAGAGGGGGCAAACGAGCATGTGGCTCACCTGATGTTAAGTGACTACCGCCGCCCATGATCAACCGCAACACCAGGGGAATTGCAGGTGCGTTGCCGGCCCTTTAGAAAGGAGTAAGCTCTTTTCTTGAAGGTCCCCAGGTCGTATCGGTCCGGAAAAATCACCGGTGGTAAATTATTCCACAGAGAGGTTGTACGCGGAAGAAAACTCCTTTTGAAACGTACAGTGGTGGACCGCCAAGCATCCAGATGGTGTGGATGGTATCGGGATGTTTGCCGTGTAGTGCGTTCACGAAATTTGGCGGCTGGGATTAATCCGAACAATTCCTCAGAGCACTCTCCGTGATAGATGCGATAAAATACGCAAAGAGATGCAACATCTCTTCGCAGCGCCAGTGAATCGAGCCGATCGGAAAGCACTCGGTCGTCGACGATTCGAGCCGCTCTGCGCTGGATGCGGTCAAGTGGAAGGAGCTGGTACTGGGGAGCCCCAGCCCAGAGATGGGAACAGTATTCCATGAGCGGCCGAACCTGCGCCTTGTAAAGTTGCAGGCGGTGTGCCGGCATGAAATACTGTCCCGCTCTGCTGAGCACGCCAAGCTTTTTAGAGGCCAATTTGGCCTTCCCTTCCAAGTGACCGCCGTGTAGTGGCGGTTAAGAATATCCACTACCCCATATCTTCCCGTGGGTGTCGTAAGAGGCGACAGAGGGAGACAGGCAGGAGATGGGCAGCAGCATCTTCCTGATAACAGCAACTGTACGACAAAAAAACTGCGGTTGCCAACCCGCTCGCCAAGCGTGGCAACTATGGCAATATACCCCCCATGAACAATTACACAAATAGACGGCCCCCAGTCCCCGGCGGCCTCGCTATTCCTGGCTACGGTGGCGACCATGGTAACGGCGGGGCAGGGGGTGCTAAGAATCTCCGGTGGAGGTTCGGTTGCCACCTACGACGACTCGACCTGTCAACATTTAACGCACGCACACTGAGGACTGACGAGAAGATCCTGGAGCTGGAAGAAGAGATAGACAAGTTGCGCTGGAGTATTATAGGATTATCCGAGGTCCGAAGAGAGGGGGGAGGACACGGTGATTCTCGAATCCGGCAACTTGTTCTATCACCGGGAGGGCGACCATCTGTCCCAAGGAGGTGTCGGATTTATCGTCCACAAGTCTCTCGTCAACAACGTTGTACAGATTGAGAGTGTGTCGACGAGGGTCGCGTACCTGATACTCAGAATCACCAAACGGTATTCGCTGAAGGTCATACAGGTTTACGCACCAACGTCGGCACATTCCGATGAGGAGGTGGAGGAAATGTATGAGGATATTTCCAAAGCCATACATTCCTCCAAAACCCACTACACGGTGTTGATGGGAGACTTCAACGCAAAACTAGGCACAAGAGAAAGCGGTGAGCTGAAGTTAGGGAAATTTGGAGTAGGGCAACGGAACCGAAGGGGCCAGCAGCTGGCCGACTTTATGGAGAAAGAGGGACTCTTTATGATGAACTCTTTCTTCCAGAAGCGGCCCCACAGGAAGTGGACCTGGTCGAGCCCCGACGGTTCGACAAAAAATGAGATTGACTTCATTATGACGACCAGACGCCAACTGTTCAGTGATGTCTCAGTGATCGCAAGGGTGAAAACTGGCAGCGATCACCGAATGGTTAGAGGCACACTGAACCTAAACGTTAAGTTGGAGAGGTCTCGTCTAATGAAGTCAACGCTCCGTCCCCCCTCGTGCTCTGATCCAAAATCCCGGAAACTTTCAGCTCGAGTTACACAACCGCTTTCAGTGCCTACAAGATTGCAATGCAGTGGACGATATGAATGACAAGCTCGTGGAAACTGTCCATGCGGTCGGAGCTAAGTTCTGCAAGACCCGTCGCAGAAGAACACAAAAACTCTCCGATCACACTCTTAATCTCATGGCTGTTAGACGGGAGATGAGGCTGCAATCGTCAACAGATTTGACAGCATACAGGCAACTGAACAGACAGATCTCCAAATGCATGCGGCGAGACTTACGCAACTTTAATACTGCTCGTATTAAAGAAGCGATCGAGCGGAACCAGGGCTCCAAAGTCTTTGCCAGAGATCTGTCTGCCAGAAAGAGCCAACTGTCAAGGCTGAAGACTGAGTGTGGCAGCATCGTTTCCGGGACACCTGAGATTTTGAGTGAGATTGAGAGGTTCTATGGGCAGCTGTACACATCATCGTTGGAGCCACACGCAAGTGTGAGTAACGATCCAAGAGCAAGTCTTATCCGACACTATTCCGATGATATCCCGGACGTCAGTCTAAGCGAGATTAGAATGGCTCTCCAGCACCTTAAAAACGGCAGGGCCCCCGGCGAGGATGGAATTACAGCGGAGCTTCTGAAAGCGGGTGGAACACCGGTACTTGAAGTCCTTCAGAAGCTCTTCAATTCCGTCCTCCATGGTGGCACTACTCCAGAGGCGTGGAGCGGAAGTGCGGTGGTCTTGTTCTTTAAGAAAGGCGACAACGCTCTCTTGAAGAACTACAGACCGATTTCCCTTCTGAGCCGCGTCTACGTGCTGTTTTCGAGAGTCATTACGAATCGTCTCGCACGCAGACTCGACGACTTCCAGCCTCCCGAACAAGCCGGTTTCCGAAAAGGCTTCAGTACCATAGACCACATACATACCCTGCGGCAGATTGTACAGAAGACTGAAGAGTACAATTTGCCACTTTGCCTGGCGTATGTGGACTATGAGAAAGCCTTTGATTCCGTCGAAATTTGGGCGGTGCTGCAGTCCCTTCAGCGGTGCCAAGTTGACTGTCGGTATATCGAAGTGCTGAAGTGTTTGTACAGTAGGGCTACGATGGCTATCCGAGTACAGAACCAGAGCTCGAAACCTATCCAACTACAGAGAGGTGTAAGACAGGGTGACGTTATATCCCCGAAACTCTTCACCGCTGCTTTGGAAGACGTTTTCAAGCTACTGGACTGGAAAGGATACGGTATTAACATCAATGGCGAGTACATCACTCACCTTCGATTTGCCGACGATATAGTCCTTATGGCAGAATCGCTGGAGGACTTAAGCACTATGCTCAATGACCTCAATAGTGCCTCCCAACGGATAGGTCTTAAGATGAACATGGACAAAACAAAGATTATGTTTAATGTCCATGTCACACCTATGCCGGTAGTTGTTGGGAGCACTATGCTCGAAGTTGTTGACGAGTACGTTTACCTGGGACAAATAGTCCGACTAGGTGAGTCCAACTTCGACCGAGAGGTCAATCGACGGATTCAACTCGGCTGGGCAGCGTTCGGGAAATTACGACATATCTTTTCGTCAGGTATACCTCAATCTCTGAAAACTAAAGTGTACAACCAGTGCGTGTTGCCAGTGATGACTTACGGATCAGAGACGTGGTCCTTCACTGCTGGCCGTATGAGGACGCTCAAGGTCGCTCAGCGAGCTATGGAGAGGGCTATGCTCGGAGTTTCTCTGCGTGATAGACTCAGAAATGAGGATATCCGCAGTAAAACCAGATTGACCGACATAGCCCAACGGATTAGTAAGCTGAAGTGCCAATGGGCCGGCCATATAGCTCGAAGAACCGATAACCGATGGGGAAGAAAGGTTCTCGAGTGGCAGCCTCGTACCGGTAGGCGTAGTGTAGGGCGACCCCCCACTAGATGGAGTGACGACCTGGTAAGATATGCAGGAAGTCGATGGATGCAGGTGGCTCAGGACCGTGCTTTGTGGCATTACTTGGGGGAGGCCTATGTTCAGCAGTGGACTTGTGAAGGGCTGTGATGATGATGATGATGATGATTCCAAGTGACCACGAAACTGCACTCACTCGATATGTCGACGCCGAGGATTCCGATACTGACTGAGGCAACAAGGGGAGTGCCTTGAAACTGAGGGGATACGACAAAGGGGTTCTTTTTAGCGGTTAACGCGCAAACTTGTGTCTTCTGGGGGTTAAACTGGACTAGATTTAGTCGCCCCCAATCCGAGACTCTGTCCAGCAGAGACTCGACTTCAGACACAAGTTTGTCCCGGCACTCAGAGACGTTTTCCCGAGAAATATTGGCTCGGCCGGTGTAAAGAGCATCACCAGTGCTGTCATCTGCATAGCAATGAATGCTACGGGTTTGCAACATATCATTGATATGCAGAAGAAACAGCGTTGGCGATAGCACGCAGCCCTGTGGAACACCTGCATTAATAAGCTTGCAATCGGAGCTTGCACCGTCAACAACGACCTTGATGCTCCGATCTGCAAGAAAGCTGGTACTGTAGCACAATGACTAGTCCTATATTAGGGACTTATGATATTAAACTCAATGATACAAAAGCAATACTATAGAAGGTCTCCATGATGAATTTGCATTACAATAGTAGGGTCGTGGGTTCGAACCCTATATATTAATGACTTATGAAAGTAAGGTCTATGATACAAAAGCAATACTATAGGAGGTCTCTATGATTAATATGCATTACAATAGTAGGGACGTGGGTTCGAACCCTATATATTAATGACTTATGAACGTAAGGTCTATGATACAAAAGCAATACTATAGAAAGTCTCTATGATTAATATGCATTACAATAGTAGGGTCGTGGGTTCGAACCCTATATATTAATGACTTACGAAAGTAAGGTCTATGATACAAAAGCAATACTATAGAAGGTCTCTATGATTAATATGCATTACAATAGTAGGGTCGTGGGTTCGAATCCTATATATGAATGACTTATAAAAGTAAGGTCTATGATACAAAAGCAATACTATAGAAGGTCTCCATGATGAATTTGCATTACAATAGTAGGGTCGTGGGTTCAAATCCTATATATGCATGACTTATGAAAGTAAGATCTATGATACAAAAGCAATATTATAGGAGGTCTTGATGCATAAGCATTGTATGGAGTGGTCGGGTGAGCGACTGCTCCTAGTACTGTAGCAAAATGACTAGTCCTTATTAGGGACTTGAAAAGGAATATTATGGTGGCGTGTATGCTGCTTCACGAGCAATTGGTCCGAGGTAAACTTGGACTCGCTAACAAGCTAGATACACTGTGGTGGTAAGCTGGTTTGTTATAGCAATACGGCTTTCCCGTGGACATCGCACACCCATACCGTTTGTGGGCGGCGTAGTAGCGCATAGCGATGCGTCGTCTATATGTCTGATTGGGATGATGAGTGTGTTTGGTAGCACTTTTAAGTGTAACAGGCATACTCAACTTAATGTCTTAGTGCATTAGCGCTATGATACGTGGAGTTTTGTTCATTGGCGTCTTAGTAGCGTGCTACTATGATACGTTGGTGATATTTTTTATATAACAACAACAAAAACTTTGTTACCAAAATCGATAGGGGTCATGTGGGTGTGTTGTGAGGGGGCGCCATCCGTATGATAGTTGCATTGATGCTTACTGCTACTTGCGGTATTGCGTCTTGTGATGGATCTGCGGGTGTGCTGCGCCTGATTCGACGCATTCTTGTGGTTCTGGTCGATGGAGGTAAACAAATAATATCTTAGTGCCGGTGGTAAGCGCGTTTGTTGTAGCAATACGGCTTTCCCGTGGACATCGCACACCCATACCGTTTGTGGGCGGCGTAGTAACGCATAGCGATGCGTCGTCTATATGTCGGATTGGGATGATGAGTGTGTTTGGTAGCACTTTTAAGTATAACAGGCATACTCAACTTCATGTCTTAGTGCATTAGCGCTATGATACGTGGAGTTTTGATCATTGGCGTCTTAGTAGCGTGTCACTATGATACGTTGGTGATATTTTTTATATAACAACAATAAAAACTTTGTTACCAAAATCGATAGGGGTCATGTGGGTGTGTTGTGAGGGGGCGCCATCCGTATGATAGTTGCATTGATGCTTACTGCTACTTGCGGTATTGCGTCTTGTGATGGATCTGCGGGTGTGCTGCGCCTGATTCGACGCACTCTTGTGGTTCTGGTCGATGGAGGTATGCAGGTGGTGATGTCTGCTGGTATGTATGGGGGACCTTGGCATGGTGTAAGCCCGACGATTGTCGTATTGATGCTTGTTGCGTTCTGCAGCATTGCGTCTTTGCGATGGTTGTTTGGTGGGACGCTATTCTCAATGGCGCTCTCTACGTCTTGGTTTGACTCACACCTAAGTAGCTTTGCCCAAGTCGGGTCCCTTCATTACGGGGCTGCAGACTGTCTGCCCTCCACGATGTTTTATATAACAACATAATATTATATCTCTGTAACTTTCCCACCTCTGAATGATTGAAAGCAACTTGTTGGTGGGTGAGACAAACATGATCGAAAATGCATTTACTCAACGTCAGTGACACAAACCCTTTCTGATGGCGAATTATTACTCTTATCTTATAACTGCCTTTTGGCTATATCTGCCGTTGTATTGGTTGGTGGAGCTTATGTGTCGACCTCATGCGGGTGGTAGCTGGCGGGAGGATCTGAGGAGACTCTCAAGGCTGCGGCCGAAAGCCGCACAACGTGGGACCCCATTCCCTTGAGGTAAGCGGTAGACTCATGACACGCTCTGCGGCTAGTAGCCGTGCTGATCATGCAATTGGTGGTGATGTCATACACTTACATCACGTCTGCAGGAGCGGCGGTCTGGCAGGTGGTGGCGCTCACGGAGGGTTTACGGCCAGTGTGCCTATTTGCCTAAATCGTGTGACGTACATTCACTGTGGCTGGATTCGTTCGTATTCTGTATGGCGTTTACACGCATTGACATGCGCGACTTCGGTCGATGTTTGTGCTTACGCACTAACAAGGGGCCAAGCTTCTTTTACTGGTTCGCCAGTTATTTTGCTGTGGACTACGGTCCAGTTCCCGAATTAGCGTTCCCTTCGGGGGGAGTGCATCAAAATGGTTGGCGCTCACCGTGCACGGCGTGTGTTTAAATAAATGTAGGAGAGCGATGTCCATGTATCGGGTATTATGTATAAATATATTTTGAGCCTTTTCCGAGCGGGAAGGGATAAATAATAATAAATTAATAATGTAAACCTGATACAAGTGGAATAGGAACGTTTTATGTTCTTAACCTTTTTCGAGCTCTGTCTTCGTGAACGGGGTTCACTTAGCTTATAAGGCACTACCAACAGCTTTCAATTGCTCTAGTGAATATTCATTCTTCCAAAAGACACTTAAAAGAACTAAGTTACTAAACAAACACAACGTAAATAAGGGTCCTAACTAAGACGATCACGCCAAAAATATTACAAACGGCCTATTATTAAACCTTTAGAAAGATCATTTAGAAAGATCAAAACATATTTATTGATCCTGGTCACATATATATTTTTATTATAAAGGTGAATTAATTATATCTAATATATTTATTATTATAAGAGGGGGGAAGCGTTACAATTTGGTGCCGTGACCAGGATATATTTTAAATAGAAGGTCGTCTATATAAGCATTATGAAGTAGGCGTTATTCCTACAATTTGTTGTTCGTGAAATGGAAAGTTGTCTTGGAGGATGGTGTTTACTGGGGCTGGTTGAGAATCTGGGGTTGGGGCTTTTATATTAATATCTTTTGTTTGTTATAGATGGTGTTTGCAGAGAAAAGTTTAACCTGTAATATACATAATGTGACAATAAACAAGCCGAAATTTGAAAATGGGAATACTCATCCAGTAACATTTTTAGAAGATCTCACCAATTATTTAAAGAAAGTCCCATCTAATGGACTTGAAATATTAATAGCACAAGAATGCTTAGTAGGTGAAGCCCAATATTTGGGCTCGGATTAATAGTATGCGTTGGACAACTTTTGATGATTTTAAAGCAGACTTTCGAAGAGTATTTTGGGGTGAAGAGGAACAAAATAAAGTAAGAATAGATAAATATAATACGCAAGAATAATACGCACCCCACCATGGTTGGTTACTTTCTTTATGTCATTGAAAAAGCACAGACATTATCATATCCGATACCAGAAAAACAATTAGTTGCTGATGTTATTAGACATTATCCTAAAACAGTGCAGCAGTTATGGAGAATAGCTAAATTTGAGACAATTATTGAGACAACAGATTTCTTGAGAAATTTAGATGACATTGATAAACAAGAAGAAGATCGTGAACCTTACAATACTGAGAAAAAACGAAAATTTAATAATAATGCAGAGCGAAAACAAAAAGAAATACAGCAATCATATAAATCATGGCGTAAACCTGAAGAAGGAAGAAAGAAGGTTAACGAAATGAATGAAATACAAGTCACTGATGAACAAGTAAATGTTTCGGCTCCAGAGCCAAATTTAGAGCAATAGAGGTCGAACTAGTTCCCGGTTCGATGCCTTATAATGTGAAAGGGAACAAAGCATTAAATATATTATTAAAGCTGGGTTGGAGACCTGGTCAAACACTTGGTAAAAATAATAGGGGTTTGCGAAAACCTATTTCTTTAAAAGCACATTTTAATAGAGAAGGACTTGGTTATAACAATAATGTAAATAGTATAATTAAGACTTTAAAAACCAAGTCAGATTTACTCGTAACAGAGTTATTCGTGCAAACTGTTTTCGAGGAAGACGAAGATAAATATCAAAAAGAATTTATAGGGAATATGAGGTCAGAAATTAAAGTTTCAATATTTGATAAAGAAATTGATGCGCTTCTCGATACTGGGAGCGATATTACATGCATTTCAGAGAGTTTATTTTTACAAATTAAAAGTAGTAATCACAAAATATCAGTAATGCCAGTTAAAGCAATGCAAATAAAAGGTGCTGTTGGGTAGCGCAGCACAAAAATACAACAGATGATCATATTGCCTATAAAAATAGATGAAGTAGTCTTTGAAACACAAACTTTAATTGTTAATAATTTAATAAGACCATTATTATTGGGGTTTGACTGGCTCAAGAAAAATAAAATATTGATAGATTTTAAAAATACGGCAATTGGTATAGAATTTAAGTTGAAAAACAAAGACTACTTCATACCTTTTAAATACATATAACTGTAATTCTGTATTATATATATACTGATGATCCTTTAACAAATATAAAGATAGGATCAAAATTGGAGGCCTCTGAAAAAGCTAAGCTAAGTAAGGTCTTTGTTACATATAATTGTAAATCTGTAAAAAGAGCGGTCGAGGGGGTCCGTCAGCTATGTAAGACAGCTGACATAATAGCTCTTCAAGAGACGTGGCTGCTGACGCATAACCTGTCGTATCTTGAGAATATTGATGCTAATTTTGGAAGCACCGGAACGTCTGCTGTGGATACGACGACTGGAGTATTGGAGGGGCGACCCTATGGGGGGGTCGCGCTGCTGTGGAGTTGTGGCGGCGCTGTCGTCGCGCCACAAGCGAAATACACCGAACCCTAAATCACGCTATCAACATTCCGAATCATAAACAGTATATATAGAACATCTCCGAACTATCACATGGAGTGTCGGCCGCTCCCCGGGTAGAACACCTTGCCCGGCGGGAGATCTCCCCTTTTCCTACCACTACTATTACAGTGGTGACCCCGTACGAACACCGAGGGGGAAGACCCCGTACGAACACCGAGGGGGGAAGATCCCGTACGAACACCGAGGGGGGAAGATCCCGTACGAACACCGAGGGGGAAGATCCCGTACGAGCACCAAGAAGGAACACCCTGCGACGCACCACTATCACAGTGGTGACCCCGACGTGATCTGAACACGCAACCAAAAAACAACCTTCGGAAACTTCAAGCTTCATCATCGTCATAGAATACCCCACCCATTCGCTCCCGAGCAGATATAAACTGCAGTCTTCATATCCTGCAAGCCATCTAGCTTCACAAGGTTCATCGCAGCACTGGAATAATAATGCTTCTTGTTCCTTAAAGCTACTCTCTGCGCTATACAGTGTTCGGCACGGCTCTGAGCCTTACTGCTCGCCTCTGCTTCACGGCACTCTCGCAGATTACTTGCCTTCTTCACGACTCCCCGCAGACTACAAGGCAATCTCCTGGCACTTGCACATTCGTCGACAACTCGACTGCACTATCGACCTCCGGTCTGAGCAGGGGGTGATGTGGCGGCGCTGTCGTCGCGCCACAAGCGAAATACACCGAAGCCTAAATCACGCTATCAACATTCCGAATCATAAACAGTATATATAGAACATCTCCGAACTATCACATGGAGTGTCGGCCGCTCCCCGGGCAGAACACCTTGCCTTGCTTGGGAGATCTCCCCTTTTCCTACCACGGCCACAGGAGAAAAAGAGTGTTCCCCTGTGTATCCGTAATACCGTGTTCAAGTGCTCGTATTTGTGCCATTAAAGTTGATCTCGGTAATCAAAAGCTAATAGTGTGTAGTGTGTATATGCCCGTTGATTACACTGAAAACTTATATACCTATATATATACCTATATAACAGATTTTACAGACTGCTTAAGCTAATTAAATGCTATAGCAGAAGAAAGTGAATGTGAGACAGTGTTCCTATTGGGGGACTATAATGCTCACCCAGGGCGGCCGTTTATGAAGAACTGAAAAACTTTTGCGCGGAACAGGACTGGTTTTGTGCCGACGTGAGTACCCTAGACTGTAATTCATTTACATACGTCAGTGACGCGCATGGGACTGGGAGGTGGTTAGATCACTGTATAGTCACTGAGTCAGCGTATAAGTTAATAAATAACACGAAGATTTTATATGATGTGTACTGGTCTGACCACTTCCCACTCTTGATTGAATGTAGGTTGAACTATGTTATACCTAAGGTTGTTCCGAAAATAATCGCGTGCAATAAAATAAAATGGGGCTGCAGAAATGATGAACAAATAACTCATTATACGGAATTATGTAACAACAACCTTAAGTCAATACATTTTCCATCAGAATTTATAAAATGTAGCTATGGTTTTTGTGACGATATGAGTCATAGGAGTGTCATAGACAACTTATATAAAAACATAGTGTCGGTTTTATCATGTGCAGCAATCAAAACTCACCAAGGAAATATGTGTCAAAAGAAAAAACGTGTACTAATGGGGTGGAATAAACATGTCGGTGAGGCACACAGGGAGGCTAGGTCCAAATTTATGATGTGGGTATGGTATGGTCGACCGAGGCAGGGTTTTGTCTATGATGAGATGGTTAACAGCCGCCGTGTTTTCAAGAGTAGATTGAAGTGGTGCCAAAACCACCAAAATCAACTAAAAATGGATAAAATTGGCTACTTATCATTCAAAACAAGATTTTAAGAAGTTTTGGAAATCCACGAATAAGCTCAACGTTGGACCTAGTCTTCCTGAAGCAGTAAATGGGGTTAGTGACATGAAGCAAATTGCAAATCTCTTCAGGGATCATTTTAGGGTCACGTCACCCTTAGGGCCGTCGTCACACCCCGTGTCCAATGCTGAAACCAAGCGTGAACTCAAAATGGTAGCAAGTGACAAAATGATAGCACGAGTTATTAGAACTATGGTTGCAGGTAAGTCACCCGGTCACGATGGTCTCAGTATTGAGCACTTTAAATATGCAGGTGTGCACTTACCTAGAGTTTTGGCACTATTATTTAATGTTTGTGTCTCGCATTACCTACTTGCCTGCCGACTTAATGAGGACTTCAGTTGTCCCCATTGTAAAAAACCGTACTGGTGACGTATCAGAGAGATAGGACTATAGACCAATATCCTTGGCAACGATAATAGCCAAGATATTTGACAGTATGCTTAACTCTATTCTAGAAAACCAATGTATGCTACCTGATGGCCAGCACGGTTCCACGGTCTATCAACAGAAACAGTAATAATGAGTTTAAAGCATACTGTCAAATACTACACGGTCAGGCGCACCCCAGTGTATGCCTGTTTCCTAGATCTGAGTAAATCTTTCGATCTTGTCTCGTACGACATCTTATGGCGTAAGTTAGAAGGCGTAGGTAGTTACCTTGTGGCTACACCAATTTACTCAAGTATTGGTATAGTAACTAAGTGAACTATGTGAGATGGGCGAATGAGTATTCTGAGCCGTACAGGATGGAGTGCGGGGTGAGGCAAGGGGGGCTGACATCACCGAGGCTTTTCAACCTGTATATGGACGCACTGATTCGAGAGCTCAGCAGCATGCGTATCGGCTGCCATATCGGCAAGGTGTGTGTGAACAATATCAGCTACGCGGACGATATGGTTCTACTGGCACCCTCAGTTAGTGCGATGAGAGCTCTACTCGGCATTTGTGAAAAATTCGCTATCTCACATGGTTTACTATACAATACCGAAAAGTCGCATTTCATGGTATTTAAGGCTGGCAGTAAATGTCCTAGTGTTGTACCACCTATAAAGCTTTATAATGAACCGCTAGAAAGGGTCTATAGTTTTAAATATCTTGGACATATTGTGACTGACAGCCTTAAAGACGATGAAGACATTGAAAGAGAACGTAGGGCACTCTCGGTCAGGGCGAATATGTTGGTGCATAGATTTGGTCGCTGCACTGACGCTGTCAAGATCACGCTTTTCAAAACATATTGTGCGTCATTTTATTCTTGCAGTCTATGGACCAACTACACCAAAAAGACTTATAGTGCCCTACGTACTCAATACAACAAGGCATTCAGGGCGCTGTTGCGGCTGCCGCGCTACTGTAGCGCGTCTGCGGTGTTTGCACTGGCGGGTGTGGATAGTGTTGATGCAATAATACGAAAAAAGACCGCATCTTTGCTAAACAGAGTGCGCGGCAGCGGCCACAGTGTACTGAGTGAGATTGCCAACAGTGGGGACTGTCCACTGATCAAAAAAATGATCTCCAGGACCATGTCCTGCTTAATAATTAAATATTAAAATAAAAAAAAAAATAAAAATGTATAAATTATATTACTAACATAGATGTAAGTTTTTCTCTACTAACAATTCCTATGGATTTCAAGTTGTCCGAAATAAACAATTTTTATTTTTATTTTTAGATAAACATTTGGAGCACATTGACATTGTTTTAAGTAAATTAAACAAAGCTGGCTTAACGTGCAATTTGCAAAAAATGTGAATTTTATTTGTAAAGAAATTAAGACGCTGGGTTTTATAATTTCAACAAAAGGCATAAAGACAGATCCCGATAAAACGCAACCACCAAAAAAGATTAAGCAATTGAGAGCATTTTTAGGGCTTTGCAATTTTTATAGAAGGTTCATTCCAAATTATAGTGTATGTATAATACCTCTTTGTGAATTATTAAAAAAGGGACGTAAGTTCCAATGGAGCGAAAAGGTACAGAAGGCATTTGATTTTATAAAGCAACAATTCATTAATACAATAGAATTGCATCACCCTGATTTTAGTAAGCCACTATTATTTGCAAACAGACTGTTCCGGTGTGGGTATGGCCGGAGTACTTTATCAGATAGATAATAATAGTGAAATGAGAATATTAGGCTATCACAGTAAAGCCTTAAAAGGTTCTGAATTGAATTGGTCTGTCACTGAACAAGAGTTTTATGCTGTAATAAGTTGTTTAAAGAAGTTCGAGACGTATTTAAGAGGCAGCAAAGTAATAATATTAACTGATCATAAAGCATTATTGTTTATTAATAATATGAAATTATTCAATGGCAGAGAGACAGAAGGCATTTGATTTTATAAAGCAACAATTTATTAATACAATAGAATTGCATCACCCTGATTTTAGTAAGCCATATTATTTGCAAACAGACTGTTCCGGTGTGGGTTTGGCCGGAGTACTTTATCAGATAGATAATAATAGTGAAATGAGAATATTAGGCTATCACAGTAAAGCCTTAAAAGGTTCTGAATTGAATTGGTCTGTCACTGAACAAGAGTTTTATGCTGTAATAAGTTGTTTAAAGAAGTTCGAGACGTATTTAAGAGGCAACAAAGTAATAATATTAACTGATCATAAAGCATTATTGTTTATTAATAATATGAAATTATTCAGTGGCAGAGAGACAGAAGGCATTTGATTTTATAAAGCAACAATTTATTAATACAATAGAATTGCATCACCCTGATTTTAGTAAGCCATATTATTTGCAAACAGACTGTTTCGGTGTGGGTATGGCCGGAGTACTTTATCAGATAGATAATAATAGTGAAATGAGAATATTAGGCTATCACAGTAAAGCCTTAAAAGGTTCTGAATTGAATTGGTCTGTCACTGAACAAGAGTTTTATGCTGTAATAAGTTGTTTAAAGAAGTTCGAGACGTATTTAAGAGGCAGCAAAGTAATAATATTAACTGATCATAAAGCATTATTGTTTATTAATAATATGAAATTATTCAATGGCAGAGTCACTCGATGGATATTGTATATAGAACAATTTAATTACGAAGTACAGCATATATCGGGTAGAAGCAATATTGTTGCAGATGTGCTATCACGTTACCCTCCTGATGGTGATTTAATACAAGAGGATAAAAATAAAAGTTTAGAAATAGCTTATACAGAGAGTGAACCGAATGACGAGTTGATAGAAAAGTTAAAATCCATATCAGTATACCAAACACAAGATTAAAGACGCTAAATACTTCAACAATAGAACAAAATGATAAACTGAAACGTTATAGTTTGAGAAATAATATATTATATTTAAAAGAAGTAATTTATTTACCTGTACCTTTGAGACGAGATGTTATAAATCAAGTACATATAGAAATGGGACATCAAGGGCCCTATAAAGTAATTAAATATGTGAGAGATAGATTCTTTTGGAAAGGGTTAACAAAAGACATTAAAAGGCAATTAAGGGTGTGTCATTTATGCCAGTTATCAATGAAAAATAATATAACATATGTGGGTCCATGCAAATCTATAATAACAGAAAATATCGGAGACATGGTCATGGCTAACTTATATGGACCATTGGCATCAGGTACCTTTGGGTACACTTCCATATTTGTTATACAAGATTCATTTAGTAAATTTATCAAATTATATCCTTTAAAACAGTCAACAGCAAAGTGTGTTGTAACGAAAGTAAAGCATTTTATTGAGATTATAAAGTCCAAAGCAATAATGACAGATAATGGAAAGCAGTTTATAAGTAATCATTGGAAACAATCAATGAAAAAATTGAGTATAAAACCGATATATACCACAATAAGAAATCCTAGGCCAAATACAACAGAGCGAGTAAATAGAGAGTTGAGCAGATTATTTAGGACACTTTGTCATTCTAACCACAAAGATTGAGCAATAATATTGCCTAAAATAGAAGAATTGTATAATAATTCATATCACAATAGTACAGGCTTCACGCCATGTGAGATTCTTTATGGCGAGTCTAATGAAATGTCTTTCGACAAAATAATATTTAATAGTAAAACTAAACATAATGTCGAACGGATTAGACAGCAAGTGCGAAAGAATTTAAAAGAGGCAAGTCGCATTAGAAACACAAAATTTGATAAGCATAATATGTAGATTAGTGACATATCATGTTGGCGATTTAGTAAAAGTTTCTAGATCTAGTAGATCAGATGCAGATAACAAAGTTATGAGTAAATTTAATTTGGTGTATGAAGGGCCTTATATAATAGCAGCCGTACCATTTGACAATGTATATACTTTAGCAAACCCAGAAACAAATGAAATTAGAGGAAATTTTAATGCTATTCATTTATTAAAATATTTTAAATAATAGGTTTGGTTTATATACATTCTAGAATAAATACTGTAATATAAGTTGGTCCCGTGGGTGGCCTTTTGAAAAAAAAAATAGATTTAAAATTATTAAAGTTATGAGCAAGATACAAATTATTTAAAAATAAGAAAAATGTTGTAAATTTTTTTATTAATGATTATCTGTAAATATTGATTGTAAGATAATTTTGTAAAATATGTTTTATTAAATAAATTTGGGGAGTTGGGTCAGGGTGAATGGCTCAATCACATTTATCCTGTGGGTGTGTAGCCATCTGATTTCAACACATATTCAAAATACTGTACAAATAAAAACAACATTGCTGAATTTATATTTTAAAGATTTAAAATGTAAGTCAAAAACAAAAGAGAACCATTATTTAACGACGTAATATACAATAAATTTATCAAGACAACAATTTATGGTTTATCGCATTGGGATGGATGTGGTTGAAGGGGTGTGTGGCGGCGGCCATTCCCTGGGGTAGGTGGGATGAAAATATATACTGAATTGTAACAGATTGAAAGAGGAAAGAACAGATACACATAGGTTCAAAATTTTGAGTGTAGTGCATATGTTCTCAATATAGAATTATTTTTTTCAACGACTCCACTGTGTGGGTCATTAACATATTGGGGGTGGATTGTGACGGCCCAATATTATTATTAATAATTAAATTCAATATAAAGGGACGTCAAAAATAGTCTTAAAAGATATATAATAAACAATAAAATTACATTAATAACCATAAAGTTAATATAAATACATTTCAGACATTAGACCAATAACATAGTAAATTAAAGGCAAAATATTGTCTTTCATAATAAATAAATTTATTAAAAACTTGAAAAAATATTTAAAATAAGATAAATAATAGAAATACAAGTCGAAAATATTATAAAAATAAAGATAAATAACATTTATAAGATAATTAGAAAATTTGTTAAAAATTAAGTCTTGGAAGGAGTTCATGTATAAAAGAAAATTTTCCTAAGTTGTGGAAGGAGTTCATGTATAAAAGAAATTTCCTAAGTTGTGGAAGGAGTTCACGTATAAAAGAAGAGTTTCCTAAGTTATGGAAGGTGTTCATGTATAGATAGATGTCTTGTATAGAGGAGCTGCCGGAGATAAATACCTGCAGTTGTACATACATATATATGGGGTGGTCGGGAGCCCGACTGCCTGAAGTACTGTAGCACAATGACTAGTCCTATATTAGGGACTTATGATATTAAACTCAATGATACAAAAGCTTATGATACTATACTATACTAAATGATACTATAGAAGATCTCCATGATGAATTTGCATTACAATAGTAGGGTCGTGTGTTCGAACCCTATATATTAATGACTTATGAAAGTAAGGTCTATGATACAAAAGCAATACTATAGAAGGTCTCTATGATTAATATGCATTACAATAGTAGGGTAGTGGGTTCGAACCCTATATATTAATGACTTATGAAAGTAAGGTCTATGATACAAAAGCAATATTATAGAAGGTCTCTATGATTAATATGCATTACAATAGTAGGGTCGTGGGTTCGAACCCTATATATTAATGACTTGTGAAAGTAAGGTCTATGATACAAAAGCAATACTATAGAAGGTCTCTATGATTAATATGCATTACAATAGTAGGGTCGTGGGTTCGAATCCTATATATGAATGACTTATGAAAGTAAAGTCTACGATACAAAAGAAATACTATAGAAGGTCTCCATGATGAATTTGCATTACAATAGTAGGGTCGTCGTGGGTTCGAATCCTATATATGCATGACTTATGAAAGTAAGGTCTATGATACAAAAGCAATATTATAGGAGGTCTCCTTGATGCATAAGCATTGTATGGAGTGGTCGGGTGACCGACTGCTCCTAGTGCTGTAGCAAAATGACTAGTCCTTATTAGGGACTTGAAAAGGAATATTATGGTGGCGTGTATGCTGCTTCACGAGCAATTGGTCCGAGGTAAACTTGGACTCGCTAACCGATGTGTCCTAGACATATCATCTTAGTGCTGGTGGTAAGCGGGTTTGTTGTAGCAATACGGCTTTCCCGTGGACATCGCACACCCATACCGTTTGTGGGCGACGTCGTAGCGCATAGCGATGCGTCGTCTATCTTTCGGATTGGGGTGATGAGTGTGTTTGGTAGCACTTTTAAGTGTAACAGGCATACTCAACTTCATGTCTTAGTGTATTAGCGCTATGATACGTGGAGTTTTGTCCACTGGCGTCTTAGTAGCGTGCTACTATGATATGTTGGTGATATTTTTTATATAACAACAATAAAAACTTTGTTACCAAAAGCGATAGGGGTCATGTGGGTGTGTTGTGAGGGGGCGCCATCCGTATGATAGTTGCATTGATGCTTACTGCTACTTGCGGTATTGCGTCTTGTGATGGATCTGCGGGTGTGCTGCACCTGATTCGACGCATTCTTGTGGTTCTGGTCGATGGAGGTAAACAAATAACATCTTAGTGCCGGTGGTAAGCGGGTTTGTTATAGCAATACGGCTTTCCCGTGGACATCGCACACCCATACCGTTTGTGGGCGGCGTAGTAGCGCATAGCGATGCGTCGTCTATATGTCGGATTGGGATGATGAGTGTGTTTGGTAGCACTTTTAAGTGTAACAGGCATACTCAACTTCATGTCTTAGTGTATTAGCGCTATGATACGTGGAGTTTTGTCCACTGGCGTCTTAGTAGCGTGCTACTATGATATGTTGGTGATATTTTTTATATAACAACAATAAAAACTTTGTTACCAAAAGCGATAGGGGTCATGTGTGTGTGTGTTGTGAGGGGGCGCCATCCGTATGATAGTTGCATTGATGCTTACTGCTACTTGCGGTATTGCGTCTTGTGATGGATCTGCGGGTGTGCTGCGCCTGATTCGACGCACTCTTGTGGTTCTGGTCGATGGAGGTATGCAGGTGGTGATGTCTGCTGGGATGTATGGGGGACCTTGGGATGGTGTAAGCCCGACGATAGTCGTATTGATGCTTGTTGCGTTCTGCAGCATTGCGTCTTTGCGATGGTTGTTTGGTGGGACGCTATTCTCAATGGCGCTCTCTACGTCTTGGTTTGACTCACACCTAAGTAGCTTTGCCCAAGTCGGGTCCCTTCATTACGGGGCTGCAGACTGTCTGCCCTCCACGATGTTTTATATAACAACATAATATTATATCTCTGTAACTTTCCCACCTTTGAATGATTGAAGGCAACTTGTTGGTGGGTGAGACAAACATGAACGAAAATGCATTTACTCAACGTCAGTGACACAAACCCTTTCTGATGGCGAATTATTACTCTTATCTTTTGGCTATATCTGCCGTTGTATTGGTTGGTGGAGCTTATGTGTCGACCTCATGCGGGTGGTAGCTGGCGGGAGGATCTGAGGAGACTCTCAAGGCTGCGGCCGAAAGCCGCACAACGTGGGACCCCATTCCCTTGAGGTGAGCGGTAGACTCATGACATGCTCTGCGGCTAGTAGCTGTGCTGATCATGCAATTGGTGGTGATGTCATACACTTACATCACGTCTGCAGGAGCGGCGGTCTGGCAGGTGGTGGCGCTCACGGAGGGTTTACGGCCAGTGTGCCTATTTGCCTAAATCGTGTGACGTACATTCACTGTGGCTGGATTCGTTCGTATTCTGTATGGCGTTTACACGCATTGACATGCGCGACTGCGGTCGATGTTTGTGCTTACGCACTAACAAGGGGCCAAGCTTCTTTTACTGGTTCGCCAGTTATTTTGCTGTGGATTACGGTCTAGTTACCGAATTAGCGTTCCCTTCGGGGGGAGTGCATCAAAATGGTTGGCGCTCACCGTGCACGGCGTGTGTGGGGCCGTGTGCCTCCCCTACATTTTTTTAAATAAATGTAGGAGAGCGAAGTCCTTGTATCGGGTATTATGTATAAATATATTTGAGCCTTTTCCGAGCGGGAAGGGATAAATAATAATAAATTAATAATGTAAACCTGATACAAGTGGAATAGGAACGTTTTATGTTCTTAACCTTTTTTCGAGCCCTGTCTTCGTGAACGGGGTTCACTTAGCTTATAAGGCACTACCAACAGCTTTCAATTGCTCTAGTGAATATTCATTCTTCCAAAAGACACTTAAAAGAACTAAGTTACTAAACAAACACAACGTAAATAAGGGTCCTAACTAAGACGATCACGCCAAAAATATTACAAACAGCCTATTATTAAACCTTTAGAAAGATCATTTAGAAAGATCAAAACCTATTTATTGATCCTGGTCACATATATATTTTTATTATAAAGGTGAATTAATTATATCTAATATATTTATTATTATAAGAGGGGGGAAGCGTTACAATTTGGTGCCGTGACCAGGATATATTTTAAAAAGAAGGTCGTCTATATAAGAATTATGAAGTAGGCGTTATGCCTACAATTTGTTGTCCGTGAAATGGAAAGTTGTCTTGGAGGATGGTGTTTGCTGGGGGTGGTTGAGAGTCTGGGGGTGGGGCTTTAATATTAATATCTTTTGTTTGTTATAGATGGTGTTTGCAGAGTTTAAGACAAAATAAACTAAAAAGTGAATTAAGTGAAAAGTACTCAGTAACATTTGTATAAGTGAAAGACATAACAGTGTTAAAAACTGGAAAAGTATATAAATATAAAAATGGCTAAAACAAAGAAAAGTTCAAATTTAGTGAAGGCTAAGCCTAAAAATGAATTAAAAATACTTCAAAAATTAATTAAGAATGCAGTGAAAACCTTTGAGGTTAAAATAAAAGATCTCGAAGAAAAGTTTATCAGCCAAACGAAGGATCACCAAATGAAAGTAAACCAAGAAGAGGTGTACGAGGCGAGCACCTCATATGTTACTGATCCCAAACAGAGTATTGTATATAATATACATAATGTGACAATAAACAAGCCGAAATTTGAAAATGGGAATACTCATCCAGTAACATTTTAAGAAGATCTCACCAATTATTTAAAGAAAGTCCCATCTAATGGACTTGAAATATTAATAGCACAAGAGTGCTTAGTAGATGAAGCCAAATATTAGGCTCGGATTAATAGTATGCGTTGGACAACTTTTGATGATTTTAAAGCAGACTTTCGAAGAGTATTTTGTGGTGAAGAGGAACAAAATAAAGTAAGAAGATTCTTTGTACAAAATAAATGGAGTAGATGTACGCACCCCACCATGGTTGGTTACTTTCTTTATGTCATTGAAAAAACACAGACATTATCATATCCGATACCAGAAAAACAATTAGTTGCTGATGTTATTAGACATTATCCTAAAACAGTGCAGCAGTTATGGAGAATAGCTAAAATTGAGACAATAATTGAGACAACAGATTTCTTGAGAAATTTAGATGACATTGATAAACAAGAAGAAGATCGTGAACCTTACAATACTGAGAAAAAACGAAAATTTAATAATAATGCAGAGCGAAAACAAAAAGAAATACAGCAATCATATAAATCATGGCGTAAACCTGAAGAAGGAAGAAAGAAGGTTAACGAAATGAATGAAATACAAGTCACTAATGAACAAGTAAATGTTTCGGCTCCAGAGCCAAATTTAGAGCAATAGAGGTCGAACTAGTTCCCGGTTCGATGCCTTATAATGTGAAAGGGAACAAAGCATTAAATATATTATTAAAGCTGGGTTGGAGACCTGGTCAAACACTTGGTAAAAATAATAGGGGTTTGCGAAAACCTATTTCTTTAAAAGCACATTTTAATAGAGAAGGACTTGGTTATAACAATAATGTAAATAGTATAATTAAGACTTTAAAAACCAAGTCAGATTTACTCGTAACAGAGTTATTCGTGCAAACTGTTTTCGAGGAAGACGAAGATAAATATCAAAAAGAATTTATAGGGAATATGAGGTCAGAAATTAAAGTTTCAATATTTGATAAACTCTGCCCTCCACGATGTTTTATATAACAACATAATATTATATCTCTGTAACTTTCCCACCTTTGAATGATTGAAGGCAACTTGTTGGTGGGTGAGACAAACATGATCGAAAATGCATTTACTCAACGTCAGTGACACAAACCCTTTCTGATGGCGAATTATTACTCTTATCTTATAACTGCCTTTTGGCTATATCTGCCGTTGTATTGGTTGGTGGAGCTTATGTGTCGACCTCATGCGGGTGGTAGCTGGCGGGAGGATCTGAGGAGACTCTCAAGGCTGCGGCCGAAAGCCGCACAACGTGGGACCCCATTCCCTTGAGGTGAGCGGTAGACTTATGACACGCTCTGCGGCTAGTAGCCGTGCTGATCATGCAATTGGTGGTGATGCCATACACTTACATCACGTCTGCAGGAGCGGCGGTCTGGCAGGTGGTGGCGCTCACGGAGGGTTTACGGCCAGTGTGCCTATTTGCCTAAATCGTGTGACATACATTAACTGTGGCTGGATTCGTTCGTATTCTGTATGGCGTTTACACGCAATGACATGCGCGACTTCGGTCGATGTTTGTGCTTACGCACTAACAAGGGGCCAAGCCTCTTTTACTGGTTCGCCAGTTATTTTGCTGTGGACTACGGTCCAGTTCCCGAATTAGCGTTCCCTTCGGGGGGAGTGCATCAAAATGGTTGGCGCTCACCGTGCACGGCGTGTGTGGGGCCGTGTGCCTCCCCTACAGTTTTTTAAATAAATGTAGAAGAGCGAAGTCCTTGTATCGGGTATTATGTATAAATATATTTTGAGCCTTTTTCGAGCGGGAAGAGATAAATAATAATAAATTAATAATGTGAACCTGATACAAATGGAATAGGAACGTTTTATGTTCTTAACCTTTCTCGAGCCCTGTCTTCGTTAACGGGGTTCACTTAGCTTATAAGGCACTACCAACAGCTTTCAATTGCTCTAGTGAATATTCATTCTTCCAAAAGACACTTAAAAGAACTAAGTTACTAAACAAACACAACGTAAATAAGGGTCCTAACTAAGACGATCACGCCAAAAATATTACAAACGGCCTATTATTAAACCTTTAGAAAGATCAAAACATATTTATTTATCCTGGTCACATATATATAATTTTTAATATAAAGGGGAATATAATACATTAAGAATTTTATATATTTATTATTATGAGAGAGGGGGGGAAGCGTTACAGTATGATACCATAATATGTAAAGTGTTTATCCCTACATATATTATTGAGAAAAGGCTGAGACTCCTTGATATTTCTAAAGGAGCAGATTGCGACGGCATTCCCTTTTTGTTTTGGCGTAACTGTGCTCAAAGTTTGTGTGTTCCTATCGCCATCATTTTTAATATGTGTCCTTGACTCGCGGGACTAGGTAGCGATCGGCAATTGTTATCGCGTTGAGTCTGCGATAATCGCCACATACTCGTACGTCGCCATTTCTCTTCGGTATTATAGGTAGCGGTGATGACCATAAACTCTTGCTAGGTCTGCATAGATCATTGTTGAATCATGTTTTCAGAATTCTTTTGTAACTATTTCGTATCGATGCGGCGGAATGGGTCGTATAGGTTGACCTTGTATTTCAATAAAATGTTCGACATTGATTTTCAGTTTTAGCTGCAATGATGTTATTCGTGTTATACCGGGGAATTTAGCTAAAATGTCGTTGTAGTTTTTTTATGGCATTGGGTGACAAACGAGCGCACAGTCCACCAGATGGTAAGCGGATGCTGTGGCCCATAGACACCCATCCACATTTATCTTCAATTAAGAATCAAAATGCAAATGTCAGCTCCGTGGCGCAGTGGCTTAGCAATGAGTGGCTGCGCTGGGGGCCGCGGGTTCGAATCCCGCACGGAACAAGTATTTGTATGGCCTACAAGTAATTGTTCCGGGTCTGGATGTTTGTCCTTGTGAAATTTGTGTTTGTAAACTGACCCCACGATACAGGCGAAAATCCTAGTGTGGAGGTAGCGTTTTTTTAAAAAAAAAATTCGTTGCTGCTATTTTGCGCTCATATTCTGTGAGAGCGTGATCCTGCCCCGGTTGAGCCGACCAATTCGTGCTACAACTATAATATAGCTGCAGCGTGTGGTTCTAACACGTACACAAAGTTTAGTTTCTGTTGATGTCGATACTACGTACGGTAGGTATATCTGTAGAACTGAGTGTAGCTTGAGATTTGTGACTGCGTCATTTAATCTTCGATTTATCTACAATTAATTGATGGTGATTTAAAAAATCAGATCCTAGTATGTATGGGCTTCGACACATCAGCTACGTTGAACTTGCATTTATACGGCCGGCGTAAGTTAAGGTCCAATGTTTTCTCGCCATATGTAGGCATCACTATATTATTCGCTGCATATATGTAGCTTGAATGGTAATGGCGTCGATTTCTGACTGGTCTTCGAGATACTACGGATATATTAGCCCCGGTGTCTACCAAGCAGTGGTGAATTTACCAGCAGGCTGGATTTTAGGGGCGGCAAAATTGAGGCTAAAATTTTTTGTCTTACATGAAATAAAAGAGATTTTAATTTTAAAAAGAAAGCTGAAGAAATATTTTCTGCCATTATCTCGGAACTCAAAATACTTTTTCCGTTCCTTTCTCTGCCCACTCTTTATATTTAGTGGCAACTGCGACTGCTGAATGTTGCACAGAAGCGTGTCACTTCTTCATGTTGCTTCAAGAAATCTATTTTTTAAGTTCGACACAACGCTGGCAAAAATTAATGACTGAAATCGAAAAAGGGAAAACGATAAAGAAGTAGTAGTTAGTGTTCCTATACTATGCAGTTGCTTTTTCGTAATTTGAAATAGTATTAGTAAAAATATTAATTAATTACTTCACAACCTTCCGCTAACTAAATACAATGATGTGTCTTACCTGGATTGAAGAGTATTACACCTATCAAATATCTACAGGTGTGTATGCGGGGCAAGCACAGTTGTCTGTTGCTCTTGACCCATCGGTGTACAATATAAGGCTTCCGACCTCAGAGAACCCGTCTACTCTGGAGGGTAGTTCCACTATATACTTTTTATTAAAAGTGTATAGGGGATGCATGATATCTGAGATCATGCGTAAGATCCGTTTCCTTGAGTCGAGCATGGATTAGGTAAAATTTTTAGGTAAGCAAGCGCAGACCGCCCTGGGCGATAATCTTGTACAAACTAGCCCTCGCCATCTGGTCTAAATAAAGATCAAGGGGCCTTAGGCACAGAAGTTTATTAAAAGCTGCTCCAGGCGATGATCGCATCGCTCCAGTTGCCATTAAGCAGGCAATCCTTCGTCACGGTAATATTATCTATACAGTATTGTAACTCGGCCGTATCTTTGAAATAAATGCCTACAGCAGCGCGGTACGTAAACATGCAATAGGGCTGCCTGCCTTCAGCATTACATTTGCCTACTATAATAGGTACTTTGAAAATTCAATAGGAAGTGTTCAATAAAAATGCGTATCGTTTTTTGATTGGTAGATTTAATTAAAAAACCATGTTTATGTTTGAATAACAAATCGGTCTTATGAATTTGCGACCGAAAAATATTTGCGCCTCGGCTGAGACGTACGAATTACTTTATTATTAAATTTTTAAGTATAAAAAAATCCGCATTATAATATAAAGCTTAATTAAAAATTATTTTGGGAAACATGGACAAGGTGGAGAAAAGTAATATCTTTTACTTGAATAAAGAGGTATCTATAACCAAGTAAAAGATATTTTATAATTTATATGTTTGGTTTTAAATGAATTTCGCATTTATTATTTCTTTATTTCTATTCTATTAGTTATTTCCTCCATTTTTTATGTATATTCCACAAAATCATCACTGCGGCACTCACGACTGTCTGCATGCCGAGATCGAGGCGCGTAGGCATAGCTCTCGCTTCGTCCGTTTGTATGAAGTTGGAATACTGTATAGATAAAATTACCGTGCCTTCGTAGACTATTTAGTCTGTGCGCAGTCGTCTTTTGGTTAGCCTTGTTACACCAGACAATGGAGGCGTAAGTGGTAATCGGCCTCACTATGCTGCTACAGCTATAGGATTATACTGGGACGCAAGCCCGTTGTTCCCAATTTAATATGCTCATTTCCGAGTACTAAAATACAATGATGTGTCCTGTCCAGTCTGAAGAGCTCTCCCTCAATTACATCCACCACTCCCAGCGCCACCCGCTCGCCCCGCCCTAGGGCCGCCGCTGTGTACAGAGTCGGCTAATGAACAAGATTTCATACGAGAGTATAATTGAAGATTTAGCGAATATATTAATTGCATACTTTCATAACTTAATTTCTTGAACTTCATCATCATAATCAGCCGGATTGTTACCGAAATTAAGTAGAGTAATAAATCATACCTTAAATCGCCTTATTAGTAGTACATGATTCAGCTTTTTAGCTCAGAAATATACCCAGAAATTATATCTTGTGCAATCTTAACTAAATCTTTGGGTGTAAAAATAATCTGGGAACTGACACATCAATCCCCTAGTGCACAATCATACTAACTACGGCAAAGTAGTGGTGTAATTAGAGGACGATAGTGCACAAATCATAGTTTTTTTTCTTCATAGAATAGGATGACGAACGAGCATAGTCCACGTGATAGAATGTGGATGCATTGGCCCGTCTACATTTCCTTGATTAGGAACAAATGCAGATGCGTTGTCACCCGTTAGGATTAAGATAGAATGCCTCGTATCCAGTATTATATATTATCGACACGAACTACATGAAACATAGCACCATTAAGCTAAGAGCTACTATTTTACGTATAACGAGCACCACCTGAGCTAGCGGAGTCGAGCTTCTTTTGAGGTCGTCGGTGGCCGCTTTTTAAGTCGTGTACAAATTGAAAGCTCAAATCTGGACACCTCGGTGGTTTGGCTGGTGGAGTTGTCGCTGATGTTTAAAGAACTTCCATTGCATCAGATCAGACCTTTTTCGTCCTGGGATTTTTTTTATAGGAGAATGATGACAAACAAGCATACAGCCCACCTGCTGGTAAGTGGTTGCTGTGGCCCATAGACATCTACATCTATCCTACACGAATCAAAATTTAAATGCGTTGTCAACCGTGAGGACAAAGATAGCTTCCTTTCCAGTAAAAAGGGTCTCTGGTTATCTACACTCACCAGACGAAACACAGCGGCGTTAAGCTGCTATTTTACGCTGGTCTTCTGTGAGAGTGTGGTCCTCCCTCGTTGGAGCCTACCCATTCGTGCTTTCTAGCAGGGTTCTACTTCTCCAGTTCTTCGTTCGGGCTGATGTTCTTCTCTAGCTCGGGATCACAATTTTGGTAATGATGACGGGTCACTAATTTCCTGGTCGTAGAGTAGAATAATTTATTACAAAAATGTGGTATTCCTAGTATACTAATATTTTATCAAATGTAAAACCATGTCCTTAACCAATAAAAACGTCTACTTTAAAATATTTGCAATCGAAGGCCTGGTTTACATTTTAAGTGCAAGTGACATGCGCAACTGACAAGTGCTTAATGCTTAATTTAAACAAACCGAACTGTGAACATCCATTTATTCACTCAATACACCATAAAAACCTTTATTATTATCTATAGACATAATACGCTAAAAGCTTCAAAACACGAACTCTGACACACGAAATTGTAGGCGCAATTGTTCATCCATTTTAAGTACCCACTAGAAATACCATGCGTTTCGGAATTCCATACACTTAATAAGCTTACTGTATCTTGTGCGAACACGCATTTGCTATCTCACTTACACTTATAAATTCTCAAAATGCAGAGCCTAAGAGACACTAGAAGAGTAGTCGGTAACATATTTAAGGTTGGTCAAATTTAAATAAAATGGTCTATTTGATAATTCGCTCTATATATTTTCAATCTTTTACACTTACACATTATAAGTACAATCATGTATGATCATACTTATACCGGGTGACTTTTTTACCGTCTGGAAAATAGTATGGTGTATCGTGTAAGTGAAATTAGAAGCTATCCTCGAAAGTATTTGATATAAAATTTTACCATTGCTAGGTACTCGACATTAGAGTATTGGTACATGTTTACGATAACTATCAGCGGGCGGCCGATACACACGCGGAAAAATAAACAATACGACGTCACACTAATCACAGGTGACTGAAATAAGAGCGCGGGCGGCCATGCACCTGCGACCCCGCGAAAGGACAAGGTCCTTTGTTTTTGCGCAGACTTACAACTTAAAATTCATTGTTTTATCGCCGCTCGTAAAGTATGGTGTGATGATTTGAATTTCGATAGTTTTTAATTACTTATTTAGTTCAAAATTTTTGTTTTATTTTTTTAGTACTTATGTATGTTAATGAAGAAAAAAATGTAAAAATATCAGGGCCATAGGCTTCTACTCTCTTCACCTGTTACACCCATTTTTTTCCAGACGGTAAAAAAGTCATCCAGTACATAAACTTAACCTTAATATGGTCTTCTATCAGTCACTTATACCACAAATAAAGAAATGCGACACTGCGATAGGGACCTACACCCTAACAAAAACAATCATTACAATGTTGTTTTGAAATAAAAAATAATAAACATAATATAATCAAATTATAACTATCAGAATTTTTTATTTCAACCGTTCTGCAGTTAAGTCTAAGCAGTTAATACACTGTGAGGTATTTCTGGTTTAAGTAATATTTTTACAATTTTAAGTTAGTTACCTGATGTCTCTGTTTTTAACCAGTTTGATAATAACTCAAAAAAGCAAAACAATTTACTTATTATTTTACTTGAATACCAGCGTAAAATGCAGCGTAATGCTGCTGTTTCATATGGTGAGCGTAAAGAACCGGAGACCCTTTTTACTGGAAACAAGGCATTCCATCTAAGTCCTCAGGGGCGAAAACGCAACTGCATTTTTGATTCTTAATTGAGGTAAATGTAGATGTCTATGTGCCACAGCATCCACTTCTCATCAGGTGGACTGTGTGAAAGTTTACTGATATTTCTGTCTATATTAACAAAACAAGTTTGATTATAGCATATATGATATACTTAGGCATTGTTTCTGCATTGAAGCCTGTATTTAGAAAAAAATATTTTATCTCTTACATATCTAAATCTTATATTGACTATTAGACCAAAAATAATAACTATTTCTTAAGAAGCATTGTAAAAAGAAACATTTCTGTCAATTTATTAAAGCTACGTCTTCTTCGGTGGTGGCCTGAACACACCAACAACAACGGCATGATCTCTTTCATAAGGTTCTAACGTCAACTGCTCTTGAGGTTTGAGTTTGTCAGCTTGCAATTTTTTGACTTCCGCTGCAAATACTGCTTCCGGCTGTGCCGTGGAGTCTATGCATGATGCCTGAAATAGTTTCGTGCATGAGTAATAGTGAAATTTAACTTATATTGATGGAATAGAAGTAAATCCTCAGTGAGAGAGTTCAATTCTTTCAACATGAAAAATTTAGTTTGTTTTTTGTCATCACAGGAAAATAAATAAAGTTAATGTAACTACAAAAATATTGATAGAAAAGAATTACAAATAATAAATAGTTTATTGAAACGTTGTTGTGTTGTATATTGATACAGAAGTCATAATAATATAATTTACAGCTGTAATGTGAAGTGGCAGCAAATATATCCTGTATATCCAGTTTTCTATTGATTATTGAATATAGTCTACAACCTCACCTCATTCTGTGGGCGTCATAAGAGGCTACAAAGGCGAGCTATCATAGAACATGGATAGCAGCATCTTCCCGATAGTAGTTCAAAATAATAAAAAATTATTTGCCAACCCACCTGCGGCAGTTTTATTTCACCAATACCTTTTTAAAAACAGCTGTAAAGTATCTAGCTCCCAATAAAGGTAGACCTGCACCTCAGGAGCCAAAAATCTTTCCCCTATATTATACCTATGCATTATTTAACATTGCGCATTTACTTTAAATATATTGACGCAAATAAAATTATTTACACCTATTTTGTAATTATTTTAATAACATTGTTATTAAATTTATGTTGTTACTGCATTTCGTTAATACAAATATACAATAAACCAGACCATATTGTAGTTATTGCTCGCAAATTTTTTCAAACTTACCTTAATTGATATAACAAAATGTCCTCCATTCTTTAAAAAGTGCTGTGCATTCAAACTGACAATTCTAGCTTGGTCAGGCTGCGCTACATCCGCAAATATTGTGTCTACCATGCCCACTAACATTCTGCAAGAGAAATATACACACAAATTATAAATAAAAACTTAATAATTAATGAACCTATCCTGTGGTACTATAATTTTATCAGAGAGAGAGTTCAAATTTGTATCAACATGAAATATTTAGTTCATAGGATTTTCATCATTTAGAATAATAAGTAATTTTAGTTAGAATTAATAAGAGCCATGTAATGGCTGTGTGAAACAATCTACTATCCGATATCATTCCATGCGAGCCAACAGAGAAAAATTTAAACATGAGCAGCAATCTCTTTCTGATTTTCTGATAACAATAAAAAAAAAATAAAAAAACGGCAGTTGTCGCCTCACTGCCAAATGTGGCAAACATCCCCCTATAAGGCTATTCCTTGGGAGCATGTCTATGTTCAACAGGAGATTTTTTATGGACTGTAATGAACAAACAACGAAAATCATTAACATGTCAACACAGAAAGGTATATTTACTTAATTTATATTTAAAAAAAAACCGACGGGTTGCACTCCGGGAGTGCCGACAGAAGTGAAAACTTGAATATTAACGTTGTGCAATTTTGATATTTTGGTATGATTAGGGAATAATTTTGCACGAATTGCTTTAATTATGACACAAGAACATTCGCGCAAGCGCCCTGCGCCGCGAATGAAACGAAACAGCAGGCGCAGGCATACATAAAGAGAGGGGGATACTTCCTCTCCTACGCCGCGCCAGCTCTCTCTCTCTCCATCCGTCTTACGAATTTTCGATCAGGGTCACGTGTCCTGACGCGAGCTCAACTTTTTTTACCCATTACAAAAAAGTGTACAACGCCGCTAAGGAAGTTTTCACTTCAAAAACTGGACAAAACTATTTAAGATTAATCTTTCCGAAGTAAAACTTTTGAAGTGAAACTTCTTTCCCGACATAGTGGAGAAATTTAGTACAGTAATAAATAAAATGTCACGTTTTCTTGCAACATTACATCGCCGAAGGTGCATTAGTATACCATTATTTAACATACTTATGTAAAACATTAAATAATAAAAAATTAATCCTTATGTCGTATAGAAGTTTCACTTGGGTACACAACTACATGTGTACAAGCCTAAATCGCGCTATCAAAGCTCCGAAGTAAAACAGAATATATAGAAAAGCTCCGAACTATTACATGGAGCGTTGGCCACTCCCCAAGCAGAACACTTTTGCTCAGCGGGAGATCTCCCCTATTCCTTCCACGGCCACACATACACAAATTTATTTATCTTAATAAACTAACTGCATTGAATTCAATCGTACCTGTATTTCAATGGATGCCTTGCATCTTCTATGATAGGAATGATATTTGTTCTCTTCTTGGCAACATTTATTAAGTCACGTCCAGATCTGTGCGAAAACTCCACTGCATACACCAAACCTTCCTGTAAAGATTTTCTATATTAGAACTTCTAACATGTTTACTATGCAGTCAATAGTTTGCATATTAATCAGTTTAGTGGGTAGTGATTGCATAGTCTTCACGGATAGGTCCGATCATTTGTTTCATCATTTAGCATTATTAAAAAATACATTAATAAATATATATCATTCAGATGATCAGAAATTTAAATGGGGCTGCTGTAAAAGATTCTTAAATAAAAAATTTAGATATAGGTTTTGATTATTGGATAATAAATGATTGTAGTCTTCACGGATAGGTCCAATAATTTGTTTTATCATTTGGCATTTTTTTAAACAAATGGGACTGCTGTGATTATTTGATAAAAAAATGTCAAATATCAGTATGGATGCAGTTTACTCAGAATTAAAATAAATAATTTCTGTAACTCCGACTCCTAATTATCCTCCGTTCGTTTTTAGTCAGTTTACTGTATGTGATGTTAAGAAGATCATATTATCCATCTCCTCAAAAGCTGTCGGTAGCGACAACATTAGCCGTGATATGATCATTCCTCTCCTTGATGTTATCGCTCCTACTATTACTTATTTACTTAATGCATGTGTCTCTTCGTCTAAATTCCCTCAAGCCTGGAAGAGTGCACATGTTATACCCCTTCCGAAGAGATCCAATCCTGTCAACCTTTCTGATTTCCGTCCCATCTCGATCTTACCTTTCCTTTCTAAAGTCCTTGAAAAACTTATTTGCCAACAGCTAACCCTTTTGCTTTATAAGCACAATTTGTTGAATCCTTTACAATCAGGTTTCCGTCCTGGTCATAGTACGGCTACTGCCTTAATCAAAGTTACTGATGACATACGGTGGGGTATGGATAATAAACAACTCACAGTCATGACCTTGCTGGATTTCAGTAATGCGTTCAATACTGTTGATTTCGATATACTGTTGAGTCTATTGTGTTCCCTTAACATATCTCCATCAGTAATTGACTGGTTTCAAAGTTATCTCTGTGGCCGTCGGCAGTGTATTCGTGTAGATGAAACTCACTCATCTTGGTGTGATATTACTGCAGGCGTGCCGCAGGGCGGCGTGTTGTCACCTTTACTCTTTTCCATTTTCATTAATTCAATCACTCATAAAATATCTTCTCTCTACCACATGTATGCGGATGATGTTCAGATTTACACCCAGTCAACTCTTGAGAATTTGCCGAATGCAATCTCTACATTAAATAACGATTTAAATATTATTCATGAGTGGAGTAAGTCATACGGCCTAAATGTTAATCCCAAAAAATCACAGGCCATTATTATTGGTAGCCGGAGCTTTATCTCAAGAATTGACTGGTCCTCCGTACCACCTATCGAATTCGATGGAATTGTAATTCCTTACTTTGACAGTGTCAAAAATCTTGGTATTTATTTCGATAACTCCTTAAATTGGATACGCCAACTGAATGAGGTAAGTAAGAAAACCTTTGTCGCTCTTAGTTCACTGCGTCGCCTTCGATCATTTCTTCCCATTCCTACAAAAATTATGCTCGCACAGTCTCTTCTCCTTCCGATTCTCGACTATGCTGACGCAAGCTATGTAGACATAACTGAGGACCAGCTAAATAAGCTTGAGAGACTTCAAAACACTAGTATTCGGTTCATATTTGGATTGCGCAAATTTGACCATATTTCCCAATTTCGCTCACGTCTCAAGTGGTTACCTATCCGACTTCGCCGGAATATGCATATTCTTTCTATTCTGTACTGTGTATTATTTCACCCTTCTACACCTCCTTATCTAAAGGAGAAGTTTAGTTTTGTAGGGCTTCCAGGAGAACCTCTACGTTCTTCAAGAAAATTCATTTTAAGGGTTCCAACTCACAATACTTCCTTTTTTAATAAATCTTTTACTGTCCAATCTATCAAGCTCTGGAATGCCCTACCGTTGCGTATACGTGAAGCACAAACGATTGTTATATTTAAGCGACTACTTAAAGAGCATTACTTGTCTCAGTCGTTTTAACACCGTTAGAATAAATTAAGTGATTATGTATCTATTGTATTTATCTGCTTTATATTATTGTTTGAGGAATTTTTTATGTATATGTATATATATATCTATATTTGAGTAAATGTGTAAGTTTGTTTATATATTTATATATATGTATGTATATTTATATTTATATATGTTTTACTTTATTTTTATTATATTTTAGCAATTTATATAATTTCATGTATTAGTTATTTGTATGTTATTTTATTGCATGTATTGTCTATAAATCGCTATTATATTATGTATATTTATATTGCACCACCTACCTAGTTCTCACTGTTCTAATCCTTACACCTTTGGTTGCCTGGAAGAGATCGCTATGTAGCGATAAGGCCGCCAAATTGTACTTACATAATATTATAATCTTTTTTGTGTTTTGTTAACTGTATATTTGTTTGTGGTGTACAATAAAAGTATATTCATTCATTCATTCATTCATAATTATGTTCTCCAGAACGAAGCCTGGTTACGGAGGCCAGTCTCAAAATACACAAGCCATCTGCACAGCACAGAATTATAGTGCCAGTGTGTATGCACTAAAAACATGCGCTCTCTTCCCTCACCTTCACAGTCCAACTGGATAGAATCAGAGAATTCAGTCATAGGATCAACAGTTTTACGTCTTTTTCGAGGCACGAGAGTGAAAAAATACCAACTGTCTAACTCTAGGCTGTTATTGAGAATTTATGGAGAGAAAATTAAAGAAATTCTTCCAGAATTTTAATCTACCAACCAACCAGAACATAAACATAATATATACTACAATTTACATAATGCTTAAATAGAACAAAATAACTTACTGGTCCAACAATATCAGAGACGTGGCTCACAGTGGTTCCACTAGCAGCTCCCAGGTATAGTACCCGTGAACCTGGAGGCATGTGTATAGCGTCGACTCCACCCATAATTGCAGCAGCCAACTTCGATCTGAACGGATTCCATACTCTATATTCCACCTTTTCTCCTTCAGTCTGGAAATAAAGCTTTCCATTGAACATTTGTTTTAAATCATTTGATTTTATGGTGGTTGCTACATGAGAAATCAGAAGTGGGTATGTGGTATCATAGTCTTCATGAATAGGTCGAGATTAGAGGGACCATTTTATCATCATTATTAAGATAATATAGTATAAATATATATAATTTAGTTACCCTAATGATCTTAAAATAAACAAAGAATTTATAAGGTCCAGAAAGAGGGATCACAATCATGTCAATTTATGTATATAAATGCTTTAGTTTAATTGTTGTACCTTATATATTTTTTATATCTATGAAATAATTGTTTACACCTGCCGCAGTCGTCAAAATCATTCATGGTTTACTGGTAGTGGAAGAGAATGCCATGAGGCATTGAGTCCACCTTTTATATTCCTTAATGTAAGGTGTGTTATAAAGATGAAATAAATACTGTCTTCTCTACAGCTTAAGTAAGGGCCACCCACGTTGTAGAGGTAGGATTACCTAGTTGCCCGTTACAATACGTGAACTTAGAAAGGGCTTTTTGATAATGAACATATTTAGTGAGTTCACAGTTTGACAGCTATAATGACTAAATATGGGCCCAAATAGGACCGTGATAACTGAAGGATTTATTTCAAGACTTATAGGGAGTGGTATTCAAAAAAGATTAAAAAAACTTCGATTTTGTAAATTCTATATACGGTACTAATAACAAAAAACAATTTCAAATTTTTTGTCTGTTTGTTTATTTCAGCTACAGCTGAAATAAACAGACAGACTTACTTAGTTTTTACTGGCAGATAGCTGATCTCATAAGGAGTAATGCAAAAAAAATTGAAAACCATGAAATGTAATTGTAATAAATTCCACGCAGAAATGTAATTGTAATAAACGCCTAAGTAGTGGGGAACAGCTAGTTACAAATATACTAAGACTTAGTTAAACAGCGTAGATTAAAAATGTATGAATAATTCTTGCAAACCATACATTCATAGCGTTCCTATTCTCTATCTTAAGTTACCTCTTTTTTAGAAATTGTCATTTTAACCTCCAACTTTTTTAAACCCGTCTAAGTCTATAAATCAAATAGGTCATTTATCCAAACAATTTTAAAAAATGCTATTAATTATTTTAGCAAGCTTTATTTTTAAATAATAAGAAATAAAAACCTCAACTGATATCCTCTTCTCGCCATAAACCTCTGAACCAGGCACCAAATTCTTTGTGACCAGTGCATCTTCTTTACCTCTTGCTATGAACACACCGGGATGTCTGCAAGAAAACTACTTAATTAGTAGAATGATTTTAATAACCTTTACACCATATCGATGAGAATTAAGATCAGAACAGACAAATGTCTTCAAGCATTTGCTTTCAGAAGAACGAAAGTTATTTTTAATTCATCATTCCAATGACGGACTAAGTAATGTATAAGTAAGTGTTAATCCTTAAGTTAGCCCCAACAAATATCTTTGCAAAAGTTTTTTTCTACATTTCTAAAAAGGAGTAGTAAGTGAATGAGCCACTATTTTCTATGCAATCATTCAATATAATTTTAATGCCCTTGTGGTCAATTCAAGTTAAGTAATATATTTAAATGTATGTAGCAAGTAAGTCCATATAATGATAGGTATATAACCTATATGGCCTAATGGTATAATTTTTGTTTAATTATACAAATATTTAGTGATTTAAACCTCTAAAGGACTACCCTTATACTATAATGGAAAAATAACAGCAATGAATTATTAGCAATTATTCACTGAACATACCTGTGGGGCTCAATTATAACTTGCTTTCCTCCTTTGAAGCCACCCCTCTTGCTTGGCCCACCTCGTCCACGGCCTGCATGATATTTAGCAAATATTAATAACTTTTTTTCATACCCTTCATATATTAATTAAGTGTTGGGAAAGCGTCAGAAGTGGGTATGTGGTATCATAGTCTTCATGAATAGGTCGAGATTAGAGGGACCATTTTATCATCATTATTAAGATAATATAGTGGAAATATATAATATAGTTACCCTAATGTCCTTAAAAATAAACAAATACTCTATGAGCATTTTCTTGCATCTGTCCTGTCTTTGCAATTCATGTTTTTGTTTTACTTTTTATTGGGTATAGCTTAATGTAAGATGTTTAGATCTTAGTATTCAGGCTGACAATGCATTTGCATTTAATCCTTAATCAAAAATAAGATGTAGATTTTTACAGGCCACAGTATCAGATGGACCATGCTGGTTTGTCATCTTTATTTACTTTTTTGTAAATAGCTGATTCTTATGACTGATTAATAGTGAATGTTCATTATGTTGATTGAAGGAACATGAATGTGATACAATACATATTATACAAGGGCTTGCATGAACAAAAAATTACGGGTTATAATGGTTAAATGTATGATGTCATATCTTTTTATTGATATCTTAAATTAACAATACACAGAATTTTCAGAATCGAAAAAAAAACCAGTAGTGTTTAGTAACTATTTTCACTACCTAATTGTTAACTCATAGGTTTTGTTCTTTTGGTGGTTCAAAAGTACCTTAGTTTTCAAGTAGTTTCTTCGAATGTCTATAATTTCAGTCATATAAAGGTTGTACAAAGGTATAACTGTGCCACCAACATAGCGTTACCATTATTTTATACTGTTAGGGAAACCTTATACCTTAACCACCATGTATTATGCCGGGTCCCCACCAAAAAAAAATTGGCAACTTTTGTTGGTTACAAAAGTTTCTGTAATTAACCTTGTGTTAGCAACAAAAATTATAAAGGAATGGGAAGAACCATGTATCCATTTTTGACGGTTAACATCAAAAGAATATGCTTGTAGCAAACATTCGCTGTGGGGACACTTGTTGGAAACATTAGTTGGCAACATGTCTGCCATGTAGGTGAACAAATTAACAAACATTTGGTGAATTTTTTGTGAGTTGCAAATAGTTGGAAACACAAAAGTTGCCAATAATTGTTGTGGATATGTGCCTTTATATTGCTGTGTTCAAGTCAGAAGGATATAAGAACACCAGTATTATCACAGGCCGAGAGGGCACTTCATCTTAGTCCCCAAGGGTGACCACACATATCTGTAAATTTCTTTGTTAGATGTCAAGTGTCCATGGTCTGCAGGAGCCACTTACCAATAGGGGACTATATGTTTGATTGCCGCTTCAGATTTAAAAAAAAATAGTTACCTATTCTGTTAGCATGGTTTGGTATGTCTTCAGTAAGGCCCACTTATACTGAACCTATAAGCCAGCCCACGGATAAAGAATGACTACCATGTAAAAAAATTGGTCAAAGTTATTACCAGGTATTTACTTGCAAGTACACCGACCAAGTACTTCTGCTCCTTATATGTATTATTATTTTATATTTATGTTACGAATCAATGTTCTATCAAGGTATATTTACTTGGATTTGATTGATTGGAAGGATTGGAAGTATTTTTATGTAAATGCAATTGTGCCCTTTAATTGTATATACAGTTATGGATTAATATTCTATCATTCTTTATATATATATATATATTCCCAAAAATCGGTTATTGAGTTTTTATGTCAAGAAATTCTCAGTAGCTGCCCGGAGTCAGGAAGTTGGCAGTGTCCTCCCCTACCCCCATGCCTCAGAAAGCACATAAAGTCAGGTCCCGCGCCTGATCTCTCTCCCGGTCGTGTCGGTTTACCGTCCCATCAGATTACGAGAGTGCACCTGTTCGTGCGCATTACATTTGGGCACTATAATCCTGTCTTGTGTCAATGGCTAGTCTCCTTTGAGGCAGGCCGCCGTGGCCGAAATTCAGTCTGGAGGACATTATTATTATTATTCTATGCAAGTATTTTTCTTCCAACAAGGCTTGAAAGTTCATTATTTTAGTATATGCCATTGCACTCTTTATACATATGATCTCACAGATAAATCTTCGATGCAGATAGAAGATACTTTTAAGTATCCCAAGCCCTGGCATCTGAAGGTGGACGTACTTGAAAGCCCTGGTACTCGATTTTGCAAGTACAACCTATCTCTAGTTATTACGATAAGGTGTTAGCAAAGAAGATTAATACCTCCTCCTCTGCCGCCAAAGCCTCGCCCTCCGCCCCCTCCACGCTTCTCAAATTTTCCTCCGCCGCCGCCACCCCGGCCTCCACCGAAGCCTCCGCGTCCGCCGCCACCTCCTCCACGTCCTCCACGGAAACCTCCTCCACCACCACGACCTCCCCCACGGCCGCCACCACGTGGACTGTTGAACTCTGTAATTAAAGTCAAAATTTACTATCGCAACACATCGACATATATCCATATTATGATAAGCAATAAAAATATTTCGTTTACAGCTAAGTGGGAGACCAAATGACCTGATAAATGAAGTAGCGCACAACGATCGCAATCGTTGAATGTGGAAACTAAAATATCCACGTGCACGTGTTTAATAAATAATTAAATACCTTATTCAGTTACAATATTTTTAATTTTTAAGGTTTCATATTATTGAATACACGTGCCTAACCTAAAATTGTGTAAATTAAAACTATAATTTTATTTAAAATTAATACTTAGCTGGTTGGAAGAATTCATTAATGAAATAAACTAACGAAACATATATCTAATATAATACTTTTAATTTAATAATTTAGTAAAATACAAATGTATAACCTAGCAAACCGCAAACAACCACGCTTTAATGAAATTATAAATAATTACTAAATATTCAAACCACTACGTAAAAGCTAATAGTTTTAATTAATTATTTAGTTAAGACTAACACATTTCAAAGTATTTTAAACTTTTATTAGGCATAACTTATACATAGTAACTACCACGCGGTGCTGAACCTAAAATATAACAAAAATCACTTACCAGGTTTTCCCATTTCAGGAATTAATCAATATAATAGTTTCCCAATTAAAAAAAGCCAATCCTATCTATAAACAAAAACAAATTTTACGTTTTTCATAAAACGACATAAATCATCGCGCCCGCACCGTGTTGCCTCCGCCGGAAATGAAGACATTTTGTTAATTCTTGATTTTCAATTACTAAAATCAAGCAAAATCAAATCAGTGTTGTCATTGCATAAAATTTAAAGTCGCTAACCAGTGTCAAAGAGTATATAATAACTATGTTTTAATCATAGTAAACTCTTATTAGTTTGTGTTTTAACACTTGTTAAGATTACTATTATAACGTACTAACGTGGTGTTAAAAATTCGCTAAATTTTTTACCGAGTATAATTATAACGTCCAGATAGGATAGGAAAATCAAATTATGTTTAGTATTTTTTTGCTTTTGCGTATTTTTTTAAAGTTGTTTTTTAAAAGGCTAAAAATTACATCATTTAAAAAAAATCATTTTGAGTTAAAGTTCTCAACAACAAAATTCTATCTCTTAACTAATAAAATGTAAATTATAAACTTTAAAGAAATCACCTACTGTTATTGACGGAGACACAAACTGAATGTTCAGTATATTCAAGAACTTTTGACTATCCTGAATTCTTCCCGGAGTACGAATTCCACCTCTCATTTTCAATCAGTTTCAAGCGCATCACCTCAAAGACCTTACTTTTTCAACAATCTGTGTGATGAATGATGATAAATACGAGTATTGATAAAATTCTTTATGCCTGTGTCTATTGATTGCAAAGCGGTGATCAGAAGACAACTCAGTTATTTGAGGCTATTTGAACAATTTAATGAGACTGCTGATATTGCAATAAATTGGTACCCTACTGCACAGCTGGTCTTTCTAAGGGACATTACGTATGCCACCGATACCGGCTGTCCTCATACCAGAAGTTCGACCATGCTGGAAGAGAAGCATTGAAATTTTCCCAGACTGGCCTGAGGTCTTTCCCAGCTGGTAAAGTAAGGGACAAGAATACTCGATGTTGATTTGGACGTAGGACTTCTGCTGACTAACAAACTTATCCCCCTTTGAGTATATCTGATCACTGTGTCTTGTCAAATCTGTATAGTTAAATTTTCCGCCTGATTACAATTTCCGCGGTGTTCGACGAATATTGCGTAATAGATTTTTTTTGCATCCTGTCCTTGGCGGGAGATCTGCTTCTCTTCTGCGGAGTGAACGAGCAAAGTGATAGTGATATCAAGTGATAGATCGGTGACAAAGTTTGCTTACATCTTAACGACGAATACACAAAGTAAAAATCGTAAGCATTTGGCGCACGGAATAAAAAAAACATAGGAGTCTTCTTAGTAGATAATGGTCCTTCTCAACAAGGAAGTTTCCAGATTTAACGAGCAAATTCAACTTCTTAATGCTAGATATCGTAAAAATATCGTGAAAATCTTAATTAATATAATATAATATTTATCCAAACATTTCAGAGATTGAGAAAACATTGTTACTCGACGCTAGATATCGCAATAATAACGTCAAGCTATTATCACAATGCTTATTGACATTACCTACGTTTACTTTGCCGTGCCTAATCTGCAACGGTGATGTAAAAATAAGTAAAATAGAACTTATTGGAAATTGCATTAAAATACTACTAAGGCCTCCGGAATTCAAATAAGCCGTATATAATTAGTTGTCGTTGATGTAAATATATTTATTGTGAGCTAAGTCACCAATTTTGAATAAATTAATTAAGTGAACAGTTTGGTGCATCGTTCAGTACAGAACATAATTTCGAAAAACGATGCGTCCCGAAATTAAAGCTCGAAACGTACAAGCCACTGCGCCATACGTGAATGCAACGAGCATAATGAAAAGGAAAAATGTGGCTGACAGAAGGTTATGGCTACGCAAGAAAAACCTAAAAATAGAATAACACGGAAGTGTGTTTTTTAAATTTTATTCAGGACAACAAACAATTACATAATAATGTGTTATATCAAGCTCTTCCTAGTAATTTGCAATAAGCGATGACCTCGATACAGCACCTGTTGACACCGCTTACACGTGCCGCCACCGGAAGCAACGTGATCACCGCCGCTGACAATGCACCCCGATTGACGTCAATGCGCGTTTACCGCGATGCAACATTTTATTTCATAAAATAAAATTCAAGCATTCTGTATCTAGCATCAATCAGGCATAGACTTAAGTTTAATTGTAAAATTAGTTTTATTAAATTTATTTAAATAAATTTGGTTTTTTTTGGTCCTCCGGCTGTTATTACTATAACTGGTGCAGTCGGTAGGATACTCAAGGTGCCTTGAGGTAGTTTTGATAGGGTTTTCTCACATCGAAATCCCGCGTCGCAAATCAATCGCTACCGTCGCGAGCGATCGCGCATCTTCGAGTATCCTGAAAAAGAACCTAGAGCCCGGCTGGAGGATAAATCAAGAAATCGATCCCAGAGGAACCAGAATGCAATTTATGTAAGTACACTGAAACCGATTCTGTGTTGCTTCCTTTTACATATAATTTACCTTTTCCTTTTACCGCCAAGATTTTTCATCCTAGGCAATCCACCCCTAGAGGGCCTGCGAATAATCGAGTGGGCCGTAGACTTAATTTAGATACAAATAGGAATATAAGTGTAGGTTCAAATACTTTATCAAGTAATTCTAAGGGACTAAGCGATCCAGAATCCGTAATAATGACTGAAGTAGACGTAATTATTAAGGCCTTCGCCTAGTACCTGAATTCGACGGTAATTCGCATATTTTGCCCCGCTTTATAAATTTATGTGATCAGATCGCAGCGGAATATATAAATTAAAACGAAGGTAATGCATTAGATAAACTTCACCTCGTGAATGGTATCTTACGAGTAAATAAGATTACTGGACCTGCCGCACGAATAATTAATTCTAACGGTATACCTGAAGATTGGAATAGCATTAAAACAGCTTTAATTAATAATTTCTCCGATCAGAGAGATGAGACCGACCTTTATAATGATCTTATGATAGCCACACAGGGGAATAGGCCAACTACACCGATGCGTAACTTTCACACTATCATGACCTATGTCACCTTACACGATACTGTCGATACTACTATTAAAGCTAAGCGCGACCTTTACAGAAAGCTCACGATGCAGGCATTTGTTCGCGGATTAAAAGATCCTCTCGGCTCTCGTATACGACGCATGCGACCTGATAGTGTAGAAAAGGCACTTGAATTTGTACAAGAAGAATTAAATGTAATATATCTTCAGAATCGCAGTGAATCTGCCGCAGATAAAAAAAACCGCAGGTACCACAAGTACCCATGCGAAGGCATTGTACGGGGAATTTATGGGCGAAGGCCCATAGCCGCGTATAAATTCCCCGTACAACCAATGCCTATGCCCAATTTTAAATTCTCTCAACAACAATGGCGACCTAATAATTTTAATAATGCTCCCGTACCATATAGGCCTGTAGGTATGCCGACACGCACGCAACAGATATTCCGCGCGCAACCACCTAACTATAATCCACAACTGAATAGATTCCAACTCCCACCAAGAAACGATTCATTTAATTCAGGCCTCAAGACTATGAGTGGTGTAAGCCACTACGTTATAAAGGAAAGGCCCATGGGTGGTCAAATGTCTGGTCACGATTGGCGAAAATTCGGAAATCCGCCGCCATCTAACTACTTTAAGACTAGGGAGATGAACATGAATGAATTCGTGAACTATGGTAATGGTCATTGCTATTACTTTCCCGAGTACGCATATAACGAACCCAATGATTATTACTATGGGGTTTACACGGAGTATTACGACCTAGAACCGATAAATTACGTGATTAACGAGCTGCCAAATTACGATTTATCTCAAGAGATCCCATCAGGATCCTACGTTGATCCCGAAATGCCTAGTACGAGCTCAGCACAGGAACAAGATTTTCCCAAGCAAGGGAAATCCGAAAAGCCAAAATAGAATTGAATTTGCAGTCACAGAAACAGCTCCCGTACATACAAATTTCAAATCCACCTTTAAAATTTTTGATCGATACGGGTGCTAATCAGTCTTTTATTTGCCCGGAAGCTGTAGGTAAATTTTTTCACGAAATCCCGTAAACTTTGACCCCTTCGAGGTAACAAACGTACACGCTACCACGCGTAACGATTATTCTATACCTTTGCCATATTTCAGGGAATTTCGGGAAACAGAAAATATTAAATTGTTTATTTATAAATTTCATGACCTTTTCGACGGCCTTATCGGTTTACATTTATTAGAAAATTGGGAAGCCAAAATTGATCTTAAAGATAAAAAATTATTCACTCGTAATTCTGTTACTCCAATACAGATGTATAGTTCACGGAATATTAACTTTTATGAAGACGTGATCCCTGCAAAAATTTGCAAGACAGAGACGCTTATATTGACGAACAGATTATTTCTAATTGCGTAGTAAATGAATGCTTAACGACCGTCAAAAATAATCGTGGTTTTCTTGAAATTACAAATCCAACCTCGCACGACTTAATATTTTCTATGCATCGCGCCGTTCATGCAGAGGCTTATAACGTCCAATGCACGAGCATTGAACAAATGACGTCACGCGAACGCGAAGTACTGTCACGCTTGCGTACAGACCATCTTAATATGGAAGAGCGCATTAACTTAGAGAATCTGTGTCAAAAATATGCAGATATATTCTATATTGACGGAGAGGCTTTGACTTTTACAAATAAGATTAAACATAAGATTAGGACATCTGACTAGATGCCGGTTTTCACAAAACGTTATCACTACCCTTACATACACCGCGACGAGGTCAGGGATCAGATAGGAAAAATGCTAAGTAATGCATCTATTTGGATAGTACGAAAAAATCTGATACTTCAGGAAAGACCAAATGGCGTTTAGTCGTAGACTTTCGAAATTTAAATGAAAAGACTATTGACGACAAATATCCGATTCCCAACATTAATGACGTTTTGGATAAGCTAGGTAATTGCCAGTAGTTCTCGACCCTCGATCTGGCTAGTGGTTTCTATCAGGTCGAGATGGACCCATAAGATATACCCAAAACAGCATTTAACGTAGAAAATGGGCATTACGAATTTTTACGCATGCCCATGGGCCTGAAAAATTACCATTTACCTTCCAGCGGGTGATGGACAATGTCTTGAAGGATCTCCAAAACGTCATCTGCCTGGTCTACCTCGACGACATAGTAGTTTTTAGTACCTCACTTCAAGAGCATATGATCAACCTCGAAAAGGTATTTTCGAGACTTAGAGAATCAAACTTCAAAGTCCAAATGGACAAGTCCGAATTTTTCAAACTGGAGACCACCTATTTGGGGCATATTATTACCAAAGATGGCATCAAGCCGAACCCTGACAAGATTAGGGCTATTAAGAACTATCCAATGCCCAGAACCCCCAAAGAAATCAAGCAATTCCTAGGCCTAGTAGGATATTATAGAAAATTTATCCCGAACCTCGCGCGCATCACTAAGCCATTTAAACAATGTATAAAGAAAGGAAATAGAGTTGTTATTAATTCAAAATATTCAGATTGCTTTGAAAAATGTAAAAACCTTTTAACTAATGATCCGATTATGCAATATCCAAACTTTAATAAGGAGTTCATCTTAACTACCGATGCTTCTAACGTGGCTTTAGGCGCTATATTAACACAAGCCCCAAAGGTGCAGATAAACTCATTTGTTACGCTTCTCGCAAGCTAAACGACAGCAAGTTAAATTATAACACAATAGAGAAGGAGCTCCTCGCGATCGTTTGGGCAACAAAGCATTTCCGGCCCTACCTTTTTGGCCGCAAATTTAAAATCATTACCGACCATAAGCCACTCTAGTGGGTCATGCAGCTAAAAGAACCTAATGCGCGTCTAACTAGATGGAAACTCAAGTTATCCGAGTATGATTTCACTGTAAAGTATAAAAGTGGCAAATCGAACACTAATGCTGATGCCCTTTCGTGCGTCGAGATACATAACGAGGAAACGGATTCGATGATTGCTCTCGCGTCGGAATGACCGCCTTTGGTGGAAAATTCGTCCACAGCATCCGCACATACCAGTAAGGAAAACCCTATTCTCGAAGTTCCTATTGTAGACCAGCCGCTTAACAAATTTCATAGGCAGATTGTTGTTTCTGTGGTTGGTGACATAAAGAAACGCCCCGTGGCTTCCCAGCCGTTAGACACTCATAACAGAATAGTTGTGCAAGTATCTAAATCAGATCTTGAGAATGACGTTGTAAATCTTATAAAGGAATACGTAATCCCTAACGGCGCCTCTACACGTTGGCCAACACAGTGGCGAATGTAGTGGCCAATAGCATTGGCCAACATGTAGACGGGGTGTTTGGGCTTCATTGGTATGTATTGGAACGATGGCCCGCAAGTTGGCGCGAGATCCGTGTGGTGTCGGTTTTTTACAAAAGATCAAAGGATTGTTGGCAGAGTTGGTCGCCGCGTCCACACGTTGGCCGCGAGTTTAGTTTGCTACAAGCTCCCAGAATGATTACACGCATCTGATTAAAATTTTATGTTCACGCTTTGTAGGGTGGATGACCCAATTACCAGCCTTTTAGTGCCAATTTCAACTTTAAACATTCCTACTACTTTAATTAGCGCGATTTAATTATTTTTAAAACATTTGTTTAAATCGATAAGCTATTTATAAAAAAATAATGAACATTTATTTACAATCAGATTACTACGAGTACAATTTTAAAATGAAAAAAAATGAAGCACGTGGTAGAACCATGCAGTTATATTAGAAGTATAGTTGTAGCACGAATGGGTCGGTTCGACCGGGGAAGGACCACGCTCTCACAGAATATCAATGTAAAATAGTAGCTTAATGATGCTGTCTTTCGTATAGTGAGTGTAGAGAACCAGAGATACTTTTTAAAGGAAACGAGGCATTTCATCTTAGTGCTCACGGGTGACAATGCATCTGCATTTTAATTCGTAATCGAGGATAGATGTAGATGTCTGTGGGCCACAGCAACCACTTGCCATCAGGTGAACTGTGTGCTCGTTTGTCACCCCATCCTATATAAAAAAGCGTCGATTTCTTATAATTTAATCGTGCAAGTTTTCGAATCATCATCATCATTACAGCTCTTCACAAGTCCACTACTGAACATCCTCCTCCAAAGAATGCCGCAAAGCATGGTCCTGAGCCACTTTCCTTGTCATGATAATGATTTCTTAAATTTACGCGAACACTAAATTAAAATAATTAAACGCGATAAAATCCGTAAATAATAGTTTTATTCCTTGTCATGAGTTTTTCATTTATGTTCTAAGTTATAATTAGTACCTATTATTAAGTCAGTGTTAATTATATCTATTGCTATTGTTTTTGTCTTTCTCAAAAAATAATTAAATTACCAAATAAATTATAAGGTGTTTTTTATATACATCAAATGTCTGATAGAAAAGCAAGTACATGTTTTGCTAAACTTTAAAAACAAAACCCAATTTTTAAACATAGACTAATCGATTATAACTCCTTTAACTTTAAAATAAGTTAAGTTCTAATTAATGGTATTTATTCCAGTTTCTGATGCATGTAAAGAATAAATAAAGCTAATCGTATATCTATTTACAGCCCCATTAATATTCACTATTCTTTTATAATTATTTTATAAAAACGTTACTCCCCACACTTGGATTTTCTCCTGTATCGCGGAGGCAGCTTACAAACATAAATTGCACAAGGACACACATCCAGACCCGAAACAATTATTTGTAGGATATACAAATACTTGTTCCGTGCGGGATTCAAACCCGCGACCCCTGGCACAGCCCCTCATTGCCAAGCCACGGAGCCACGGAGCCGACGTCTAAAATAAAATAAATTCGTCCGCACATTGGCCCGAACCGAAGTAAACTGAACGACCTTCCAACGCGTGGACGCCGTCACCAACTCTCGGCCAATATATTCGCCACTACATTCGCCACTGTGTTGGCCAACGTGTAGAGGCGACATAAAGTTAAGACGGCCTTATTTATTAATCCGCCTTTAGCAATGTACGACATTATTCCAATCATACAAGAGAAGTTTAAAAATTCGGCCATGAATTTAGTGCTAACAAAAACTGAGGTTGAAAATGTAAAAGACTATTTAAGGCAGCAGGAGATTTTCAAAAATTATCACGACGGTAAAACTAACCACCGTGGTATAAATGAGTGTCATCTCGCCTTGTCTTGCCGTTACTACTGGCCAAAGATGCGAGATCAAATTACCAAATTTATCAATGATTGTACTATCTGTGGCCAAGCTAAGTACGATCGTAATCCCATCAAACCGCAATTTAACATCGTTCCTCCCGCTATTAAACCGTTCGAAATTGTGCACATAGATTTGTTTTATATATAAATCTAGCGGCCCGGTACGTGCTTCGCTACGTATAAAATGAAATAACACAAAAATCAGTTAGAACATCGACTCATTTCTTATAAAAACATATTACTTAATTGCTAGCTATTTTATTGGGGAGTGCTTTCAGCCGGGATGGAAGATGTGATTTAGATGTGGATAGGCGTGTCGCTGCCGGAAACAAAGTCAATGGTGCCCTGAATGCATTAGTAAAAAGGCAAGGCGTGGTGAAGAGTGCACGCCGCCTTGCAGCCTTGCATAACGCAGTGTTGGTACCGACTTTGTTATATGGCAGCGAAACCTGGGTATGCCAGAAGAAGCATAAAAGCAAGTTGAATGCAGTGGAGATGCGATCTCTTCGTAAAATGTGTGGCGTTACCATAGCCGACCGAAAGCGAAACGAAGAGATTCGCAATATGGCAGGATTAAAAGATGACCTTATCACAAAAATTGATAGGGGCGTACTCCAATGGTTTGGGCACGTTGAACGAATGAGTGAAGACCGAATGGTGAAGAAAATATATAGAGCGAAAGTAAATATTAAAAGGTTCGAGGTAGACCGAGACTAACTTTCGAAGACCATGTGAGCAAATTGCTCGAAGAGGGGAGGGTCAAGAGTACTCGGATACCTAGACGTGCATGTATGAAGAAGTTAATGAACCTGAAAGAAGCGAAAGAGGTATGTAAGGATCGTGACACTTGGCGATCTGTTCTCTCTGGCTACCCCGTTAGGGATTGTGCGTGAAGATAAGTAAAGTAAAGTAAAGTAAAGCTATCTATTTAAAAACTCAACCAAAACATTTGGATAAACAATATTTTTTGTTTTTCCATTTTGAGTGTGAATAAACAAACGGCTGGGAGGGGGGTACCGACTCTGGACTCTCAGCCGCTGCAAGGCAATCTAACTTTGCATCATTCCAATGTATCCGTACATACTATAATCAATCAGAGTGTTGTAATTAAAAGCAGCACACATCGTTTCAGTCAAAGTAGCACGACGTATTCGTGATCACCGTGGAAGATTCAGTACAGGCACAGGGTCAGCAGACCTATTTCGTGCATTACGTTCATGCTGCGATGCATTAGCTTGTGTGCGTTCATCTGCAGTCTGTGATCGTCTTTGTGATGTCACATAATTTGTATTACGCGTTCACCGACCTATATTAGCTCGTCTGGCTCGTGGCATTTATCCTTCATATAAAAAAGAAAAAATGAGAAATATTTAACTATCGTCGATGCGTTTTCCAAATACGCGCAGGCATACCATGTTCGCGATGCCACGGCAATCAGTGTCGTTCAAGCACTGTTAAATTTTTGCACTCATCATGGTTTACCTCTAACAATAGTATCAGACAGTAGCACAGAATTTACCAATCAGATATTTAATGATTTTACTAATTTACACCGGATTAACCATCATAGAATACTACCTCACTCCCCTGACGATAACGGCATAGTAGAAAGGTTCCACGCGACGATTTTGTAACATCTCAGATTCCTCAAATTACGCAATAAAAATGAGAATGCTATAAGCCTTATGCCGTACGCAATTTTAGCTTACAATAGCTCCATACACAGCTTTATCAAATGCAGACCTTTCGACATTATAACTGGGCATTTCTATCCGCGAGACCCCCTTGACGTGGATATGACAAAACATTTAACGCAGCAATACGTACAGAATCATAGGGATCAGATGAAGTTAGTTTATGAAACGTTAGGGGAAATTAGCCTGGCTGACCGTACTAGCATCATAAATAACCGTAATAAAGATCGCGATTCCGAAATCGAATATCAGCCACATCAGCGTATTTTTGTTAAGAACCCTCTTGCGAGTCGTCTAAAGTTGGCCCCTATGTATAGTCGTGACACAGTCTTGGCAGACTTCATCATCATCATCATCATTACAGCCCTTCACAAGTCCACTGCTGAACAAGTAACGCCACAAAGCACGGTCCTGAGCCACCTGCATCCATCGACTTCCTGCATGTCTTACCAGGTCGTCACTCCATCTAGTGGGGGGTCGCCCTACACTACGCCTACCGGTACGAGGCTGCCACTCGAGAACCTTTCTTACCCATCGGTTATCGGTTCTTCGAGCTATATGGCCGGCCCATTGCCACCACAGCTTACTAATCCGTTCGGCTATGTCGGTCACTCTGGTTCTACTGCGGATATCCTCATTTCTGAGTCTATCACGCAGAGAAACTCCGAGCATAGCCCTCTCCATAGCTCGCTGAGCAACCTTGAGCGTCCTCATACGGCCAGCGGTGAAGGACCACGTCTCTGATCCGTAAGTCATCACTGGCAACACGCACTGGTTGTACACTTTAGTTTTCATAGATTGAGGTATACCTGACGTGAAGATGTGTCGTAATTTCCCGAACGCTGCCCAGCCGAGTTGAATCCGTCGATTGACCTCTCGGTCGAAGTTGGACTTACCTAGTCGGACTATTTGTCCCAGGTAAACGTACTCGTCAACAACTTCGAGCATAGTGCTCCCAACAACTACCGGCATAGGTGTGACATGGACATTAAACATGATCTTTGTTTTGTCCATGTTCATCTTAAGACCTATCCGTAACTTGAGGTCATTGAGCATAGTGCTAAGGTCCTGCAGCGATTCTGCCATAAGGACTATATCGTCGGCAAATCGAAGGTGAGTGATGTACTCGCCATTGATGTTAATACCGTATCCTTTCCAGTCCAGTAGCATCAAAACGTCTTCCAACGCAGCGGTGAAGAGTTTCGGGGATATAGGAACCTATACATATATACACCTCACGAAAACGTGGGCCTGTTGCCAAAAATCGTCTTAAAAGAATACCCAAAAGTGCCAAATTGTTACAGGGTGCTACTGGTCCTGACTGATCCTTCGATAGCATACCACAGGATGAATCAAGAGATAACACTTGAGAGCCTCGACGATGGCCCCGGACTTCTACCTTTTCGGCTTGGCGTAACAAGGCTCACTACACACTATCATACCTTTATACAATTCATAGAATTAGATGATATTAATGATAAAATCTCGCAGTTACAGAATCAACTAATATATTTTAGACAAACTCTTAGAAATGATACTTATATGCTTTATGAGGCTCAAATAGAATTCCTGTCCATCAAACTTAATAAGGCCTTAAACCAATTAGAAACCTTAAAACCCCATCGTATAAAGAGAGGTCTCATAGACGGACTCGGTTCAGTAATTAAGAGCGTTACTGGTAATAAGAAGGTAAGATAATTCAGATGCCGTGAAGTATGACAATGCAATTAAAATCCTTCAGCAAAATAGTAACGTTATTTTTCATGAATTTAACAATCCCCTAAGTCTTAGTAGAGTGGATGGTCCAGTATTCTAATGTGTTAGAAAAGTTAGTCGAGAATCAGGTAAAAATAAATGAAACATTACAATTAATTTTAGATAGTAATAGTTATAAAGATTGTAGCCTACTGAAATATGCTAAATTTGCTCAGTATCTTGCTATTTTAACTGAAAATATTGACGAAATATTCAGTGAGCTAACTAGAATTGAAAATATTATAGCTTTTATTCACGCCTCAACTTTACATCATTCCATGATTATTATAGACATTTTAAACCATATGTTTCAACACTTAATTACTATCTATGGTAAGGAGCATGTGTTGCAATTAGAACTTAGGGAATACTATGACATAATTAAACCAGGATACTATTACTCTGACAATAGGATAGTCATAATTTTTAATATACCTCTATTTACTAAGGATAGTTACAATCTCTATAAATTATCCATGGCCCCCAATAAGTTTAAGCAGGCCCTCGTCCCTCCTTTTCCTTTAATAGCAACCAATAGAAAAGGTTATGTGTATATAGAGGCTGAATGCCCGAAGTTTCAGGACTGGTACCTCTGTGGAGAGAAAATGGACCATCAGCTACGACAAGTTCCAGACTGTATCCAGAATCTTTCAATAAATCAAGCCATCGATAAGACCTGCGACGTTGCTACAATAACCCTATCAAGATCAGCTATGGAAGAATTAGACAAGAAACATTATATCCTGTCTTTCCCCAACGCCACGAGGATACACTACCTATATGGCAAAGAAAATTACAACATTCTCAGTGGCACCTACTTAGCAACCACAAGCTAATAAGAGTACTAACTAGAGATGAAGCGTATATACTAGAACAGATCCAGGGACGAAGTATTTAACGAGACTAGGTTGCACCTGTTCCAACTTTTAAAATACTTGATCCATCTAGTCTCACTGTGCCTACGCGTCGTACTCTCATTTTGTTTCCGTAGACTGTAGTTACTAGGCGCTCAACTCGGGTCGTCTTTGCCTAAATCATTAGTTTGTCAGTCATTTGAATTTGAACCAAATTTTAATGAACATAAAGGTAACGTGACGCGCACTCGTGTTTGTTGTGTAATAATATATTCTGTCCTTTTTTAACTAGACTATTCCGTAGTCTTTCTATCTTTGTCTGTCAATACTCGAGACTCGAGACTAGTCGGGACTCGGACTAGTTCAACCAAATACTAGTACAAGACTAGTCGGGACTCGGACTAGTGCAACCAAATACTTATACAAGAGTACAAGGCAGGCGAGTGTCTATTGTCAAATACGGTACGGACTCATGCGAATGTGATCTCGGTGGACGCTGTTTTCATGCTTCCATGACTACATAACATAGTATTGGAAGCGTAAACAATTTACGTTTCGATGATTATGTAATATATTTTGATGAATATACATTAAATAATTAATATAAGTAAATGTGTCATGCATGCTTTCAGTAGTATAAAAATGCGTTCATTTACCCACATTTACTAATCTATATATTTTATAATCGTTCGTAAGGAGTGAACTTCAGTCGTGCGCCGGAACTGACAAACTCACTTTTTATTTTTCAGAACAATTCTTTTTTTAATGTTATTTATAAGAATTATGCAAACAATATTCTAAAAAAATATTATAATTAGGCACGTTACTATTAAGATTATATGAGAGATAAATGAAAATAATCCACTTTAAATTCTCCCCTTCCGTCATTAGTATGAGCTGCATCAACCAATTATAGAATTATAGCAATAGTAAAAAAAACATAGCACCTTAAAATTAAAACATACACAATCAATAGATGAGTATTCCCATTCTAGAGTTTTTCAAATAAATCAAAGATAAACATCTTTTAAAACAAATTTTACAAAATATGAAGTACTACTAAGTAGCATTTGAAGTAATTGGAAGTAAATGATCTTAATTTATTTCTCATATAACCTTAATTCTCGTAATTTAGTTACGAGAATAATTATAATAATTTTGTAAAGTATGAAGGGAAGATGTATGAATTCATTATTGCACACGTTTCAGTATCGTAAAATATGGTACATGAAACTATAGCGTATCCTATTCCTATTCCAACAATACTAAACTTTATGTGTACTTGATACTTTATGGACTAGGTGGAACAGGTATTTGGATCGAGTATTTATACGGAATTGGACTAGGTGCACCTAGTACGAAATTTACCTAGTACGACTCATCTCTAGTACTAACGTAGCAACGTACAGACAATTTTCCAGGTAGGTACTAAAAAATTGGTCTATAGCGAGCCTAAAATTGAAAGTGACATTTAGGTTTTTAAATTTATCTAAGGCAAAGGCATTTATTTGTTTCAGCCTAGTAGCTAGTGGCTGTAAATAATCCTCCCAGAACTTTGAAAATTTATTTTTATTGGTTTAAACTTATGTACGTGTTTACAATGTGACCACGTACATAAATTTAAACCATTATTAATGTTTATTTAGATATAAAGAAATAAAATACAGAAATATTTATTGTCTTTTATTTTTACATTTCAGTGTAAATTTACTAGTGCAAGCAAATTCTTTCCTTCTAGGCGCAAAACATCAATTTCTTTTAAATATTGCCAGTCATTGAAACCTCTATAATTACAATCTAATTTTTTATCGAAGGAACTGATGGTTCTTTGCACATAGGTCACATATTCAATTCAATTGATGTAACAATTTTTCTCTTTGCAGTATTTATGGTTTGTGCTTGTTGCTCCATTTACCAAATATGCAGCAATATTCAAAGCTGAAGCTATTTAATAGCGGAGTGCTCCTAGGCAGTTTTTAACCTGCAACAAATATAAAATTTATTTAAAAAAGATAAAAAATGAGTCGATAAACATAGTAGCATTTTATTTAACATTGTGTGAGTATTGCAAAGGTCCTTTTTAGATACAATCACTCACTAAGGGTTAACTTTTCAATGGTCACATATAAGTTATTCATAAAATAAAATCCAACATAAACAAATGAGAATTACAATTGACTTAATATAAAATAGTTCAATTGTTTGACTTCACATCAGCTTGTAAACAATCTACTATTGTACCTGGCAGATTAGTATTCACATTCTACTTTTTTGGTCGCCTGTTTAGATATTAGATATGGCTATATTTTTAGATATTCTACAATCTGTCGAAATGTCTATTAATAAACACAGGATAATATAGATAGGTGTATCTTAATGGCTATTTTAATTTGCTTGTTTGTATAATAAGAAAAATTTGTGAGAAAAGTATTAATGAATATTTCCCTATATTGATATTCATTGTGTTAATCCTCCTTATTTTCATCAGTTCCAGAAGTAGATGGCATGGGCATTTCCGATTCAATTTTTTCTTAATGAGGTTTAGGATCACTTATTCAGCATAAAATCACAAAATGCAGACAGATCCAGGTGGCGCTTCAAGCGCAATCTTGAAAAAACGTTTTCAGCCGATATCTCGGTAACTATGCACTGTAAGGCAAAAGTTATACAAGCCATTATTGTAGAAAATAAAATTTCGCATCTTTTGTTTCTTGCAAAGTTTTTTGTAAAACTTACCGTTTACGATTTATGGCCCATTTAATGAACAGGTGGCGCTTCAAGCGCCATCTTGAAAAAACTTTTTCAGCCGATATCTCGGAAACAATGCACTTTAAGGCAAAAATTATACAAACAATTATTGTAGAAAATAAAATTTCGCATCTTGTGTTTCCAACAAACTTTTTTGTAAAACTTACCGTTTACGATTTATGGCCCATTTAATGAACAGGTGGCGCTTCAAGTTTCTCAATCTTGAAAAAACGTTTTCAGCCGATATCTCGGAAACAATGCACTTTAAGGCAAAAAGTTATACAAAACAATTATTGTAGAAAATAAAATTTCGCATCTTTTGTTTCCAGCAAACTTTTTTGTAAAACTTACCGTTTACGATTTATGGCCCATTTAATAAACAGGTGGTGTTTCGAGAGCCATCTTTAAAAAACGTTTTCAGTCGATATCTCGGAAACTATGCACTTTAAGGCAAAAGTTATACAAACCATTATTGTAGAAAATAAAATTTCGCATCTTTTGTATCCAGTAAACTTTTTTTAAACTTACCGTTTACGATTTGTGGCCCATTTAATGAACCGGTTTTTCTATCGCGGCCAATAACTTTTGAAATATTAGATTAATCAATAAAATGCATAAATTTATTTTGAAAGATCAGTTTATTTTCCAAAACTTTTGTTTGAAACTTTTTTTTCTAACATTCATACTTTTTGAGTTATAGGACGTTTCATGTCACGCATAGCTGCCAGCGTCACACGCCGAACTCGGCCGACGCTCGGTAGGTGACGCGGCAGTTACTTTATGATTAAGAACCCGAATTTTATTGCTACTATTTTGGGGAATTCCAAGTAAGACGTCATTATTGTTTACTTACTACGACTTACGGAGTCTCATTTTTGAAATTCGAGTTATAGAGTATAAATATCTATTATCAATATTTCGTAGGGAAATAACATTTTCTTCGAGTTTCAAAGTCTAATAATTCGAGATACCGCGTATTTAGGGGTTCAGCGGAAGGGAATGGCAATTTTTTTCGACTTACTGAGGATTTCAACTTAACGAGGTTCGAGTTATAGAGATTCCACTGAATATCATAACACGCATATAATTTTTTAAGTAGAGCGTGTCTATCAGCAACTTAATATTACCAAGTTTTTAAGTTTATATGTGAACTATATAATAATATAATTATTTTTAAATGTTATTTATAATCTTATCTATGGTTTCGAGTAAACTAAGTGATCATATAATCTTTGGTTCTAAGGCGTTCCTCTAAATATTAGTATAATCTTTGGCGCAGCCTAACAAGAAGACATTGACGTCTCCATATGGAGACGCCGTGCGCCGGACGGTTAAAAACATGGTACATTGATGATTTTTAAAATATCTTCTTTAGAATTTGATATCTTTTTGAATTATTAACATAATTTTGTATTACAAGAAGACATAGCGCGGACGCTGTAATTATTTCGACGTCTGCCATAGTCGAAAGTCGAAAGTGATGTGAAATTTTGTCGTTATCTAACTTTGACATATTTTGTTTAGAATATTTACTTTTCGACAACATAAAATTTGTGATAATCATCGTTCGCAACTTCTAACATACGGATTTTATACCTTCGAATAGTTGGTTATTAAGTAACCTTTGACGGCAAGCCAAAATATCGTTCATAAAACATCGCTTATGAATTGAATAACCGTGTTTATAAACGATATATTGATGTTTGAAAGAATTGATGTATCGTTTCCATCCCTAGTCAAAGAATTAGTCGCATCATCCCTAGTCGCACATCGAACATGTGCCCTTACTCCCTTAGTGTTATTACACTGCACGGTGGCAAGGGCACTGCAAATTGGGTCCACTTTGACACCCTAATTGAGGACTCTTACTCCCTTTCTCTTATTACACTACCCTGAATCAGGGCGTAGGGACACTGATTCAGGGTAGCGTAATAGGGGTATAAATTCCAAAAAATAATTATATTATTCTATGGTTTATCCATAGATCTGTTAACGTTAGCGTTCGCACCATGGAGGTTGAAGAGAAGGTGAACCTCAGAGTAATTACTAGCATAGAGAGAGAGTCCTAAAATAGGTACAAAACTCTTATAGCAGAAGTCTTTTTACATATGACGTTTAACATAATACAGAATAAGATAGCTGTATAATTCTCACCTCCTTTCTTTTACAAGGTGGTTGCCGTTTTTCCATTCCATATATGGATGGATTGATGTGCTATTAGCGAAACAAAAAACATCGTCGATAAATTCATTTAGTCTATGACTTTGTAAAAATGAGGATTTTTATTAATCCGGTTCGTAATACTTATTTATATCAACGAAAGTTTCTGGAAGCTTCATCTGACATCTTGCAACAAAACATAGTTGAATAATGCAGAATATCGTACGATCGTTGTATAATTTAAAATATATCGTGAAAAGTTTGCTATGAAATTGACTTCAATTCAGCCTATACATTTCTGCCAAATTATCTTTAGACGTAGTATGGGTTTCACAAGGAATAATAACTGTGTTTGTTTAATCGACACTTAGTTTGTATCACGGGATGTACACAGAGGGCACTGCTCTGACTTTTTTTTAAAGTAGAATAAGAGTCCCAAACGAGTACACATTCACCTGATAAGTGGATGCTGTAGCCCATAAACATTTACATTTATCCTAGATTAAAAATAAGATGCAGATGCATTGTCAGGGACTAAGATGGAATGCCTCGTTTTCAATAAAAAGGGTCACCAGTTCTTTACACTCAACACAACAGCCTTAAGCTGCTACTTTACGCTGGTATTCTGTGAGAGCGTGGCCCTCCCCGGTCGATCCAACCCGTTCGTACTACAACCATTATAGCTGCAGTGTGGCTTTACCACCTAAAGTAGTAGAGTAGCAGTATAGTATAGTAATATACAATGTCCTCCAGACCGAATTTCGGTCACGGCGGTCAGTCTCTACGGAGACTAGCCATCGGCGCAGGACAGGATTATACGAGGGGCACACTGAAATGATCGGGAATAAGAAAAACCATATGCACGGTATAGCTAAATTTTATTTTATTGTTTTTTGAAGTATTCTCTGTTCAACTTAACGTGTAATTTTCCATTCTTGTAAACCAATCATTAAAACAGTAATTCCAGATCATTAAAACAGTAAGTCCAGTGAAGTTGATGATGACAAAAGGCTGATTTGTACGCTTCTACAGCTGCTTTGGGGTCTTCAAACCGTTGACCGCGTCATAAATTTTTCATTCTAGGGAATGTAAAGAAATCGTTTGGGTTCATGTCAGGACTGTACGGGGGATGGCTCATTAGCTTAACGTTTTCCTGCTTCAAAAAATCATTTGTCTTCCGAGTCGTATGGGAGCTCGCACTATCGTGATGTAAGATGATGCGACGTTTCGGGTTATTTTTTCGGAGTTCGGCTACCATTTTTGGCAAACAAACCGTGATATACCACTCAACGGTAACCGTTCTGCAACACTGTAAACGAATTGTAGCAACATGCCCATTTTTCGAGACAAACGTGGCGACCATTTTCTTTAACACGCTGCGGGAGTGACCACTTTCGTTGGTTTGACCTCGTCTTCGAAGACCCATACTGCTGACTGATGTTTTCTTTCAGGTTCGTATGAATAAATTCATGATTCGTCACCTGAGACGATATTATATACGGCATTTGACTTCCGTCCGTTGAAGTGTTGCAGAGTATTCTGGCAACAATCTACACGAGCCGCCTTTTGCTCTTTGGACAAATTGTGGGGAACCCAGCGGGAAACTAGCTTTCTTACACAAAGCTCATTATGTAATATTGACTGAATTGCAGTCAGTCCGATACTGATAACAGCCCGACTCTGCTCGTATGTCACATGATGGTCATCTAATATAATAGTTCGCACAGCTGCGATGTTTTTAGGCGTGACCGGTGTTCTTGGTCAACCTGCAGAAGAAACAGTGCTGAGCGACTCACAACCACGTTGGAAATCGGCATAACAGCGGTATATTGTCGTTTGACTCGGTGCTTCAACATCATAAATCGAAACAAGTTTGCTGATACATTTATCTTGAGATAAGCCGCGTCGAAAATTGTGATAAATTATTGCACGGAAATGTTCACGCGTGAGCTCCATCTCAGTTAACGGCGTGTCAACTTTAAACCCATATAATTTTTGTTTTTAAACAATTTTTTATTTGTTTCAATGTCATTAAGATTCTAAAAGGCCAGTATTCAAATTCTAAAAAAGGTTTTATTGTAACGCAATCCGAAATATTCTATTCCCAATCATTTCGGTGTGCCCCTCCGTAGTGCCCAAGTGTATGCGCAAGCACAGGTGCACTCTTTATTCCACCACTCTCATATTCCGATGGGATGGTAAGCCGACACGACCGAAGAGAGATCAGGCGCAGGACCAACGGCTTTACGTGCTTTCCGAAGCACGGGGGTGATACACCGCCAACTTCCTGACTCCGGGCAGCTATTCAGAATTTCTCGACGGAAAAACTCAATAATTAATTTTTTCACTCGACCCCGGATTTCAAACTAGGACCTCATGATTAGTAGTCACGCCACTACAGCCACTATATCAACGAGACAGTATAGTGATATAATAGTGATGCGACTGCGGTCTGCCTTCTCTTTTGTCGCTAGATCTCAATTACCAATAAATCGATTACGAACTTATGACCCGTTTTCTCTCTGCTCCCTCAAGATATTATCTATCATTCATTAAATAAATATAACCAATGAAAAGTCCACTGCTGAATGTAGGGGGGGTATATGCCATAGTTCTCTCTCTTAGCGAGATCCTGCCTTACCTTCATGATTTAGAAATATTTTCATCCAAGAAGATAAATCTTTGTTGAAAATAACTGATGGTTTATATTTTCCACTAAGCAAGTGGTAAATTTATATAAATAAAAATTAATTACCGCATGAAAGATCAACACCTCAGAAATACTGAACAGATTTCGATGAACACTCGCACTTTCAATTGGACCTGCTAAATGAAATTGTTGTCCAGATCTAGAAAACAGTCACGTAAAGCCAAGGCGGATCGTTAGTCGGCATATAAAGTTGAGATTACAAATGGGATCCAACTTGTTCACGTAACGTGTGTCTGTCAAGACTTAGTATTCATACCTCTCTAATTATTAGTATTTAAAATTTGCGAAACGAATATTTGAAATGTAAAACAATAATCATCATCAATAAATTTATAAATCAATTTAGTCGATCATTTGATTCATTTTAAGTCTAGTCCTATTTTTTTAAATATTTTTCGGCATATAAAGGAAAAAAATAAATAACAAAACAAAAACGAGTATATCGATATCGATTGTAGCTAACATTGCGAACGAAATCACTATAAATTAAGGACATAATGTTTTGTAAAGCAACGTCACACATAATACTACTATATATATAATAGGGATGTCATTTTTTCTAATAAATCCGAACATACGAGATACTTTCTCTCATATTTTGCATAGTATAAAGAGACCAAAGATGACCACTTGACATTTCTATTTCCACGCTTAAATAATACGCAACATCTTTCCGTAGATATATCTATTTTTGCCTTATTCGAAAATTAAATAAGAAAAGGGAGACAAGTATATTAACTCAATTTATGTTGAATTGTAAGTTCTCTCTATGCATACCGTAGACAGAGAAACCTATAGACCAATGATCGGCGTGGCCTCGAGTGAGAAAGGACGATAACGAATTTTTAGGATAATCTTCATGACTTTTAAACACATTTACATAAAAATTTTAATTGTTCTAAGAACTGAACTGAACAAGATTCACCAACCTTAAGCTCTCAAAACACTTTTTTCTCACTTAAACCAACTTGTAAACTCCTTAAATCACTACGCTGTTAAAGTTGTTTAGCAAACTGTAGAGTTTGCTAAACAAAAAAACCGGCACGGAGAAAGGTACAAACAATCACACCGCTCTATCTCATTACTATGCAAGACGTATGCATAAATCTATCTTTTTCGTGTGCGGATGCGAAAGAAGGCGTCAATTTGTCTATAGGTTTCTCTGTCTACGATGCATAAGTATTTATTTTACTAAAACTGGCTTTACGGCTTTGGGTACTAGCCCTTCTGAGCTTATAATTTCTTTCAGAATCTTCATTTTCTGGCACCCAAGCGATCAAATTAACTTGAGATTTATATCAACATCAAAGCATTTGTTTCGTCGTTTTCTCTAATAGTTCACACGCGCAGACACTTAATTCACAAAATCACATCACCTTTACCATTATTCAAGCGACAAAACAGGAGCGACAGTTCGTCGTCGGCCAAGTACCATACAAAACTCATGCACACCTATGTATGTAATTACTCTAAGAGGACAACGATCGCTGTAGAAAATAGTGTCCTAGAAATATGGATGGATAAGTGAGGCGCTGCAATCGCTAAGTTCTCTCAATAAAAGTCATTTTCAGTCTGTTTTTGCTAAACCACTTGAACATCCACGCACAATAAAATATTTCTTCATTTTTTCATGTTTTCTTTTTGTCAAAAATTTTAAAATTTCGGAGCACGATTATTTTCTCACCTACGCCTTTAAGAAAATTTGTACATTATTCAACTAACTTCATTTACTTGTACTCATAAACAGCTAACTTCGCAGCCACTACTCACTAAAGTTGTTCGAAATGACTATAAATCAATAGCACCCTACAGACTATAAACTAGAAATTTCCCTTAAAACATAGCGGTATTTATAAAAAAGCGTGTAAAAGGCCGGCAAGCGCATTAAGTTTAGCAGCACGCTATATCTCGGAGCACGCTGCATTACACGTCGTTCATTGGATAGATCGCGTGCTATATAAGAACATTGTTTCGTAATAAGTCGCATTTTAGATTAAAATAAAATAAAGTGGTAAAGAAAAATTGAAGAACGCTCTTTCATACTTTTCAGGCTTACGACTTTTTATAATCCTAAAAATATTTTTAAGGATTGTACTTTTTAAAACAAAATAAAATTAAACATTTTTTATTATAATTGATGTAAACGTTATTTTAACCTTAATATAAATTATAAATCAAAGGTGTATTTAAAAGTTTATTGATTGTATATACAAAAATCAACTATTTACAAACACTATTATATACACTTTTGTATCTATATTTTATTTACATTTAAAAACATTAGTTAGGTTTCTTTTGTAGCAGACAACTGTGTCCTTCGATCACTTATAAATATACAGTATACACTAACTAAATAACATCTAACACTAAATTAGTTCGCGCGCGATGAATAGCGTGCTGCTAGATTAAATTTGCGTCACACGTCTACTCCCAACAGCCGCTTGATATGGATAGCGCCAAAGCGTCATAGCGCCATGACGACTACTTACATAGCACGCGCTATGCGTTATGAAGAGATAGCGCGCTATAATATGGCGCTATGCGCTACATTAACCACCATTACTAATCACCGACGGCAGCGTCGCTATAAATTCTACAAAGTTTCAGGGACAGGCGGGCTATGCTTCAGAGATGGGCTGAGTGATGATTTTTCTGTATCAATGACTGCATGACAATGACAAAAAAATATCAGTGACGGGAACAATGACAAAATCATCAATGATTTTTATCTGAGTATTAGATCTCGTCACTTCAATTGTGACTAGATACTGAAATGATCGCGGAACGGCTTAGTTATCATTAGTTATTTATGGTCGCGTAAATACGCACCTCCAATCTTACCTTCATGCTTTTTCCAGGCTTAGGACTGCAAAAGACTGGCAACGTAGGTAATAGTACTTAGTAGGTACTTACCTAATAAAAAAAACTATCATTCTGCTTTGCTTTGATACATTTAAAAGATTGGTATATTTACAATAATCAATTATCAATAATATTTGTTATTTAATTTTTTTTGTTATTTGTATTTTTGTTGTTTTTTTCTGTAGAAATATTTACATTTTCTTGCCCATTGACGTTTAAAACATTAGTTGTTTAACTTTTGCAATTCCTAGACGAGTGCGTCTTTCAGTTACCATGGTACCAGCTCGTGAAAATACCCTTTCACATGGCACTGATGTTTCTATCACACAGCATTTATTCAGAACTAATTTTGCCTTTAACGCTAAATGTGTAAACTTGGTTTTAAAATCAATGATATAGGTAACTTCACTAAACTAAATTCACTATAACGTATCAAAAAGCCAATTATAGCGAGAATACATTACACAACGTATTTCGTACGTGTGGTTGGTCGTCTTCGTCTAACCAAAACAATGATTCACTCGATAATAAATTACTAAATGCTAGATAAAATAGCATTCGTAATTTGCCGTGCATTTCGCGCGTAAACGTAAACCACGCAAGTAAAAGCATTGTTTGTTGCCGTTCCGTGCAGTGTGCTGTGCACCCTCGCGCCGGTCATTTTATCGAAACTTGTAAGTTCTGTGACTTCAGTTCAGCCAGTACCTATCGCCGATCGAGAAGTCTCGCAACGTCGCACGTCACACCGCAGCGCCCGGGGCGGCCCGAGACCACCCGATCCGAATCACCGAAGCTCGCGTTCATTCAAGAAATGATTTAAAAGCATTGATGATTTTGTCGTTGTCATTTCATGATGACATGATTTTAAAATATCGATGATTTTTACCTGTGACATGATATCGGACTCATCTCTACTATGCTTTAGTTTGTAGCGATCGTTCTATCGTTCTCCCCGTTCTCCTCTCTAACCTCCATGGTAGACATGTGTAAATCACTCATTACTAGCGACCGAATCATCCTAGTACATTTCGTCACGCGTACTGGTACATTCGGATCGATCATTCAAATGGATCATTTCAGGCTCCAGTACTCTGTGAGTCTGTGAGATCCATTGAGAACCGAAAATTTTCTATTTGAGATTTGTAATAGCGCCATCTACTACATGTTATAGGTAATAAAGTTATTTTATCGAACTAAAACTTATTAACTTTCAAGGTGGTAAGATCAATCGACGCTAGATGACATAAACACAAAAACCTCAAGTTATCGTATATTTTAAGTATTTAATAAATTTGTTTATTCTTAAATTTCATTCCTAATAATCTAACAATACACAATTTCATCTTACTTTACATGTCTAAAAATAGGGACTGTAACATTTATTTGCTACGAAATTAAACTTTTACCTAACTTATACTTATATAAGATGGTTGAAAATTATCTTTAAATAAATCATTTATCATGAAATCTTTTGAAGTGTTATTTTTAGTAAACTCTAAGGAATTATATTTTTAACTCGTAGATTTAACATATAAATATAAGAAAACGTAAAATAGTTTTTAATTTAGGTAACAATATTATAATAAAAAACCCTTAAATAATAAATACTCCTGTTACTCTGCAGTTTCCGTATATATTCTCCGCTAGGAGTAATGGTGTTCTGTGTATATATTACTCTACTATACTCCATGCTCTGCAGTCTGCACTGTTAATTCAATTCGCCTGTTTATTCAGATCATTCGGGATTCGGTCGGGTTGCGGCTCATTCACAATTCAAACAAATCGCGGGTTAAAAACGTACCGTCAATTGTTTGTGATTGGTTTTACTGGTACATTCAAAAACAAATGAATGAACCATCAATACTTTTAAGTGTACCAGCTCAAACGAACGAATCATGCATGATTGACACATGTCTACTCCATGGTTCGCACTGGTATTTTATATGTTTCACGATTTGTTTTAAAACGTGTTTTTATTGTTATCAAAATTAGTTGCTAAACATGGAATGGACAAAAACAAATACATTAAAATTTATCAAGCTGTGGCAAGGGTTTCCATGTTTATGGAATAACAAATTATCTGATTATAAAAACAGGCATAAGCGTCAAGATGCTTTTTTAAATTTAGCCCAGCAAATGAATTTAGATGCTCATATAATTGAGAAGAAGATTTTATCTTTAAAGACCCAATATAATAGGGAATTAAATAAATTAAAGACTAAGTCTGAACTTGGAGAAGATGAGATAACATATTGGTATGCTTTTGAGCATTTACATTTTTTAAAGGACGTTAAGCTACCACAACCTAATACTGATCCATTATTGGTAAGTAAAGTTTTTTAATTCATCAGTTACAGTTATTTGCTTGTTGACACAAATAGTCTACAACTTGTTTTATTTCTTTACATATTTTTGAATGTTTAGGTTGGTGTGTCCTAATGTTCTTGAATTCAGCATATAAGGGAAAAGTTATGTACATTTTACACACAATTTTCCCCTTATAGCATCAAAAAGCATAAAAATGAGTATAATACAAAATTTATATCTAATTTGTTAAAATCTGAATACTATGGTTCAATCATGATCAAATCATGATTATTTTTCAGTTGCTTTAAAACTATTACTTTGTTTACTTTGTTGTACTTGGTAAAGGTAGAAATCATTGTAGGTAACTATGTTGTTTGTGGGCTTAAGTGATAAAATAAACAAATAGTAATTTCTATATTTATTGAGTAAATCTTTTATTGCAAACTACAACTATTTATGCATACCTATTTTGCCACTGCACACTCCCTATGTCAGCCATAAAATATTCTTTAAATTAATTTCTTACAACATTTCTCCTTGGCACTCTTTGAAGTGGTAGAAGACCCATATCCCTCTCTCCAAGCTCCTGGAGTTATTTCATCATTTTCCATGTAAGGTGCATCAAAAGTAGGTACCACCGAGAGTGTAAAAGTCACTAGAATTCTGATTTTTCAAGCAAGAGTAACTAATGAAGTTTTTTTAAAGGAGGAGGTAAAATTAGTTGATGCAACACTTGTGAATCTTGTTGATAATTTTCCAAAGGCATTTTTGTATACAAACCTAGCTCTGCTAAGACAGTAATTAAATATTCTTTAAGGACTGCCTGTTATTTGAGTACCAGGATATAGTTCGAATTAATTCTTACTTAATGCGAATGCATCATCACCTACAAAAACATACAGGCAGTGTTGTTATCAACCAGATAATGATTGTGGAGATGGAAAATTAAATTATTTTTTGTTAATAATCTATACAAAATTGTGCTATTGAAACCCCACTGTCTGATATTCATCCTTGTACTCTTACATCAACATAAATCAAATTATAGCGTCCGTGTACCACAGCCAAAAGTACAATACTGATTTTCGTTTTATTTTTAAAGTATTCACTGCCATTGTTAGCAGGTTGTATTATTTCCACATGTTTTTCATCTAGTGCTTCTAAACAATGAGAAAAATTCCAATATTTCTCAAAATCCTTTGCAATTTCTTTCTATTTATTTGTACTTGAAGGTATCAAAAACAAATTAATTTTTTTTTACTTTATTACAGATTATTCAAACTGAAAATAAGCTAGAAGAAGATAACATAACTGATAAGAATGAAAATGAGCAAAAACCTATTCTATCTTTTACTCAACGACAATCCCAACCCAGATGCACTTTAAAAAGGAAATATGATACTCAATTAAGCACACTCAATTTATTACAAGATGCATCAAATGCCAATATTAATAAGCAAGAAAAAGATGAGTTTTCTATTTTTGGAGAAACAATAGCTAGTGAGTTAAGGGACATAAAGAATAAAAAAGAAACATTAATTCTTAAAAAAGAAATAATGGACTTAATATTTAAAACGAAATTAAAAATTTTGGAGTCTGAAAATATCGTATCGCAGCCTTCCGTGGAACAGGACATTGTGATTGAAGGAATAACGGACCATTTCTATTATGTTGACAATACCAGTTAAATAACTGCAACTAAAGTATACAATAGCCCGTGATAATTTCATTATTATCACTTTTGTATAATCTATATCTATACAATTAAAATTTATTTAACAGAAACTTAAATTTTATTTAATAAAATTGAAGTTTTTTTGTTTACTATAAATAATATTAAGTTTACTCAAGAAAAGTTTACAAAGGCTCTATGTGGTAAGAAAATAAAATTACATTGTTTATATGAAATAGTTTTATTATAAAAAATGGGTATACCACGTACATGTATCAACACACCATTTATTAATTATTGAACGTTTAGATACTTATGTAAAACCACTGAGACTCCTGCTCATTATACTCAAGTTGTGTATTTATATCACCAAATTTTTCTTTTGGAATTTTAGCTTTGTGATTCATGTTACATCTAATGGACACTATTGGGATAACATCAGATTTTTTACAAGAGAGACTTCCAGAAATGTTGTGTAGAGGTCATAGTTTGTCTTATAAAAATATCTGCCGGTCTTCAATGTGAATCCACTTGACATTAATTTTAAAGTAGATTTTTTGTTTTAATGTATTTGTATTTATTACTATCCCCGAATATTCTTTTAATTTGTTAAAACTGTAAAAGTGGTCATTCATATCCTCAATAATCGATTTTTTTTTCGATGCCATTCTAATTATATTTCTGTGATTATTAGGAGTAAATACTTTTTCATTTCTTCTTTTAAGTTTTTTTACGCGGCCAAAATCTCTTTAACAATCTAATAATCTGTGACCTACTTCTGAAAATTTGTGTTCAATAGATGCAAATATATTATGTGAAATCATGTACTGATATAAATTAGAAATCAATTTGAATTTTTCCCATTGCAAGAATATGACCATAGTAACAAGTGTTGAGAACATTCTAAACTAGTTAGTTTATTTAAACAGTGAACTAAGAACTTCTATACTACCCTTTCCACCATAGTCTTCTGTCCAAGTGCAAAAATAAGACCTGTGCCCATCTCTATTAATTATATGGACCTTCATTATAAAAATATATTTGCCTCGAATTAAATGCTTTTGATATGAGAATTTTAGATAGAGGCTGCCTATTGCATGTCAAAACTAATATATGTTTTGTGAACTAAGCACTCACGCCAGTCACCCAAAGGGGTGTGGTGGGCTGGATCAGGATTCCGCGTCCCATACGCTTGCGGTTTGCCCAGCATGGGAACGGGAGCGGATAATCCTGGCAAGCTGGATCGGTCGGAACCTTTCCCTGCCAGTAGTCGTGTCGGCGATGCTGAGCGAGGACACGGCGTGGAGGGCCGTAGCCACCTTCTGTGAGTCCGTAATGGTCCAGAAGGAGGCTGCTGAGCGGGATCGGAGGAGGACAGATCCCGCTCGTAGACGACGCCGTCAAGGCGCTCGTCACGGCCCTCCCATTGAAGATGGTGATCTCCTACCAGAAACGGAAACTCTGGGGTTGCAAGCGTTTGGGGCAGGTGCTCCGAATGCCTAAAAATGTCACCCCTGAAGAGGACGATGGTTCGGAAGTGGTCCCGAAACATCGCAATAGCGCTGCAAGGGTGTTGGGGGTAGTAAGTACTGCCCCCGGAACGTGTTTTGAATAAAGCAAAGCGAGAGAGGGGCTCCGGTTGCGTTCCGAACGGAGATCCCGGGCCCCCTCTTACACGCAGATGGAGACAACCGGGGGTTTTAGCCGGTAAGAGTCCGGCATAACCTTTTGGGTGCCCCCGCAGCCAAAGGTGTCCATGAGGATTTCCCCACGAAAAAAAAGTCACCCAAAGGGGTGACATACCTCTGACATCATCATCCTGACATACCTCTCTCGCCCCCTTTACATCCATATATCTACGCACACACGCTCGTCGGTTAAGGGTACTCCCAATGTGGACCATTTTCAAAATATCGCCAATTTGGTCGATAAACTTTCGTATAGGACGTCCCTTCCCGACTCTGCCGTTTACATCTGCCATTTAAATTTGCTTTGTCACTCTTTCCTCATTCATTCTTTCTTGACTTGACCAAACCACCGAAGCATTCCTTTCTTAATCCTGGTCACAACATTATCTTGCATACCACATTTTTCTCTTATCACACAGTATCTCACTCTGTCATTCAGATTCAACCCTAGCATACTCTTTAAAGACCGCATTTCTACAAGTAGTTACGTTGTACCGGTTCTGGCTCACTGAGTCGGAAGTGGTACAAGTACAACGTTCGTTGGGTTTTGACAAAAAGGTTTTGACATGCTCTGATCACGAATCTGCGGTCCATTTTTGCGTAGGATGCACGGTTCCGGAGATATGCAGCCTCCACCGTCATTAGCGCTCCATTGTTCTTATCTATTGTTCATTGAATACCATCATTATCTATTATTCGTCAGCCTGTGCGTCGGCTCATCAGTGCTATTGTATTATACTCCTTTGTTCCTATCTACAATACTAATCTGAATCAACAATAAAACACATTACCTAATTTTGTTAAAATTTTTATTTATAAAATAAAAAATCTTATTACTTATTATCTATACAATATGAGCGAAACATCTCATCCACTAAAATATCTTTGTACAATGTGTTCCCTGTAAATATACTCGTAAAACTATGCATTGAACATCCCTGAAACTTATATAGCAAATACATTAAGCAATATTCGCCACAAACTGAAGTCCACTCATTCTGAATCCTATCAACATTCCAGTTCCATCTTTTACAATTCCTTTTTAAAAACTCTAGATGATATCGTACAGTTGCTCGTCCATATAAATTAAAATATTGACCGACGTCATTCGTATCGATATATAAAGCTACCCAATGTGACCCTGGTTTATCATCTGTACCCAAATTGCATATTACATGTACATGTTTAATAAATAAATACATGTTTAATATAAAATAATTGAAACAAGTTTATTCATTATGTAACCATTTATATACCAAAATGAACTTAACAAAACATAGATTCTTATGACACTATAGTTTATTCAAAATGACCTCCGTGATTTTAAATACAGGCCTTCAATCTGCGTGGCCAGTCGTCTATCGCAGCACGAACGAGGTCCATGTCAATATCGGCGGCTGCCTTAATCAAGGATGTCTTGAGTGACTCCAAATTGGGATGAGGCTTTGAGCACGCCTTTTCCTCCAAGTGTTGCCATATCTTGTAATCTAACGGATTCAAATCTGGACTGGAGGAGGGCCAGTCTTCTTGCCGGATGAAGTCGATTTCACGCGCCGCCAACCAGTCTTGTGTGCTCTTCGCTCTATGAGCTGACGCCGAATCTTGTTGGAATACCCAGTGCCTGTTATTGAACATGGTATGAGAAACAGGTTACACAAGGTTCGTCAGAACTGTATTTTGATAAACAACTGCATTCGTTTTTCCATCTTTTTCACAAAAATGTACCTCTGTTAAGCCCCAATAAGAAACTCCCAACTATACCACGAGCGAGGATGGAAAATGACCTCGTTGGACACGCGGAATACGGTTGCTCGCTTCTTCACTACTGTGTGCGTACACCTTATCATTTTGTTTGTTGTAGCTCTCTTCTACGGTAAAAAATTTTTCATCCGAAAAAAGAATTTCCCGATATTTTTTTCCCGCGTACCGCTTCAACAAAGCGCAGCATCTCTTCAGTCTCAGGTCCATTAGACGAGCATTCAAACGATGTCCTGTTTTTCTTCGATATGCCCGAAGCCCTAAGTCTTCATTTAACACCCTTTTCACCGTGGTTCTGCTTAAGACTAAGTAGAAACTGAAGTAAGTAGAAACTGTTGCCCCATCTGAAGGGCCAACAGTTTCTACTTACGTTTGGGATTTCTTTAAATTCGCGTCTTCACAGCTTTTATCACTGCTGGAGTCCTAACAGACCGAGGGCACAGCGGTGACACTCCCTGTACGTGAGAGCTTAGGCGCCGGTGACCTTGAGTCGAAGCGTGTAACGCTAGGGTTGATATCGAACCGAAATGGAATATTATAGACTTGTACCAAAGAAGGTACATAGTAGGTATGTGTTATATATTATGTAAACTTATGTATTTGGGTAGTAAAGGATACGTTCAAATTTAAATCAACTTTTATTAAATGAGGAATATTAAAACTTCCGACAAAACCAAATATGCACGACAGTTAATGGTAATCTTAAATAATTAACCAACACTTAGTATTTCAGTACGCAATAATCAGTATTACCTACTATCCTTAAAAATAATTTACTCTTATATATTATTGAATTTTTCGATTAATTTTTTAATTTTCATTATTATTTCTAACAATTGCAAAAATTCGTATCATGTATATTTTTTTTAATAGAAAATCCAAAGATATGCAGGTTTCCTGGGACATGGCGGCCAACAAATTGTTCCCTATGTGTTGAGGAGATAAGTCATTTCTATTTCTAATGAAATAATCCATAAATACAACAATGAACAAATACAAAATCTCTTTATAGATATCTAAAATTTCTTGACTCTCTAGTGGTATTTTTAATAGTGTATATTTCAGTTAATGTAATATAATAAAATTATTGGCGATATATTAGTTTTATTGTCATGGTATTTCCCCATAATTCTTGTTAAGATCATATCGACTTTCATTAAAATGAGTTCACATATTTTTAGGTATCATAAAACATTATTAAAAATTAAACTAACAAAACAAGTGCCCTTGTTTTGTGCAGTGGAATTTATTTTAATTGTAATCACTTAACATCACGTTCAGTAATACTTACATATACTATAATATCATTTATTTAATAACAACATTAATAATTATCACAGCATATAAACCTAGCATACACGGCTATAAAAACTAATAACGTTACTTGGTAACATAAACTTAATACCTACATGAATAAAATGGTAATATGTACATTATGATATCAATAATATTCATATATTAATTGAAATATTATATCACTTGACGAATATATTCATATTAACTAATACTAACAAATATCGGTATTACTACTAGCCCTCGGCCAGGGCAGTCGGCGACTGCCCGTTCCACGCCCCGCGCGCCTCTCAAGGCCCCCGCACACATCCAGACACCCACACATAGCCACAAGTGATTTTACGTGCACACATGCTTAAGTGTCGTTTCTTTACGCGTAGTGTATATATTCTTTGTCGAGGTTGACCACTTCTTGACCTGTCATCTACACTAGAGTCTTCATTGTATCGTTTGATGGAACGATAAACGAATCTTTTGGTTATATTCAAATTTTTCGGTATGTCAAAAATTTGAATTGGCGCGTAACCGCAACGATGCAACGCAATAACTGCAACATGGTCTTCTTTAAGCGTCCACTCCATATTTAAAAATGAGTAAAATTCTAAAAAGTATACAGTTTTATTTTCATGAACAATTCGAATTCAATAAACTTTTTTAGTGGTCAGCATTTTAAAAGAAAAGTTTTTACTGTGTGACAATACTTATGACCTGACTAGGTGTATACGTTGGTACGTGGATGTACATGGGCAGTCTATTAGCAGCATAAACATTATTTTCTAGACTGGGGTGAATCTTTTTCAGATGTTGTTGTACATCTAGTGTATCCATGATATTACTGCTATTAGTAGATTATTACAGTACAAACTGCTCAATGACTAACATAGGAATGATCAATTATAGTGATTTCTAAATATTAAATTGCATTATTTTGTGTTATACAAAACGTATTTGAGTCATCAATACACTGAACAAGACGCGACACGACGTAATGTTGAGATAAGCAACAAAATGTGAGATAAGCTTGTTGACGCATAAAGTTATTATCAATTCCACTGTAGAAATTCTTTAGATTAGAATTATTACTTACTGGTACTATATAAGACCAAGCAACTGCAGTCATAGAGTTAGTGTATGGTCGTTTGACCGCAGTGGATCTATCAATACTACATTTGTGTTACTTCAACGCATCAAAGGCCATAGATGTAAGTGTTTAATCTATTGACAAACTTACTTTTCTTTCTGTTATTTTCTTACGTGTGTATGATTTAGTGTTAACAAATTATATTTAAATATTTTGTGTGTGTGTGTGTGTGTGTGTGTGTATGATTAAGCCGTGGTAGCTCAGATGGTTAGCGCAAGCTGTAAATTTCACAGTACCCGGGTTCGATCCCCGCCGGCACCAATTAAATTGTTAATTGCAATTTTAAGTGTTTATTCTATTGACAAACTTACTTTTCTTTCTGTTATTTTCTTACGTGTGTATGATTTAGTGTTATCAAATTATATTTAAATATTGTGTGTGTGTATATGATTAAGCCGTGGTAGCTCAGATGGTTAGCGCAAGCTGTAAATTTCACAGTACGCGACACGGGTTCGATCCTCGCCGGCACCAATTAAATTGTTAATTGCAATTTTAAGTGTTTATTCTATTGACAAACTTACTTTTCTTTCTGTTATTTTCTTACGTGTGTATGATTTAGTGTTATCAAATTATATTTAAATATTGTGTGTGTGTATGTGATTAAGCCGTGGTAGCTCAGATGGTTAGCGCAAGCTGTAAATTTCACAGTACGCGACACGGGTTCGATCCCCGCCGGCACCAATTAAATTGTTAATTGCAATTTTAAGTGTTTATTCTATTGACAAACTTACTTTTCTTTCTGTTATTTTCTTACGTGTGTATGATTTAGTGTTAACAAATTATATTTAAATATTGTGTGTGTGTATATGATTAAGCCGTGGTAGCTCAGATGGTTAGCGAAAGCCGTAAAATTCACAGTACGCGACGCGGGTTCGATCCCTGCCGGCACCAATTAAATTGTTAATTGCAATTTTAAGTGTTTATTCTATTGACAAACTTACTTTTCTTTCTGTTATTTTCTTACGTGTGTATGATTTAGTGTTATTAAATTATATTTAAATATTGTGTGTGTGTATATGATTAAGCCGTGGTAGCTCAGATGGTTAGCACAAGCTGTAAATTTCACAGTACGCGACACGGGTTCGATCCCCGCCGGCACCAATTTCATATATTAATAATCATAAATTTTGTTTGATTCCCCAAAAACATTAGTTATAGTACACAATATATATTAATTTTTTACACCAACACTTTCATTTTTTATTTTACCCCTTAGAACTTTAGACGTGTGTAATGTTTCACTTTATACATCCGTTTACTGCTATTGTGGCAGGACCAAGTGGATGTGGGAAGTCAAATTTTGTTACAAATTTCATAAAATCAGTTACAGAAATATGTAATTGTGATTTTAATTAGATCACATGGTGCTTTGATGAAATGCAACCTTTATATAATTTACCAAATGTTAACTATCATCAAGGAATTCCAAATCTTAATATTGTTGATTTGGGCGAAACAAGCGAAGCTTCGGAGTGGAATTAAGTGAATTAGTGTGTTTAAATTATTAGTGTTTTAACTTTAATTGTGTAAAGTAAATTAAAGTGTTAATTTAGGTAATTTTATCGGCAATTTTTATTGTCACGAACCTCAAGCCCGTAACAATTGGTGTCAGAAGTGGGATAAAATCATGCCGATTTTACCTAAGGAGGAAACGGAGGGTGTCCGTACCCGAAGTCAACGCCAGCAGGAGACGGACCAACGAAGATTTGGTGGTGCGACGCCGCAGACGTCGGAGGGCCAGCCGCCAGCTGCAGGCCCGTCAGTAGCTCCTACATCTGCAGCACCGGACTTAGGTGCTCTGATGGTGATGCTGCAGGAGCAGGCTCGCCGACAGGAGGAACAGGTCCGTCGTTTGGAAGAGCAGCTGCGGGGCGGACAGGAGGAACAGGCCCGCCGATTAGAAGAGCAGCTGCGGGGCGGACAGGAGGAACAGGCTCGTCGGTTCGAAGAGCAGCTGAAGCGCGGACAGGAGGAACAGGCCAGTCAGTTGAAAGAGCAGCAGGAGGAACAGGCCCGCCGACACGAGGAACAGGCCCGCCGACAGGAGGAACAGATGCTCCTCATGAAGGACCTTCACGCTACCTTCGGGAAGGAGATAAAGGAGGTGAAGGATAGGGTTGCTCACCATGACAACCGCCTGTCGGAAGCTGAAAACCGAATCGAGAAAGCTGAAATCCGAATCGACCAAGTAAACAATCGGGTTGACAACGTAATGGCTGACATGAAGAAATCACTGGACGAACTCAAACTTGGAGATGGAGCTACAGCTCCCGTAGTAGCTACAACACCTTCGCTACGTGGGTTCAAGGTGCCACCGTTCGACGGTACCTCTTCCTGGTCAGCCTACAAAATCCAGTTCGAGGCTGTTATGAAGGCGAACGGCTGGATTAAAAGTCAGGCCGTGACTGCTCTCACACTAGGCCTGCGCGACCAGGCCTTAACAGTTCTGGAAGCTCTCGGTAAGAAAGTGACCTATGAGCAGCTTCTTGAGGCCTTGGAAGCGAGATATGGCGACGCTCATCTGGAACACGTCTTTCGCGCACAGCTTAAAGATCGCGTGCAGCGCAGCAACGAGAACCTGCAGCAGTGGGCCCTTGAGGTGGAGAAGATGGTTCGAAAAGCATACCAGTCTGTACCTGCGCTCATTGAAGGGAACCTGGTTCAGACATTCATCGACGGCATCCGCGACCTTGAAGTCAGAGCTGCTGTGAGACTCGGGCACCACGACACGCTTAAGAACGCCTTGGCCCATGCACTGGAGGTGGAAGCCGTGCGGCAGGATCATCGTTCCCATCGCGTCAGGGAGGTTGCAGCAGCTACAGTCCGTGACCGCAGCAAAGGATACAGCCCTAGGTGCTATGGCTGTGGGGAAAAGGGCCATCTTCGATCCAGCTGCCCTAAACGAACCGTGGAAAGGAGAGTTGATCGATCTCGAGAGGGTAGTGCAGCTAACGGCACTGCCTGGCGGCGACAGGATCATCGTTCACCTCACGCTAGGGAGGTTACAGCAGTTACGGTTCGCGACCACAATAAAAGATACAGCCCTAGGTGCTATGGCTGTGGGGAAAGGGGCCATCTTCGGTCCAGCTGCCCTAAGCACACCCTAGGAAGGGAAGGTGAACGGTCTCAGAAAGGAAGTGCGGCTAACAGCACCGCCCAGCAGCAGCAGGAATACGACTTTACTATCAGACACTGCAGCGGGAAATCTCACGGCAACGCAGATGCATTGTCAAGAAGACCTTGTCCTGAAGATTGCAACCATTGTAGTAGGCAAGAGAGTAAGGAGGTGGTATCCGTGAGGATGCTCAGGACGGACCACCTCAGCAACGAATGGAAGGACAACCTACGACGTGCACAGCAGGAAGATCCGGACATCAAGCCGATTCTGGGATGGATGAAGGCCCGTGCTACCAAGCCTAAGTGGAGGGACGTCTCAGCGATGAGTTCAACCACGAAAAGCTATTGGGCCCAATGGGACAGCTTGCTGATTCAGGATGGAGTCCTGTGCCGTAAATGGGACAATGGTCGAAGAGACAGCTGTCGTTTGCAAATGGTTGTCCCTAAAGCTAAAGTGCCGAATGTTCTACAGTTGTGCCATAATGGTCGTTCAAGAGTCCATCTGGGAGTTAAACGAACTCTACTGAAGGTCCGAGAACAGTTTTACTGGGTCCATTATCGTGACGATGTCGAGGATTGGTGTCGTACATGTACAAGTTGTGCGGCCGTGCGGGGACCTCGGACACGTAGTAGAGGAGCACCGAAATTGTACAATGTTGGTGCACCACGGGATAGGACAGCCCTTGACATTGCGGAGCCGTTACAGAAAGGCGCAAGAGGGACTCCTAAGATCGTCCATGTGAATCGCTTGGCGCGTTATTATGGGGCCGATAATGCTCGGGACGAGCATGTCTTAGGAGGGGGCAGTGTTGATTTGGGCGAAACAAGCGAAGCTTCGGAGTGGAATTAAGTGAATTAGTGTGTTTAAATTATTAGTGTTTTAACTTTAATTGTGTAAAGTAAATTAAAGTGTTAATTTAGGTAATTTTATCGGCAATTTTTATTGTCACGAACCTCAAGCTCGTAACAATATGTTTGATGGTGAAACTCAACAAATAACCATCTTTTAATAATAGTATATTTACATCAGCATATCATATTCTATTCTCGGGGACTGGTATTCACTTTCTTAATGAAGGAAATGGAATCTCTTGTGAACAGTATGCCTAAGGTTACTGCCTGTTAGCATTTGACTTAACTCCTGATTTATCAGCCAACTCATCAGCTCATTGGAATCTCATAAAGCATAGTTGTGTAAGATTAGAAGTACGATTTGAATCCTCACTAATACAATCAATTAACTGTATAGTTTATGCTGAGTTTGATAACATTATTGAGATAGATAAAAACAGAGATGTTTCTGTAGACTATAGTAATTAAGGTTATAATATGTGTTGTGTGTTAGATTTTATGTGTTATGTGTAATGCATTTTGTGTGTATGTAACTATGTAAATCGTTATAAAATTAAATAAAACAAATTGTATGCAATATATTATTTTTTATTTCTTTATAAATCTTCTATTTAATCTAATACAAAACACTGTTCGAGTTTAAAGTTACATCGGACGCTCTCATTACATCATCAATAATAACGAGATGTGGGTTTTCACCATCAAACATATTAAGATTTAGAATTCCTGTATCATTATTTTGGACATTTGTATTCTTCAATATTAAAAATTCTATCATTCGTCGTCAACATTTTTAAAAATTGTTTTTCTGTTGAACCACCTTTGTATGCGAGTACTATAACTAATGTTTTTGGGAAATCAAACAAAATTCATGATTAATTGAAAATTTTATTTTCAAGCAATAACCACTTGTAAAAAACCCACACTTCACAAGAACAATGTAAAATTTTGCGATTATTTTTTGCAAATATATGATTATTACACACATAACGTTTGTTTAAATTTATGACATTTACCGAATCATTGTATTTTGGACATTTGTATTCTTCAATATTAAAAATTCTATCATTCGTCGTCAACATTTTTAAAAATTGTTTTTCTGTTGAACCACCTTTGTATGCGATCACTTCGTCTTTGCACAAATTTCTAATATACCAATTTAATATGGGGATTATGTTCTCTTGTTTGTAAGCACATTTTAATTCTTCGGTCACATCAAAATATGGAATGCCGTGCACGTGTGTTTCACAATAACGAACAGTTTTTTTGTCTTTTGGCGACAAATAATTGAAAGGATAACTCGGCCGAAACAAATAATGATCGATAAACGCATCATTTTTATTAGATAGTTTTACATCTAGAATAGCCATTTCTCTACATTGAAAATGTTTATGAGGATATGTAATGTAAAATCCGTCCATGTCGATGATGTATCTAATATTTTTTTAGATTTTGTGTCATTTTGAACCAAAATGTTAAAAGTATTTACACGTGACTAAAAATATGTTTGTTCCAACAAACTTCACATAACAATGCTTCATTACTTCCCATCATCCCATTTCTTCCTTCTGCTCTTGTCTTCCTGTAATTTAAGTAAACAGAATCACATTCACTAATGATCAACTAATGACTGTCATTGTTAAAAAAGTATTTTTTAACTTTTCACTGTCTGCTATTGTCTTTGTATTTATGGCTAGGAAATGTCCGCGGCGCGGCCTCAATGCGTGTTGGCGAACTTCACATGCCTTCGGAATTTTCTCAGACATGCAGGTTTCCTCACGATGTTTTCATTCACCGCCGAGCACGTGGTAAATCAACACTTAAAATTGCACTTTCATTGCATTAATCATATACACACACACAATATTTAAATATAATTTGATAACACTAAATCATACACACGTAAGAAAATAACAGAAAGAAAAGTAAGTTTGTCAATAGAATAAACACTTAAAATTGCAATTAACAATTTAATTGGTGCCGGCGGGGATCGAACCCGTGTCGCGTACTGTGAAATTTACAGCTTGCGCTAACCATCTGAGCTACCACGGCTTAATCATACACACACACACACACACACAATATTTAAATATAATTTGTTAACACTAAATCATACACACGTAAGAAAATAACAGAAAGAAAAGTAAGTTTGTCAATAGATTAAACACTTACATCTATGGCCTTTGATGCGTTGAAGTAACACAAATGTAGTATTGATAGATCCACTGCGGTCAAACGACCATACAATAACTCTATGACTGCAGTTGCTTGGTCTTATATAGTACCAGTAAGTAATAATTCTAATCTAAAGAATTTCTACAGTGGAATTGATAATAACTTTATGCGTCAACAAGCTTATCTCACATTTTGTTGCTTATCTCAACATTACGTCGTGTCGCGTCTTGTTCAGTGTATTGATGACTCAAATACGTTTTGTATAACACAAAGAATGCAATTTAATATTTAGAAATCACTATAATTGATCATTCCTATGTTAGTCATTGAGTAGATTGTACTGTAATAATCTACTAATAGCAGTAATATCATGGATACACTAGATGTACAACAACATCTGAAAAAGATTCACCCTAGTCTAGAAAATAATGTTTATGCTGCTAATAGACTGCCCATGTACACCCACGTACCAACGTATATACCTAGTCAGGTCATAAGTATTGTCACACAGTAAAAACTTTTCTTTTAGAATGCTGACCACAAACAGTTTATTGAATTCGAATTGTTCATGAAAATAAAACTGTATACTTTTTAGAATTTTACTCATTTTTAAATATAGAGTGGACGCTTAAAGAAGACCATGTTGCAGTTATTGCGTTGCATCGTTGCGGTTACGCGCCAATTCAAATTTTTGACATACCCAAAAATTTGAATATAACCAAAAGATTCGTTTATCGTTCCATCAAACGATACAAAGAAGACTCTAGTGTAGATGACAGGTCAAGAAGTGGTCACCCTCGGTCTGTTAGGACTCCAGCAGTGATAAAAGCTGTGAAGACGCGAATTTAAAGAAATCCCAAACGTAAGCAGAAACTGTCGGTGTTAAATGAAGACTTAGGGCTTCGGGCATAGCGAAGAAAAACAGGACATCGTTTGAATGCTCGTGTAATGGACCTAAGACTGAAAAGATTCCGCGCTTTGTGGAAGCGGTACGCGGGAAAATAAATATCGGGAAATTCTTTTTTTCGGATGAAAATTTTTTTACCGTAGAAGAGAGTTACAACAAACAAAATGATAAGGTGTACGCACACAGTAGTGAAGAAGCGAGCAACCGTATTCCGCGTGTCCAACGAGGTCATTTTCCATCCTCGCTCATGGTATAGTTGCGAGTTTCTTATTGGGGCTTAACAGAGGTACATTTTTGTGAGAAAGATGTAAAAACGAATGCAGTTGTTTATCAAAATACAGTACTGACGAACCTTGTGTAACCTGTTTCTCATACCATGTTCAATAACAGGCACTGGGTATTCCAACAAGATTCGGCGTCAGCTCATAGAGCGAAGAGCACACAAGACTGGTTGGCGGCGAGTGAAATCGACTTCATCTGGCATGAAGACTGGTCCTCATCCAGTCCAGATTTGAATCCGTTAGATTACAAGATATGGCAACACTTGGAGGAAAAGGGGTTCTCAAAGCCTCATCCCAATTTGGAGTCACTCAAGACATCCTTGATTAAGGCAGCCGCCGATATTCGATGGTGCTGCGATAGACGACTAGCTGCGCAGATTGAAGGCCTGTATTCAAAATCACGGAGGTCATTTTGAATAAACTATAGTGTGATAAGAATCTATGTTTTGTTAAGTTCATTTTGATATATAAATGGTTACATAATGAATAAACTTGTTTCAATTATTTTATATTAACCATGTGACAGAATTTATGACCTGACTAGGTAATATGCAATTTGGGTACAGATGATAAACCAGGATCACATTGGGTAGCTTTATATATCGATACGAATGACGTCGGTCAATATTTTGATTTATATGGACGAGCACCTGTACAATATCATCTAGAGTTTTTAAAAAGGAATTGTAAAAGATGGAACTGGAATGTTGATAGGATTCAGAATGAGTGGACTTCAGTTTGTGGCGAATATTGCTTAATGTATTTGTTATATAAGTTTCAGGGATGTTCAATGCATAGTTTTACGAGTATATTTACAGGGGACACATTGTACATCGATATTTTAGTGGATGAGATGTTTCGCTCCTATTTTATAGATAATAAGTAATAATATTTTGTATTTTATAAATAAAAATTTTAACAAAATTAGTTAATGTGTTTTATTGTTGATTCAGATTAGTGTTGTAGATAGGAACAAAGGAGTATAATACAATAGCACCGATGAGCCGACGCACACGCTGACGAATAATAGATAATGATTGTATTCAATGAACAATAGATAAGAACAATGGAGCGCTAATGACGGTGGAGGCCATCGCCTGATATCAATTAGATAAGAGTTAATTGATCTGCACATCTCCGGAACCGTGCATCCTACGCAAAAATGGACCGCAGATTCGTGATCAGAGCATGCCAAAACCTTTTTTTTAGGATCGTGAGTCGACGAACGTTGTACTTGTACCACTTCCGACTCAGTGAGCCAGAACTGGTACAACGTAACTACTTCTACAGCATATATTCTACTTTTGTGCTTCTTCTGCCACACCCAACTTTCACTACCATACATTAAAGTAGGGACTAACACAGTATTATGAATTACCATTCGTACCCTTTTTGACATATTCTGGTTCTTCATAATAGAGTGTAGAGCCCCATTCACCCTATTTCCTGCATTCACTCGTCGTTCTATATCCTTATCATATCTACCATCTCTGCTAAATACACATCTCAAATACACGAACTCATCCACTTGCTCAATCAACTCCCCTTCTGTTCTTATTTCACATAACGTTTTACTTTCTTCTCTTTCAAAAACCATCACTTTCGTCATTATTCATTCCCCTTTCATTTAATGCCCAGTTCATTAATGTAACCGTCATTTACAACTCAGCCGCCGACGACGCAAATATGACTTGATCATCGGCGTACAAAATGCATTTTACAGTTAACTCGCCCATTCTTAACCCACATTCTTCATCTTTCAAAGTTTGCAAACAACTGTCCATAAATAATCAAAGTTGTTCAAGTGCCTTCAAAATTAATGTCAAACTTATCTTTCAACATGACAATCTTTTTGCAAATTTGTTTTTAAACATTTGTTTCGCGTAAAATATTTTATGCGTATGTTTTGTACGATAAAGTGGTCAATATATTTCACTGCAACATGTTCTTTGACTATGCAAACGCGAATCGTTGCATTGTCAGAAAACAGTGTCTTAAACATGTTTTTCTGTAAATGATTTGTAGTCTAAACAGTGCAAACCAAAGATATTATAATATACTACGTGCAGGTGAAAACTCACTTGTATCGGTGACGGTAAGTACCTATACCGTTATATCGTTATTGTATCGACTAATTAATAAAATGCAAAATACATAAGTTAGCTTAGCTTATGGATTCCGGTCTAATTACAAAGGGTAAAAAATTTTTTGTACAACCAAAATCTAAAACCGACTTCAATATAAATAAAATGAGAATATTATCAATGAATTCGAATACAATTAAATACGCATTGTTGAGGAAACTCAAAAACTACTGATCAGATCTTGTTAGAAAAAAAATCTGAGGTAACAAACATTAAAAAAAATCAGCCGAATTGAGTACCTAACTCCCCCTTTTTTGAAGTCTGTAAAAAAACGCTCACAATTGGTTTAATTACTCTATAATTAAGCTGACAGATAGGATCATAGATAGGTATAGGCAACGCCACGAGTGAAGAAAGTGCGCAGAAGCGAAAAATAGGTGTAGGCACGGTGAGGTGTGAGGTACGGGGAAGTGAAACCATAGCAACGGGCAACGCGCTACTCCCAAGTAGTTTCTTCCTGCGTCCTGTCACGGTAATACTATCTATACAGTATTCCATACAAACGGACGAAGCGAGAGCTATGCCTACGCGCCTCGATCTCGGCATGCAGACAGTCGAGACTGTGCCGCAGTGATGATTTTGTGAAATATATAAAAAATGGAGGAAATAAATAATAGAATAAAAATAAAGAAATAATAAATCTGAACTTCATTTAAAACCAAACATATAAATTGTAAAGTAGCTGCAGGTATCTATAACCAATTAAAAGATATTCCTTTTCTCCACGTTGTCCATGTTTCCCAAAACAATTTTTAATTTATATTATTTTTAGCTTTATATTAGAAAGCGGATTTTTTATATTTAAAAATCTAATAATAAATCATTTCGTAAGTCTCAGCCGAGCAATATCGTCGCAAATTTATAAGACCGATTTGTTATTCAAACATAAACATGGTTTTTTAATTAAATCTACCAATCAAAAAACGACACGCATTTTTATTGAACACTTCCTATTCAATTCACAAAGTACCTATTTTATTTGTTTATATAAAAAGTATATTTACAACATTCAGCTATTATGTTACGTAAGTACATATTATTTCAATGATTTACAATCATAAAACTAAATGGAAACACAAAGTAGGCAAATGTAAAAATGCTGGAGGCAGGCAGCCCTTTCGCATTTTTACGTGCCGCACGGCTGTAGGCATTTATTTGAAAGATACGGCCAAGTTACAATACTGTATAGATAATATTACCGTGGTCCTGTCGCCCGCGCACCTTCTTGTGTCGTCTTGTGTACTATCGATATCGAAAGTGTTAGCGACTACCTGTTATAAAATTTTAAATTTTTGCGATTATTTTTGTACTTTTAAAAATATTGTTCTATAATATTTTCAAATAGTGTGCAAATATAATTATTTTGGGACTATTTAAAATAGCGTAATTCGTAGTATATTGTATAAAGTTGTAAATATTTTGTTATTTTCTACAAGATGATTTTTTTTTGCAAATTATTGCATGTAAAATATCCTTATAATCGAAGGCTATCGCATAGTATAGTTTAAACAGTAATTACAAATACGAAAATACAAATACAAAATATTTTATTTCTTAAACTAAGTGTACATAAAATGCAGAATATTATTTAGAAGCAGTTAAAACCTAACGATGATATATCGTTCCGTTTTCGTGGAGACTTTGATGTGTAGTTATAATGTTGACCTTTGACTTTTTACATATTAAAATGCCAAAATAAAATTTTCATTTTTCTGCTTGATTGTACATGCGCAGTGGACTCTTTTTAATTTCTTCTTTCGTGGCGCGACCTGTATAGCGTCCTGAAGCTTGTTTCCTGCTGCCCGGTTCCAAGCTTCGTGACGCCGATAGTTTAGGTAATTTCTTTTTTACAGTGAAAATAATGGTAATTTAAAAAAAATAAAAAACATAAGCCATGCTTTCTAGTTAGTTCAGTTAGTATGCAAAGTTTCATGATCTAATTTAAAGTATTTTATGAATAACAGCGGTTTATGGTTCAGTTTGGAAGTAACTTCGGATTTTTTTTCTATCGAGAGAATTTTACGGAATCATGTTTTCGTCTGACATAGTACTTAACAATAATCCTCAACTTTACCATATATTTATTTCAAAATTAATGCTACAATATTTTCGGTATAACGGAGGATCTTGCTAAGCCATTTGAGGTTATATTCCCCCTTAATATCATAGAAGATACTATGACTCATCATAGATTTAGTATTTAACTGACGTACTCATATACGCATGTACACATATTATGTTGATCAAGTTGATGATAGTGATAACAGAGTTCTTTATATAGGTACGCGCGTTAACAATCATGTTAAAATGTAGTAAGTTATCAGACAAAGAATCCTATAATATAGCGGTGTTATATAAGCTTTACTGATTTACTATCAGATGCATTCGATCAATCGATATAACCTTTGTGATTTGATTAAGCATTTCTATAAAATTATTTTTAAACTGTTTTAATTATTTATAAGCATGGAATCCGCTAGTTTCGATAGTATTACGTGGTCTGATTTCGAATGGTTAAATAAACCTAAAAAGTGGGATTTAGTTGATAACAATTTAGAAGTGGTAACAGATCTTAAATCAGATTTTTGGCAAGATACATATTATAAATTTAAATTAAACACAGGACACTTATATGGAGTGAATATCAAAGATAACTTTACAATTCAGGTAAAAATTAAACATATTTAATAATTTATCAGGCTTAGTAACCCTGTAGGTAGTGCCGGTGTAATAATACCCACTATCCCTACCCACTACCACTAGCTATAGTTATAGAAGTTAATTTAATAATATTTTTATTGGTTTTTTTAGTAGTTGACTGGAAGAGAATGTCTTTAGGCATTAAGTTCGCCATATGTAATATTTGTAGTGTGCATCAAAGCTTAAATAAATAAATAAATGTGTTGCTTCCGCTCAGAGACGCTAGTGCAGAAAAAGCCGTAAATTTTTACAAAACAGGAGAAATTTCTAGTGTGAAGGTTAGAATTTTTAAAAAGAGAATAATTTTAAAGAATGAACATTGTATAAAGTCAATTTTAGGTTTTTTCATCATCATCATCATCATCACTCTTTATAGGAAAGCCACAAAGCATCCACTTGCACCCATCGACTTTTTGAATCCCTTCCCACTGACCACTCGGGAAGCTTTTTTCCTCGTCGATTGTCGATTCTTCGAGCTTCGGAGGTCAGCTCATGGCCACTTTAGCTTACTGATCCTTTGGGCTATGTCTGTTACTCATGTACTAATATGGACCCTCATTACGAAGTCTAATCACGTATAGAAACTCCGAGCGATGAAGAGGGCTATTTTCATAGCTCGCTAAGCGTTCTTGAATTTCTTTCCACGGCCATCAGTGAAGGACCACTACTTAGACGATTATGATCATTGGCAACATACACTGGTTGTACATTCGTGTTTTTGTAGTTTTATAGTATACCTACGTGACGAGAAGATGTGGCGTTATCTCTCGAAAACTGCCAAGCAGAGATGGATGCATCGATTGACCTCTCGTCCAGTCAACCACCAAAATTGTGCATACATTTAGACTTTTATCAACTTACAAGAAATAAAAAAAGAAGGGTTATGTTTTCCTTTTTCTGAAAGTTTATTGTCCATATCCACGATATGGACAATAAACTTTCAACTTTACATTATCCTTTACTACATTTCCATTGTATTATTGTATAGAGTGATTAAACCTCAAAAAAAAAATCGTAATCACTACGTTAAAACGTAATTATACTCCTGCGTATGTTTTGGAAAAGGAATGGATCTTCTTGACAGGATTTATATTTTGTCAGGGGTGCACCTGAAGCCATCTTTGTTTGAAGTTGACTGCATGTGTAACGGCACTGTTAAGTTCTGTGATCCTAGCCGCTCTTAAATCTTTAAAATTGAACGAAAATAATGTTTTGGCGGGAAGTGGATGAAACATGGATATATTCTTACATTCCGGAAAGAAAGCAACAGACTTCTGTATGGGTGGTATGGGTGTTCGAAGGCGACAGCAAACCAAGAAAATTGAGACAGGCAAGATTGGGCAAAAAAATAATTTAGTTTTTTCTCTCAGACGAATCCTGTCCGCACGATCCCTCTTGATAAGCAATAGACAGATAATGATGCTAACATTTGTTTGTCCAGTGTCTGAAAAAGTTAGAGAAAATGAATCCTATTGCACTGCAATGCTTCGGCGCACACCGCGGACAAGGCAATGTGATTTTTGGATTCTGAAAAGGTGGAGCTTGTGACCACACATAGCTGAGACGTCATACATAGCGATTTTTTTGTTTCTCAATAATCAAAAATTTTATTAGAGGTTTGAGATTTTTAGACCCACAAGAGGCTATGATAACCATTATTTAATATATTAACCATTCAACCAGCACGTGAAAAACATTGTCTTACGAGTAGATCTACGCTCCTATGTTTTCAAAAATGCTGTGAACGAATGAAAAAGTATTTAAAATGTAATCGAGACTTTGAAAAGCAGTAAATATATTAGTTTACATATAAATTGTCTTATTTACAAGTTACGTAAAACTGTGGGTACACTGACCCCACGTATCTAGCCTATCTCGATTGTCTCAAGCATGAAATTATAATGGTTCTCTTCTACGACCAGAATAAATTGCACTGTTGTTAATTTCAGAAAAAAAAAATAAGATTGAGACAGAAGTTTTTTTTTTATAGAATAAGCATAACAAACGACCACACAGTCCACCTCATGGTAATTGGGTGCTGTAAGCCATTACACATTTTTATTTTTCCTCGATTGAAGACTACGCATTTGATTCTTCAAAGCGTTGTCACTCAAGACGACTAAGATGGAATACCTCGTAAAAACCTCTTTCCAGTAAAAAGGGTTCTTATACAAAACAGCAGCGTAAATTAACATTATAAGCTGTTATTTTACGCTGTTATTCTGTAAGAGCGAAACGCCAATACAGTTGCAGCTAGGCTCTTCCACGGTCCACGCATAAAAGATAATTATAGAAATAACTTTAACAATGATTTATGGCTATATCTAGGTATGCGTGGAGGCCGATTTCACGACGTTATACGACCAAGCTGGAGTCATGATATATTTAGATGAGAAGCACTGGCTTAAAGCAGGCATTGAATATAACGATGGACAACCAATGATTGGCAGTGTACTAACTAATGAAGTGTCAGATTGGGCAACAGGTAAGTTCTTTTACTTACTATAAGCCAGTGCTTATTACGCGTGCTTATGGACTGCTTTTACACGACTTTTGCAAGAGGTGCGCGTCTCTGGTGCGCAGGGTACGGGGGGAGCAACAATAGTATCCTGAAAGTGATTGCGAGCAGACTGGACTGCCTATACATATGCCATTGTAGTGCCATATTGGGTTGGATTGGTGAGAAAATGGCACATATAAATATAAATGTACTTATTTGTAGTGAAAAATAATATTATGCCTACTAACATAGTTATTATAAGTTTAGTTATAAGTAATAACAAAATTTACTAACAAAATATGAGCCTTGGTTGCTTAAATAAATGAAATTCTTCTTAATTATAAGCGAAGTGTAAGTAGCCCCCACTAGATGAAGTGACGATCTTTGCTTTGCATCCCTTGGGAGAGGCCCTGTGTCCAGTAGAGGACTTGTGAAGGGCGGTAATGGTAATAAGTTAACTAACATATAATATAAATATAAATACTAACATATAATATAAAATAAAATGTAATTTATTTATTCAAATAAATGCGAAAGATTAAAAAAATATGTCAAATCTAAATACGTAATATAAATTTTATGCTGATCATACTAAGCAGATTTCGAAATTTATAATTTTGTCACGTTTTCAACGAATCTACGGGAACAACTTCATTGCTGAAAGAAAATAAAGTAAGAGATATTTATTTGTCACACCACTACCATAACCGCATTAGAAACTAAATGAAATGGAAATTATTGAAAAAAAAAACTACAATACAAGAAAAAGTTGCTCATTCATCTTATCATATTATCATATCATATATACGGGCAAACTTTATGAGGGTTATACTAATAATAATAATAATAAGTGATTTATTTCTTTAAGATTATAAACACAAAAAGTAATCGTACTTATTTGTAGTTTTCCATTGAATCTAATATTTTTAATTGTCTTATGAAAAAGCTTAGTATCGTGGAATAATAAATGTTTTCTTGCGCTCCTGTAATTTAAAAAAATATTGAAGTTAGCCCTTTTGCAGCGTTAGCGCCGAATTAGTCTGCTGTTCCTGTGCTTGTTGTCAGGTTTTATATGACCTTGAAAATTTGACCTTGACGTTTTCTCACGATGTTTTCCTTCACCGCCAGGCAATGTGGTCAATCATCATTTAAAATTGCATTTCCATGGGAGTGACATGGGTGGGATCGAACCCAGGATGCTCGCGTCGATATTAGCCACTGTAAACTTGATAACGAATGCTAAGCCTCCGAGCTACCACGGCTCTAGTACAGTATGTATATGTACCTACTTGTAATTATTATACTTTAATTGTAAGGGCCTATACTACCTCAAATGGCTTAGCAAGATCTACCGTTATGCCGAAAATATTGCAGTGTTAATTTTGAAATAAATATATGGTAATCTTAAGTACTATGTTAGATGAAAACACGATTCCGTAAAATTTTCTCGATGGAAAAAAATCCGAAGTTACCTCCAAACCGAATAATAAACCGCTGGTATTCACAAAATACTTTAAATTAGATCATGAAACTTTGCATACTAACTGAACTAGCTATAAAGCAGGGCTTATGTTTTATATTTTATTTTAATTACCATTATTTACAATGTAAAAAGAAATTACATACCTAAACTATCGGCGTCCTGAAGCTTGTTCCCTGCCACCCGATACACCCGCTCGCTCAAACTCACTCAGAGACTCAGACTCGCTTCGCTTTCGAACAGGAAAGCTGTGTCGCTCACGATCAGTATACACATTATGTAACAGAACGACGTAAAATTAAAATTGGAAATAACCGTAATAAAAATAAGAAGCGACTGGGTTGGCGTAAAGAAACAGGCATAAATATGATGAACTTAACGAAATAAGTATCTAACGACATATCTACTTACAGTATTAGTAATTACAAGCATATCGGTACATACGAGGGTGGATTGAAAAGTACTCGGCCTAACCAAGAAAATAAACACATACTAAATCAGTTATATTTTTATTTTTCTACATAATCACCATCAAGTTCAATACACTTTTGCCACCTCCCCTTCCAAGCATTTAGACCGTTGAAAAAAAATGATTCTTCCTTAGAGTCAAAATATGCGTCTACAGCTGCTTTGACCTCGTTGTTTGTCGAAAATCTTTGACCTCCCAAGTGCTTTTTAGGTTAGGGAACAGAAAGAAGTCTGATGGTGCCAGATCAGGTGAATACGGCGGATGCGGTAACAGTTCAAAACCACAGTTGTGAATTTCAGCCATTGACTGTACTGACGTGTGAACACGGGCGTTATCTTGATGAAACAGGACTTTTCTTCTGAGCATTCCTCGACGTTTTTCTTTTATTTCCTCTCGTAAACGACGTAGTAAGGTGCAGTAGTAATCAGAGTTTATAGTCTGACCCCTTTCAAGATAATCAATCATAATCACACCTTTCGAGTCCCAGAATACTGAAGCCATCACCTTATTTGCCGACAAAATCGACTTAGCCTTTTTAGGGGGTGGTGAACCAGGTCTTCTCCACTGTTTTGATTGTTGTTTTGTTTCCGGTGTACAGTAATAAACCCATGTTTCGTCCATAGTAACAAAACGATTCAAAAAATTATCTGCATCGGCTTCAAATAACTCCAAACCGTCGCGTGAAATAGTCAATCGCGTCCTTTTTTGTTCAACTGAAAGCAGTCGCGGAACCCACCTCGCAGACACCTTGTGGAAACCCAACTCGTTGACAATGATGTTTTGAGTTCGTTCATAAGAGATGCCTATAATCTCGGCTATCTCTCTAATTTTTAATCTGCGGTCTCCCATTATTAAATCAAGTACTTTTTTAATATTTTCGTCAGTAGTTGACGTCGAAGGCCTTCCAGAGCGGGGTTCATCTTTCACACTCTCTCTACCACGCTTAAATTCTGCTATCCATTTTTTGACGGATGAATATGACAGAGCACAATCGCCTAATGTACTGACCATGTCATCATGGATGGCTTTTGATGATAGCCCCTTCTTATGGAGGTACTTAATGACGGCACGCTGCTCGATTTGCTCCATTCGCGGAAATTATGTCCTATTACTTTGTTAATAAATTTAAAAAATCACAACTAATTATCGCACACGTTTCGAACTTCACACAATGAACTAGTCTGAACTGAACTAAATAATGTGGGTAGATTTGATTTTTAGAATTGAATGGATCTGTGTTAGGCCGAGTACTTTTCAATCCACCTAGGTAGCATAGGACGCGCGGGAAAGTGGGGTCGAAATTAGAATTTGAGCTGAGGTAGTATAGGCCCTTAAGGAATGGAGGGATACATAAATAGTACCTAATGATTTCTTATATTTACGCGAATACTGCACATTTAAAATTAGTTAATTATGTAAGGAGATTAATTTGCGCGGTATTGTTAAATATATTTCAAAGGTTAAGTGTAAGTTTACAATAACATTTGAAACCAATAAATTTTATATTGTACAAATTTTATACGTGGTAGAGCCATGCTGCAGTTATATAGTAGTATAGTAGCACGAATGGGTCGGCTCGACCGGGGAAGGATCACGCTCTCACAGAATACCAGCTTAAAATAGCAGCTTAATGCTGCTGTGTTTCTTATGGTGAGATGTGGATTATGAGCACACAGTTCACCTGATGGTAAGTGGTTGCTGCGGCCCATAGACATCTACATCTATCCTCGATTACAAATCAATATGCAGATGCGTTGTCACACGTGAGGACTAAGATGGAATGCCTCGTTTCCAGGAAAAAGGGTCTCCGGTTCTCTACACTCACTATACGAAACAGAGCAACGTTAAACTGCTATTTTACGCTGGTGTTCTATGAGAGCGTGGACCTTCCCCGGTCGTGGCGACTCATTCGTCATATAACTATACTACTATTATAGCTGCAGCATGGCACTACCACGTATAAATTAGGTACCTCGTATAATTAGGTTATACAAGCAAATACAAAAAAATAAGTACCTAGTTTTAACTACTACTTGCGATAACTTCAAATAAATGTCAATAAAGAGCGCTAACAAATTATAAAACAACAACAAAACGAACAATCCGAAAGTGAACTGATACTGCGAGTCAATGGGTGCGTTTGGCAGAAAAAAGCGCTAGCAAGCGCTTGTAAGCAAAATGGCGATCGTAAGCGGTAAGCGCTGTCAAATCGTAAGTAGCTATTTTCCTCCAGGACACGATGTTAGTTTTAACCGGGGAACCTAACCTAATTTAAATATATGTTTGTAAGGTATTCATATTAAAAACTTACCAATTATGAATTTTTAATAACATGTATATGTTTATTCATGTCATTATATTACTTAAAACTAATATTGCGCAAAACAACTTATAAACACTACTTCAAAACAAACAAATTAAATAAGCAAAATGGTGGATTGTGTCAGCGCTACTGAAGTAGCAATCGTGTTCTGGCCGAAAACTATTTCAGCGCTTATAAGCGCTTGCTAGCGCTTTTTTCTGCCAAACGCACCTAATCCGCGAATTAATCAATCGAAATTCGCTAGAAGCGGTCGTGTGCAATGCTGCGAATCGTGCGAATCCACAATTTAAATTTCAAATTGATTATGTTCTCGAAAAATGTTTTTTACCCTTTTCAAAAATATGCAAACTACTCTGTGCTTCTTGCCAGTGATGACTTATGTTAGTAAACTGAATTTGCAATGGGCCGGCCATACAGCTCGAAGAACCGATAACCGATGGGGAAGAAAGGTTCTCGAGTGGCAGCCTCGTACCGGTAGGCGTAGTGTAGAGCGACCCCCAATAGATGGAGTGACGACCTGGTAAGACATACAGGAAGTTGATAGATGCAGGTGGCTCAGGTCCGTACCGGCATACCTTGGGGGAGGCCTATGTTCGGCAGTGGACTTGTGAAGGGCTGTAATGATGATGACTCTGACTCTGTGCGTACCGTACAGTGAAATAGAGAAATAAATAATGTGCGAGTGTACATAATTTGAAGAGTGAAAAATAGCGTGAGATCAAACCGCCATCAAAGATAAAATCAGTAAAACTAGTTTTATTTAAATTATGAATGAATGCTAGTCTTCATTTATATCATTTTACCCACAGGTACATTCACAGGGAATCCCCGCAAATTCTGGATACGACTTTCAAGAGTAGACCAAGTTCTTTGTGTTAAATATTCACCGGATAAATCTACTTGGTATTTATTACGACTGTGTCCATTTCCTGCAGCTGAAAAATATTTTGTTGGTGTAATGTGCTGTTCCCCAAAACGAGAGGGTTTGAAGGTCAAGTTTAGTGATGTTACATTTACGATACCTGTTACAAATATACTTCATTCTGACTAGATGAAAATAAAATTTGGAATCTTTTATATTTTTTTATTTATTCTATGATTACCATCAGGTGGACTTTGTGCTGGTTTGTAACTATTAGACTATAAAATAATCTGTCGCACATCTATCTGTTTCTCAGTCTTATATTTAAGTGAACATAGATAATTGTGGTTGATTTTTTTACTATTCATTATAAAAGGAGAGGCATGAAACTCACCAATCGAAGGATACTGTACCACGGATGTGCACAAAAGTCACGTTATTATGTCACCGTAAAACGGGTTGGCAACTGCGGTTTTTTCAGTTACATTCAAAGTAATTGAATTTAATAAATAATAATAATGAAAATATTTTATTTCAACTAATAATAATGTCCTCCAGACCAAATTCCAGCCACGGCGGCTTGCCTCAACGGAGGCTAGCCATCGACGCGGGACAGGATTATAGTGCCCAAGTGTATGCGCAAGCACAGGTGCACTCTCTATTCCCTCACTCTCATAATCCGATGGGACGATAAACCGACACGACTGGAGAGAGATCAGGCGCAGGACCAACGGCTTTACGTGCTTTCCGAGGCACGGGGGTGAGACACCGTCAACTTCCTGACTCCGGGCAGCTACTGAGAATTTCTTGACGGAAAAACTCAATCACTTATTTTTGGCCCGACCCGGGATTCGAACCCAGGACCTCATGATCATCAGTCGCACTACTACAACCACAAGACCAAAGAGGCAGTCAGTTTATTTCAACTATATCTATATTGAACATTGAACATTATGTTTATCTCTCAAATAGATTTACATGCATGTTTTACATTTACAGGGTACTCTTATACTGAATACAGACCATATCTAATTTTAGAGGGGGCATGGATGCCAGTGGTTACAACTTCAGAGCCATATTTTAACTGTATTTATTACTTGGGCAGATAAAAAACGCTATAATAAATAGTTTCACCATTACTCACCTCACACTTGCACACTGTAGCTGTGTATTTACACCTGTTTGTAATGACCTCCAAAAACTATCATTCATTAGTTGCAATGAGCGTTTTCTGTGCTTTTAACTATAGGTCTGAGTGACAATACTGTTTTATATATGTCCTACGACACCTACGATAGTGAAGATTTAAAATCACATGAGTAATTTGCAGTGATTTGCAGAGCAAGTACGTATAATCGAACGTGTCAGCATATGCTCTCAGGATGCTACTAGGGCTGGTCCGGACTTGCGCAACAAGGATGTGCAGTGATGTAAAAGTAGTTTACACGCGTCTCAGCGATCATCCCTGATGTGCCGCAAAATTGGGGCAGCCCTATTGTATTATGAAACTGTACAGGAAACTTGCATTCTATTTAACTTTTTACAGAGCGTGAGTAATTCTAAAAAAGTTGGTTTAGTTTTACTATAATGTTATTTCTTATAATGTTATCATCAAAATAAACACGTTTAATGAAAATATAATATTTGAATAAAGAATTATATCGTTTTATTTTATTTAAGTAACGAAACATTCCGAAAGCTAAACATCGTCGATGGCTGAAATATGGCTCAACATTTCCAGTTAAATACTTTAATGGCGTACATTGGGATCCTTACGGCTATCTTATTTCTGCCAAAGAAAATAAAAATCATTCACTTACTGACATTGAACTAATTACTAACTAAAAAGAAAAGGCGATACTTAAATTATATAAATTTCACGTGTGGACGTGTAATCATTTTCAAATAAAACATCGCTCTTATAAAATTATTTATTTCACACCCCCGACATACATTCATTAATTACCATAATTGGTTATTGTCACATTATTATGGAATGTACACAAATGTATGAACATTAACAAATTTTTATAGTAGAATACGTGTACACAAATTTTTGACTTTACTTTTTTTTATTATTTACAATAAGCTCTAAATTCGCGTGCATGGACATATTATATATTATATCCTTATTTATTCGCTTGTTGGATTCACAAAACATCAACTACATCTATATTATGTAAATAATACGTATTTTTATTCTTATCAAGAAACTATACACTAGAAATGCTTTAGCTTTTAAAGTAACATACTGAGTAATTTTATTTTTTCATTGGTAAAATGTATTCAGATTTAGTAAGATTTTTCTACTACCATTCGGTAATATCTTTACTAACAAGATTTTTGACAATTAGCTTGGCGCTAATTTTCAAAAAAGAATTTCGTCGGCCTAAGCTCGATATACTAATATATGATTGTAGGTATATTTATAAAAAAATACTAAAAAGCCATGGGTAACAATGAAAAAATAGTATTTACATGAACCAATTATCTGAAAACTAGACAGAGTTAATTGCGTAGCAGAGTACAACGTTACTGATCAACTATTTTTATTATTTTGTGTCACACAAAAATATAGTCCTATTGAAGAGGACGTAATATATGCGCAAATATTATTTTAAACATAATTTTAGCATAGCGTTAGAAAAAGTGGCTGTGTAAAAGAATCCACTTCATTTCGTGCCGTGGCTCCGTGGGTGTCGTAAGAGGCGACTATGGGACGTGCTAAAAAGACTTCCGCTAGATGGCGGTATAACCATTCCGTTTACGTCAGGTGTAAAACACTCAAACTGGTGACGGGAAGTTCTTTAGGTATGGAACTGCAAACCTTAAACCACCGTATAATGTATAACGTTTAAGGTAAATCCTCTAAAATTGGAAAGGGCCGTAACCAGTAGTGGACTTTAACACGCTAAAAAAATAAGAAGTTAAAAAAATAACAAAACGTGAACACTCACGCCTGTCATCTGGAATAAACAGAGACTACGGACTATGGAGTGTAGAAGTAAGGAGTACACACTGTGTATTAAAAAGTGTCCATAAAAGCCTTTAAATAAGGTGGCTCCACTATATAGCTATGGGGTAAATTTTAAAGAACGCACCGAAAAATATTAGTGGGATAGAGGACTTTTTCGAGGTTATATTTACTAAATAAAATTATTTTAGATTTTAGAGCTACTGAAAATTGAAATAATACTAGTTTTTACGGAATTTATCGCGTATATTTAACTTTTTTAACTTTTTAAATACCCGACGTTTCGAACGCTTTACAGCACTCATGGTCACGGGCAGGACTGAGATGTTCAACGTCCATATGTCATAGTTAACCGCGGTTACCATAGATTAAAATTTTAACTTTTGTTCCGATCTATGCAGTATGAACTTATGGTATCTTGAAGTCTTGCAGTTGTATGCTTGGGTTGGGATTTAATTTTATTTATTATAGGATCCCAAGCAGATGGTAGCACCCAGCCATCTTCTCTATTGAAATTAGGATGTTTTTTGATTTCAATAGCCTCGCGAATCATCCTTGGAAGGAATCGGTGTTCTTTAGCGAGGATCTGCGGTCTATCAAATCTGATGTAGTGACGGGGGCGATCCTGTACGCGTTCACAGACTGCAGACTTCCCGGAGCGTCGAACAGTTTAGCAGCACACTTCAAGCCGTCGAAACTACAAAGTTCATTTCATCCCAGTAGCTACTCCAGCGCTGTTGTGGAGAGTTTTTGAACTGTTATTTACCGCTTACAGATGACTACTTTTTCAACTATTCTACTATGGGAGTTGGTACTCTTTACTTTTACACTCCACACTACGGACTTTGAGTTGGCACTATCCTGACACACCTTTCTCTCTCTAGTTTCTTTCTTTAATATTTCCAATAGTGATTTGTAAATTTGTACTCTAGCCAAGCGTTGCTTAAAAATATCTAAAACTATTATTATCACATTTCATTCCTTACACTCAAATAAACAAACTTACTTTCAAACAATAAGCATCAACCGACGCACTTCACATCATAATAAAAAGCACCGAAGACATCAAGGATGAATTTTTATTTGCGTTCACTGTGATGACCGCATAATAAACAACCCGTGCGAATAAGAGCCAATGGTATACCCCTCACTAGATGTCGCCAGTGAGATAAAGTTATTTGTTACACACATAAGTGAAAACTTGCAATGTAAAGTTTTTCGATTTCTAATTTACACTTATTTAAACAAAACAATGCCTTTAATTTTTTGCACATTTTTAATTCTTTTACTTTTAGGAAATCCGCAGTTAGTTTTCCTTTATAAAAAAAAAAAACAAAAAAAGGCCCCCCCAAAAAAAAGAAAGAAAAAAACAAACACACCCACACCCGCTGTAGTGGCAACAACCGCTGATACCAATTAAAGAATTAATGAGGGCTAAGAATTAATGAGGATTAATGTTACGCCCACCAGCTGTCGCTAGGGGACTAAAGTGAACTTTCATTATTCAGACATTTAATTATTCTTTTTTAATTAAATGTGTGACCATTTGAATTCAGATTGTCGCACATTTAATTGTTTACATTTATTTAATTACAAGTTTTTCGGTTTCTTTTTAAATATATACATATTAACAATGCCTCAGGCTGTATTTATTGATTTTTACATATTTTATACTTTTTTTAATTCTTCTACTTTAATGAATAACCGTAGTTTGGTTTTACCAATTCTAACCTAATCCATTTAAAATATATATAATATTTCACAAAGAAACATCAACACTCTTCGTCTTAACACTTATAAAAAAATTAACGCTATGAAATCTGTCAAATATTTCACCTCGTTCCGAAGTGGCGCCGCCCTGGTGGCAGAAAACGTCGCGGATGACTAAACAACCAGAACTATAACGAATCAAACCTTAAGACCCTGTCTTTAAAGACTACTAGAAAATGTCATTAAATTGGTCCAAATATTGATAAAGTTTTCGATATTATTAATGTTGATGTTGTATACACATTTAATAGAGTTATGAAAAATACACTGTATTACGATCCCACGAGGGTTCAAACTCACAAACATGGTAACACTTCAAAACATTTTGCCGGTAAATTCAGTCTCAATTATGGCTAAGTGTTGATTCGTACGTGTCCAGCGGTTCTGACTTGATGGACACTTGCATATTTTGGGGTGGTACTGGTGTTGCTAGGTTCGGTTTTGACCTTTCCAAATTATACATCTGTAAAGAAAATAAATATATTTAGGAACACAAACGTTGTGTTGTCGACAGTCTTCCATTATATGAAAATTTGCCAAAAGTAGATCTTAAGAAACAATCGTAAAGTAGCGGAAAAGTGAAGTAGCAGTTTGGATAGTATATAACTACATTAGTTAACTTTATGTATGTCCTTAGTTACCTCGTATCGTATATAAGTCACAGTACATTGTGTCTAATAAAGTTCAAGAAGTGAATGATTTTTTCAACCGACTTGAAAAAATGAGGAGGTTCTAAATCCGATTGCATTTTTTAAAGTGTGTTACCTCAGAACTTTTTTCTAGGTGAACCGATTTTGATGGTTTCTTTTTTATTTAAAAGCTGGTGCTTCTCAAGTGGTCTCATATGAATTCGATCAAAATCTCACCAGTAGTTTTAGAGTTATTCTTAATAATGCGTTTTTAATTGACTTTGACTACATTGATGATGTTCTTTCTCATTTTAATTAAGTATGTATATATAAGTCTGTTCTAAAAAATTTTTAATTTTACCACTTGTATACAAAAGGAATAAAAAGAGCACAAAATGCACCTGATGGTAACTGGATGCAGTGGCCCATAGACACCTACATCTTTCCTCGTTAAGAATCAAAATGCAGATACGTTGTCACTCCTGAGGTGTGTAAGATAAAATGCCTCGTTTGCAGTGAAAAGGGTCTTCGGTTCTCTACACTCAATACCATACAGCAGCATTAAGCTGCTATTTCAGGCTGGTATTCTGTGAGAGCTTAGTCCTTCCCTATCGAACCGACCAATTCGTTCTACAATCGTAGTATTGCAGCATAGCTCTACCATGTAAAAAATGTATATATTATGTATTCAAAAAGCTCGGAGTACAGACCTTCATGAACAAAGGTTTTGGCAGCTGCGAGACGCTGGTAGCTTTGCTCAATGTCTCATCATACTCGGACAGGTGGGGTATTTCCACGGGCGGTACTTTCAGTTTGGGAAATTGTTTCCGTGTTACCTGCTCCTCTTCAGAGTCGGAAGGAGGGGGACGCACCTGAAAATAAAAACAAAACATAAATTACATTTATGAATATCCTACGTAATGATCTTTTTAGAAGTAAAATGGCAACCTATACTCTGTTAGATGTGAAACTGGTTATAATTTGAAATTTAAAAGAATCAGACAGATCAGCTTTTATTTTAATCTTTTTTTAGACGAAATACAGTGTAACCTTGGTATAATGAGCCTCAATATCATGAATTCTTCGATTTAACTAATTTCCGAAATCCCCTAGAACTGCCCGTAAGAGCAAATGCAATATTATATACCTCTATATTACAAATACATTTATCCAAAACTTCTATAACGATTTCTTTCAACTTATAAACTTGACATAACGTATCCTATTAATTATTCCCATTGATAGGATACGTTATGTGTAACAATTAGTGGTACTTATTGATAGATCAATTTCATGACACGTTAATGTAAAAGAAAAAAAATTGTAAAATATCAGTGCCATAGGCTTCTATTCCATTCATCTGTTACACCCATAGAATACTATAATACACAATAGAATGGCTGTCAACGTTATTTTGTACGACGATAGGCGGCCCTGGGAGCACACATACAAGCAATTACGTCGTATTATCAGTTAATCACTACTACAAACCTTAGGCGTCGCCGGGAGCACACATACAAGCATTTACGTCGTATTATCACTACTACAAACCCGATTCAATGTGTTGAAAGATGGATTTTAATACATATTTATTTGTAAATAGCGTGCATTTGGCATTTTATAAATAATTTGCTACGAAATTTGGAACATTCAATTTTGGAACATTGTTGACAGTTACAGGTACGTGTGAATTGACGTGTTAGTGGCATTTTAGTGGCTACACGGGCTCCGCCCACTCCCCCGTTCTATTATGTATGTATTATAGTATTCTATGGTTACACCCTATTTTAAATCATCCAGTATTATTTACGATACTAACTGTATGTATTTTGCGAAATGCCGACAATTTTTGGGATTTTAAGATTAAAGCCACGACTTAATAATACGATACTCAGATCGATGAGCTACGCAGTAAAAGTTACAGCCTATATACGTCCCACAGCTGGGCACAGGCCTCCCCTCATTTCTGAGAGCTACGCTGAGCTGCCACGGCTCTACGCACAAATGTGCGGAGCTACGCAGTATGTACCTGTAAATATACCACGGATTTGCTCCGTGAAATATACCCTACAGGCTATCAAAAGCCCACTGTGGAACACATGTCTCCTCCATAGATTGCCTCATAGACCCGATATTTGCCATAGTTTCCACGCTTAAGGGGTTAGTATGCACTATTTTTTTTATTAATTTTTAGTTCTTATTACGAAAACGCTGCCTCCTATTTCCTGGTTTGTTCCACTCTGTCGCTTACTACGACACCCACGAGACGATATTGGGTATATATTGATGGCGGATATTCTTATTAGTGTAGAAATTAGGAGTACCCTTAACCGACGAGCATGTTTGAGTAGGTATATGGATGTGAAGGAGGCGAGAGAGGTGTGTCAGGATTGTGCCAAATGGAAGCCTGTCTGTAGTCTCTGCCTACCCCTCTGGGTGACAGGCGTGAGTGTTTATGTTATGTTATGTTATATTAGTGTAGAAATAAGGATATAGGGATTTACGCTTCATTTACCTTATGCTTTTCCCGCTGCTACTAACGCTGCCTTAAAACTTCGCTAAATGCTTCTGGGCAACAACGAAAACATTTGCTTCAATTACTTATTTACACGTTGCTCCAATACCTATACTTAGCATTTTTTTTTTAAATTGAAGGGTCAAACTAACTATATTAGTGTTGCGCGCCTAAGTTGACGTCTGGCACTAGCGCCATCTGTGTCGAGTAACGGAGCGAGGAGAGCTTTCCAGAAAATGACATCACTAATCTTTCAACCGACAACGCCATCTAGTATCGAAATGAAGAACTAAGCTTTCTAGAAGCCCGACACTCGAACTTTCGGCGCCTAGTCGATTGGCGCGGGTATTTACTTGAATATTCTGGATGTTTCGGTGATAATGTGTATTTAAAGGCGCTGCAAGATGCGGTCGGGGAAGTATTGAATTTGGCGAGACAAGCGAAGCTTCGGAGTGAAATAAATTGAATCAGTGTGATTAATTATTAGTGTTTTCTAAGTTTTAATTAGTGTAAAGTGAATTAAAGAGTTAATTTTGGTAATTCTATCGGCAATTTTTATTGTCACGAACCTCAAGCTCGTAACATTATATATTTTATTTTTATTATTATTTTTTATTTATATATTTATAATTATTATTATTTTTATTTTTATCTCTATACTTATATTTGTTTTTATTACCACGGCAGAGCCATGCTGCAGCTATATTATTAGTAGGTATTGTTTGTAGCAAGAATGGGTCGGCTCGACCGGGAAAGGACCACGCTCTCACAGAATACCAGCGTAAAATAGCAGCTTAACGCTGCTGTGTTTCATAATATGGTGAGTGTAGAGAACCGGAGACCCTTTTTCTGGAAACGAGACATTCCATCTTAGTCCTCAGGGTTGATAATGCATCTGCATTTTGATTCGTAATCGAGGATAGATGTAGATTTTTATGGCCCACAACAACCATTTACCATCAGGCGGACTGTGTGCTCGTTTGTCACCCTATCTTATAAAAAATCTTACAGTCCACTTGGTGGTAAAAAGCTACTGTAGCCCATGGACATCTGCAGCCAATTTCCAACAAAAAAGCTACCGATGCGTTATCAACTTATCACCTCTGAGGAAAATAAACTGGGTCTCATTACCCTTAAAAATTGCAGCTTAATATACGTAATAGTCTCTGAGAAGCTTATGGAACTTGCAATACTTCGAAATAGGATATTTCTCACTTACTTTTTTAAGAAGAATTAAGAAGTGTACGTGAGGGGGAAATGGTCATCCGCTTAATATGGTCACTTTCTTATAACTCAAAAACTACAGTCTTGTTTGCATAGATGGCTCCATGATACGAAAGCTTGTTATCAGTATATTAAGTAATAAAAGGTCAAAGGGTGCTTTGTCGATGCCATTTTCAAGATCAACATAATAGTAAATATTTAAGCCGATTTTAGTATTGCGTAGCGCAGTTATATTTTTTAAGTTGATTTTTCGAAGTGTTCCTAATTATTGCCAAATACTTGTTCGCTATTTTCTTAATATATTACAATACACTTTGTTTTTCTATCCTCCTCATAGTTTTGTTTTATAGAGCGGCCAAAGCTTAAGGTGATATACTAAAAGAATATTATACCTTTTGTCATAACTCATTAATTATCTGTTACAGCTACCTATCTTTATTTTCTATTTTTTTTTCATATTTGACACAATTGTCAAACATGTTCGTTTCAAAATATAACTTTAAGACCAATAATAAACATCAAATGTATTATTATCTACACATGTTTTTGCAAATAAATATATCTTATCTTATCTTATCTTACCCTCACGTACCTTATTTATTCCCTGCTCCAATCCGCTTGGTTTATGCTAATACAGAATTAAAAACAGCACGCACTCACAGAACGTGCACTTTGCGGGTTTGGCGCCAACGTAGTATAAAATATCTATTTATGGCGGCAACTGTACGATAAGACAGTATTTAAATTAACACTAGCTCACGTTAGAACGAAAACCGCCAATTCGGGGAGCAGCGTCAGGGGCAGAATAAATTACCCTTTCACACTTCCCTGCTCACTGTCGTAGGTATGTGCTGAATGCTTTTAAATGTGGTAGAATGGGCTGAATGTAAATAGGGCCTTATACGTTGTAGAATAGGTTGAATATTATTGATGCTTTATACTTTGTAGAATGGGCTGAATGTAAATAAGACTTTATACGTTGTAGAATGGCCTGAATGTAAATAAAGCTTTATAAGTTGTAGAATAGGCCGAATGTAAATGAAGTTTTATAGGTGGTACTAGGATTTCAATCTAGCAAAGTGGGATACCGCAATCCAGTTGGATGCAGCATAATTTTAGGAACTGCGGGATCCCGCAACACCTGGCGGATTCGCATGCAGATCCGACAGCATTCAATCGTTTATTAAATTCATTTAAATTTGCATTTGAAAGAGATGGAGTAAAAGGGAAGTATTTGAATTTTTGCATAACTATTTATTAACTATCAAACCAAGTAGTGTAAAAGACAGAAAGAGCCTTTCCGGACGCCGGCTACTTACGAGTATGTAACTCTATAAGATTTAGATGGGGAGATAACTTGCTATTTGTTTTTAAGATTATATTTCCAAAAAGAGAAGTAACTTATTATTTCATATTTATAAAGTCGTTACATGTTTGATTGATTATTTACTTTAGTAAATAAGAACCTAAGACAATTAGTAAACTTAAACTTTATTCATATGATAAGGTACTCTAAATCTCTGAATAAATAAGATTGATTATAATTACGTCAAATAAATATTGGAAGACTATAGTATAACGACTTTATACGTGGTAGAGTCATGAGTTGTATTATTTTTGAGTCTATAGTTTTTTTTTTCGGACAGTGCTTACATATATCACGCTAGATTTTTTCCACTTTATTTAAATGCCTGTTAACTTCCATTATTAAGAGTTAGGTTTTGTAATGTTATCCGTGATCATCTATAATAATTTCAACTATAACATTTTGTACATGTAGAGTCACGCTACAGCCATATTATGGTTGTAACACGAATGGGTCGGCTCGATTGGGGATCTTGCTCACACAGAATACCAGCGTAAAATAGCAGCTTAATGCTGCCGTATTAAGGTGAGTGTAGGGAACCGCAGAACTTTTACTTTATTTAACTTTCTACTGGAAACGAGGAATTCCATCTTAGTCCTCAGGCATGAAAACGCATCTGCATTTTTATTCCTAATCGGGGATGTATGTAGATGTTTATGAGCCATAACATTCACATAACATCAGGTGTACTGTGTGCTCGTTTGTCATCGTTTTCTATAAAAAAGGACGGAATTACCAAAAATTGATATTTGTTATTTTTGAACTTTTTATTAATAAATAAGCAGTGAAACAATAAAATAATTGGTCAAATAGGTGCAGTAGTTTTTGAATTAACATTTGATTATACCATAACACATAATATTTATTTAAATTCCAAAAAAGAAATTATAAACATTGCGGGATTCCACGGGATTCCGCCGTGAAGTCAATGCGGCTAAAATCCCGCTGGATTGAGGTGTGGGATCGCAATTCTTGGGTAGTAGTTTGAATGTACATATATAAAGCCTAATACGTTGTAGAACAAGTGTTAGAATGGACTAAATGTACATGCAGCTTTATAGGTGGTAGGATGGGCTAAATGTAAATAAGGCCTTATACGTTGTAAAATAAGCTGAACGAAAATAAGACTTTATAAGTGGTAGAATGGGCTGAATGTACATGCAGCTTTATAGGTGGTAGGATGGGCTAAATGTAAATAAGGCCTTATACGTTGTAAAATAAGCTGAACGAAAATAAGACTTTATAAGTGGTAGAATGGGCTGAATGTACATGCAGCTTTATAGGTGATGGAATGGGCGAAATGTAAATGAGGCTTAATACGTTGTAGAATATGATTAAATGAAAATGAGACTTTATAAGTGGTAGAAAGGGCTGAATGTATATGCAGTTTTATAGTTGATAAAATGGGCAGAATGTAAATGAGGCTTAGTACGTTGTAAAATAGACTGAATGTAAATGAGGCTTTATAGGTGGTAGAATTGGTTGAATGTATATGCAGTTTTATAAGTGATAGAATGGGCTGAATGTGAAAAGGGCTTTATTCGTAGTAGAATATGCTGAAAGTAAATGAGGCTTTACACGTGGTAGGATGGGCTGAACGAAAATGAGTTTTATGGCTTTATGGCCTTTTTTATACCGCATAAAAAAAGGAATACGGTACCTTTCTTGGACGCCCAGGACCTCTCTTTTTTGGTGGCATCGGTAGAGGCGATGGTGATCGAATCTGTAAAGATATAATTATCGTAAGCAATCAATTAAACAATAATCGGTTAATTGAATGTTATGCGCAATTTTTTACAGCTCAGGGAAGTTAGAATGTGTTAAAAAAGTCACGTATGGCAATTCACAATAATGTGTTAGTCTCTACCTTTGCAAGAAGATGTTGTGACCAAAATTAAGAAAGGTATGCTTCGGTAGTTTGGACACGTTCTGCAGAAGTGAGTGGCAGAGGAAAGGGGGCGATCCTTAGAGGAAAGTTTATCTGAATGTATATGTATACGTAGGTTTACCTAAAAGAAGCTAGAGAAGCATTCCATCTTACACCTCAGGAGTCATATCTGCATTTTGTTTATTTTAACCGAGTATAAATGTAAATGTTTATAGTAAATAATTTATTACTTTGCAACCTTCCGCTAACTAATTACAATGATGTGTCTTACCTGGATTGAGGAGCACCTCCCTCCCTCCCTCAATTGCATGCACTAACTCCGTCACCACTAGTCTTTTTTTTTGCGCCCGAAGCAAATATGGGCAACCCTCCGGAAAGCGGGGGAGGGAGGCGGTGAATGCTCATAGCATACCACGAAGCCGGCTGCGTGGTTATGTGGAGACTTTTACCCACTAAACCCCACCTTTTAGGGACTGGCTTAACGGTCTAACTAGAGATCTCTAAGCCGTATACGGACGCGACCCTCCTTAACAGAAAGGAGGGCGCAAACCACTAGTCCCAGCACCACTACTCCCAACACCACTACTCCCGGCACCACTACTTCCAACACCACTATTCCAGGTAAGACACACCATCGACGACAATACGACACGTGTTTCGCCTCTACACGAGGCATCCTAAGGTAATGTAGACTCTACGGCGACTGACCGCTAAGTCTATAGGCCACAGTATCCATTTACCATCTATCTACCGGTGCATGGTGTGTTCGTTTGTCTCCCTTATTCTATAAAAAGGGGGAATAAAAAGTTTCGGGGTCATGTTAAGTACTCGGAATTTATCTGCTCCAAAACCATTTCAGATATAAGGAGGCGGCCTGCTTTTCCGACTAGTGCGACTTTTCTTTAGTACTTTTTAATTATTGACACGAGTATATCTCATGTTAATAATAAATTATCCTCTTTAAAAAAAGAAAGCTAAAGAAAAGAATACTCACTCTTCGTTTCCTCACTGGTCTGCTCCCATCAGCGGAACGCGTAGTCATGGACAGTCTGGACTCTGATATATTTGTCTTCGAGGCGTTTATCGAACTCTCCAGAATCTCTTCCTTCGCCAGGATCCCGCTTATCCTATTTTTAAAGAAGCTATCCTCTGCTATTTTTAACGCCTCGAAACATTTGTGCCCTTGTAACGCGTATCTTATGATCTTCAACACTTCGATACGGCAAAGCAGTCTTGTATCGTCGTCCATTTTCTTGAACAGTGGCAGCAAGGAGTTCATGAAAAGTTTATCATCATTGAAGTGATCATCTGGGAGGATCGAATTTGCATCGATCTTTATTTCCAAAGGCGGATTCTTCTTCTCTTGTGTCTCGATAGTCACTTGGCTACACTTGTCTAGCGTTTCCGGTTTCTCGGGAGGATCCGATTTGGTTTTTAGGTCAAGCGGCTTTTCGATTATCTCGTGCTTTATCCGAGGGATGATGTCCTCGGGGGGCGGATGCTGGGGGGAGTTGGAAATCTCGGAGTACGATTCGTATTTGTCTTGGGAGTATCTGGGTTTCCTGAAAAAAGATTTTGAATATTCTCATTTTAGTAATCTACTTTTCAGTTCGATATGAATGATAAGAATAGAAGAAGGTTTGCTTTTAAATTTATGTCTATTCTTAATTTCTTTATGTTTTGTGAACTAAGTATGTTATTGTATTTAGAACGTTATAAGGAGACTTGCGAGAATTTCTTTCGGTCGGGGTAACCTTTTTGAAATTTATTTATATTTAATCTTCATTTTGAACACCAAAATAACTAGGCTAACAAAGGGCTGACTTAATACCTAATGGCATTCTCTCCAAGTCAACCCGTGGAGTGATGAGATTTTGTGGCAGGTGCAAATACATATATAATAAACATATATACACACATACGTACTTAGATATACATATAATAATTTTACACTAGCCGACCCATTCGTGCTACAATTTTATGGTTGTAGCACGAATGGGTCGGCTCGACCGTGGAAGGCCCACGCTCTCACAGAATACCAGCGTAAAATAGTAGCGTACCGGAATAGTAGTGTAGAGAACCGGAGACCTTTTTACTGGAAACGAGGCATTCCATCTTAGTCCCCGCTGGTAACAACGCATCTGCATTTTGATTTGTAATCGAGGATAGATGTAGATGTCTATGGGCCACAGCATCCACTTACTATCAGGACTGTGTGCTCGTTTGTCACCCTTATTCTATAAAAAAAAATAATCTGTCGCCCATGACTATCGTATCTTTCCTCCCCTTTTGCTACGCCACTGCCTAGTTTCTATTTAACAAAAACTTGTGTACTAGTGTGATATAAAATGAAATTGCACCAGTAGTTATGATTGGGAATCGAAACCAGGACTTAAGGATTGATTGATTTTTGAAAGTAGTAAGTAAGATATTCTTATATTCCTCTCGTGCATAAAAGATAAAAAATATTATCTTATACTAATCCAACCTAAAACTATGAAATAAGAAAGGGTAAATGAAAGCCTAGCGAATTAAATAAAACTATTTTTACGGATTATATCGCGTATATTAACTTATTGTATATTCCCGACGTTTCGAGCACTTCATTGCGTTGTCACCCCTGAGAACTATCATGAAATGCCTCGATACCAATAAAACGGGTCTCCGGTTCTCTACACTCACCATACGAATCACAACACTGCAATAAGCTGCTATTTTACGCTGGTTTTCTTTGAGAGCGTGGTCCTACCCCGGTCGAGCCGACCCATTCGTGGTACAACCACAATATAGCTTCAGCGTGGCTCTACCACAATGAAAGTATTTATCTATCTTAAATATATATCTTAAATATTATAAAGATATTTCGTTCTGAATAATTTCGCAATAATATAACGAGCATTGTAGCATTGAAAGTACTAAAAATAGATATAATACTTGCCACGCACTTGTAAAAGTACTTGTATTTTTTATATTTGACTTTGAAGACTTGCCAATTATACATTTTTAAAATACTTGTGAAAATGGGGGAGGGGTTAGGGATGTTAATTTGGTGGTAATACTAGCCGCAAATCTATGCTACGCTACTGAAACTAGAATATGCTAAGCGTAGACTAATCGTTCTTTTTTTATACAGAATGTGTTTGATAAATGAGACCACAGTCCACCTGATAGTAAGTGGAAAATGTGGCCCATAGACGTCTTTATTTATTCTCCATTATAATTAAAAATTTAGATGCGTAGTCATACGCAAAAAAACCGCATCCCTTATTAGCAGGGTACGAGCCAGTCACAACAGCATTCTGAGGACCGTAGCGGACAGATATACATCGCCGCTGTGGAAATGTCTTGTGTAGAGACTGATAACTGGGTTTGTGGATAGGGATCCACCCCCATGATGATCTGTCTCGGCAAAGTGTATTTATTTTATTTCCCTAGATTTTAAGCAAACCATTTTTTTTTTCTTTTACGAACCCTTGTTATTATAATTGTTGTTATTATTATTGTGTTACTAACCCACATATGGATTTTAATTATCTGAAATAAAGAATTTATTATTATTATTATAGTTGTCACCCATTAGAACCAAGATGTATTGTTAAGTTTCAGTAATAGGGTCTCCGGTTCTCTACCCTCACCATACTAAACACAGCAGCACTGAGTCGCTAATTTACGGCGGTATTCTGTGAGAGCGTGGTCCTCCCCCAGTCGAGCTCACCCATCGCTCACCGCCACTACAAGGTCAGTGCTATATTTAACCCGTATTTACTCATGTTTAATAGGTGTTTAGTATCTATGAATATCTTTACTCACTTGTTCTGCAGAGCACGATGCAGAAAGGACATTTGCCGGTGATATTGATACCGGCGACTGCCTGGCTGGCACTGTTCTGGTTGTACGCACTTGCCTTGCCTGTACGCCTTCGTGTAGGAGTCCCGTATGGACCGCCATCGCTTCTGCACCTCCTTACCTGGAGACAAAATTAATAACATATTTAGAAAGTCGAAAGTTAATAGCAGCAACAGCAAATATAAATAGTTGGTGTCGAATTCTATCCCTTACATTTAATTTAACTTAATATTAACTTTAAGCTTGGCGTGCTCAGTAGAGCGGGACAGTATTTCATGCCGGCACACCGCCTGTAACTTTACAAGGCGCAGGTTTGGCCGCACATGGAATACTGTTCCCATCTCTGGGCTGGAGCTCCCCAGTACCAGCTCGTTCCACTTGACCGCATCCAGCGCAGAGCGGCTCGAATCGTCGACGACCGAGTGCTTCCGATCGGCTCGATTCACTGGCGCTGCGAAGAGATGTTGCATCTCTTTGCATTTTCTTTCACATATACCACGGGAAGTGCGCTGGGGAATTGTTCGGATTAATCCCAGCCGCTAAATTTCGTGAAACGCACTACGCGGCAAACGTCCAGATACGATCCACACCATCTGGATGCTTGGCGGTCCACCACTGTAGTACGTTTCCCAAGGAGTTTTGTCCCGCGTACGAGCTTTGTGTGGAATAGTTTACCACCGGCGATTTTTCCGGACCGATGCAACCCGGCGACCTTCAAGAAAAGAGCATACTCCTTTCTAAAGGGCCGGCAACGCACCTGCAATTCCCCCGGTGTTGATCATGGCGGTTGGTCATGGGCGGCGGTAGTCACTTAACATCAGGTGAACCGCATGCTCGTTTGCCCCCTCTTCTATAAAAAAAAACTTTCCATTTGGAAGTTGCAGGGGCGAATTCATTCATTTACAGCGCTTCCACAAGTCCACTGCTGAATAAAGGTCTCAAGGAATGCCACAACACACGGTCCTGAGCCACCTGCATGTGTTACCAGGTTGTTACTCCATCTCGTGGCGGATCGCCCTACAAAGAAAAAAAAAGTTAATTTTAAGATAAGGCTTTAGTGAGGAGTGTTCAGCGGAACGTGATAAGCACATGCTTTACTATTATAGAGTCCAGAATGGCGACCTTAAAAAAGTTTTATTTTATGCGACAAATACTCAAATTGTTGAACATACAATTTGAAAATATTATATAAAAAACCGCAAGGGAGGTCGTCCAAGTTTTGTGTTAAAAAAGTTGGGACATAATTAAATATTATTACCAAAAATTTTAGGTATACAAATTTAACATTTTCTTACAACTGACCAAATAACAAAAACTTTCTCATCGGCCTCTTTTGATATTTAAGAGGGTATTAGGGTAAGAAAAGTCCGCCACACTGTCCCAATGTTAATTGTTTTCAAAACGTTTCCTTATGCTGTTTTCCTTCTACGCCGAGCACGTGTTAAATCGGCATTCAAATTGCGATAAAGACATTACCTTAGATTAAGAAATTACAACATACATTGATGTTTTTTTTTTAAATAGAATAAGGGTGATAAACGAGCACACAGTCCACCTGATGGTAAGTGGATGCTGTGGCCCATGGACATCTGGAACTATCCCCAATTAAGAATCAAAACAAAATGCAGATGCGTTGTCACCCCTGAGGACTAAGATGGAATGCCTTGTTTGCAGTAAAAGGGGTCCCCGGTTCTCTACACTCACCATATGAAACACAGCAGTATTAAGCTACTATTTTACGCTGGTATTTTGTGAGAGCGTGGTTCTTCCCCGGTCGAGCCGACCCATTCGTGCTACAACCATAATATAGCTGCAGCGTGGCTCTACCACGTATAAAACATGTACATGTAATATCAATGCAAGTGCTTATCTTCTAAACTACAACGGCTCTCTACAATTATTTTTCGACGTAGGATGTTTTTTTTAACGTAGGGTATATTTTTAACCTCATGGATACCTTATACCGTTAAGTATGGCAACTATGACAAAGGTCCCCCCCCTATGAGGCAACGTATGGGGCATGTTAAAGGATGGATAGGTTACTACCATTTTTTTGCAACTTAAAGACTCTCAAAAAAATAGCGATATAGTTTTTTTTAACTTTTGAAAGATATCCTACAAAAACTGGCAAGTGGAGTCACTATTGTTCTAGCGCAAGTTTCGACTTCGAGTCTGCTACGAGGTCGGTCGGTCAAGTTGAAGGCCAAGGGCAAACGCTGATCTGCAACGCGAAGTTACTGATACTAGATATTCGTTTGTGTTATAAGATTACTAGCGAAACGTCCTGGCTTCGCTTGGGTGGGATTTAATGAGTGGCGATATTTAGGTTTAATAGAAACATCAAAGACCATATTCATTTTATAAATTTTTCGATTTCTCAAAAATCTTACAAGTTTTTTGAATAAAATATTGTCCAGATCTCTCCCAATATTGCTCTCTGTCGGTTCCTTAAGTTTAATTACAATCGATTCAATCATTCCAAACAATAGCCCGGATATACAGACAAACAAAAATCTAAAAAATGGTTATTTTTGTCTTGCTCCTAAAAACATTCTCAGCTTAATAAAAGGCAGTCATGTATAGATAAAGTTTATGCAATAATAAAGCTATTATTTCAGGTATTACAAACCCATTTAACAGTTGAAAGCTTGAAAGTACAAAATATTTAGTAATTGATAAAAAGAGAACTAATAAAAAGGGAAAATATTTTCAATAGAGGTATGCCATGCCTCTCGGGAATGAGGGCTAATAATATCTTCTGCTCACCAGATGTAATTTTTTACACATTTTAACTCTTTTCTTTATTTTTCTACTTTATGGATATCTGTATCTCTCTGTGTTTGGTTTTTTTTATCTAGAAGTTTTGGCGAAAACATGACCGTTGAAGGATTTTGGCTCCTGTTTTATCGTTTAAATGACGATTTGAAATGGATTTTGATGCGTAAAAATGGTGCGGTTTTGTATATTAAGGGGATATAGTAAGTCAGCTCAAATTCTAATTTCGCCCCCACTTCCCCGCGCGCCGTATGCTATGTACCGACATTATTGTAATCACTAATGCTGTAAGTAGATAGGTCGTTAGACACTTATTTCATTAGGTTTATCATATTTATGCCTGTTTCTTAACGCCAAAGCCAGTCGCTTCTTATTTTTACTACGGTTATTTCCCATTTTAATTTTACGTTGTCCTGTTGCGTAATGTGTATTCTGATCGTAAGCGACACAACCTCCCCCTTCAAAGGCCGAAGGGAAACTGACCGGGCGGCAGGAATCACGCTTCAAGAGGCCGATAGTTTAGGTAATTTCTTTTTACAGTGAAAATAATGGTATTAAAAAAAAGTAAATAACATATATAGCACTGCTTTGTAGTTAGTTCAGTTAGTATGCAAAGTTTCATGATCTTATTTAAAGTATTTTATGAATAACAGCGGTTTATTGTTTATTTTGGAGGTAACTTTGGTTTTTTTTTCTATCGAGAAAATTTTACGAAATCGTGTTTTCGTCTAACACATCCAACATTAATCTCAACACCAAATTCAAAATAATGCTGCAATATTTCTAAAGGATCTTCTAAGCCATTTGACATTATATTTCCCCTTAACATTAATCCTCAAATTTACCATAAATTTATTTCAAAATTAATGCTGCAATATTTTCGGCATAACGGGAGATCTTGCTAAGCCATTTGAGGTTATATTTCCCCTTAAGTGTCTGCGCGTAGCATTGCCAGACGTCAGGATAAAGCCACAAGGCTTTTTGGTTGCGTGTCCGGCCAAATTAGACGGTGTCCGACTTTTGTAAGGCTTTTTTAATTTGACCATTTCTTTACATTTTTCATATACTTACATACATACTATTGCAATTATCGAAATTAATTAATATTGTAATGAATATTGAATAATTAATAATCAAGAAGACTGATTTATTCAATTGTTGTTATTTCGTTTGCACTTGAGAAGATTTTACGGTAAATGATAAAAAGCATTGTTTTACTTTAAAAAAATGTCTTTTACAAAGACAAAAATTAAGGGTGTCCGGCATTTTTACCAAAATGTCCGGCTAAACTTGCTGGTCTGTCCGGCTTTTCGGTTTTAAGAGAAAACGACGAAACAAGTGCTTCAATGTTAATATAAATCTCAAGTTATATGGATAGCTTAGACGCCTTATAAACTTGAGGGACTGTCGTCATCGACTGTCCCTCTGGGTTGATCTGGAATTAAAATCTTCCAAAAACTTCACAATGTGACGCATGTGCAAGCATATAGTGAAAAAAAAATCTATAACAACAAAGATCCCGAATGAAATGAAAACAGGGCTTAAAGGGCAAACATCCAAGCCAAAAAAATCTTAATAATTTTTTAAAATCTAATTATTATAAAATATAACTAATAGTACAGAAAGAAATTCCCCATTATGAAATCTGTCAAATATTACACCTCATTTTAAATGGCACCGCCCTAGTGGCAGAAAAGTCGTGGATGTTCTCTCTGCCTAAATTAGGTGACATGAGTTGCGTTGTAGGTACATATGTGGTATCGAGTATTCTATAAACAAAGTGACGAATGCAATTAATCTCATCGATTTGCAGAATCTTGAGTCACTCTGTGTAATTCTTAGAAATGAGATTATTACTTTTAGAAACCACTTGGTATACAAAAGCTTTATATCAAAACTTGCTGTTCCCAGCGACTTCCTCCACGTGGAATTTGTGACGATTGGATTTTATGGGTTTTAATTTTTTGCGCTATTCTTTTTCTAAAATAAGTGGCTTAAGTTGCTCCTTATAACATCAGCTGTCTGCCAGTGAAAGTCTCGTAAATCGATCCAGCCACTTTGGAGATTAGCCGGAACAAACAGACAGACAGACAGATATTTTTTGTTATTATAATTATCGTAAAAACTTTAATATGCATTTAGTAAAAAGCTGTTATTCTGACTTTTCAAATGGATGCTTAAATTTATTTATTTGTATAGATATAAAGTTTATTATTCTAATATTATTCCAAATTAACATAAAATAATGTTTTAAAATCACAGTATAGATCTATATCTAAATCATATATTGCAGACACGTAAATTCTACGTGTGTGTGTGTAAAACTTTATGTCAATATAAATGCGTACTTGTAAACAACGAGGTTTTTCTACTGACAAATGGCGATATATTCACTCAAAATTCCCACAAGACTGGTTATGGTAATGGAGAGCAGAATGTTAGCAGATTTTTAAGGAAACTCCAATTCAATCTTATTCTTTTATACATTTTTTTAAAATAACTCTCCCTAATTAATTAAATTATTACACTACTGTCACAGAATAAATAATAGCTATTAATGTGTTAAAGACTCGCTGCCAGCGGTGCAAAAAATGGGAAAACAGGATGTCGCCTGATGCGCACTCTGTCGCACTGACGAAACTTACGGCAGCCGTAGCATAGCCAGAGTGTTTAATATTTGTATGATTATTGCTCCTTTATAATAAGGCTCATTTAAAAGTATTATAAAGTCAATTAACTAAATTTTAAGTTAATTTTAAACGACTTAATTTTAAGTAAGCATTAACACGTTATCAACACTAACTATGAAATGTTGCCACGGCAAAAACTTCAGCGGAAAAAAAAGAGAAAAATATACTCTACTCGTTAACTTTTTTGCATGTCTGAGGAATAAGAAAAAAAAATATTTCGAAGACATGTGAAGTTCGCAAGCACGCATTGGGGCAGCACGGCGGACACTTCCTTGCCCTAAAACCCTCTCAGAATTGAGAGGAGGCCTGTGCCCATCAGTGGGACGTATAAAGGCTAAAACTTCACTTTTTACTTTTTTTAGACTTATGTTAAGCGTTTCATACACTACGCAGATACGATAAAGTATCTGTATCTGAGCGCATATCTTTCAATATCGCTCTCTATGAAATTCAATGAACACACACAGCGCAGATAATTTATATTTTATCGTTAAGTATCTGTAAGCACCGACATATATCGAAATATAGTAACATTAACCGCTCATACAATATATCTGCATGATAACATCTGCAGATACAAATACGGAATAGGATTTTACCTGTAGAATGTAGATAGATACAAGTGATCGCCGAAAAAATGCGATTAAATTCGCATCGGTCCTTTTTAAGCCTTATAAGTCGTTCTATCCGAATTCTATGCCTTTTAGTATATACTAATGCAATACTTGCATCAAAATCAAAGTCTGAAACCTGTTCTGTAGAGCCGTCTCATCTCAACTCACTGTAGTTAGCACTTTGTATAAACAATTTGCTAGTCAGTTTAAAAGATTTCGATTGAATGTGTCATGTCGTATATTATCGTACCTGCGTAGTGTGTGATAGTTTCAGATAATTAAGTTTTCATACGCAGATAAAATATGACTGCTTGTGACTCGCTTAACACTGTTGTTAACCATAGAATACTATAATACATAATAGATTGGCTGTCAATCTTATTTTGTATGAGGCTTGGCGTCACCAAACCCGATTCGCTGTGTTGACAGACTGAATAAATTTACACATTTTAGACTTTTGATTAATGTTCAAGATCATTAAAAAATCGTTTAAATTTTAATACATATTTATTTGTAAACAGGGTGCAATTTGGCATTTTATAAATGATTTGCATGCGAAATTTGGAAACGACTGTAACGTCATAACGCCTCTCGTGTTGACATTTACGTGTGACTGTGAATGTTGAATGAAGTGAATGAAGTGTTAGTAACATATTAATGGCTACGCGGGCTTCGCCCACTCTCCCGTTCTATTATGTATGTATTATAGTATTCTATGGTTTTATTTACTATACAGTTTATTTTACTTACTGGCCTGGCCACACGATTTTATTTTGACAGATGGCTGAGGAACGCAAGGAATTTCGCTGAGTTACCCATGTATACCTGACAACTTAACATGTGTTAAATCAGTCAATATAGTGACTAAATAACTTGTTTATATAACACAAACACATGTAAATGACAGGCAATCTGTATTTATAGATATATTTTTTATACTGTAAATAACATTTATTTACATAACATTCAAGTATACATATACTTTGATTATATACCTGTCTAGATGCCACATTGTCCGTACAAAACGGCCCAAATAAAGTCTACTAAAATTGGTAGACTCGCTTCTCACCTACGTCAGTGTCATTTGAATCACTTAGGGATAAAGTGCTCACGGAAAATAATTAATTATGCCGGGTTGTGCTGTTAAATTGTGTCGCAATTATGTGAGAAAACCGTATAATAACACCAAGATCACTTTTCATCAATAAGTTTTGTTATTTAACCACTATTGTTTTATGAAAACACGATTTTTTAATTCGTTACTTTGTAGGTTAGTCTGATCAGCCCGTGTTGTCAGTTTATTACTAGGGAGTTTTGACGAAACTATGGGAGACAAAATACAAATATTATTACATCATCTTTCGATCGGGAGAAATATATATATATATATATATATATATATATATATATATATATATATATATATATTACGGCTTGGTGATGCAGTGGCTTACCAATGAGTTGCAGCGCTAAGGGTCGCGGATTCGAATGTCGTAAGGTACAACTATTTGTATGGCCTACAAATAATTGTCAAATGTTTGTCCTACGATACACCTACGATACAGGAAAAAATCCTAGTGATGAGGTAACGTCTTTTAAAAAAAATAATTAAGAATATATTATATTAAAAAACCATGGTTAAAATACAAATAATATCTAGTATATATATTATAAGTAAATAACACTTTTATTTTTGTATTATATTTTTTACTTATTTGAAGATTTTGTTTATAAGTAAGTACCCGTTTACTTATTATTATTTTTTGTCAATATAAATGCGTACTTGTAAACAACGAGGTTTTTCTACTGACAAATGGCGATATATTCACTCAAAATTCCCACAAGACTGGTTATGGTAATGGAGAGCAGAATGTTAGCAGATTTTTAAGGAAACTCCAATTCAATCTTATTCTTTTATATATTTTTTAAAATAACTCTCCCTAATTAATTAAATTATTACACTACTGTCACAGAATAAATAATAGCTATTAATGTGTTAAAGACTCGCTGCCAGCGGTGCAAAAAATGGGGAAACAGGATGTCGCCTGTTGCGTACTCTGTCGCACTGACGAAACTTACGGCAGCCGTAGCATAGCAAGAGTGTTTAATATTTGTATGATTATTGCTCCTTTATATTAAGGCTCATTTAAAAGTATTATAAAGTCAATTAACTAAATTTTAAGTTAATTTTAAACGACTTAATTTTAAGTAAGCATTAACACGTTATCAACACTAACTATGAAATGTTGCCACGGCAAAAACTTCAGCGAAAAAAAATTTCGAAGACATGTGAAGTTCGCAAACACGCATTGGGGCAGCACGGCGGACACTTCCTTGCCCTAAAACCCTTATATATATATATATATATATATATATATATATATGTTACGGCTTGGTGATGCAGTGGCTTACCAATGAGTTGCAGCGCTAAGGGTCGCGGATTCGAATGTCGTAAGGTACAACTATTTGTATGGCCTACAAATAATTGTCAAATGTTTGTCCTACGATACACCTACGATACAGGAAAAAATCCTAGTGATGAGGTAACGTCTTTTAAAAAAAAATAATTAAGAATATATTATATTAAAAAACCATGGTTAAAATACAAATAATATCTAGTATATATATTATAAGTAAATAACACTTTTATTTTTGTATTATATTTTTTACTTATTTGAACATTTTGTTTATAAGTACCCGTTTACTTATTATTATTTTTTTTGCGCCCGAAGCAATTAAAGGGCTACCCTATACGTAGGGAGGCGGAAAATGCATTACGCATACCACGATAGCCGGTCTATCGTGGTTATGAGGGACTCACATCCTACCGGGGAACCTAAGTGAAACTGTGACTGGCAACTGGCTGATTAAGCTTTATTGTGGCGTATCGGGAGCGACTCTCTTTTGGGAAAAGAGTGCGCAGTTTACTTATTATCTAATAGATACTAAGTATGTGCGTCTTTTCTAAATATATTCTATTTTTTTTTATTATACTAAAATATTAATTTGATGAAGTGAATTGTTTACACCTGCCACAGTTTCTCACATCATCGGCTGGCAGAGAATGCTATAAGGTATCAAGTACGCCCTTTATATCCCTATACAATAAGTAAGTAATATATAATAAGGTTCATAATAAAGATTAAATAATGAAAAATAAAAGGCACGTAGACATTAGTGAAATGTTTTACGCACAATAGCTCGACGCTCTGACGGAATTTCTTCTGTAATTATTTTGTTGAAAACACTTTTTTTTATAGCAGTGAGTGATAAACGAGCACACAGTCTACCTGATGGTAAGTGAATACTATGACCCATAGACGTCCACATAATTTATAATATGAATCTAAGAATCAAAATGCAAATGCTTTGTCACCCCTGAGGATTAAGAACGAATGCATCGATTCCAGTAAAAAGAGTCACCGGTTCTCTACACTCTGGCTCTACCACGTAAAAAAAACTTTTCTTAAATGGCTGCTGATACGACAGGAATTTTATATAAATATAGAAATCAAACACTGTCATCGGACCGGTATTTTCCTCTCTGACAATGGCACTTGGCATAAGAAATTGCATGTGAAAATTATAAACAGTCGTTTGTTGAAGAAAGCTAAATATTTATATAATATTTAGTTTTATTCAACAAACGACGTTTTTCTAATAACAACTAAAACACCGTGCCAACCAGCCTGCCAAGCGTGGAAATTATGACAAATATCCTCCCCCCATGAGGAAATCTATAGGCGAGGCCTATATTCAGCAGTAGAGTTTAATATCCTGTGACGGTAACGCTGCAGCTATATTATGGATATAGCACGAGTGGGTCGCCTCGACCGGGGATGGACCACGCTCTCACAGTATACAAATATTAAACAAATTCCATCGATATATATGTACCACGCACTAGATTTGGCATTCCGAACACTCACTATGTTCAACTGAACTGTACTGCAATCCGTACACCTGTTATTGTGGCTTCGATATTCATACAGTGCGGAGCGGCGCTAATAATAATTTTATATTGAATAAGCACATATGCTAAATAAACGAAAATTAAAAAAAAATGTACTCGATTAACAATACAATCTAAATAAACAATCATTTGTTATGACTATTTTCGCGCGTTTATATCAACTACGCATGCCCGATTACAGTTTCCCGCGCATGTGCGGATACAGAGTAGTGCACATTTTTTGTTTGGAATAGCTTCTCTACTAGTACTTAGTACATATAACTCAATGACAAATACTATAGAAACATTATCAATTGTATATTTTTAACAAGTGATTATATAAGAAACGAGCTACTCCTTTTTAAATGCCCGCATCGAACCTGCGATTCTCCTGCTGTGGTATTTGTTCATGGGCGGCTGTAGTTACTTACCATCAAGTGAGTTACATACTCGTTTTTTTGTAGATTAAGGGTGACAAACGAGCACACAATCCACCTGATGGTAAGTGGATGCTGTGGCCCATAGACATCTACAATTATCCTTGATTAAGAATGAAAACGCAGATGCCTTGTCACCCGTGAGGACTAAGATGGAATGTCTCTTTTTCAGTAAAAAGGGTCTCCGTTTCTCAACACTCATCATAGGAAATACAGCAGCGTTAAGCTGCTATTTTACGCTGGTATTCTGTGAGAGCGTGGTCCTTCCCCGGTCTAGCCGACCCATTCGTGCTGCAACGTTCGTGCTGCAGTACGGCTCTACCACGTAAAAAATTGAGTCTAGTTCATCGGGCAGTAAATTTAAAAACAATTATTAAATTCGACCCAGATAGACATAAACGATAGCTTAATATAACTATATTGGTAATATGGTATAAGGTACGTGAAGGTAATATGGTCACCTTAAATTTTGCCGCCCTATAAAATCAAAACTAGGAAGGACAGAGACAAAAACACGTCGTATACTATAACTAATATATTAAGAAAAAAATAGCAAACAAGCTTTGACAATATTAGGAACACTTCGAAACATGAACTTAAAAAGTAACTACACTACGTCATACTAAAACGACTAAAATATTTACTATAAAGTCAACTGTTAAAATGGCGTCGATTTCTGTCACCCTTTTGACCCTTTTTTATTTGATTGACCGATGAAGAGCTATCGTATCACAAAGTCATCTATGCAAACAAGGCTGTAGTTTTAGAGTTATAAGAAAGTGACCATATTAACCTAATGATCATATTACCCTCACGTACTATAATATGACTAGAGTTTTTAATTTCACACTTTTAATACAGTGTTCGTAATGTTTTAATTAAAAATATTCAATAAACCAATAATTTTCAGATTCTATATTCAGATTATCTTTACAAGAAACATTGAAAAAATACTTTAATAATAGTATATTTTCTACGTTATTAAGCCCGGTCACTTAGGCACTTGAGTGCGAGTGGCAAGTGCTACTGAGTACTGACAAATGATAAGTGCTTAGTGCGTGTAAACAGGCAGAGACAAGTGCTTAGTGTGAATAAAGTTCACACTCACAGTCCCAATGAACCTAAGAATTATTATAAATCTGCAGATTTCGTTGCTTAAGTCCTACGCGTACGATGCCACAGGTAAAAGCTAGTTTAAGATAAAACTTCTGTCTACGTCTGAAGCACATTGAACCTAAACATAGAACGTCTCGACTCTCGACTGCTCTCAAGCGCTCGTCTACTTACGTCAACTCTCAGTGCACTCGGTACCTCTCATTACTCTGATCCAAACTTCCGATCCTTTCAGTTCGACATATACGAATTTTTGTTTGTTGTTGAAAATAACAAAGTTTATTTTCTAGTGCATATTATAATTGTAATGGGTTTAAATAAAACTAGTTTTTACGGATTTTATCGCGTATATTAACTCATTTTAACTCACTCACTCCACGGGGGGACTGACTGGACATGGACGTCCCAATGTTCATAATTACCCACGGCTACCTCCAGATTAAAAAAATACGCATAGCATTTTTTTATCAACTTAAGCAATTATAATTATTTATTTATTTTATTTATGCAGTTAAGTCTTTGATATTAAATCAAGTTACACTTTTTGAGCGTGGTGACCGATAAGAAAACAATTTTTTTCTCTTATTGAATAAATGAGAAATTAATATTGTTTAAAATATTTTTAGTATCTTACAATATATGTAGGTTATTCAGGAATTTTTATCATTGAGTTAGCAGCTAGTGTACACGCATACGTCTAGTCGCACGCACACAAACACCGTGCCGAAGTCTGCCGAGTGCCGAAGTCTGCTGAACTGAAACGACGTTAGACGATGCACGGCTTGCGCCCTCCTTTCTGCCAAGGAGGGTCGCGTTCGTATACGGCTTAGAGATCTCTAGTCAGATCGTTAAGCCATTTCCTAAAAGGCGGTGTTTAGTGGGTAAAAGTCTCCACATAACCACGCAGCCGGCTGCGTGGTATGCTATGAGCATTCACCGCCTCCCTCCCCCGCTTTCCGGAGGGTTGCCCATATTTGCTTCGAGCGCAAAAAAAAAAAACGATGCACGGCTTTCAACGCCACACCTCCGTGCCCGTCGGAGTGGGGAGCGTGAGGTTTTTTTCGTTACGGAATTTCTGGATTCGGTCCCCGCGCTCAAGGCCCGCGATAGAAGCTATGCAATAGCTTAATTATTAATTTTTGTTATGGAAAAAGACCCATACAGATAGATATTTACACGTGTGTCTGCTGTACTGCCATATGTCAGAGTTGTCACTGACAAGATTGGCTGCATCTTGAAGAGTGCTTCCAATAAACATACTTCAAGCCGCCAAAAAAGATTAGTCAGTTTTTACCATCAGTCAAAAGTCCCTCTGCAATATGCAGGAGTGTACAAGCTCGATTGTGAATGTCGTCTCTTTTACATACGATAAACTAAAAGATCAATAAAAACCGGGCGGTATGGAAAACATAGCTGATATGAAGAATCGATCAGCGTGAAAATCTCAATGCTGCTGTGTTTCGTATGGCGAGTATAGAGAACCAGTGACCTTTTTAACAGGAAACGAGGCATTCCATCTCAGTCCTCAAGAGTAACAGCGCATCTGCATTTTGAGTCTTAATTGAGGATAAATGTAGAAGTTTATGGGCACAGCAATCACTTACCATCAGGTGGACTGTGTGATCCTTTGTAACCCTTATTCTATTTAAAAAAAAAAACTAATATTTAGAGAGGGTGAAACGATTGTAATAAAACTTAACGAACAGATAGATAGCTTTGCCAGAAGTGATCTAGGCTAAGCTATATTTTATCGGAAAAACTCGACGACTTTAAAAAGAAATATATTAATAAAATAAATGTTCTTTGATTATGTTAACTAAATAACGCCACATTATCAGATCCTACCCAAGCGAGGCCGGTGCGCGTTGCTAGTATATCATTTATATATATATAAAAATCATTTTCCGATTTTGATGAATATTTTGTGAATGTTTGAATGGGTCCCTGGATTGTTTAGATTCGCGATTGGACCCGGTAGGTGGCGCTGTTGATCATCCGAGCGAAGCCGGGGCGGATCGTTAATAATAAATAAAGGGTATGTTCCGAAATACAACCCAGTACACTGTCGAATGCGAATGACGTCATGAATCGACGCTATACTGGTGATTGTTCCGAAACATAGGACAGTATAATATGACGTCATACATTTACGCCATATTGGAAAAGTGTTGGCGATTATTTTGTCATTTTGTGCTCCAAAAATCATTATATCTTCCTAATGAAGATACCAGCAATTATTCTATAATTTTTTGTATTTGAATAAATAGAAACAAATTCTGGCATGCTTCATTCAGCGCACACACAATTAAAAATTGTTTTATTGTGGCCGGATATCCGACGAATATAGTGTCAATTGATGACGGCATTTGCATTTGCCAGTGTACTGAGTTGAATTTCGGAACATACCAAAAGACTAACGTCAACCTGTCAAAGGAGATAGCGTATCGAATTACCGAGTAAATACCGATTGTAACTATAAGCGATTGTATACCGCATGTCGGTTAGTTATATAATGAGATTGGCAGTGCTTTGTGGCGTTTACACCGTACGTAACGACGACGTAACGATGCCACAAAAACGCGACGAGCGCGTATTATGGCGGCTTCTCACTGCATGCATTATCACGCGCCGCAACGCGCCCACACGCGCCACGCGCAGTGTCAAGGGTACGGGGGGCGCGGGCAAGCGTAGCGCGTCGATTGCTATCCGTTTAAAATCGGTAACTTCAAAGGCGCGCACGGCTCGCGCATCAATGCGCTAAATCAATGGTCTAATGAGACGATTGCTGAATTTTTAATTTTAACGACGTTATCCACCAGCGCCTTTTCCTCTTCTCTTTGTAAATTTTATTAAGTAAATGATATCTACAAAATAAGACAAAAGGGGCTGAAGCAACAGCGATGCTTTCTTCTTCAGTGGCATTGCTCCATGGCTGGAGGTAGCAATTCGACTCACACGACATCAGGTGCGCTGCGCTAAACAGACTGAGTCAGTAGCTCGGAATTTGGGCAAGCACGCGCCGCGCAGCGCCAATTAAAACAGGTGACGTTGATCCCGCGTGGCGCGTGCTTGCGCGTACATGTCGCGCGTGGCGCGTGCTTGCGCGTACATATCGCGCGTGGCGCGTACTTGCGCACTCCCGAACGCAGGCGGTGCTGCGCGTGATAACACACGCAGTGAGAAGCCGCCATTATGGATGCAATGCACGATCCAGTTTACCGTCAAGTTTTAAGCGCTCTTGAAACGGCGTCCAGTTTGCAGTGCACACAGTTCACCCGATGGTAAGTGGATGTTGTGGTCCATAAACATCTACATTTAACCTCGATTAAGAATCAAAATGCAGATGCGTTGTCACCCCTGCGGACTAAGATGGAATGCATCGTTTCCCGTAAAAAGGGTCTCTGGATCTCTACACTCACTATAGGAAAAACAGCAGTATTAAGCTGCTATTTCACGCTGGTATTCTGTGAGAGCGTGGTCGACCCATTAGTGCTACAACCATAATATAGCTGCAGCCTGGTTTTACCACGTATAAAATGTACTATAATTAAAGGGATACAAATGAACAAATTAAAGATTTTAAAATTTTGATAAGCTTAACATTTGTAAAATAATATGTAAATCGAAGTGTATGAAGAAAACCATTCGACGTTTGAAATGAAACTAGGTTTCTAATATTAAAATTACACTTAAAAATGTTACGTAAGATTAGATTTTAAGCTCCCCCCCCCCTAACCCTTACGTGATTAATGAATGATTGTCAACCCATTCGTACTACAACTATATAACTGCGGCATGGCTCTTTATATTATTTATTTATACACTTTATTGCACACACATAAGTCGCTAAAAATCATCATCATCATCATTACAGCCCTTCACAAGTCCACTGCTGAACATAGGCCTCCCCCAAGGTATGCCACAAAGCACGGTCCTGAGCCACCTGCATCCATCGACTTTCTGCATGTCTTACCAGGTCGTCACTCCATCTAGTGGGGGTCGCCCTACACTACGCCTACCGGTACGAGGCTGCCACTCGAGAACCCTCTTCCCCAACGGTTGTCCGTTCTTCGAGCTATATGGCCGGCCCATTGCCACTTCAGCTTACTAATCCGAAAAAAAATCAAATCAAATCAAATCCGCCAAAATCATCCTTACGTAATTAATGAATTGCCTCTGGGTACATCCGGGGAAGGACCAAGCTTTCACAGAACACCAGAGTAAAGTAGCAGCTTAATACTTCGAATGCTTAATATATATCGTGTTCAGGTGTACACATTTTACTCTAGTGTATTCTAGGTCTACAGTGGGTGGGTGTAGTGATTATGAAAGCTTGGCGCCCGTTTAGATTTCACCTCTTTTAACGGTGATGCCGAAAGTAGTTTGTGCCGCACTTTGCCCTTTTATCACATTTATGTTTTTGGTGGGATATCGCTAACTTCGCAAAAACAAACTCTTCATTTAATAATCGAGATAAATACGCGACGTTTATCTTAAGTTTATGTTTCGTTTAATTTTTTCTTGAGTTTACGTTTCGCTGTTTCCTTCAAATTTTCAACAGACAGATTTAATGATAAAAACAAATGTTTAAATAATTATTTCATATCCATTTGATAGCATCTATTATTCTACAAAAACGCGTCATAAATGTGGATATTATTTAATTTAAATTGTACATAGACTACAGAAACTCCCTTACTGGAAGTAAGGGTGGAGGGTGTCGACTGCACGGACCCCCTTACCAATCCCTCTTCATCCCGAATCCGCCTTTCCGCGAATTAGTTGCACCGGTATACGTATCATATTGCGTTATTACGTGCCGTCATCATAATTATAACTACATCATGGCACATAGTACAGGAATTTAGAGGGTTTTAGGCTTTTAGGGCAAGGAAATGTCCGCCGTGCTACCCCATTGAGTGTTAGCCGACTTCACTTGTGTTCGAAATGTTTATTTAATAAATATTTATTTATACGTGGTAGAGCCACGCTGCGACTATATTACAGTTGTAGACCAGGAAAGGACCACGCTCTCACAGAGTACCAGCGTAAAATAGCAGCTTAATGCTGCTGTGTGTGTGCTTGTGTTTGTATGATGAGTGTATAGAAACGGAGACCCTTTTTTGGAAACGAGGCTTTTCGTCTTAGTCCTCACGGGTGACAACGCATTTGCATTTTGATTCTTAATCGAGGATAAATGTAGATGTCTATGAGCCACAGCATCCACTTACCATCAGGTGGACTGTGTGCTCGTTTGTCACCCTATTCTATAAAAAAAATAACGTGGTAGAGCCATGCTACAGCTATGTTATGGTTGTATCACAAGTGGGTCAGCTAGACCGCGGTAGAACCAAGCTCACACAGATAAGACCAGCGTAAAATGTTTCGTTTGGTAAGTAAATGTCTGCGTCACAGGCTAACAACCCTCGGCGTGGCGAAAAATTTTGACAGACGCCATAGTACAGTAATATAATACTTACATATTAAAATTAGTCTTATAAATTTCACAAATACATGAGTACCTACAAACAAATATATAATCTGTATCTATAATATAACAAAACATTTTTAACACTACATACATATTATATACACATAAATGTTTATAGGAGCAATATTTATATTATAATTGTTTGTAATCTAGTTCTCGCAAACGGTTTCAACGACATTATGGGAGTTTACGGGTGCGAAAAATCGATCTAGCTGGGTTTCATTTCTGGGAAATTTCATTTTCTCCTTGTTTTCACACGCTAAGCAACAAACTAGACTTTCCCGCGCAGTTGGATTGGTAATTTTGCAACATTGTGTTCTCAATAGCTTAGCTTAGCTTTAATGGCTGCCGTGTAAGCGTAGGTCTACCACGTTGGCATATTAGCCGGTTCGAATCCTGCAACCTGGGCATATATTTTTAATTTTTATTCCTTATAACTGGTTAAAAGCTAATTATTATTGACTAAATTTTTTTTTGCCTTATTAAAACGTACATTTTAAGGTGCTTAGAGATTGGCTTTTAATACCGGCCTTAGACCTTAGAGCAATAAAGTACTTTAGATTTACGGACGACACACACGGTCAGTTCAACTGATCATTCCAACTGATCAGTTCTGTTGATATTTTTTAAAATATCGGATTTTCGATATATCGATAAATAAACGTACATATAAAAGTCCGATATTAAAGTATTTATAATCGATATATCGAAAATCCGATATTTAAAAAAATATTAACAGTCCTAGTTTGAACTGATCAGTTGGAATGATCAGTTGAACTGACCGTGTGTGTCGTAAGTAACACAAAGCACTCCACCGTCCTTTAACGCAACCGAGATGTCGCGTCCGCACGCTCGGCATTGGCCGCAAACTCCAAATCTCTACAAAAAACTACACCCCGATCGGGGCCAACACCAGGGGGACTCACCCAAACTAAAAAAAGAAATAAACCAAAAAATCATGTATAGTTTCGCTAATATAAGAAATCATTATCCAAATCTCTACAAACGTTTGGCTTGATTTTGGGAATCAAACGTCGCCATCCACACGAAAACATTTACTAAGGCGTTAGTTAAACATGACGGACATCGAGGTTGTTGTTTCGGTCACAACATTTATGTTATTTTTATTATTAATACGAGAAAACATGTAAGATAAAACGAAAAATACGACAGGGAAGATAGTGGATGTTAAAAATTCATAAAACCAGTATTAGGTTATTATGAAATAATTTTATTGTGAATTCTTATTTTCGCCACAAGTGCAAAAATGAGATTGAGTGCCCACAAACGTGTGGACGCGTCGTAAGCGCTTGAGGCAAATTCCCTTTGATTTATGACCACAGAACACTATTACTCCTATCGGAATTTATGACAAAAAAACTGAATCTTGACGGATCAGCTACAAGCACTTGCAAAACGCTAATCTAGGCAAACCAAACCAAACACTCTATCCACACGTTTGAATTTGTGACGGCTTGTTGAGGTTTGCAAAACGTGCGGACGCGGCATGGGATTAATCAATGGTTTTGTGTCAATACACCATATAAATAACGGTGTAGGTGTAAGTGCGCGCTAATTGGGCGATCGAAGCTTTCGCCCACGCAGGTTCTTGTTAGTGAGTAGATATGTTAAAGGTAATACGATATTAAACTTCATATTTATTGCAAATGAAAACGAGCTTTGTAACTTTACTATTAAATAGCAAACTAGAAAACTATAATTATAACTTTAATTGTGCGTAGTGTGTTTAATTGTAAGTATTGCATAACTTAATTCTCCTCCCACTTCCACTATCGGACAACCAGACGTTCCAGTCTCCCCCATTTCACTTGTCGACTTACCACGCATTAGAGCCACGCTGCAGCTATTATGGTTGTAGCATGAATAGGTCGGCTCGACCGGGGAAGGACCACGCTCTCAAAGAATACCATCGTAAAATAGCAGCTTAACGTTGCTGTGTTTCGTATGGTGAGTGCAGAGATCCGGAGAACCCTTATACTGAAAACGAGCCATTCCATCTTGGTCCTCACGGGTGACAACGCGCCTGCCTTTAGATTCGTAGTCGAGGAAAGATGTATGCCATTTCTAGTCCCATTCTTTATCCGTACGGGCTGTAAATAATTTTAGCTTTAGAAGTCGTAGTGCGTAGGGATGAGTCGCTCGCGTCCGTAGGCTTCGACCACCAAACCTTAGGCCCACCCTACCCGTGTCCCCCGGGTGGTGCTAAACGAGCGACAAAGCCGAAAAAAAAATAGACTAGGCTTCCCGCCGTGTGGTAGCGGCGTAAAATCTACCACCACCCCTTGTTCGCACCATGAGTCAGGAGATAAAAGAAATGGCCCCGATTTCCCGGCGCCCCTTTAATGGGGCAGGGGTGCGAAGAATCTCCGGGAGAAAAACCGGCGACGAGGTTCGCCACCCGTCACGTTCTGTCTCCCGGAGGGGCGAAAAGTGGATTGCGGAAGCCCGTCTGGCTACGCTGAATGTATGTGGAGCAATGAATGATAAGATGGATGAAGTATGCGAAATGATGAATGACAGAGGAATAGGTGTGTTATGTGTAAATGAGACGAAACGAAAGGGAAAGGATGCCACTGCACATGGCACGTATACCGCGTATTGGTCTGGTGTAGACGAGACCGAACGGGCATGCCAGGGAGTCGGTTTCATCCTTTCAGAAAGAATGGGTCAATGTGTGAAAGAATATGAATGTGTAAGCCCGAGGCTGCTATGGATACGAATGAAAGTGGGCTTAAAGAAGCTGTTCTTGCTAGGGGTGTACGCCCCAGACATGTCTAAGCCCACTTACATCCGAGAGCAGTTTTGGGACATGGTAAGGATGGTGTTTACAAAATGTAAGGAAAATGAAAATATTATTATGTTAGGAGACTTTAATGGAAGGGTTGGGGTGAAGAGGTCTGGTTATGAAAGGATATTGGGAACGTTTGGTGATGAAAGTATAAATGAGAATGGTGAAGACCTCCTCACCGTATGTGTTGAAAAGAATCTCTTTGTGACGAATACTTTTTTTCGTCATAAGAAGATTCACATGTATACATGGGAAAGAGGTGATGATAGAAGCATGATAGATTTCGTAATTGTGGATGAAAAAATGAGGAGCGCAGTCGTAGATACAAGGGTCCAACGTAGGGACGGATCATTACTTGGTCTTATGTCGAATTAATGGTCTTTTCAAGCGTTGGCGGCATCGGACATCTGTGTCTACCACTGCGTTACAGCGTATAAGAATAGAGAAGTTACAAGATGAAGATGTGAAAGAGAAGTATAAATGTAGACTGAGAGAAAATATTAGGTGTTTGAATGAGTTTTGTATGAATGATTTAGACTTGAATACTGTGTGGGATAATATTAAGAAAGGTTTGGTGGATGCAGCCACCGAAGTATGTGGTGTAAGTAAGAGAACAAATGAAAGGAAAAGGAATACGTTGTGGTGGGATGATGAGGTGCGGGTGGAAGTTGAATCAAAGAAGAAAGCATGGTTAGATTTACTAGCAACTAAAACTGGTAATTCTGGTGGTATGAATGATGAGATTGGAAGAAAAAAGGCAGAATTTAGACGTCTAAATAAGAGAGTAAAAGAAGTAGTTGAAAGGAAAAAGAAAGAAAGAACGGATAAGAATGATAGAAGGATATCTGATAATTTCCAGGCTAATATAAAAATGTTCTGGAAACTCGTAAGAACTGCCAGGGGAAATACAAAACAGCCTATAATTAATGCTATAAGAGACGAGAATGGATGTATTCTGAATGATGAAGTTTCGAATTTAAACAGATGGAAGGAATACTTTGAAAGCGAGTTTATGAGTGAAGAGTCGTCTGAATTAAATGAACAAGAAATTCCGAAAGAAGTGGAAAGGGGTATGGAGATAAGTGTAGATGAAATAATGAAAGCAATGAAAAGCATGAAAGCAGGTAAGGCAGCTGGATATGATAGAGTATCACTCGAGATGCTAAGGGCTGGAGAGGGAGTGGTGGCAGGCCTGCTGTACACCTTGTTTAATTTATGTTGGGAATTAAAACGGGTACCGGATGACTGGTGTAAAGCAGTTATAGTACCAATATATAAAGGAAAAGGGTCACAGCAGGACTGCAAAAACTACCGTGGTATCAGCTTGCTTATTATTGTGGGTAAACTGTATGCTAAGGTGTTAATTGAAAGAGTTATGAAAGAAACTGATGGAAAAATTTGGGATGTGCAAGCGGGTTTTAGAAAGGGAATGGGGTGTACAGATCAAGTCTTTTCCATGCGCATGATTGCGGAGAAGTTTTTGGCTAAAAACCAGAAAGTTTTTTGTGCGTTCATGGACTTGGAAAAGGCTTATGACAGAGTGGACAGGAATGTGTTATGGCAAACACTGAACTCATATGGGTTGAGCGCTGGTTTGATACAGGCATTGAGGTCTCTTTATAGGGATTCTAGTGCTTGTGTCAGGATCAATGGGGTCTACTCGGACTGGTTTGGCATCCGAAAGGGTGTCAGACAGGGCTGTGTGGCTTCCCCTTGGCTGTTCAACCTATTTATGGACAGGTGTTTGCAAACTTTGAAAGATGAAGAATGTGGGTTAAGAATGGGCGAGTTAACCGTCAAATGCCTTTTGTATGCCGATGATCAAGTCATATTTGCGTCATCGGCGGCTGAGTTGCAAATGATGGTTACATTAATGAACTGGGCATTAAAAGAAAGGGGAATGAAAGTGAACGCAAGTAAGACGAAAGTGATGGTTTTTGAAAGAGAGGAAAGCAAAACGGTATGTGAAATAAGAATAGAAGGAGAGTTAATTGAGCAAGTGGATGAGTTTGTGTATTTGGGATGTGTATTTAGCAGGGATGGTAGATATGATAGGGATATAGAACGACGAGTAAATGCAGGGAATAGAGTGAATGGGGCACTACACTCTATTGTGAAGAACCAGAATGTATCAAAAAAGGCACGTATGGTAATTCATAATGCTGTGTTAGTCCCTACTTTAATGTATGGTAGTGAAAGCTGGGTGTGGCAGAAGAAGCACGAAAGTAGAATAAATGCTGTAGAAATGCGGTCTTTAAGGAGTATGCTAGGGTTGAATCTGAATGACAGGATGAGAAATTGCATGATAAGAGATAAATGTGGTATGCAAGATGATGTTGTGACCAGGATTAAGAAAGGAATGCTTCGGTGGTTTGGTCATGTAGAAAGAATGAATGAGGAAAGAGTGACAAAACAAATTTATATGGCAGATGTGAACGGCAGAGTCGGGAAGGGACGCCCTAGAAAAAAGTTTATCGACCAAATTGGCGATATTTTGAAAATGGGCCACGTTAAAAGTACCCTTAACCGACGAGCATGTATGCGTAGATATATGGATGTAAAGGAGGCGAAAGAGGTATGTCAGGATCGTGTCAAATGGAAGTCCGTGGTCTCTGCCTACCCCTCTGGGTGACAGGCGTGAGTGTTTATGCTATTTATGCTAAGTTGTAGTGCATAGATGTGTTAAAGACTCGACGACGGAAGCTCTTACATGGAAATTATTTTATTATTTTTACATCAATGAGTTCGGCTTTCACTTCTTATGAAACGTTTATTTTATTAACCTCGGACTAAATGTTTTTTTTTATAGAATAAGTGTGACAAACGAGCACACAGTCCACCTGATGGTAAGTGGATGCTGTGGCCCATAGACATCTACATTAATGCGTTGTCACCCCTGAGGACTAAGATAGGGTACCTCACTTCCAGGTAAAAGGTCTCCGGTTCTCTACACTCACCGTAAAAATATTTTGAAAGACACAAAGGTTAAATAAATTAACGAAATTTTCTATCGGTGACGCCCATACACCGGTAATGAATTATCTAACGCGAAGTATCGTACAAGGTTCAATGTGGGCTGATTTAATTGATTGAACAAACCGGTTTAGTTGTAAACTGCGATTGAATGAAAATTTGAACTGATCTCTTGTGGTTTTTAAAACAAAAGTGTTCGTTACATATCCAGGATGTGTGGAGACCGCACCTGTACTATTTTTTTTAAATTAATGTAAGGGGACAAAAGAGCACACAGTCCACCTGATAGCAAGTGATAGCAAGTACAAGGATGCGTTGCCACCCCTGAGGACTGCCTAAGAAATGGGATTCCGGTTTTGATCACTAACCACACGAAACAGAAGCTCTATACTCTGGCATAATGCTTCTATTTCACACTAGTATTCATTGCGAGCGTGGTCACTTCCCTGTCGAGGCGACCTTTAGCCAAATATTTATATTTTATACAATAAGGGTGACAAACGAGCACACAGTCCACCTGATGGTAAGTGGATGCTGTGGCAAATAGACATCTTTTTTACTCGACAACATTTATACTCGATGAAAAATCCAAGTCCCGATGCATTGAAAAACCTCTAAGGATTAAAATTAAATGCCTCGTTTCCAGTAAAAAGGGTCTCCTGTTCTCTACACTCACCATATATATATATACACACACACACACACAGCAGCATTAAACTGCGTTTTTTATAGGATAGGGTGACAAACGAGCACATAATCCACCTGATGGTAAGTGGTTGCTGCGGCCCATAGACATCTACATTTATCCTCGATTACAAATCAATATACAGATGCATTTTCACCCGTGAGAGCTAAGATTGAATGCCTCGCTTCCAGTAAAAAGGGTCTCCGGTTCTCTACACTCACCATACGAAATACAGCAGCATTAAGCTACTATTTCACGCTGGTATTCTGTGAGAGCGTGGCCCTTCCCCGGTCGAGCCGACCCATTCATGCTACAACTATACCACTAATATAACTGCAGCATGGCTCTACTACGTAAAGAATATTTTATTTTACGCAGGTATTCTGTTAGAGCGTGATCCTTTCCCGGTTGAGCCGACCTATTCGTGTTACAACCATAATATATGTAGCTACAGCAAGGCTCTACCACGTAAAGAAATGGTTCATATTTAGTTTTATATTATTTATTTATTTATCTTTGGGGTAATAAACAGATAATATATAATTATTAAGTATATTAATCTATACTACATATAAATCAAGTAGTGTAATGTCGAAAAAACTGTCTTTTATGGAGCTGAAGGGGTGTATGCCATCACGACAATATCCAGTAAAAAAATCTATTTGTCTGGTTTCCAGTTCGTACTGATTTTTAGAATGTCTGAAACTAAACCTAATAAAACTTCACGAAGTGATAAAATAGCAGCAGTGATGTAAACTGTATTTTATTCGATACAATTATATAATAGGACAATATCCGAGTCCAATTAAGTTTTGAAACCATCCAGTAACACACTCAAATACACACAAAAATTCTACAGATTAATTTTATTATTCATTATAGCCCGAACTATAATATTTTTTTTTACTTTCAATATAATGCCCCCGCAATCCCCAACCCTCAATCTTAGTGAAATTTCTTAAAATTCGTTCTCAGTTGTCAAGGTGACAAAAATAATAATTTCGCCAAATTTCAAACCTGTAGGTGCTATAGATTATGTAAATGTTTGAATTTTTATATTAATTTTAACAACCCCGCACTGTCCTGGTGGAATTTCATAAAATCCGTTCTTGGTAATTTTTTAACATACCAAAAAGAATATTCTGGCCAAGTTTTATACCTACAAGAGCTATAGATGTAAAATGTGATATTTTTTTATTAACGCACCGCAACCCCCGTTGCGGGTGGGATTTCGTAAAATCCGTTCATAGCTAATTTCTACTCGGCGCAACTAATATTCCTACCAAATTTAAAGTCTCGTGCGTGCGTGCGTTCATGCGTGCGTACGTGCGTGCGTGCATACCTACGTGCGTAAAAATTAAATTAAAATTGAAAAAGCAAAAAAATTTCCTGTGAATTTAGACCAAATCGGTACGGTAGATTATGAGAAATCCTCAAAAATTAGAGTCTTTTTAATTTTCAAAAAGTTCTTTTCTTGGAATTACTTCGACACCCTTGTTTTGGTCAATTATTGTCTTGTGATAAACGTTATTGTAAAGCTCAAAAAACTGCGTCAATTGCCGCAAACCCTATCAAAATTAAAAAGGCTCGAAAAGGCTCGAAGAGTTCAAAAAGAAGTAAATCGAAGCACTTTGCATTTGAAATTAGCGGGAATTTGCAGTGATGGTCTGTAAGGTTGACCGTATTGTTTAAAATAGGATTAGGGTGACAAACGAGCACACAGTCCACTTGATGGTACGTGGATGCTGTGCCGGCTGTGGCTCATCGACTCTCTATCTATATTTTCCCTTGATTAGTACCAAAATGCAGATGCGTAATGTGATTATAACAATAATGTACATACATAATTAGTCTTACATTTAAGATGTGCTTACAACTTAGAAGCCTTTATCAGGCACTGCAAATTTAACAAGTAAACTACCTATACATAAGATATAAAAACACTTGAAGCTAGATATATATAAAAATAGATAATAGTGTTATGTACTTTTTGATATGTAAATTCTCTTTCACTGAATAAAAGGGATTTTCTTTTAAATATTTACCGAGGCTTGATTGAAATCCGGTTACGTCTGCTGTTTTTTATTTCCTGGTGTAATTTATTATAAATTTTTATAACCATATAGTAGGGGCTTGTATTCAACATTTTTGTTCGCGACTGTGGTAGGTATAATTTATTCTTTTAACGTGTTGCGTGCGAAAATATTATTATTTTCAGATAAGCTAGTATACATAGTACATATATATATATATATATATATATATATATATATATATATATATATATATATATATATATATATATATATATATATTAATACATACATATGGAGGGATATTTAGTTTTTTGATATACGGTCTACAGCTAGTATTTTTATCTATCTGGGCTGGTATTCTAACGGACTTCTTCTGGGTAATACATAGCTCCTGCACATCGGCGCTACTTCCCCACAACATATCTCCGTACATTTTTATAGAATACATACACACAGTCCACCTGATGGTAAGTGGATGCCGTGGCCCATGGACATTAGACTTATCCTCGATTAAGAATGAAAATGTAGATACCCGTGAGGACTAAGATGGAAGGCCTCGTTTCCACTTAAAAGGATCTCCGGTTCTCTACACTAACCATACGAAACACATTACAATTATTTTACGCTGGTATTCTATGAAGGCGCGGCCCTACCCTTGTCAAGCCGACCCATTCGTGCTACAACTATAATATAGTAGTGTAGCGTGGCTCTACAATGTAAAAACATTGGTTGACCCTGCAGGTCATGCCTGCAACTTTTCACTAAATTCAAATGCAAAGCGCTCCAAATATTAACAAATTATGACGTTGAATATGTAATATCGGAGTATTTTCAAAAAATCAATTTTTAATGTTTTTCGGTAACGATATCTCACGAACCAATCAATCAATTTTGACAAAAATTTTTGTTTTTTCAAGGTGAAAAACTGATTAGTTTTTAGAATCGATCGGTAAAGCCGTTTAAAACAGTTTGTCAAAATTTTTATTTTTGAAATTTCTCAAAATCATCATCATCATCATTTGAAATCTAAGTTTGATGAAACACTTGGGAAATTCGCTTAGTTTATTTCAATCCGTTAAGCTGTTAAAGTTATAAGAGGTCACACACGCGCACGCGCACGCGCACACGCGCACACACGCGCACACACGCGCACGCACGCACACACACGCGCACGCACGCGCACGCGCACGCACACGCGCACGCACACGGGCACGCACACGCGCACACACACGCGCACACGCACACGCACACGCACCATTGAAAAATTGTCAGGGTGGCTTCCTGTGACCTCAAAACGTCTAGATTTATTGAAAACTCAATTTTCTTAAAACGGGTTAAAAACAATAACTTTCCGATTTTTGAACATTTTCAATTTTCTTAGGAGCATAGGTACAGTAAGAGACAGTGCCGTTATCTGTGTCGTATTTAATTTAAAATAAGCCATCCGTAATTTTTTGTATTTCAGACAAAATTTTAAATATAATTAATGAACGTTTTAATTAATGTTTGAATGTAATTTAAAACTTAAAAGATTAAAAGTATCAACTTCTTACTGTACGAGTGTAAGTTGCTGCAAAAACTTGTCTACTGTTTTATTGTTTTTTTGTCATAAATACAGTAGTTCCTATTTTTTGCGACGATCCGTAACAAGATATTCTCTAGCGTCGCGTGAAACTTAATCGAATTTTAACTCCATTTCAAGTGGTAAAACCGTGCGTTACTTCGCCTCTAGTGTATCTGGCTACTAAATCTTAAGTTTTAGGTTCGATTTTCACCGTGGTATGACCGTGTAGTAACGGTATAACGATATCCACCACCATGGGTGAGAAGATGGAAACATACCTGGAGATGAACAGCAGCGTATTCCTCATAACTAAAAAATTAAAATAAAAGAACAGTTGTCAATCCACCATCTAACTATGGCGGCTATGACATATATTTCGACAGTGAAGCAATCTACGGGGGAGTATTTTGTTCACTGTTGAACTGCCTCCACCATATAGCAGCATAACAGCCGGTAAATACTATCCTTATCTTTAACTACACTTACATCTGTTTATTCTAAATGACAGATGTTGGTAGGAAAAAAATAAAAATGGCATATGGTAATTACAAATCTAACCCTATATAATATTCATCACCTGCCCTAATTAAATATATCGATCGATATATATCGTATCGATATTTTTGAACATTATCGATATATATTGCGTGATAGATATCGATCGAAGGATATGTCGTCACGTTTTGTATGACGTAGTAGTATAAGGCCCATAGTGGTATTACTGGACAGTTGGACGGCGAAAAAACGATAATAGCACATAAATGATTTTGTAGCTACTTTTGTTGTTTAATGTTTTGTCGTTTAATACAACATCATGATTTCTTATATTTACGTGAATACGACACATTGAATAAAACTATTTATACGGATTTTATCGCTATTGAAAAAAACTGAAGGTAGCCGGGCTAACTATGACATTGGGACCTCAAACATCTTAGCCCCCCCCCCCCCCCCCCCCCCGTAACAATGGGTGTAAAGCACCCGAAACGTCGGAAATTAAATATAAGTTAATTAAACGCGATAAAATTCGTATATAAATATTTTTATTCAATAATGCAACTTTTAAATATATCGAAGTTGATACGAATTCGATACTCTTAAATAAAATCGAATATCGATATATCGCAATTTAAAAATATCGACGTAATATTATATCGATATTTTATGAGAAAATATCGATATTTTGATATATCGATATGTTTTACCCAAGCCTCGTACTGCGATAAAGGCACATCTGACAGAAGCCCATGTCCAGTGGACTCTGATGAATAGTAAGAACCGTCTTCATCTTAGTTTACATAAACACCGAATAGTAACATGGAAACTAGACTTATATGAGAACAAGTTACAATAATAACTAGTCATTGTTTCTGTTATACGGAATCTGACATATGACGTTGCTTTTGTTTCGCTTTGAATATATTAAAACAAAATATTGACGCTGATTATACAGTATAGAGGCTGTTATGGGCTTACGAAATCTACCTATTATTGTTACATAGTTCCGCACAGTGTACAAAGTTGAATCTTCATAGAAACATTGGCTCCGATAATATTTTTTATGGAATAAGGTTGACAAATGCCATTAGACATCATTTTATCCTCGATTAAGAAAGAAAATGCAGATGCGTTGTCACCCCTGAGGACTAAAATGTTTTGTTTCCGGTAAAAAGGGGCTCAGGTACTCTACACTCAAAGCTGCTATTTTACGCTGGTATTCTGTTGGTAAATAACAATTAAATTAGTGGCACCAATTACATTTGAAGAGTAAGGAGCGGGAGAGTCAGATGGGGCGGTAACAGGAATGCAATATCTTCCCTATGTAAAACTACATATGTTCCCGTTCCATCTGCGCTTATTGAATTCCCGAAATAATTAATCCATATACGTAATACGTAGTGGACGTTTCACTCTATAAATATTTTTTTACAGGATAGGTTGACAAACGAGCTCACAGTCCACCTTATGGTAAGTGGATACTGTGGCCCAAAATCTATCGTCGATTATGAATCAAAATGCAGATGCGTTGTCACCCAACCGTGAGGACTAAGATGGTATGCTTCATTTCCAGTAAAAAGGCTCTCCGGTTCTCCACACTGACCATACGAAACACATATGCTACAAGTACAAATATTAATATAATACATAAATATAATACAAATATTAAATCGAATAACAAAAACATCTACTACAATTACTAATGTATTTCAATCAGCAGCAATTTATACGTGGTAGACCCACGCTGCAGCTGTATTGTAGTTTTAGCACGAATAGGACGGCTCGACCGGGGAAGGACCACGCTCTCACAGAATACCAGCGTAAAATGGCAGCGTAATGCTGCTGTGTTTCGATGGTGAGTGTAGAGAACCGGAGACCCTTTTTACTGGAAAGGAGGCGTGCCATGTTAGACCTCATGGGTACAACGCATCTGCATTTTGATTCGTAATCGACGAAAGATGTAGATGTCTATGGGCCGCAGCAACCACTAACCATTTTATCTGGTTGACTATGTGCTCGTTTGTCACCATATACTATAAAAAAACCTTAAAGTATGTTCTTAGGCATCAACATTTCAAAGTTACCAATATATTTACCACTATATTTCAGATATGTTAAACATACTTGGTAGAGCCAGGCTGCAGCTATATTATGGTTGTAGAATGAGTCAGCTTGACCATGAAAGGACCAAGTGGAAGGACGCGGAAGGACATACAAATAACACCAGCGTGAAATAGCAGCTTAATGCTGCTGTGTTTCCTAAAGTAAGAGTGGGGAACCGGACCTTCATTTTACTGTGAAAGAAGCATTCCATCTCAGTCTTCAAGGGTAACAACGCATCTGCATTTTGATTCTTAATCGAGGACAGATTTAGATGTTTATGTGCCACAGCATCCATTAACTGTTAGGCGGACTGTGTGTCCCCTTATTCTATAAAAAATCAAAGCAAAACTTTTAAACTGGTCGTCATATGTAAACATTACAAAAAATACAAGTACCTATTAATAAACTTTACAAATTAGCCAAACGCGTTGGACAAGTTGTTTATACAAAAACGGCTTCTGCGCCTTGCAAGGCATGGAACCTTTAAGCAACTATTATGTATTCTGTGCTTTAACTTTTTTAAAAAAATTTGCTCCGCTTTGACCGGGTCAACGATTGTTACTCGTTAACGTTACATGCGTGTTTTATAACACAAAAGTATTGGTAATCAGAACAACGTACGCAATGAAAATAAAAATCTTTTTACGTGGTAGAGCCACGCTGCAGCTATATTATGATTGTAGCACGAAGGGGTCGGCTCGACCGGGGAAGGACCACGCTCTCACAGAATACCAGCGTAAAATAGCAGCGTAATGCTGCTATGTTTTGTATGGTGAATGTAGGCCCCCCCCCTTCCCCCCCCCCCCCCCAACCAACAATTAAAAAAAAAAAAAAAAAAAAAGAATCGGAGATCCATTTTACTGGAATCGAGGCATTCCATCTTAGTGCTCACGGGTGACAACGTATCTGCATTTTGATTCGTAATCGAGGATAGATGTAGATGTCTATGGGCCACAACAACCACTTAACATCTAGTGGACTGTGTGCTCGTTTGTCACCATTATCCTATAAAAAAAAAATTGCAGACTTAAAACCATAAAATAGTTGATCCGCGCGGGATTTGAAGCTGCGGCCCTCAGCACTACAACTGATTGCTATGCCATTGCGCCACGGAGACGTCTTATTTTATAATCTATAATTTATTAGATTGTGGAAATATCATTTTAAATTTGGAACACTTATATTTTTTAATTACGATTGATGATACATTCATGAAAGACAATTTAATAAATGATACATAACATTCAAATAAATTTCTCGGTTCGATACGCGCGCCATCTACTGTAAGTTAATTGTACTGTGCCTATGACCTTCGCGCAAGTGCAAGCAATAACCCCTATTACACTACCCTGTATCAGTGTCCCTACACCCTTAATCAGGGTGGTGTAATAAGAGTAAGAGAGTAAGGAGGTCTGCAGTGCTCTTGCCACCGTGCAGGTAATAACACTTAGGGCAGTAAGGGTACTTGTTCGATGCGAGACTAGGGGTGCAAACGATACATCAATTCTTTCAAACATCGATATATCGTTCATAAACATGGTACTTCATGAGCGATTTTTTATGAACGATGTTTTGGCTTGCCGTCACAGGTTACGAAATACCAACTATTCGAAGTTATAAAATTCCGTATGTTTGAAGTTGCGAACGATGTTTATCACGAATTTTATGCCGCCGAAAAATAAATATTCGAAACAAATATGTCAAAATTAGGTAACGTATAAATTTTTAAAACTCAATCCCGAAAATTTTAATTACGAATCAACAAAACAGGCGAATGGTCTTTCACCCAAAAATAAATATAGTCGAATTTCAGAAAGTGCAATCGTCTTCAATCGATATTTTCATTTTAAATGTAAAATTGTAGTTAATTTTTATTGTGGTAATGAGGTAATGATAATTCATAGGATTACAAATATTGAAAATGGATTTGAATCGTTTTATTCATTTTTTTTTATTAATAATTATATTGTTTGAGCTCTAACTTAATCAATAGCTTAAGTATAGTCTTAAGGTAATAGTTATTTTGTAATGGAAATTATTGTATCGCCTTACAATACTTCGTATTTCGTTACAATCATTTTTCTGAAATATTGATTTTGATGAATGAACGGTTATTCACCTGTTTGTATTTCTGTATAGTTTTGTATAATAGTTTCGTACTTATATGGATTCAAAAAATGCAAAATACTGAAGGTGACATATGGAACTACCATAAAGAATTAACGCACCACAACATAAAAAATAAAACTAAAGCAGAAGAAAAGTTTCATAAATTACATGCGTTAGAGATGTGGGATCGCATGAAAGGGTTATTTCCCGAGCTTCATAACCTAGCTAAGATCTATTTGGCTATCGCTTCGGTATCCCGTGAGCGGTTATTTTCAGAGGCTGGATCTACAATCACCCATTAGAAACCTCTTACTAGGCGCCAGGTTGTCAAAATTGTTATTTTAAATTAATTTCGAAAGACAAACGTAAAAGTAAAAAAACGAATTCTTGTTTTCTGATAATTATTCGGTAAAATTAAATGTGTAAAAATAAATATTGTAAAACTTCCTAAAATAAATATAATGTTTGATAATTATACTTCTTTTGTCATTTCAAAATGATCATTTACTCCATACATTTAAGTATTATATTTTAATGGTGATTGAAAACATGGAATAAAATCGATATATCGTACATAAGCTTCGATGTTTTTAAAGAGCGATGTTGCATCCTGTAAATGTGCTTACTCTGAAAAATTAAGACTCGAGTTAACTCATAGTTCAATTTTATAACACTCGAACTAAACTAGAGTTACGCCGGTAGTGTTAGCAGGACGAAACACGGTAAATGAGTTGTTACAATTACGTTTTATAAATTTTTTTTTCTATCTAACTCTTCGGTGGATTGGGTCAACTATCATTACTAAACTTTGTAGGTAGGATTGAAATAAAAAGGTATATTTAATATCGTAGACAGAGAAACCTATAGACTAATGATTAGCGTGGCCTCGAGTGAGAAAAGACGATGTAACGGCTAGGAATTCACTGGTTCACACACACACACACACACACACACACACGTAAACTCACGGTTCACTACACATCCACTCTCGCCCGCGGCTCTCGTGATACTGACGCGGTGCGCTTTTTTTTTGCGCCCGAAGCAAATATGGGCTACCCTCCGGAAAGCGGGGGAGGGAAGCGGTGAATGCTCATAGCACACCACGCAGCCGGCTGCGTGGTTATGTGGAGACTTTTACCCACTAAACACCGCCTTTATGGATTGACTTACCGATCTGACGAGAGATCTCTAAGCCGTATACGATCGCGACCCTCCTTGGCAGAAAGGAGGGCGCAGCGTGGTGCGCTCGAAACAGTGGACATTTATACTTGTGTCTTAACAGGCAATATTTATGATACTACCTTCATTCAGATATGAACCTTATTTTATTACATACTTATTAGCATTTTATAATCACATACACTACATCTCTTTCTTGTTACGATTTTTAAATTTATAAATTCTACCAATCACAGATCAAATTCGAATTAAAATTTAACTAATGACATCTTGGTCTATTCCGCTGCTGATGTTCGGTTCTTGACTTTCTTCTTCATCTTTGTTGGAGACATTTCTCCATTCGCCTTCTACTTTTTTTTTAGTGTACTATATTCCTTCTGTATTTTTGACCAGTTTCATCGTTTGTTACCACAGAGTCACCATTTTTTTAACTTTCTACAGCGTGAGGAATGGGATTGAAATATGACGTCAATTCATTTGGTCTTTCCATTGCTTTTACGTAAACTTTTTCCACTATTTTTGAATTCGTAGCTCTTCGCTTCCTGTCTGTGTTTTTGATTTTGTTCTCTGTCTCTGTCTCTTATTTCCATGTCATCTGTTCTGTTGCAGCACCAGTCGAGTGAGGGGACTTTATCTCTATTCTGTCTTTTGAAGAAAAGTTCCGATGGTGTCCCTTCCAGTCACCGTTTCCAGTCAGGCTTTCTTTCATATCTTTTCTTTCATAGCGACTTATTCGTAGCCGTTTTAATATATCTCTGTTATGCCTTTCAACCTCTCCATTCATTTGTGGCCAGTATGGTACAGTGTTAAAAGGTTTAAAGCCGCACTCTTTACAAAACAATTTAAACTCATCGCAAACAAATTGCTTACCATTGTCAGCTGTGAATAAGACAGTAATTCCTAGTCTGCTGAAGATACCTTTAAGACTTTAATTATCTGTGAAATATAAATGCCTTTGTTACTTTTATTTCTTTGCATCTACTATAATAATCAACAACAACTACTAGATAGTCATTGTTTGGAAGTGGTCCTAACATATCTATTGCGACGTCTACCCTTGGAGCCGCCACAGGTAATTCATGCAGTTATTCATAGTGCAACTTTTACATGCTTTTACTAAATTCTCAACATCTTTGTAGATTCTTGGCCACCATACTTTTGTCCTTAAACTTCCCTTCATTGCAACTGTACCGGGGTGACCTTCGTGGACAGCTTCTAATACTCTTTTACGGAGACTATGTGGTATGACTATTTTATTTCCCTGAAGTACAATGCCTACATAAAAACATATCTCAGTTTCAAAGATGCGGTAATTTTTTACCGATTCATTCCAGTTGTTGTGATATATGCCCTTTTTTATGTTTGGAGTATCTATCAGTTTCAGATGCTTTTTAATTTCCCACAATGGTACAGCTATTCGTCCAGAACTTTCAACAATCTGTAGCATATGTTAATCGCTTCCAGAAGAGGGCCCGTTTGGGCAATAACATAACCTTGATAAAGGGTCTGCAATATTTGATTTACCAGGTTTATATATTACTTGGTAATCATATGATTTTAGTCGTAGTATCCATCGCTCTATTCGTGCACAAGGTTTTGATTTGGGTCCAAACAGAACTTCTAAAGGCTTATGGTCCGTAATTAAGTCGAACTTTTTTTCTAAACAAAAAAATTTTAAAGTGTTCTACTGCCCATACTAGTACTACGTAGTACTATTATTTATTCTGTGCTAGTACCAAAGTTAATTTTTCGGTCTGGCTGTAGGTACTTTCGCGCACAGTTTATTAAAGTGCGATTTCCGTAAGCAATTATTAGGTTTTGTATCATCACTCTGTATGAGCACAGCTCCAAGTTCGACTGGACTGGCGTCTGCTATCACGTGTGTTTTATCATGGACGTCCTAATACACCAAGGATTGCATTTACGTTAAAGCTTGCTTTGACTGTGTAAAAGCATTGTCCTGTTCCTTCTGATATCACATAAAAGTAGTATAATCTTTCTCATTATTAGCTTCAATTGTTGTTTCAAATGAACCCTTGTATATTCAATAGGGCAATGCTACCTTATGCAAATAATCTTTCTTAGGTTTTTAATTAGGTTATAAGTTCCATTTTTCCCATCTCACACCGCTTAAAGGGTTATCGCCTTCCAAACTTAAAACATCCAATGCTGGTAACGAATGCGACATGACTTTTAACGGTTAGTTTGCCTAGGTTGGTTGCCTGAAAATAAATGTAAATAATCATGTAACCAATTAAATGGTTACTTTTTTTCTGAGACCAATTTAATGGTGGCATATCATGCCAGTAGTTAGGTTGTACCAGTTCTGGCGCACTTGTAGAAAGGTTGTACCAGTTCTGGCGCACGACGTTCGTCGACTCACAATCCTAAAAAAAAAAAAGGATGCACGGTTCCGGAGATGTGCAGATCAATTAACTCTTATCTAATTGATATCCGCTGCGAGCCTCAACCGTCATTAGCGCTCCATTGTCCTTATCTACTTATCTATTGTTGATTGACTACCGTCATTATCTATTATTCGTCAGCGTGTGGGTCGGCTTATGCTATTGTATTATACTCCTTTGTTCCTATCTACAACACTAATCTGAATCATCAATAAAACACATTACCTAATTTTGTTAAAATTTTTATTTATAAAATACAAAATCTTATTACTTATTATCTATAAAATAGGAGCGAAACATCTCATCCACTAAAATATCGTTGTACAATGTGTTCTCTGTAAATATACTCGTAAAACTATGCATTGAACATCCCTGAAACTTATATAGCAAATACATTAAGCAATATTCGCCACAAACTGAAGTCCACTCATTCTGAATCCTATCAACATTCCAGTTCCATCTTTTAAAATTTCTTTTAAAAAACTCTAGATGATATCGTACAGGTGCCCGTCCGAATGAATCAAAATATTGACCGACGTCATTCGTATCGATATATAAAACTACCCAATGTGACCCTGGTTTATCATCTGTATCCAAATTGCATATTATATACGTTGGTACGTGGGTGTACATGGGTAGTTTATTGGCAGCATAAACATTATTTTCTAGAGTGGAGTGAATCTTTTTCAGATGTTGTTGTACATCTAGTGTATCCATAATATTACTGCTATTAGTAGATTATTACAGTACCAATCTACTCAATGACTAATATAGGAATGATCAATTATAGTGATATCTAAATATTAAATTGCTTTCTTTGTGTTATACAAAACGTATTTGAGTCACCAATACACTGAACAAGACACGACAGGAAGGACGTAGGAATGTAGAGATAAGCAACAGAATGTAAGGTAAGCTTGTTGACGCATAAAGATACTATCAATTCTACTGCAGAAATTCTTTAGATTAGAATTATTACTCACTGGTACTATATAAGACCAAGCAACTGCAGTCATGGAGTTAGTGTATGGTCGTTTGACCGCAGTGGATCTATCAATACTACGTTTGTGTTACTTCAACGCATCAAAGGCCATGGATGTAAGTGTTTATTCTATTGACAAACTTACTTTTCTTTCTGTTATTTTCTTACGTGTGTATGATTTAGTGTTAACAAATTATATTTAAATATTATGTGTGTGTATATGTTAAGCCGTGGTAGCTCAGATGGTTAGCGCAAAATGTAAACTTCATAGTACACGTCCCGGGTTCGATCCCCGCCGGCACCAATTAAATTGTTAATTACAATTTTAAGTGCTGATTTACCACGTGCTCAGCGGTGAAGGAAACATCGTGAGGAATGCATGTCTGAGAAAATTTCGAAGGCATGTGAAGTTTGCCAACACGCATTGAGGTATCGCAGCGAACATTTCCTAGCCCTAAAACCCTCTCAGAAATGAGAGGAGGCCTATGTTCAGCAGTGGACTTTAATAGGTTGTAACTTTAGCTTTTTTAACTTTTATGATTAAGTGTTAACAAATTGATATTAACATGATAACTGTGTTGTTGCAGAAATCATTGAGCTTCGATGAAAATACCTATAAACAGTATTACTACTCGCCACTCTCCCCTCAAGAAGAAAGTGATGACATCGTCATTAATAATAACACATGCGATGGTGGAAAAAGAAAATCGCAATCGATTGATCATTTTTTTGAAGCTGAATCAAAAATAAAAAAGAGGAAGCTGTTATCATCAACCGTAGCACGAGCCGCTAGAGATGGTGTATCATACATTTCTACTAATTCTGACGACGGAGACCAAGCGACGCATCTCATCAAAATTGAAATGTACGATATGAAGAAGCTATCCAAGATTCCAACTACTGATCATTGGAAACATGCTTCCACGAGGATTAAATATTACGTAAAGACTAATAAGGATAGCATCTACGACAACACAAACGCCCTCGTATACAATATTACAAAGACAATAGCAGAAAGTGAAAAAGTTAAAAAATACTTTTTTAACAATGACAGTCATTAGCTGATCATTAGTGAATGTGATTCTGTTTACTTAAATTACTTCCGTGTACTCATTATATTCTATTCTAATCCTTTGTTAGACTTAAATATCGGACATTATTTGAAATTTGGGTATCAGTTGGTCTACCAACACTGAACTGTTACTTACTCTGCTACCTATTTTCTTCTATACTATAAGGATGGCAAACTTCAGTGAAGTGTGCACCAGTGCTTTCTTCTCCACAACCATGGAAGAGAATACGGAACTATTCAACAGCGAATTAAATCAGGAGTTGTCTAAAGTTTGTGATGAAATGGAGAAGGATCAACTGTTCGATTCATCGTATGATGATGAGTTGTATAAGCACTGTGCGATGGTTGAAACACAGTTTAAGTAAGTAAAATAAACATTCATTTCAGCTACACATCTTGTACAGTTTTTAATAAATTTAAACATTTTAGTAGTCAACCACTACAACTTGGAAGAGGAACGAAGCGAACGAGCAGCAAAGAACCCAAGATCATCAAAAAACCAACAACGGAAGCAGAAGCGCCTACCTCTGCAGGGAACAGTATCAGTAACGAAGATCAAGTGGAATGTCTAACGTGTCATATATTTATCAAGAAACGGTAATTTAGCTAATCATTTTAAAAGTAATGTTCACAAAAATAATCTTTTAAATTCACATAATTCTTTATCAAACGTTAGTGTTATTGAATCTGCTTTTGTAAATAGGATTTTAACTTATAAAATCAAGAGTAGAGTAGATAGTTCGACATTGGTAAATTTTGAAACTCCTGAACTATTTTTAAATTCTATTAAAGATGATATTTTATTTTTAATACAAGAGTGTATTCATCAACACATAATTTTTAAAGTAAACTTCATATTGCATGCTGATTTTGTTCAACAAACTAAAGATATTCATGATACGTTCGATTTTCAAACGCTTAACTATATTATTTGTCAAGGAGATGACTTAAATATTTTTTTTTCATCTTTAAATGATACAATTACTACTAAAATTAGTGCATTTAAAAAAAAGATAGTGGATGGAGTCTAAAAAACATAAAATCTATAGACATGAATGTTAATAAATTTAACCCCCTACGCGGTACTTCATACATAGATCTTCCTCGTGACATAAAATTAAAAAAAGGCTGTTATAAATGTAAAAAGCAAGGATTATTTTTGTTTTAAATGGGCGTTACTCTCGGCGTTATATCCCGTAAACAAAGACGCGGATCGTGTATCATCGTACGTTAAACATGCAAATAAACTTAAATTTAATGGTATTTCCTTTCCAGTTAAAATTTCTGACATAGCAAAAGTAGAGAAATTAAATGATATTAGTATTAATGTTTTTGGGTTAGAATATAATAAAGAAAAACGATGTAATTCTATAGTAGGTCCATTATTTTTAACAAAGTGTCGTAAAGATAGACATATCAATTTATTATTTTTTTCCAAGGATACAAAAAATCATTATTGTTACATAAAAAATTTATCGCGGTTAGTTAGTAAACAAATTTCAAAAGACGGTCACATCATGTACATTTGCGAAGCATGTCTACTTCACTTTCCATCTAAGGAAAGTTTAAATAACCATGAACAATACGATTGTGCCCACATTTGTACAGAATTACCAAACAGTGAAACTTTTAAAAAAAAGAATTGGTTTGGTAACTATTTCAAATGATAAAATTAAATTTGATAGTTATGAAAAAAAGTTGAAGATACCATTCGTAGTTTATACTGATTTTGAAGCATTTTTAAAACCAATAGAATCATGTTCTAACGATCCTTCCAAACCTTTCACACACAATATTCAGAAACATGAAGTACATAGTTTTGGTTATTATATAAAATGTTCATATGATGATAAATTATCAAAATATGTAACGTATTGCGGACCCAACTGTGCACAAGTGTTTATGGAAAGTTTATCTAACAATCTCAAAGAAATAAATAGACTTCAAAAATATCGTCCACTTCCGCTAACAAATGAAGACAAAAACCAAATTTCAAATGCAACCATTTGTCATATTTGTGAAACAGAGTTAGCAGAACATTTTTATGATTTTGATTGGTACACCGGTAGTTTTATAGGTGTTGCTCACGAATCATGTAGCTCGAAGTTCGGGAAACCTCGTTATATACCAATATTTTTACACAACCTTAGTCACTATGATGCTCATTTTATTGTTCACGCGTTAAACTTTTGTGATGGTGAAGTCGAAGTTATCCCTCAAAATAAAGAAAAATATATATCCTTTTCCAAAAAATTAAAAATGAATAACCACGAAATTATATTAAGATTCATAGATTCATTTAAGTTTTTATCATGTAAATTAGAAGAATTGGCCAAAAATCTCAGTAATGATCAATTTCAAGAATTACGTAGAAATTATCCTAATGATGAAGATTTCTTTCGTTTAAAACGGAAAGGCGTTTATCCATATGAACTTATGACTAATTATGATAGTTTAAGCCTAACATCGCTCCCCGAACAAAAATTTTTTATAGCTCGCTCACAGATTCCCATATTTCAAATGATATTTAAATCTGGTATTACCTACATTGAACCCCGTCAATTACTACTAATTGACGGGGAACTATTTCTGTACTGCCAACACTGTAAATTTTTTGAAAAAAAAAAATATTCTTGATCCAATATAATTTTTTTTAATGTAAATAATTTGGTTTCACGAGCGGTCGCTCGACAACTGATGATGGTGTTGAACTGATTTAATATATATTCAATGAAAGGGTGAATTCATAGGATGCTTTGGGTATGTTCTGTGACCTATCCAAAGTCTTTGACTGTGTTCACCATGAAACATTAATCAGGAAACATCAACACTATGGTGTAAGATGCTTTTAAATTAATTATTTTATACTTTAGTAACAGAAAGAAAAAAGTTGTGATATAGGGGAGAAACACCGCCAAGATACTAATACCGGGCTGAGAGAAATAAGTATTTCTTGACAGAAAAACCCAAAAATCGATTCTTGGCCCAACCAGGGATTCGAACTCAGAACCAAACGAACAGTAGACGTATCTACGACCACGAAACCAACAAGTCTTCAAAAAAAAAAGGATCTTATAAAGCCACGGCTGGGCGTCATTCTCATTTTTGAGAGATAAGAATATTATAACTAGTATTACTTGAATGGAATAGACATCCTTAGTAGATTATTTATTTTTTTATATCATAGTGTGACAAACGCGCACTCAGTTCACCTGATGGTAAGTGGATGATATGGCCCATAGACATCTACATCTATCCTCGATGAAAAATTAAAATCATCTTCTACACTCACCATACGAAGCACATAAGTATTGCGCTGCTATTTTACGCTGGTATTCAGCGAGAGCGTGGTCCTGTCCCGGTCAGGCCGACCCAATCGTGCAACAACCATAATATGGCTGCAGCGTGGCTCTACCACGTAGAAGAATCTATTTATTATATTTTATGTATAGTATAAGCATAACAAACGAGCACACAAACCACCTGATAGTAAGTGCATGTTGTGGCTCATAGACATCTAAGTACATTTATCCTCGATTAAGAAACAAAATGCAGATGTGTTACCACCTCTGAGTAATGGAGTGCCTCGTTTCCAGTAAAAATGGTCTTCGGTTCTCTACACTCGCCATAAGAAACACAGCAGCATTCAGCTGCTATTTACCCTGGTGTTCTGTGAGAGCGTGGTCCTTCCCCGATAGAGCGGACCCATTTGTGCTACAACCATAATATACGTGTAAAATATAAGTGATACCCACTTATATTTTATACGTGGCACTAGTCGCTTATTACTTTTTAAATTTACGACCCGAACAGTTAATATAGCTCGTTTTTAATTTAACAATCGGTGTTGGAAATTGTTTCCAATGGGAATACAACGTAATTTTAAACTCAGACTCAAGGGATCGTTCAGCAAATTGTCCGATTGCATTTGATGAGATAAATCACATCTCAGAGGTAATTCCTGCTTCGTACAAATAAAACGGGGTTTGTTGGCGATCTTCAAATTCTGAGTCGTCTGAAGATCGAGATTGAATTCAAAACCATATTTACAATTGTGCAAAATGTGCTTGACCACAATTCCAGGTGGTGGTAAGTGGTGATGTAGTCCTAGATGGTAAATCACACTGTCGTAGCGAAACAAAAGCCTATTCAATCTTGCCTTTTTTTATAGGATAGGGTGACAAACGAGTACACAGTCCACCTGATGGTAAGTGGTTGCTGTGACCTATAGACATCTACATCTATCCTCGATTACGAATCAAAACGCAGATGCGTTGTCACCCGTGAGGACTAAGATGGAATGCCTCCAGTAAAAAGGGTCTCCGGTTCTCTACACTCATCATACGAAACACAGTAGGGTTAAGCTGCTATTTTACGCAAGTATTCTGTGAGAGCGTGATCCTTCCTCGACCGAGCCGACTCATTCGTGCTACAGCTACATCAGTAATATAGATGCAGCATGGCTCTACCACGTAAATGACTGACTGACTCCTCACGATATCTCTTAAAACTATACATCCAATACACTTGAAATTTGGTATAGTTACTCATTTCGAAATGTAAACGCTCACTAAGAACGAATTTTACTATAGACCTATTAAAAAAATCTTGATTTTTTATAAAGTCTACGTTATTATAGTCTATTATCGTGCGCCCAGCGAAGCGAGCGGTTTTTTTTTAAATATTAGTAAGCTTATTAATTAACATTACTAATATTCCTTTTGACAACTCCTGGTAAGCTTGAAAATGCTTGTGTTAAGAGTGGTTCACGACAGTAGTCAAAATGGCGGATTCGAACCCACGACCTTTTGAGTTCGCGATCCGCGCCCTGCCATTAGGCTACTGTCGCTTCAATTATCAGCTAGTTTCATAAACTAACGATAATACTACACATGGTTACGGATTTTATCGCGTTTAATTTTAACATTTTTAATTCTCCCTTCCTCCCTTCCCTTAGATCGGGCTAAATGGCGCGCCTTGGGAGAGGCCTATGTCCTGCAGTGGACTTCCGCAGGCTGATGATGATGATGATGATGAAATCAGGGATCCAATAACAAAGGCGACAAAGTCCCATATAATGATATGGGTCTTTGCCGCCTTTGTTATTAGACCCCTAAATTCTCCCTTTATAGTACCCATGGTCACTGAAGTGTTTGACGTCGTGATGTCACAGTTAACGAGGGCTATATTCAACTTTTAATTATCAATTTTGGTCCGATCTACGCAGAACGAGTTTAGAGTATTGGGTTGGTTTTAATTAATAAAATTAAACCCAAACTTGGGTTTGGGTTTCATTTTATTAATTATGAGATCCTAAGCAGATGGTAGCACACATCCTACAGCAAGCTAGGATATTTTTTAATGTCAATAGCCTCGTGAATCAATCGTGGTAGGAATCGGTGTTCTTTTGCGAAGATATGTGGTCTATCAAATTTGATATAATGTTTAGGACGATCCTGAACACGAGACAACTTCCCGGAGCGACGACGCTTCACATGAGCGTTATGTTTATCGCCGACGAATATATTCAAATTAGCTTTATCGTATACCTTTAAACGAATAATTCTTGTATATTATTCTTATATTTATATTTTATATTCTTGTATATATAATAAAAAAAAAAAAATATATATAATATATATATATAATCGGAATCTCGGAAACGGCTCCAACGATTTTCATGAAATTTAGTTTCTAGGGGGGATTCATTTTTTCAATCAAAAACTGTTACAATATCATTAGAATAAGAAGGTAAATTTTGACAATGCGGTGATGATTATAATAGTTCAAATGGGATCTCGGGCGGTTCCGAAATCGTAGTACGCTGGTTCGAGTCCTTGCTTCGGTTTTTGGTTCCTTTTTTTCAAGTTCCCTTCTTTTGTGAGAAAATTTATTATTTCGAGGCCTTTTTTAGTATTTTTTTAAAAACACGAAAATTTAAATTAAACTAATTGCACTTATGATTTTTTATTCAAATAACCAGTTCAGCTTTTTTCTATTATGTCGGTAAGATCAAAAAATATTATTCATTTCTTCATCAGTATGTAATATGTATCTCGATATATTTTCCAAAATACACAATTTCCAAAAAAAAAAAGGTCATCCAGGTACTTTCAGTAATATAACTATTGATATATTTCTTGTATATCAATGAATATAGCAAATTTATGATCATTTAAATTTAACGAGCAATTCTTGTATATATATATATATATATATATATATATATATATATATATATATAACAATTTTCATAAAATTTAGTGTCCAGGGAGTTTCGGGGGCAATAAATCGATCTAGCTAGGATTTATTTTTAGAAAATGTCCATTTGTCCGTGTTTTCAGGCAATAAAAAAACTGCTACAATATAAGAAGGTAAATTTTGACGTATAGCATAACAATCGTAATAGCTCAGGGGGTTGGGATGTCGGTCGGGCTTGATATCGGAGTTCCGTGGTTCGCGTCCTGTCTCTGGTCCGGCTTTTTTCTTTTTTTTCAAGTTCCCTTCTTTTGTGAGAAAATCTATTATTTCAAGCCCTTTTTTTAGTATTTTTTAAAAATACGAAAATTTTAATAAAACTAATTGCACTCATGATTTTTTATTCAAATAACCAGTTCAGTTTTATTTATTCTTTAAATAAGATCAAAAAATATTATTTATATTTCATCAGTATGTAATTTATAAATGTAATTTCAAAAAAAAACCGAGCAAAGCTCGGTCATCCGGGTACTTTCTATGAAATAAGTTTTAACTATTAAAAATTATTTCATAAAAATAAATTTTAATGATTATAAATTTGTTACAATCCTATAAATACATCTCCACAGGCTCACAGCGGATATACGGTTATACTAGCTCTCTATATCGGAAGTGAAGTGACTTATTGATCCTGTCTATGGTGTCCGACTCCGACGTACACAAAACAATCGCAACCAAGTTTATCATTTACTTATTTTACTATTATCATTTACTAAATTATACTAAAGATATTAATAGTTACTTTGAAACCATCCGCTCAATAAAATAAAATTATGTGTCTTCCCTACTTGAAGAACACCTCCCGCCCTCCCTCAATTGCATGCACTAACCCCGTCACCAATAATCCCAGCACCACTACTTCCAACACCACTAATCTAGGAAAGACATCGTCGATGGTGTGTCTTTTATTATGTCGTTCTTTATAATTTGATTGACTGATGAAGAGCTATGCAAAAAAATGCTGTAGTTTTTTAATTATAAGGAAGTGACCATAGTAACCGGATAACCATATTCCCTCACGTACCTCATTTCATATTTATAAACCCTCAAAGATGCGAGATGAACTAAGTCGATCGCATTTCTGTTAACTGTTGGAGAACCTCACTTCCATCTGTGGGCTGACGTAATGAAGTTGGATATAAGCATCAATCCTTTGATAATAATGAACCTTAGTAAATTCAATCCACATGGACTGAATAAGAAGTTTATATAACCTAATATGTGAGTCATATTCATATGTAACAAGCAGGCGTTAAAAAAATTACTTTAGTACAAAACGAGGACAGATTTTGCCAAATTTGCTATGTATTATTATTCTATAACAAACATTTCCTTGGAAATAACCAAGGACATGTAATAGCTTATGACGCAAAACCTCTTTCGCCTGCTGTACGCGAGCGTAGCAACAAACTAAGAATATCGAATTACTACAACAAAGCTTTGTAAGTCAGCATGACGGGCGTTCGCAAATCGAAATGTCATACGTCGCCTTTTATGTACCACCTGAGGTACAGGTACACAATAGAAGTCTAAGTTATTTGAATATGTTTCGAGTTTTTTTTTTTAAATGTTAAAGTGACAAAGGAAACCACGTAGTTGCGGCGTAGGAGAATCTGCTATCGAATATCATCATGCGGGTATCGTAAAAGGACACAGAAGAAAATGATACAGGCGATGGGTATCAGCATTTTCCCGATAAGAGCTCAAAATAATAACTCGCTTTTTTTAAACGAGCACACATCCCTTGAGGCCCATAAACATCTACATTTATCTTCTATTCAATCATATCAAAAGAATCAAAACGCAGATGCGTTGTGAGGACTAAGGACTAAGATGGAATGCCCCGTTTTCAGTAAAAAGGGTCTCCGATTCTCTACACTATACGAAACACAGCAAGGTTAAGCTGCGATTTTACGCTGGTATTCTGTGCTACAACTAGCAATTATCCTCGTGGAGGCTTATAATCTGTAGAGGATTTTTGATATACTGTAAAACTGTAATAATTTAATAAAAAGATTTGACAGTCTACCTGATGGTAAGTGGCTACTGTCAGTCAACAAGTATTGACAACATCGTTGGTATAATGGTTGTCAACGCGGTTGCTGACCATGAAGTTCCGGATTTAAATCCCGGGTCAGGCTAAAATCAGTTATAAGTTATAACTAGATTCAACAGAATGGACTTGTAAAGTTCTTTGTACATTATGGCATTCCAATGTCATAAAATACGGTTCTGAGACAATATAAACCGTGTTAATTCTCAGACATATAGGTTCCCTCACGTACCTCCTGTGACGTGTAGTGGCGGTGTAAGAATATCCACTATAGTTCGTGCCAATCGATTGTGAAAAACGGACATTGACCCTTCGGTCGTTTAACCAGGGGCTACAAACCATCAATATCTTAAAAAATAAATAAAAAATCATTATAAAAAAAGAAAGTACTAAATATACACTTTTTATATGTAGTAATTTCTTTATTTATAATGATTTTTTATTTATTTTTTATAATCATTGATATAATATATATTTATTAACTATTATTAAAAAGTTATATAAAAGATCATCTATTGTTATAAAGTACTTTATTCATTTAACAACAAAAAGCATTAATTTATAACACATATAAAGATTCGAGTGATAACTACACCGAATAAGTACGTACTTATTCAAAAGATAACACTTTATTTTCAATATTATATAAGAACTTTATTTTTATTCGGTGCATGCGGATCGGCCCAAAAAATAACGCATCTCTGGCTGCCATTGTCACGTTTCTTTTAGAACGAACTGACGTAATGTTTTGTTTACTTTAAAGGGATGAATTTGCAAAAGTTCAATATGGTGATTATATTGCTTCAAATATTTTTTTTAATATGAAACTGTTATTAAATGAATTGCTGCTTACTTACCATAAATTGAAATATAAAATATGACACATTTTTCGCGATGTACCGTAAGTTTACGATGTTTATAGGAACTACAGACAATATTATTTAAGAAACCAAAAAAAAAAACAAAACATATGTGCTGACCTAGAAGTGTGAATAATATCAATATTTAAATATTGTTATCACATCTAAATTGAGATTTTAAGTTACGCCTTTTGACACTCGGGTCATATCAGTCATCGTCTGTTTTACTCAATCAATTTAACACGAACTATACCCCATATCATCCCGTGTCGTAAGAGGCGATAGAGGGAAACAAATAAGGAGATGGATAGCAGTGTTTTGAAGACACGACCGAAATAAAACTTCCTTAGCTCCATCAAAAAAAAAAAAAAAAAAAAAAAAATATATATATATATTTATATGTACAATATATACGTGTACAACATATACATAAACTAACTTTCTACAAATATTTAAATTTATTATCGGCTTCCTTCCATATTTGTTATTATTCACCCGAAAATTCACAAAACATGACCTTTAAAATGAATTTACAATTTTATTCACTTTAAACGTAAAATATTTAATGTATTCAACGAAATATTCATTCATAAATTGTTCAAAATGAAATAAAAATAACGAAAAATAACGGGCTATGAGAGAAAGAGAGAAAGAAAATGTGCGCAAACACTGCTCTCTCTTGCTTATATCCCCAACTCAACCTAGTTCACCTCGCCCGATCACACTTTACGTAACGCTTTCGTCGTGCGTTCGCCAGCTTACTCCCCAAGTCAAGCGTACGTAAAGAAGTCTTACTTCAAAAACTGCGGTTGCCAACGTGTAACAAGTTGAGTGGTGTAAGAAAATCTACTACCTTATATGGGTACATATATTTTAAGATAATTAAAAAAATATTTTGACATAATTCCTAATCGACAAGCTACTACTACCGTCTTAATAACGGCTAAAAATAAAAACAATTGCTGTTGCCAACCCACTTGCCAAGCGTGGCAACTATGGCAAAAATCTCCCCTGTAAGGCAATCTATGGGGGAGGCCTATGTTCTGCAGTTGATTTCAATAGGCTGTAACGCTGTAACGGTAACGGTAACAGTAGGTAATGGATGTAGGTTCCCTCACGATGTTTTTTGTTTACTACCCGAGTACAGCATTTGAAATTGCAATTAATAATTTCATTGCAGGTTTCCCGCGCACAATTGAATTAGCTGAGAGCGCTTAGCCCTGAGCTACTATGGCTTTAATTTTGATAGACGAAGCAAAGTATTTCTCCCACGAGTATCACTTTAAGAGTTGTTCAAATGAAACCATTTTAGGTAAGTCATCATATTCTTTAAGATAACTGCAACGGAACTACCTTTTGAAAACGCCGACGTTCACAAAACTAAATTAATTAACTGTGCAACTGTCGGAATTGTCAAGCTCGAAGTTGTTGACGAGTGTGTTTACCTGGGACAAATAGTCCGACGAGGTAAGTCCAACTTCGACCGACAGGTCAATCAACGTATTCAGCTCGGCTGAGCAGCGTTCGGGAAATTAAACACATCTTCTTGTCAGGCATACCTCAAAACTAGATTGTACAACCACTGCGTGTTCCCAGTGACGACTTATGGATCTGCGACATGGTCCTTCACTGCCGGCTGTATGAGGACGCTGAGGATATCAGAAGTAGAACTTGAGTGACAGACATAGCTCAAGCTGAAGTGATTAATGGGCCGACCATATAGCTCGAAGAACCGATAACCGATGGTGGAGAAAGGTTATCGAGTGGCAGCCTCGTACCGGCAGGCGAAGTATAGAGCGTCCCCCCACTAGATGGAGTGACGACCTGGAAAGCATGCGGAAGTCGATGGATGCAGGTGGCTCAGGACCGTGCTTTGTGGCATTTCTTGAGGGAGGCCTATGTCAGTGGACTTGTGAAGGTTTGTAATGATGATGATGTTGATGATGACTGTTGGATAGCTTCTAGATGCAGTATTTGTAAACTCACCACACTAATACGTGTATGAGTTTGACTACCTTGCTAGTCGAGTGGTCGTGGTCGTTGCTGATCATGAGTTTCTCACAGAGTTATTCGGAATTTTCTTTCAAGAAAATCTCTGTAGCAACCCGAAATCAGGGAGTTGGTGCTTTAACTTCGTGCCTCGGAAAGCACGTAAAGCCGTTGGTCCTGCGCCAGATCTCTCTCCGGTAGTTTTGGATTACCGTCCCATCGGACTGGACTGTGAGAATGAGGGAATAGAGCGTGCACCTGTGCTTGCGCATACACTTGGGCACTGTAATCCTGTCCTGCGCCGATGGCTAGTCTCCGTTGAGGCAGGCCAGGTAAACATCAGTCACGTCATTGGCACGTTTCGTCAAGTCACCGTTACTTCACGTCTAAAGATATAGTTTAGTAGAAGTTGAAGGACATAGGCCCCACACGTCAATCACGTCACGATCGGCGCGTGAGACATCACGTGGTGTACATTTACACCACATCACGTCTTTGTCACGATTGATCTGCGACTTGTCGGTAACTTGACTGAAATGTGTGTGCACGCACTTTAAAAGTCAGCTTCCCGCCAAAAATGTTTAGTAAAAGGCCCTTTCGAAAAATAAATATATACGTTAAGGTTTTACTTTGCTGTACAAAAGCTTAGATTTTTATTATAATTTTAAGATAAGAAACTTACTATGAACTATATCCAAACTACCATGCATGAATGTTTAGGCTATGGCAGAATACCAGGGTCTGTCGGTCTCCTACATTCACTGAGCCATAGATCATTTTGTCTACAACTAGTATAATAAGATTTATGTTGATGAATTTGTACTTTTTTTTTGAGACAAATGAAGACTTTTATTTATTATTTAATATAAGGGCAATATTTTTAAATATTTAATTTACACGATAAAAGTGCTATATTTATAATAAAATTATCTTATTAGTTGTTAATATGACCTTACATTGTACCATATAATGGCCAGCAATATATTAACTTATAAACTAACATATTATTATCTACTATTATAATTTAATGAAATAAATTGTTAAAGTAGCACGATCAGAAAATTAATTTACATTTTTGCATTTATTTATATAATTAATCTCAACTACCTAACTATGTAACTTTGTATTTAAAAATATTTTAGCATGCAAACATGTAATTAGCTTTCTGACCATAATGATCAGAAAATTAATTACATAATATTATTTGCATTTATTTATTTAATTAATTCCAACTACCTATGTTACAATGTATTTAAAAAAAATTAGCCTCAAGTTTTTAAATGTAAAAAATGTGAAATACGTAAAAGAAACGATAAATTGTCAAAAAATTTACTACAGATCTGGGAGTAGTTATACTCAAAGCTACAATAATATCATGAAAAAATTAAGAAATCAGTGCTGGGGTAAGCTGATGAATGCCGTGTTGGCAGTCTCCGGAATGCCTCTTTTCTATAGAACAAGGGTGACAAACAAGCAAACAGCCTACCTGATAACAAGTGGATGCTGTGCCCATAGACATCTACATCTATCCTCGATTATCGATCATCGTCATCATCATCGATCGATCAAAATGCAAATGTGTTGACACCCCTGAGGAATAAGAAGGAATGCCTCGTTACCATTTAAAAAAGTATCTGAGAACCAGATGAAATAAAATATAGTTAGTGATAGTGCCAAATCGATTGAGAAAAACGGACAATGACCTCAGATATGAGCCGAGTGTCAAAAGTTGTAACTTACAAAATCTCAATTTAGATGTGATAACAATATTATAAATATTGATATTATTCACACTTCTAGGTCAGCACATATGTTTTGTTTTTTGGTTTCTTAAATAATATTGTCTGTGGTTCCTATAAACATCGTAAAATCTTACGGTACATCGCGAAAAATGTGTTATATTTTATATTTCAATTTATGGTAAGTAAGTTTTTCAATTTATTATAGTTAAAAAATTAAAAATAAAGTGATTCTCATTATATTTGAAATATAAAAGATACATTGATTACGCTGACCATTCCGCATTTTTATTAAATAACACCGTTGCAGTGACTAAGCCCGTTCGTAACTAAGTTTCATATTAAGCCCGACTAATTGAATACGGATAGTAACTTGTTGTAAGCGAAAACAATTTTAGTTTCAATACAGAGGGACAGCCTTTGTATTGGTGAGCTTTATATAAATAAATTAAAATAAATATGTAGTATGACAGTATATACATAATGAGGAGACGATACGAGAGAGATATAAGAATTATTACATTAATAATAATTATGTGGTAGAGCCAAGCAGTATTATAGTTGCAACCCAGGGAAGGACCACGCTCTCACAGAATACCAGCATAAAATAGCAACTTAATGCTGCTGTGTTTAGTATGGTGAGTGGGGATAGGTCCTTAGGGGTGACAACGCATCTTAATAAATGTTGATATTTATGGGCCACACCATCCACTTACCATCAGCTGGACTGTATGCCCGTTGGTAACGCTTATACTATAAAAATATTATATTAATATAATAATTATTTATAAGCTTTTACCCGCGGCTTCGCTCACATGGGCTTCAATTTAGGAACATCGTTAATACTGCCCCGTGCAAAAATTAGCAAAATTGGATCACTTATAGGGTCACCTCGATGTCTCGTGCTGTCACAGTCACTTTGACTTCAAGTAATAGAGACAGCACGAGATTTCACGGCGCCTTAAAATTGAGCAGCGTTTGAGTATTTATTGGGCAAAAGCATATCTGTTACAGGATTTTTTTTTGAGTTCCTAGAAACTATTGGACGTAAATGATTGAATTTGGCACAGATACAATAGGCTACAGGAAGATATAAGTGAGTTTATCAGAATTTTTTTACGTCGTAGAGCCATGCTGCGGCTATATAGTGGTTGCAGCACGAATGGGTCGGCTAGACCGGGGTAGGACCACGCTCTCACAGAATACCAGTGTTAAATAGCAGCTTAATGCTGCTATGTTCCGTATGGTAAGTGTATATACTCCGAACCGGAGACCCTTTTAACTGGAAATGAGGCATTACATCTCAGTCCTCAGGGCTGGCAACGGATCTGCATTTTGATTCTTAGTTGAATAAATGTAGATTTCGATGGGCCACAGCATCCACTTACTATCAGGTGAACTGTGTGCACCGTTTGTCACCCTTATACGTTTAAATAATTGCATTTATATCATATAGCAACATCTGTCACTTTTTTATATCGGGCATGTCTTCCGATGTAGGTATCCTTATGAGGTGTAAATTTTCTTGGAAACAGAATTGCGTTATTAACATTTCACTCTTTACATTCATGATTGAATTAAATTAAGTTTTGACAAAATAATAATGAACTTTACGGTATTATATTAACTTATGGCATAATGTTTATTTGTGATTTTGATATATATGTGTTCATTTATACGACATATGAGGTTTATAAGTCTAGTATTGAGAATGTCCAGGAAATGTTTTTAAAGTATCTTGATTACATAGCGCATACGGGGATTCTTGTGACTAGGTGACTATGAAGAGAGGTGCAATTGGTATCACTTTCTTCCTTTATCTATTCTACGTAACATCGATGGTCTAGAAGACAAATATTAATTACAGGGATTGTTATTTTTCAACAGAGCTGTTTATAAACATAACATAAACGCTCACGCCTGTCATCCAGAGGGGAAAGCAGAGACTACAGACTTCCATTTAGCACGATCGTGACATACCTCTCTCGCATCTTCCACATCCCTATACCTACGCATATATGCTCGTCGGTTAAGGGTTCTCTTAATTTGGTCCATTTTTAATATATCGCCAATTTGGTCGACAAACTTTCGCCTAGGACGTCTCTTTCCGACTCTTCCATTCACTTCTGCAACATATATTTGCTTTTTCAGTCTTTCCTCATTCATTTTTTCTTCACGACCAAACCACCGAAGCATTCCTGTCTTAACCCTGGTCACCGCATCATCTTGCAAACCACACTCTTCTTTTATCACACAGTTTCTCACCCTGTCACTCAGATTCAACCCTAACATACTCCTTAGCGGCCGCATTTCTACTGCATTTATTCTACTCCCGTGCTTCTTCTGCCACACTCAACTTTCACTATCATACGTTAAAGTAGGGACTAATACAGCATTGTTATCTGCCATACGTGCCTTTTTTGACACATTCTGACTTTTCACAATAGAGTGTAGAGCCCCATTTACCTTATTTCCTGCATTCACTCTTTGTTCAATATCCTTATCATATCTCCCATCTCTGCCGAATACACATCCCAAATATAAAAATTCATCTAATATATATATATATATATATATATATATATATATATATATATATATATATATATATTGAAGTTAGTATGTAAAGCTAAGCAGTGTAACGTATCCGATACTTCTGCTATTAATTAAGGTATTTATCTCTTATACAGTTAACGTTAAAGAATTGTATTCAACTATTTTTTTATAACAAAACCAACTTCCATTGTATTAATAAAAATGTAAAAATGATTATTTACAGCTAAGGTGGTACAGATTATATATACAATATAAGATAATAAAATGGAAATACAGTAAGTACCTATTCTTTAGTATATAATTACTTTATATTTTACGACTGCCTCGTTGGTCTAGTGATTGTAGTAAAGCGACTGCTGATCATGAGGTCCCGGGTTTTATTCCCGGGTTGGGCAAAAAAATCAAATATTGAGTTTTTCCCTCAAAAAATTCTCAGTAGCTGCCGGAAGCCAGGAAGTTAGCGGTGTCTCACCCCCGTGCCTCGGAAAGCACATAAAGCCGTTGAACCTTCGCCTGATTTCTCTCCGGTCGTGTCGGTTTACCGTCCCATCGGATTATGAGAGTGAGGGAATAGAGAGTACAGGTGCACTTGCGCATACACATGGGCACTATAATCCTGTCCTGCGCCGATGGCTAGTCTCAGTCGAGGCTGGCCGCCGAGACTGCAATTCGGTCTGGAGGGCATTATTATTATTACTTTATATTTACTTTATACTATCTCAACTTAACCATGAAAATTAGTTAACAATTTTAGATTTTAGGTGTCAATTGCCTTTCATTATATAAACACTTAAAGTTTATGTGAATTTTAATACTCATAGAGAAATTTGTTTAAAGCTACTTATTACATTTTGTATTTTTTAAACGATATTGATTCTTTTGCCTCGTGCTTCACGTTACTTATTATTACAAATGTATAGAGTTAGTTTGGGCCGAAAGAATGGCGTTCCCATAATCGCGAAGGATGCGGCCTATTCAAATATTTAGCATTAAAAAGTATAAACGGCTAAATTTCGCACTTAGCACGTTTATCTTCTAGACCTATACTAGACTAATTTTTTGTATCCCTTACTAAAATTGCATAACATATTTTTAAGAATAAAGATTTTGCATTAAAATAAAACGCATAGTTAAGAAAATTTATTGAAAATAATGAAATTATATCAAAAACTAAGAAAATCCAGCGTTTCACTGGATTTTTCGGAAAATATAACGAAATGTGAATCGTTATTAATATTTAGAATCAGGTTAGTTACTTGTTAAAAAAAACAAAAATAAAGGAGTACACTTTATAATAATCTAATATTTTTATTTTAAATGCCATCCTGTCAAGTAAGGAAAATAAACAGATCAATAATTAACACAAATTAGGCCTCTAAATTAAAAATAAGGTTTTGTTACCTTTGGTCTAAGTTAACACCAATTTTTTAGGTGACATAAAATGCAGCATCTTCGTTCAACAACAATATTATGATCATAAAAGGTTACGGTCTTTTCTTTAAAATACTTGCATTATTTACATTTAAACTCAATTAAATAAGCAAAAAATCACAAAATATGTTCACATTTTTTTGGGACAGTAACAAAGCTGACTATCAGTTTGGTTACTTTCGCGGTCGGCCTAAATGTTACTACTATGAACACGGTAATCAAACTGAAGTAACGTCAGTCTTCGTATATAATACTGTTTGAAAAAAGAAAACAGTGAGTATAAAAGCACTCATCTTTATATTATAATGCATGACTCTAAATACTATAATACGTACATACATATTAAAAATCATTTAAAATTCGATTTTTGTCAAAGTAATGACAAAAATATTTAAGTAACACTTGCGTAACACAACACTCTTGTCTTTTTAGACTATCACAACTGAACGCTGTTTTTAAAAATGGCATTTTGATATTTGACTGTTCGTTTTACCATTACGATAAATAAAAAATGTGTAGTAGTTTAAAACTAATATTCTAATTTACTAACAATACTTGACATGTCAGGTAACCCTAAATTACGACCCGATATTTAATATTATTTTTAAATTATTATACATAATACACTTACCCCCATATATATATATATATATATATATATATATATATAATAAACATGCATATATATACATAATTTACTGCAAATTAATGTGTTTTAATACTTTTAGATATCACTGTTTATGATTTTCAAATTATAACCGTCGTGTGCTTTCATAGAAAAAAGGAAAGTAATTTCAAGATTTTGTTACCATTTTACTCATGGGGTAAGTAAATCTGTTGTCATTCATTGTAAAACAAAACTCTTTTTAATTAATCGATTGCATGAATAGCCATTGCTATTATTTTAGGTACCAGTTTGTAAACTGAGTTACCATCTTAATCCAGTGTTTTACTCAACACTACGATTATACTTAGGAAAAAAAATATTAAACTATGTGGAACACACCGATTTAAGAGGGGGTCCAAAAAAGTGAATCCGCTCTTTTATCTAAAAATTTGTTGCTTCAATTTACTCTCCGGAATTATTATTATCCGATGTTACTTTAAACATTTCGAATTTAAATAGCAAATATTAGGATACGCAAACTTCTTTACGCAAACAGAGCTCATATGAAATATAGGCGTAATTATTTCAGGTGGAACGTTCCAGCCTGCAGATATTAAAATTTCAAAATTAAAAAAATCTCATTTTATAGATCTCAATTAGCCCTTTTGACCTACATTAATTAATTTATAAGCCCTTTTTTCGTTTTCCAAGGAAAAATAGATCAGCTGATGCTATACTGACACTGTTGATGATGCGAGTTTCACTTTTATTCTGTCGCGCATGCGCAATGCGCAAATAATTGGCTTGCGAATGTCACGACGGTTTTTTATTGTTTACAATAATAATTATTGAATATTTTTAAGAATTAGCACGCGGGCAAATTAAATTAGCGCAAGGGCAATTTTTTCACGCTTGGTAGAGTAAAAAATAATCATTTTTCAAAGAGATATGGCTATTTTAAGTAGAGGAAAATTGAAAATTATATTTCTATTTTTCCTGGGAAAATGAAAAACGGGCTTATAAATTAATTAACATAGGTCGAAAGGGCTAATTGAGATCTATAAAATGAGATTTTTTTTATTTTGAAATTTTAATATCTGCAGGCTTGAACGTGCCCGGAAATTATTTCACGCTCTCACAGAATATCCGCGTAAAATAGAAACTTGATGCTGCTGTGTTTTTTAAGATGAGTGTAGAGGACCGGAGACCCTTTTTACTGGATACGAGGCATTCCATCGTAGTCTGCATTTTAATTCTTAATCGAAGATAAATGTAGATGTCTATACCTGATGGTAAGTGGAGATACGTTGCCTAAGGGCAACAGTATTCACTTACCATCACATAGACTGTGTGCTCGTTTGTCATCCCCATTATATAAAAAAAGGTTGGTGAAATTATTGCTAAGCCGATAAACACCGAATATATTAAACTAAAGAAGTTCTCTCTTAATCACAATTTACCGTATCCAGTTTGTAAGTTAAGTCAGTCATTTAGCCGAACATGGTAATATCATTCCGATAACGACCACCGATCTGAATATTCAAGGTCTGGTAAGGCATCCAATTTTTGATGCCGCAAGAGATCATTTTATCAGTTAACTATTATTAGTTTATTCAGCAGTTACTAGATGGCGCTGTTATAAAAACTATGAATGCCGAAATAGTTAATTTATTCAGAGGTCGTGACCAGATCATAAATTTGATCATATCTTGAAGTGCCCGACCATTTCGTAAATCACAACCATTTAATGATACAGTCAATTATTACTGGCCATATCGTATAAATTTCTACGTTTGTCGTTTTAGCCTCCATCTACGATACCTATGCCCATTCACGTTTGGTCATATCATGCAAAGCAATTATTATCCAGTAATACTAGCGACAGTAGGTTATAGTGCGGCGGAAAGCTGCTAACATATGTATAATATAAATACATTATATAGGCATAATGTGACGTGGTATCTGTTATCAATGTTTCTGTTAAAAATGCATTAGTAGCGCCGCTAGCGGTGAACGATGAAACTATATTACGATATCACCATCATGAAATATTAATGTAGTGTTTAGTTGTTAATAGCATCAAACGATCTCTACTCATTGATTTTCTCAAGCTATATCCTAATATGGTCAAAAACATAGTTAAAATTCATGAAATCTGCCCATTTTAAAAATGATTGACTAGGTACTTTAGGATATGATCAATTCTATGATCTGGCTAGCAATACATATTAAAAATAATGAGAGTTTTGATGTAATCCTATGCGATATCATTATTATCTATTTAATATATAACACTGTTATAATGAAATAATGAAAAAACTTGGAACTTTTCAAATTTAATTTTATATTGTTATTTAAGTAAATTTAGGTCGTAAGACATTGTACTTACGTAATCTTAGAAATTAAAACTACAAAACTGCGAAAACTGACTGAATGGTTAAAATTAACCGTTATTGATGCAACAACCATAATATAGCTATTATATATAATATAGTATTTCACTTCCACTTCCACAAATACTATATTATATTATTTATTATTATAATACTATAATATATTATATTATATACAATATAATATAGTATTTGTGGAAGAAATTATTAGGTAAATATTGTTATTGTTTTAATTTTTGTACAATGTGTCAAATATCAAAGGGAAAGGCAGAATCTGGTGCATAAATTTAATATTAATTTGTGTGAAACGGGTTGGTTTTTGAGTATAATGGCAGAGCCATACACGGCGGCAGCAGAATCATTAATTTCCATATTCTTACCACATTGATACTCCCTTTTAAGGTACCTACTTAGGATTTGTGTAACAAGAACAAGATATGCTACGATAAGACTGACATATCCTTGTAGGATAAAAAACTTTTTAAATAAAGATAGATAATAAAAAATAAAATCTTTTTATATGCATAGTTACCTGTACAAAACTTGGTTTTGGTTGTTGTAGGTGTCTTTCTTTTTATGTATAAAGATTTAAAGCTATAAGCAATTACAGAAAATGTTAACACTATCTATCTGATAAGGTTTTTAAAGTAACGCATAATGAACTTTGGTCTCAGGTTTCCTCAAGGCTTGCCTATTGAGGAAACCAACAGATATTACTTACTGTGTAATTGTTTTTGTTAATTAAACATTTTTCATTTTTCATTGTGGAATTGCGTCGCACGCCGGGCACAGCCAGTACTATTCGAAATACGACACTTTAAAATCCTTCACCTATCGCTAGGATTGTTCATACAACAACTGGTAAAATTAAAAATTTTGCCGACCGACTTCAATATAAATAAAATAAGACCATCATCAATGTAGTCGAAGTCAATTAAATACGCATTATTAAGGATAACTCAAAAACTACTCGTCAGATCTTGAGCAATGGGACCACATGAGAAGCTTATAAAAAAAATATCATAAAAATCGGTTCACCTAGAAAAAAGTTCTGAGGTAACACATTTGACAACCTTCTTCTTTTTTTGAAGTCGGTTCAAAAGAGTTTAGAACATAGAAATATAGTAGATAGGCTCTATCGTAGATAGAGATGCAAAAAAAATCCCCTAACAATTTTTTAACATTAATTTTGAGAGTTATTTTTAATTATAGGCCAGTGCTTTCCTACAACCTGGTGGTAAGTGGTAAGTGTAGGCCTAGATGGCAAATCGCACTGTCTTAGCGTAACAAAAGCCTATTTACTCTTGCATTGCAGACATACATATTATAATCGGACGGAAAGCCAGACGCCGGTAAATTATTTCATTCCTTTGCTGTAGGCATTGCGAAAGCCGAAGGAAAGTTGATTTACACTCGAACGATTCTTATTTTACAGCGACATAAAATGAAGCAATATCATTTTTAATCTGCTACCGTTTCAAAGTGACGTTCCTCTGATTCGGAACAGAAACAAGTAAAGAAATTCTTCAGTTTTCGTTTTTTTATCGTTTCAGTATGTTTCAAACGTGGTAGAGCCACGCCGCAGCTATATTATGGTTGTTGCACGAATGGGTCGGCACGACCGGGGAAGGACCACGCTCTCACAGTGTACCAATGTAAAATAGCAACTTAATACTGCTGTGTTTTGTATGGTGAGTGTAGAGATCCGAAGATCCTTTTTTACTGGAAACGAGGCATTCCATCTTAGTCCTCAGGGGTGACAACGCATCTGCGTTTTGATTCTTAATCGAGGATAAATGTAGATGTCTATGGGCCACAGCATCCACTTACCATCAGGTGGACTGTGTGCTCGTTTGTCACCCTTATTCTATAAAGAGCACTTCTAAAATAATAATAGTCTTATGAAAGGAAATTCAAGGAATTAAATTAAAGGAATATCCGCGGAAGAATAGGAGTAACTGACGTAGTCCGACGGATATCAGTAGGCTGAAGTGGCAATCTCTAAAGTATATGGCCAGTTACCTGAAGAACCGACAACCGATGAGGAAGAAAGATTCTCAAATGACAGCCTCATACTAGAAAACACAGTATTGGGAAACCTCTCGCAATATGGATTGACTATAGGTATTATTAAACATGTCCTCCGTACTTAGGGAATCTATAGAAGAGGCCTATGTCCAAACGAAAGATACAAAATGTTTAGGAATACCATCCGCAGTTAATCGAGCACGGATGACATATTGGCACGCGGTACAATTTGGAATCGCAGCGGCATATCTGTCACACAGATTAAACTGCTCTTGTGACTGATTACATCGTATAAACTTCGCCTACTTTTTTTTAATAAAGTGGAAATGACAAACTAACTTACAACCCATCTTTTTTATAGGATTAAGGTACATACGAGCACACAGTCCACCTGACGGTAAATGGTTGCTCTGACCCATAGACAGCCACATCTATCCTAGATTACGAATCAAAATGCAGATGCGTTGTCACCCGTGACCCGTGAGGAGTAAGATGGAATATTTCGTTTCCATTAAAAAGGATCTCCGGTTCTCTACACTCACCATACGAAACACAGCAGCGTTAAGCTGCTATTTTATGCTGGTATTATGTGACAGCGTGGTCCCTCCCTGGTCGAGCCATCCATTTAAATAAATATATATATATATATATATATATATATAGCTTACCTATTGTTAAAAATATGATTTACTCTAAAAGTAAATTCATATTACTGCTATTCGTGTATACAATCAGTTACCACCAGCTATTAAACAATTAAAGAAATTGTTAATTGAAAATGTTTTTTACAATCTCAATGAGGTTTTTAATAAAATTAATGTTAGTAAGTAATAATTTTTTTTAAATTGTTGCATATCCGATATGGGTAAACCTTTGAGCCGAAAACTATATGTTTTTGTACTACGATCATATTGTGCACAGTTATGCAATAAATGTATCTTTATCTTTATTCCTGCTGCATCCATTACTATAAAATACCGTTATCGTCACAACCTATTAAAGTCTACTGCAGAACATAGACCTATCCCATAGATTGCTTCATAGGAGAGATATTTGCCATAGTTGCCATGCTTGGCAAGGAGGTTGGCAAGCCGAAGCTTTTTTATTTTTAGTCGCCGCTTTTTAGTTATACCGTGATTGTCATAACAGGCGACAGAGGGAAGCAAATCAGGAAATCAATAAATAAATAAATAATAAAAAACTGCAGTTGCCAACCCGCTTGCCAAGCGTGGCAACTATGGCAAATATCCCTATGAGACAATTTATGGGGAAGCTCATGTTCAGGAGTAGACTTTTAATAAGCTGTAATGTTACATTAGTTAACAACATTACCTGTTATCAAATGTTTAATTAAAACAACATTAATTGTTTTAATTAAATATTTGATATTCCGTATTTTATGTTTACGGCTGAATATGGAGTTTCCGCTTCAAACTTTTAGCTAAACAGAATACACGGACTGATTTAATATAAACTGTAAGGGCACCTGGGGATAAAGGGATGTAATAGATTACGTTTTTCGCTTAGGTAACGATAACGAGCAAAAAATAAAATAGTGAAGCAAAAAAATTACCACCAGCTGATTATTCTTGGGTAATCAAAATATTTTTAAGATTTTGTTGGGACGTGGTAGAGCCACGCTGCAGTTATATTATGGTTTTAGCACGAATGGGTCGGCTCGACCGGGGAAGGACCACGCTCTCACAGAATACCAGCGTAAAATAGCAGCTTAATACTGCTGTGTTTCGTATGGTGAGTGTAGAGATCCGGAGACCCTTTCTTACTGGTTAAGAGGCATTCCGTCTTAGGCCTCACAGGTGACAACACATCTGCGTTTTGAATCTTAATCGAGGATAAATGTAGATGTCTATGGGTCATAGCCACTTACTATCAGGTGAACTTTGTGCTCGTTTGTCATCCTTTCTGTAAAAAAAAATTCATACATAGGCTAATCTTCGAAACAGCTGAACCGATTGAGTGCTGAACTTTACGAACAGATAGAGAGCACTTTTAGAATGGATTTTATTTTAAAAAACTATATATAATAATGAAATAAATGGTTTTAAAACGAAATAACGCCATATAAGCCCGACACTCTCCCACTCGGACAGCGGCTAGATAGCTCAAAAACGATCAGAGGTGAAATGATGATTGGTAATAATACTCAATCATAAACCATCGTCATCCTCATCCTGGCCGCGAGCCCTGAGACAGATGAAGCTGTAAGACCTACATAGGCGAACAGCGCTAAGTACCAGCGAAATAAATCATATCGAGGCGAAACAGGATCGCTAGCTATCATAAAAATATGTATAAATTGAATTTGCTTCTAATAAGCCGGAGGTAAAACGTTCACATAACTAGAAAAAATGTCTAAAAATAAGACCAGAACAAAAGGAAACTTTTCTCTATAACGGTATATTTTTATGACGTCGATGAAAAACCGAAAATCCCTATTTATCTTCAATGTACTTCAATGACGAAATTCTAGTAAAATTATTTATATAACATTAAAATATACAATATTTATTACTATAGAAAAATATTAAAACTAAAAACTTAATCATACAGTCCTACTCTCTCTCTCTCTCTCTCTCTCTCATATATAAACATATATGAGAGAGAGAGATATATATGTGCCATGAACGCTTGGTGCGTTTCCTCGCTGAATGGCCATATTTCTAAGTTTCTAAGTCGCGAAATAAGCCGGGAGAGTCTCTTAGAGAAAAATTTAAAGAAATAAATATATTAATTAACTTTGGCCTCTCATCAGTATAGTCATGAAAATTTGATGTATGTTTACAAAAACAAAGGTACTTTTAGTAAAAAAGTGATGTACACTCTGTAAAGGAGCCGTGGTGGCTCAGATGGTTAACGCTCACTGTAAATATACACATTCCCGCGCGCACCAATGAAATTGTTAAATTTTAAGTGCCGATTTACCACGTGCTCGGCGGTGAAGGAAAACATCGTGAGGAAACCTGCATGTCTGAGTAATAAGAAAAAAATATTTCAAAGACATGTGAAGTTCTCCAACACGCATTGGGGCAGCGCGACGGACACTTCCTTGCCCCTAAAACCCTCTCAGAAATGAGGGGAGGCCTGTGCCCAGCAATGGGATGTATATAGGCTGTAATTTTACTTTACTAACTCTTTACACTCTGTAAACAGTAGGACCAAACACAAGTTAGTGATACCAGTTTCTGGTCTCTATAGGGTCAGTAATTCATTCTTGGGGCAATGTATACGCTTGATTTGATTTGATGAGACCTTGTATATTTACCAAGTTTAAATATTTAATTATACAAAAACTGTATAAAAGGGTTATTATGATATAAATGAATTACATGGTTGATAATAACCCCTGGGAATGTGGTGGTCGCTTCCAAGCTGTTTCTAAAATAAATTTTGTAAATATTTTGTGACTATTGACATTGTTAGTTTTTTTTAACGTCCCGCTGGGTTTCTTGCTGGTTCTTCCCAGGACAGAGGTTTTTTTTCGTACTTGTAATCTATATTGAATTTTAAAAATATTCCATTCTATTCTAATACATTCATTTAGGAACTTTCCCGCAGGACCCCACGGGTCGATAGTATCTACGGCAAACGGCACAAACGTATATTTATATCCTAGAGACTTATATTTGCGCCACCGACTCGGATCAGCGGAGCCCTCTCTCTTAAGGGATTAAAATCATCCCGTTGGGTCCCTTGCCATCGTCCCCAAATATTCCTCAAGGCTCTAAAAGGAAGGGAGCAATAATTATACAGGTGAAACTTTTTGGATTACATCGTTCAGAGAACCGTGACATAACTACCTACCAGCACTTTTCTGCGGAGCACCGTGCTTTGTGGCATTCTTTAGGTGATGCGTATGTTCAGCAGTAGACTAGCGGTGATGATGATGACGACGAGCTATTTCGTCTTTCATTCTCTTATTGTTATCAGTGCTCCTTGTATCTTGAAAAAGTTAAAAACAATAATTTAGATGCTGTTCCAAGTTCCATAAAGAAATAAAATATTTTGTATGAAACCTGTTTATTTTTGGTTCCATTTGATAAATTCTTTGTCATGTTTTGTAGATTCAAAAATTACACTTTTAATGAAAAGTAATAGTCGACTTCAAAGAACTAAAAAGAATAAAATAATTTTTACCCTAATAATTTTTTTTTATAGTATAGGGTGACAAACGAGCACACAGTCCACCTGATGGTAAGTGGTTGCTGTGGCCCATAGACATCTACATCTATCCTCGATTACAAATCAAAATGCAGATAAGTTGACCCGTGAGGACTAAGATGGAATGCCTCGTTTCCAGTAAAAAGGGTCTCCGGTTCTCTACACTCACCATACGAAACACAGCAGCATTAAGCTACTATTTCACGCTAGTATTCTGTGAGAGCGTGGTCCTTCCCCGGTCGAGCCGACCCATTCGTGCTACAACTATACTACTAATATAACTGCAGCATGGTTTTACCACGTATACATTTTTTTAGAACAAATTTAAATTAGAGATTTATGTCGCCAACCACTAACGAAAAAATTAAATAAGTATGATCCCAAATTAGAACCTTCAGAAACACCGGCACTTATACTTGCAGTATTGTATTGAGTACATTGATATCAAACATTTGTATTTTTTTAATATTAGTAATTTTATTAAATAACATTACTAATACTCCTTTTAACCACTCCCGGTAAGCTTGAAACGCTTCGGTTAGGAGTGGTTCACGACAGTAGTCAAATGGCGGATTCGAACCCAGGACCTTCTGAGTTCGAGATCCGCGCCCTGCCGTTAGGCTACTGTCGCCTGTATAAAACATAAATTCAAACACTTACGTAACAGGCAACAAATCCTATATTTTGCAAGAAAAACCTTCTCAACGGCCCGATGAAGTCTATTATAATATATCACATTTATCAGCCTGAGGGAATAACAAATAACTTAGTAAAAGAGGGTGCTACTGCTTCTTTAAAATAAATTTAATACAATCTCAGATCTTTTAACAAAAAAATATTATCGCAAAAGATATTATCTATGCATAATATACTCGTATATATATACATACATATATATATATATATATATATATATATATATATATTATATATATATATATATAAAATATATATATACATATATGTATATATATAATATATATATATATGTATATATATATACATATATCTATAATCTATATATACGAGTATAATATAATGATATTAATACACATACATACACTGAATTTTTAGTTAAACATTTTTATGCACTGATTATTTATCAAATTAGTTATATTGTTTATATTAAAAATTATAGGAATCGATTCAGTAAACGATTCTGAACAAACTACTTTCTCAAAGTGCGTTAATTATGTTTGTATATATATATATATATATATATATATATGAATGTAAAATATTACAAACAAAAAATTGATGGGAATATCGTAAGTTTCGTTCTTAATGAGCGTCTACAATGAGAAATGACTAAATTTCAAGTCAATAGGGTGTATAATTTTAGAAATTTCGTGATGAGTCAGTTATTCATTGGTTTGGTTATATATATAATAATATAATTAACAGAGTTTTTATTCTTAATGCCCTTCACTGGCCTGGTAGAACTTCATAAAATCCATTCTTAGTAATTTTTAACATGCCAAAAAGAATATTCTGGCCAAGTTTTATACCGATAAGTGCTATAGTTTGATAAATATGATTTTTTTAATTAAGAGGAGTATTACAAAAAACGCGAAATTACAAGGTTTCCTCGTTGAAATTATATGTTTTCCGTTAGTTGCTTGAAATAACAATTATTTGGTAAAAATAGTTCGTTTTCTCTACTACAAAACTAGATAACTTATTTATTTATTTAATAATAATCATTCTCAACATGCAAGTTTAGGCTAAAACTCTGAGAGACATGACTTGGGAGCTCTAATTTGCAGATTCCATTGAATATCGACCATCGAAAAAAATATTTTAAAGTCACAAATATCCCATACTTTAAAAAATTATTAAATAAATTTTCGTTATATGCCTTTTACGTAAGGGAAAAAAATCGACATAATTCAATTATCTACCGAAAAAGCTTCGATACAAGCCCCAATATCTCTAAAGTTCTACATAATTTTGACGTAAAATTTATACCAAAATTATCATCAACATTTGCATAAACTCTACCATGATTTTTACTTTTTAAATCGTTACTATTATTTTTTAATTAACTAAATAAAAGTACCACATATTTCACAGCGCCGCCGCCATCGCAACCGCTTGCGGGTGGAGTTTCGTAAAATCTGACCTTTGCTCGGCGAAAGGAATATTCCTATTTCAAAGGAAAAGTACATAACAATAGCTGAAAACAAATTATTATAAATAAATATTTTTCTGTAATGAATTTAGTGATAAATTCATATTTTACTCACATTGTATAACCATAACATTATCATTATAATTGGTCCTTTTGCATGGACATTTCCTCCTTTGTTCCTTCATATATATATATATATATATATATATATATATATATATATATATATATATATATATATATATATATATATATATACCTGATATATAATTAAACAAAGCAATAGTGATGAAACTTTACGAACAGATAAAGCACAATGCCGGAAGGGATCTAAACAATGTTTTATCCAAAAAACTTAGATTATTTTTATAAACGAAAATTTATAACATAATATGGTCTTTTGACTGTCTTAGATCTAAATAACACCGCATTAATAAGTTGTACCCAGGCAAAGTAGGGACGGGTCACAAGCATACAATAAAATAAGTGTACAGTACAGCTGACGACTAAAATATTGTGACAAAGGTTGACTAAATGAAGTTTTTTTTTTTTAAAGGCGAAGTGTGACAAATGATCACACAGTACACCTGATGGTAAGTGGTTCTATAATTTTTATACCTACTTATACCTGTATATCGACATAATAAATGTCGTTATACAGGTATAATTAGCAGAAAATATTCGGACTAGGTAATATAGGCAGACGGTGAAGAAATACTTCTAAATAAAAAATCTCAAATATTGTTTGTCTTTTAAATTGAAAATACGTGGTAATACATTATTTTAACTGAATTTACCGTGTAGTGGTATTGTAAGAATATCCACTAGCCCATATCATCCCGTGGGAGTCGTAAGAGGCGACGGAGGGAAACAAATCAGGAGATGAGCAGCAGCATCTTCCTTATAGTAATGAAAAATATAAAAAACTGCGATTGCCAACTCGCTCGCCAAGCGTGGCAACTATGGCGATTATCCCCCCTATGAGGCAATCTATGGGGGAAACTTATGTTCAGCAGTGGACTTTAATAGGCTGTGACGGTAACTGGACACGCACACATTCGTAAGAGTCGATCGGTAGGCAAAAACGATGTTGCCTGTATATAGATCACATTCAATTTGGAATAATTTCAAATAAAAGTAGAAGCACAGAATAAATAATAGTACTACGAAGTAGAAGCCTTATTCATTCGTAATTTCAAAACTGCAATAACGGTATATCTTTAGGTATTTATATATTTTTTATTTGTATATTGTTGCATACTTTTGTGTTATTTTTTAGTTTAATAATTTCTAAATATTATGGAATTGTAGTAGGTAACTTTGATATAACTATCTAATATTTTCTGCCTAAAGGTCAGATCCAGGCAAAACCCAAAAAAATCTTATATTTTCGTTTTTTTTTTTGTAATTAATTGCATTTGTGTAGGTGATGGTGCATAAAAATATATAAATAGTTTTAAGAGTGTGTACTCGCCGACAAACTGATTGCAGTTTGGCGGAGAATAGTAAAAATAATGTTAAGTACATTATTTTTGTATGAATAAATAAATTAAAAAAAAAATTCAACTTAAATTTACAATTTGGCTACTCTTTGAAAAGTAACCCTGTATAATGTTTCATGTACATGTGACTAGTTTTTAAAGGCAATGTACCATAGAAATATCGTTATTATATCTATGCAATGTACATAACAATAGCTGAAAACAAATTATTATAAATAAATATTTTACCGAAATGAATTTAGTGATAAATTCATATTTTGCTCAAATTATATAGACATAACATTATCATTATAATTGGTCCTTTTGCATGGAGATTTCCTCGTTTGCTTCCTACATAGCAAAACACTTTGGAGGAGGGGCATGGCCTTACAATGATATGTGACGACAAGGAAAGATGGAGTTTGAACAAAAATGTGACTTTCACGTTATTATCGAAATACACATACTTAAAGTAAAAAAGTAAAGTTACAGCCTAAATACGTCCCACAGCTGGGCACAGGCCTCCCCTCATTTTTGAGAAGGATTTAGGGTTTTAGGGCAAGGAAGTGTCCGCCGCGCTGCCCCCCAATGCGTGTTGGCGAACTTCACATGTCTATGAAATATTTTTTTCTTATTCCTCAGACATGCAGGTTTCCTCACACGCAGCACGTGGTAAATCAGCACATAAAATTGCAACTAACAATTTCATTGGTGCCGGCGGGGTTCGAACCCGGGTTACTCGCGTTCTATTCTATTTACAGCGAGCGTTAACCATCTGAGCTACCACGGCTTATACATACATACTTACAATAACAATATGTACTTTATTTTCAGGTGTCAAAGATCCAAAATATAATAAAAGCAAAATGGATGACTACTACAACCCCAATAATTATTAATACGTTATAGACTCGATAAAACTCGAAAATGGGTGCGTTTGACTTCTGTCAAACAAAAAAAGCGCTAGCAAGCGCTTGTAAGCAAAATGGCGAAACTAAACAGTTTTCGGCCAGGACACGTTTATTAACTTCAGTAGCGCTGACACAATCCGCCATTTTGCTTATTTAATTTGTTCGTTTTGAAGTAGAGTTTATAAGTAGTTTTGTGCAATATTAGTTTTAAGTAATATAATGACATCAATAAACATATACATGTTATTAAAAATTCATGATTGCTAAGTTTTTAACATGAATACTTTACAAACATATATTTAAATTAGGTTAGGTTAAAACTAACTTCGTGTCCTAGAGGAAAATAGCTACTTACGATTTGACAGCGCTTACCGCTTATGATCGCCATTTTGCTTACAAGCGCTTGCTAGCGATTTTTTCTGCCAAACACACCCATTGGCTTGAACGATTTTGATGATATTTTTTATCTGTGTTTCAAAGGATCCCTGGATGGTTTAGATTCACAAGTAGCCCCGGTAGGTAATGTTGAAGAGATCCAGAAACCATCCGTGCAGAGCCGGGGCGGATTGCTAGCCTAAAATATTACAAAATATTCAAAAATATAAAATAAACATTAATTTTAATTGTTGTTTAATTTTTTAACTTCCCGCTAAGAAAATTGAAAATTTTCAAAAATCGGGAAGTTATTGTTTTTACCCCGTTTTTCGAAAATTGAATTTTCATCAAATCTTGACGTTTTGAGGTCATAGGAAGCCACCCTGACAATTTTTCGATGGTGTCTATGTCTGTATATGTGTGTGTGTGTGTGTGTGTGTGTGTGGAGTGTGGATGTATGTAAACCTCATAACTTTTGAACTGATTCGTTCGTGAGATATCGTTAACGAAAATTTTTTAAAAAATTGATTTTTTTCAATTACTCCGGTATTTCGTATTCTACGTTATAATTTGGTGAAATTTGGAGCCCTTTGCATTTAAAATTAACGGGAAGTTCCGGGGATGGCCTGCAGGGTCAACCAATTTTTTTTTAATAGGATTGGGGTAACAAACGAGCACACAGTCCACCTGATGGTAAGTGGATGCTGTGGCCCATAGACACTTACATCTATCCTCGATTACGAATCAAAATGCAGATGCGTTGTCACCCGTGAGGACTAAGATAGAATGTCTCGTTTCCAGTTAAAAGGGTCTCCGGTTCTCTACACTCACCACAAGAAACACAGTAGTATTAAGCTACTATTTTACGCTGGTAATTTGTAAGAGCGTGGTCTTGCCTCGTTCGAGCCGACCCATTCGTGCTACAACCATAATATAGCTGCAGCGTGGCTCTACCACGTATGAAGCGTACTGAAACGATAAAAAAATAAAAAAGGAAAACTGAAGAATTCCTTTTCTTGTCTCTGTCTCGAATCAGAGGAACGTTAATTGGAAACGGTAGCAGATTAAAAATAATATTGCTTCGTTTTATGTCACTGTAAAATAACAATCACTGCTATTTTACACTGGTGATCTGTGAGAGCGTGGTCCTTCCCCGGTTGAGCCGACCTATTCGTGCTACAAGTATAGGATATTTAGAAAATTTAACGCAGCAGGAGGGATCAAAAGTATTTTACGGATTATGTAATAGATGCTTTAGGACTACCTTTCTACCTAGACATCACCCTGGGATACACAACGCATTTGAAGCCCATCTTTATTCGAAGTGGGCTGCAGGAGTCCACGGATTACAGTAGGCGCTTACCATATATACGCATTTGAAGCCCATCTTTATTCGAAGTGGGCTGCAGGAGTCCACGGATTGCAGTAGCCGCTTACCATATATACGCATTTGAAGCCCATCTTTATTCGAAGTGGGCTGCAGGAGTCCACGGATTGCAGTAGCCGCTTACCATATATACGCATTTGAAGCCCATCTTTATTCGAAGTGGGCTGCAGGAGTCCACGGATTGCAGTAGCCGCTTACCATATATACGCATTTGAAGCCCATCTTTATTCGAAGTGGGCTGCAGGAGTCCACGGATTGCAGTAGCCACTTACCATATATACGCATTTGAAGCCCATCTTTATTCGAAGTGGGCTGCAGGAGTCCACGGATTGCAGTAGCCGCTTACCATATATACGCATTTGAAGCCCATCTTTATTCGAAGTGGGCTGCAGGAGTCCACGGATTGCAGTAGCCACTTACCATATATACGCATTTGAAGCCCATCTTTATTCGAAGTGGGCTGCAGGAGTCCACGGATTGCAGTAGCCGCTTACCATATATACGCATTTGAAGCCCATCTTTATTCGAAGTGGGCTGCAGGAGTCCACGGATTGCAGTAGCCGCTTACCATATATACGCATTTGAAGCCCATCTTTATTCGAAGTGGGCTGCAGGAGTCCACGGATTGCAGTAGCCGCTTACCATATATACGCATTTGAAGCCCATCTTTATTCGAAGTGGGCTGCAGGAGTCCACGGATTGCAGTAGCCGCTTACCATATATACGCATTTGAAGCCCATCTTTATTCGAAGTGGGCTGCAGGAGTCCACGGATTGCAGTAGCCGCTTACCATATATACGCATTTGAAGCCCATCTTTATTCGAAGTGGGCTGCAGGAGTCCACGGATTGCAGTAGCCGCTTACCATATATACGCATTTGAAGCCCATCTTTATTCGAAGTGGGCTGCAGGAGTCCACGGATTGCAGTAGCCGCTTACCATATATACGCATTTGAAGCCCATCTTTATTCGAAGTGGGCTGCAGGAGTCCACGGATTGCAGTAGCCACTTACCACCATATATACGCATTTGAAGCCCATCTTTATTCGAAGTGGGCTGCAGGAGTCCACGGATTGCAGTAGCCGCTTACCATATATACGCATTTGAAGCCCATCTTTATTCGAAGTGGGCTGCAGGAGTCCACGGATTGCAGTAGCCGCTTACCATATATACGCATTTGAAGCCCATCTTTATTCGAAGTGGGCTGCAGGAGTCCACGGATTGCAGTAGCCACTTACCATATATACGCATTTGAAGCCCATCTTTATTCGAAGTGGGCTGCAGGAGTCCACGGATTGCAGTAGCCGCTTACCATATATACGCATTTGAAGCCCATCTTTATTCGAAGTGGGCTGCAGGAGTCCACGGATTGCAGTAGCCGCTTACCATATATACGCATTTGAAGCCCATCTTTATTCGAAGTGGGCTGCAGGAGTCCACGGATTGCAGTAGCCACTTACCATATATACGCATTTGAAGCCCATCTTTATTCGAAGTGGGCTGCAGGAGTCCACGGATTGCAGTAGCCGCTTACCATATATACGCATTTGAAGCCCATCTTTATTCGAAGTGGGCTGCAGGAGTCCACGGATTGCAGTAGCCGCTTACCATATATACGCATTTGAAGCCCATCTTTATTCGAAGTGGGCTGCAGGAGTCCACGGATTGCAGCAGCCGCTTACCATATACATACGTAACGTAATTAACGCATACCCTCAGACACCCCAATTAGTATATTACGTTATAATCATAATACGTACACTGAATTTTTAGTTAAACATTTTTATGCACTGACTATTTATCAAACTAGTTATACTAATTCCGGAAGAATGTTGTGGTCACAGTACAAATCCACGAACGCGAAGACTTTAACGTTCTTGAAATAAGGTTCATTTTTCTTTATTTTTATTGAATGACAGAATTAGTAATAATACAAATAAAACTGCACTCTTTAAGTCTTATTGCCTTAAGTTACGGTCCATTTCGATTTGTTTTGACTGTACAGATTTAGTGTGACTGTAATTTACGTAGTTTTAATTATTTTTGAGATAAAAAATTACCTATATTAAAAATGATAGGAATCGATTCAGTAAAAGATTCTGAACAAACTACTTTCTCAAAGTGCGTTAATTATGTTACATGTTGTATACGCTTTTAGAAAAAAATCCCAGAAAATGTACAAAATTTGTCAAAAAACAAGTTTAAATGTTTTATTAAAGAAAATTTTTACAAAAAGGGCTATAATAATAAGAAAGAATACATAAATGAAAATAACCCCTGGGAATAGGGTTGCCAGGTCTTAAAACCGAAAAGCCGGACAGACCAGCGAGCTTAGCCGGACATTTTCGTATAAATGCCGGACACCCTTCATTTTTTATTCTTAGTATAAACATGATATTTTTTTAAAATGAAACGATGCTTTTTATAATTTACTATAAAATCTTAAATTCTTATGACATAACAATAAAATTGAAAAAATCAGTCTTCTTTATTATTAATCATTCAATATTAAATTCGATATTATGTATGGTAAGAACATGAAAAATTTAAAAAAGGTCAAATTTAAAAAGCCGGACGGGCCGGACACCGTCTAATTTGGCCGGACACGCAACCAAAAAGCTTGACTGTGTCCGGCTTTATCCGGACGCCTGGCAACGCTACCTGGGAATAAGGTTATCGCCACCATGCTGGTTCTATAAAAATTCATTTAAAAATTGTACACAATAAAATTATTGTAAAGTGAATTTAAAAAAGTCCCTTTAGGTTATTTGCTGGTTCTTCCCAAGACAAAGGTTTTTTTCCGAACCAGTGGTAAATGAAAAAATTGCTTTCAATAAGTATTACGCAACAATCTATATTGAATAAAATCATTCATTACATTTAATTTCGTTCATTTCATCAGGTTGAATATAAGTTCGTTGGTTACCTCAATTTTATAAAAAAAAACTCTTGGATTCAGTTCTAAAAGTAAACGTATTCGACAGCTATGGCTCGAAGCGTAAACACAATGACTGTGACACTTTAAAAAAAATAAGAAAAATAATATAAATTACACGAATAATTTAAAATGATAAAGCGTATATAAAACACTTAACCATTTTTATTACTATTAAACAATGTACGCATTGAAGATAATAATAGGTAAGAATAAAAATGATAGACATAAATCAGTGGATGACGAAACACAAACAATAATATTTAGTGTTTTATGAGTCATTTATTCTACATCGCTTGTAATGCTGTGTCCAGATCTTAACAAAAGACAGGGCGAGTAAATTAATATACAAACACTAACATTGAAAAAATTCGCGCCTTTACGTTTCGTATAATCTTAAACATGCATATAGAATGGAGACAGTTTATCTATCCCGCGAATTATAGGCAAAGTAAGCACTAAGCACCGAACATTGCTCTACCGAAAAGGTAACTCAGAATTTAAGTTTGTAGTGGAAAAAATGTACCGGTCTACATATGGTTTAACGCTCCAAATGCCAATGTTAATTTGTCGCAATAACTATTTTGTGTGTGATATACCTACTCTTTTAAGTGACCTTGCTTCATATCAAATTAAATGGTTATAGGTTAACGGGAACACCCTATAAGTTTTGAGGAGTTTGTTTGCGAGTACTTAAATATGTGACATAAAAGGCTGTATCCTATTTTGCATTGACTTAGAACTCTATAATGGACGACACACACGGTCAATTCACCTGATCATTCCAACTGATCATCAATTCAAACTACGACTGTTGATATTTTTTAAAATATCGGATTTTCGATAGTTCGATAAATTTACATATATAAACTTATATGTAAAACTCCGATACTGGTATATTTATAATTATCGATATATCGAAAAAATATCCTATACTTTAAAAATATCAGCAGTCCTAGTTTGAACTGATCAGTTGAAATGATCAGGTGAAATGACCGTGTGTACGTCTGTGTCGTCTATACGGGACCGGACCGGAACCCATAGTTTTTGATTTTTATTTGATACTTTTTCCCGTTTCTGAGTAAAAGGTTCTTGACGGACAGACGGACAAATTGACGAATGGACAATAAAGTAATGCTATATGAGCTGTTTTTTTTTCTTTTGATGTATGGAACTTTTAACCGATATAATAAAGATTATTTTTGAAAATAAAACTTCCTTTTTTATAGGATTAGTGTGACAAGCGAGCACACAGTCCACCTAATGGTAAGTGGTTGCTGTGGTCCATAGACATCTACATCTATCTTCCTTTGCGAATGAAAATGTAGATGCGTTGTCAGTCATGAGGACTAAGATGGAAATCCTCTTTTTCGGTAAAAAGGGTCTCCGGTTCTCTACACTCACCATACGAAACACAGGACGCTGGTATTCTATGAAAGCGTGGTCCTTCCCTGGTCAAGCCGACCCAATCTATACAATCAATATGGTTGCAGCAAGGCTCTACCACCTCCAAAACTTGTTTAATTTGAAACAATATAGAAAAAAAAATGAAATAATCGCGATACGCAGGTTTATGTAAAGTTTATGTAAACTATGATAGCTAAATTATAAATAATTAATGCTTTGGACCAATTACAACAAGATTTGAATAAAAGTACTTGTGCCTGGCTTTTGTTTTTTCGTATTTGTTAGATATTGGAACAATAGGTCCAATAGGAGGTAGTCTTCGGCTATTAGATCGCCATTTTGAAAACTCGACGCTGATCGGAGCGTGAGAAAGAGCGTCATTAGTTGTGTTAAAAGCTTATAAGGTAGGTATTATATAATCGTAACCAATAATTACTAAAGAAATAAAATATACTAAAATAATGAAGCACAATATTTAAAAGTAATTACTTATTAAAATATAATTATAATATGCTAAAAACTTAACTGTGTGGTTACGACTACGAGTATAGATAGAATTAAGGTGAAAGGATTTGTAATAAATAGCTGAAAAAAAGAAAAATATTTCTTATATTTTTAATGGTGTGTCCTTATCCGCCCCATTTAGGTATTATATATTTTATTTTCTAATGCGTTTTTAATTACCTTTAATCCGCTTATGAAAGAAAAGTAAAAACCCGGTAAAAACACATTGTTAAAAACAATTTTAATTATAAAAAAGTCGTAAGCGTCATATTGAAGTTTCTACGGCCGCCGCTATGTTATTTATCAGAAATTCACCTTGATAACTGTATGATAAATAATTTATTGATCATTGCTTTTACACAAAATAGCAGGGCAGCAAGAAAAGCTATATTATTTACTCGATTATGAACTACCATGCTATTGAGGTAAGATTTACAAAAAAATTATATAAAACTATACGTGCAGGCAACGACACTAGGTATAATGGACCTCTCTTTTTAAAACTAATTTGCTAAATTAGAAGCTATGAAATCATAGCTCCAGTAGTTTTGCCATTTTATAAATTAATAATGTTTTCTTGGTAGTATTTGTTTGCGTTAGAGTTAAAGCAAAATGTAATAATCACAGTTGGATAGTACCAACACCACACACCAACATAAACGTACTCGTAGATATATAAATTTTCCATCTTTAACTAAACTTGGCAATAAAATGAAGCATATTAATGAAATAAAAGAATAGAAGTACTACGAGCAACTCAGTTATTTCACAACGTACTAAGCAAACATTTATAAATAACCCGCGTACTGAGCTAAAATGTGACCCAGTAACAAAATAATATCTTTACAACACAAATGGCTAATCTAATTTAGACCTTAATTGCTGGAATTTAAACACACATTAAAGGTACTTATGCTAGTTAATTTATCGCATTCTTAACAAAATTGTAATTTTCGTACTTGGTTACCGCAAACAACCGGGACAATTTCTGCATTGAAAATAAATCGATAAAGACCGGCAAACCGTAATAAAACTAAAATCTACTTGAAATATAATAGATAAAAGAAAAAACTTTAATTGGAAGAGTTATAATAACGAGATTTAAGAAAAACAACCATTCAACAAGGCAGAAATAAAAAAGGTTATAAATTTTATTAATGTGTGTAATATTTCTCATATTAAAAATAACCAGTCTAGAGTCATGTTCGTTTGTAACGAAGACCTTGAAGTGTTGATAGCGCTTAAGTCACGGCGGAAAATATGCACTGAAACCTGGCAACTCTTTTAAAAATAACTAAAAAATCAAATATTTATTCATGTATAAATTGAAAGATAAAAAATGACCTCTGATGAAATTAAAAAGCTAATGTAATTGAAGCTAATTAATATTTAAAATTTACATAATTCAATTGAGGATAATAAATTTAATTAAAAAATTTTAGCGCAATTTAAAAATATTAATTTTTAAAGATAATTTATATTATTAATGTGAGAGTAAATGTATGGCGATATGAAAACATTAGATTTTTATCGAGTATTCGAATATTCAGAATTTTAAATTAGAAATTTTAATACGTAGGACGAAATACCTACCCATTTTCGTGCCGTATTTGGTACACGACATCACACACTAAAATTGACACAAAAATCTGTCTGCGTTATCTATCACACTACCGCTTATTAAATGTTCCAACAAACAAAAGATATCTTTATAAATTCGTAATGCTTTTAACAATAGGTCCATCGTTAAAAAAAAACCGCAAACAGCACTATCGAATAATTTCGATTATCGTTTAAAACATGAAAACAACGATTTAATTTTAATATTTCGAAATTTTTAATATTTTTTTTTAATATTTAAAAACACTAAACGCGTTCGGAATTTCGGATATTCTATCCAACAGAGGGCTGCGAACGCGGGTAACACGGCCACTCGACAAAGATACTCTCCTCCAATAAGCAGTAAGTAGTAAGTACGCCGAGTCGCACCGTCTCAAACTAGTCTCGCCCGAACTGATGAGGTTTCGCTCTTGCATTCAATATACCGCAGTTGCAGAAAATATTACATTGCTTCAAACAACTTTGTATAGTATAATTGAGCTGACTGTAACAAATAATAAATTGTAGACAAAAACTCCCAAATAAATTCATAGAAAAATTACCCATGGACAAGCATAACGTCTGCGGTCAGCATTATTATAAACCTTAATATTATATAGATGTTACAAATGAAAAGATTTTAAAAGGTAATATGACCATGTATTATTTTACGCATATTAGCGACGGGCTCACGTAACGATCAGCATTGAGGGCTAATAGGGTCGATGCGCCGCGCCGGTAAGCCGGCCGGGTCCAGATTTCGGCCTTTGGCACGAGCTGATGCAGTAAATTTGATTTAATAACAATTTTAATAATTATTGTCGTACGAAATACAGTTTAATGCATTTGTAAATAGTTTCACTATATCTGGTAGCATTAATTAATCAGGTAAACACAACACGCGATTTAAAATAAATAGTTTAGTTTGACGCCGACACTGAAGCTATCAAAACGGGTAAGATCGAGCAAAAAAAATAGTGGCGAGCGTTCCATTCAAAAGTAAGTTTCGTGCTGTATTTAATATAATTACTTAATATTGTGCTTATATTTCACTGTATAAATAACCTAATATAGTTATTTGACACTGATTATTATAATACTTTATTGATAAAGTTAATAAATTAAGTGGCCGAAAAGTGACACATAAAATTGTCCCATTATTTGGTTGTCGGCCATGCGGCCGAAAAGTAGCCTGAGTTTAGCCTAAATACTTTGTCTCTTTCGTTATTTGGTTACGTACTATAACTCATCTTTCTTACTTATATTGAATCGTAGCGTGCGTAGACACTAACTTTCAGTTTTCGGCCACCAAGTACTGCAATTTGAACAGTTAGTGATGAAACAAAATACCCATTTCGGTCGTGGCCGAAAACTGGATTGACTCTAAAATAATTACAATTTAGTTTTCGGCCAACTCAAAATTGTAGGAAAGAATACAGCGGCGGAAAATGGAATGCTGTCTTAGTTTACGTTTACGGCCATTTCATCTTATCATAGCAAATATTTTATTCACATTGCGTTTTAGGAAGAAGATTCAATAAGAATTTTTTTTCTTCAGATGGCTCCTCTTGGTTAGAGATGAGAATGGTTAGAGATGGTAACAGATTTTGTTAAACTAAAATACTTATGAGGAAGTACAAAATACTCGTAAATGAGAATATTTGAATGCTATATTTAAAAAAAATTATTATTAGATTATGATTCAAAGAGAAATAATTAATCATGGTTATTATTTTATATCAAAAACACACCCAAAAAGAAAAAAATAACGTCACGGTTAAAAAATCGCAATCACCGATTGAGAAAACTAAATACACCGATTTCTCAAACCGTTTTGCTATTTTCTGATTTTACAAAAACACTTTTAAGTTTATAGTACCTCTTCTAATACAGTGGCCGAAAACTAAAATTCTTGTAGGCCGAAATCTAAAATTTGGGGCCGAAAACTAGCGTTTTGCATATTTTTCACATCAAAATTTATTATAAAAAATAGATTTCTTTTGTAGCATCAATGAGTTATCAAAATGAAAACTACATTATATAAGCTATAAATTAACATTAACAACACTAGGTCAACATAATCGCTATTATTTTTTATAGTACCTTGAAGTTGACAACTCCACTAAAAGGCCGAAAACCAGCGCAACGACCCTATTATTTCACTCACCAGATGTCGCTACGTGACAATGAGGTAAAGTTTTTTGTTACGCAATGTCATTCAATTGAGATATTAATATTTAATACACAAAAAATGCCTCAGTGGTTTGCTCTTTAATTTTTTGCACATTTAATCTCTTTTTTATTTTTTATTTTTACTCTTATGAATATCTGTGGATGGTTTATTTATTTTGTATTAATTGAATTACTACAAAATATAACTAATGGTACAGAAATAATTATTAGCCTTTAAATATTTCGTGAAAATGAACTTCCCCGCTATGAAATCTGTCAAATATTACACCTCATTTTTAGTGGCGCCGCTCTGGTGGCAAAAAAAGTCGTGGATGCCCTCCATTGTGTTGTGTCAATGGAGACGGCCATGTTATTACGCATGGACGATCGGTATTAAATATAGCCTGTTTTCATAAGTATCGACCGACGATAATAATAGATATATAATATCATCCAACATACGTAAACATAATCTTAAATTAAATTAAGACATTTAATTTGTAACTGCGAGCGACGTTAAATAGGTTCCTGTTTACTTATATTAATTGATAACATTTGTATTAAACGAATGATGGCAGAAAATTCATTACAAAAATACCTAAGTTAATCCAAAGACTGGTCATAGGCAGTAACTTAATTTGCCTGCACAACATGATAGTTATTGGGAAAAGTTATCAAGCTATGTATTTTTTTTTTACAGGATAGGGTGACAAACGAGCACACAGTCCGATTAATGGTAAGTGGTTGCTGTGGCGCATAGACATCTACATCTATCCTCGATTACGAATCAAAATGCAGATTTGTTGTCACCCGTGAGGACTGAGATGGAATGCCTCGTTTCCAGTAAAAAGGGTCCCCGGAATCTCTACACTCACTAACACATCAGTATTAAGCTGCTATTTTACGCTGGTATTCTGTGAGAAACCCATTCGTGCTACAACTATAATATAGCTCCAGCGTAGCTCTGCCACATATAAAACTTAAGTAACTTACTCGTAGGTTGTGCGAAGAAATCGACTTTGAACTCATCAACCCGCCTGAACAACATGATGGCTATTTGGAAGTTATCATGTTTATGTAGTTTATTTTTGTGCATTCTTGAAAAATACAGCAGCAGAGATTAAGAATTTAGGAAGATACGCTTTATGGTGGTATTGTAAGAGAATTCTATTCCTGTTTCGTACTGTAAGTATCGTAAAAGACGACTATGAGAAAATTCAGAAAAATCTTATGGCTTCCGATAGATGGCGGTAAAAGCATTTAATTTACGTCTAGGGTTGCCAGATGGTTGGGATTCGTCTGGATTCCGCCGACATTTTAAAATGATCTCCAGAATCCCGGCAAAACTCAAAATCCACAGACAAAATAGCGTCTCTTCACATCAAAGCTGTCTTTGATTTAATACAAACTGAGTTACAATTATACTGAAATTTGAAGTAAATTGTTTGAATTTTAAATCACAATCGGTGGACTCTAGTAAAGTTGTATTAGTTGTTAGTTTAGTAGTAGTTTAGTTTAGTTGTTGTAATGCCAACACGTGGCGACCTAAAAATTAAGTGTAGTGATATTAGTTATGTATCAACAATGTTAAGTCTTTTTGTAGCCTATTTTATAAAAAAAAAATCATATTTATTTTTAATATTTATTTCTCCCGACAACAACCCCAAAAAGCCCGACATTTAAAAAATTTTGTTTGGATATTTTAGTTTTTAGATCTGGTATTCCTATTTCCGCCGGTCTTTAATTGCCAAAGTGGTGAAGGGAAGCAGCGTCAAAGATGCTAGACGTCTGGCGCTGTGATCATTAATCCATCTGCCACGATACGATTAAGACAATTATCCCCCCTACAATAGGAGATGCCAGAGTCAAACAATTTTACGAGCTAATAAAGAGCAAGGAAATTCTACCAAGTTTTTACGTGGTAGAGCCACGCTGCAGCTATATTATGGATGCAGCACGAAAGGGTAGGCCCGATCGGGGGAGGGACTGCTCTCTCAGAATACCATTGTTGTGTTTCATATGGTGAGTGTAGAGTACCGGAGACCCTTTTTTACTGGAAACGAGGCGTTCCATCTTTGTCTTCAGGGGTGACAACGCATCTGCGTTTTGATTCTTAATCGAGGATAATGTGGTCTATGGACCACAGCATCCACTTATAATCAGATGGACTGTGTGCTCGTTTGTCATCCTTATTCTATTTAAAAAAAAAACGAAATTTCTTATTAGTTCGATATTTGGCTTATTATGTCCATCCGATATCTTATTTGTCAAAAGAGAATTAAAACGCTTATCGCAAATAATAATTTGTTCGCCGTATGTGTACACAAGTTAAAACATTTTTAGAAAATTCGTCGTTACTATCGTGAAAAACAAATAAACGCGTTCAAAAACCCAGATAAGATTCTAGTTAGGTGCCGTGGAGCGGGGCATTTGCGGTGTAATACGTTTCAGTTTATACAAAATACCCTGTGGTAATACGCGTTCTGATGCACGTCGCGTTGACGCTCATCGCACTGGCCGTACCCGTATGACTCAGCGTCTCATGTCTTAGCGGAATACAATTTACGAACGTCATTCGCGTTTTTTTTAAAACTATACTTATGCGAAATTAACAACGCTTTCTAAAAACGAAATTGGAACATTTTGCTAATTTAATAAGGCATTGTGGCCATTAACACAATGCCATGAATTAAAAAAAAACAAAGCTTTGTTTTTAACAGATAGAGTATAGAATATTTATATACATAGAAATAAACTACGTGATAACATTCGATCTAATAAAAATACACGACACTATAATGTCTAAATGTTATGATTACATGCTCTTTGATTCTAGCTGGGCACGGATCCTACACAAACACACACACACAGTAATGACACACACAAATGTACTTCAGTTATCTGTATCCAATTAAAAAAAATGTTTTTACTTCACATGTTGCCCTTAAAAACAGCTGTAGAATATTACATAGGAGACACAATAAAATAAGTATCAGATGCGTATAAAAAATCTATAATGTAGAGCCAGTATTACCTACGTAATGATTACACGCTCTTTGATTCTGACCGGACACGAAACACGAATCCTACACAGGCACACAAACTTACAATTATCTATATCCAATTAAAAATGTGTTTTCTGTTCAATGTCATTAATGAAAAGTTGTAGGATATCATAAAGGAGACAGCCAAAGTTGGTCCCAGATTGGTATGAAAATATCTATGACGTAGGGAGCCCGTATTTACTATATTGATAAGTTCCTTAAATCATTAGACAATTTTACTATGAGGAATTTTTCGCAGCGAAAGGAACTGTATTTATTACTTTTTTCAGTGCTGGTTGGCAGGATATTACTTAATACTTTTATACGTGGTAGAGTCACGCTGCAGCTATATTATGGTTGTAGTATGAATGGGTTAGCACGACAGGAGTAAGACCACGCTCTCACAGAATACCAGCGTAAAATAACAGCTTAATTCTGCTGTGTTTTGATTCTTAAACGAGTATAAATGTAGTATAAAGTATGGGCCACAGCATCCACAGGTGGACTGTGTGCTCGTATGTCATCCTTATTCTATAAAAAAAAACATCTAAGATGTAGAGAGTCGGTATTACCTCTATTGATTAGTTAATTATACAATTTTACTATGAGCGATTTTTCAGTGCAAAGGAAAATTATTTTATTACTTTTTCAGTGCCGGTTGGCAGGTTATTACTTAATACTTAAAGAAAACGTAGGAATGACTAAGGAGAAAAATTTACAAAGGGGCGTTCAAAGGAAGTAAAAATGCGCTACATAACATTAGAAATTTAAAAAGTGGATGCGAGTTGGTCGCCATGTAATAGAGGCGGGGCGTACGGTAATACTACCTATACCACATATCATCTCGTGGGTGCTGTAAATGGTGACAGGAAAATGAAACAAGAGCTGGGCAGCAGCATCTTCCTGATAACTCAAAATAGTAAGAGAACTATGGTTGCTAACACGACTCATCATCATCATCATTACATCCTTCACAAGTCTAATGGTGAACACAGGCCTCCCCCAAAAAATGCCACAAAGCACGGTCCTGAGCCACCTGCATCCATCCTAATGTTTAAATTATTATTTCATGCCTTTCCTTTAATAATGTTACAATATCTCACTCTGGGCTCGACTACTGTAAATAATTAACTTAATAGGTTCATTGTAAAATAGTAAAAATATAAATTAAAATATATAGAGACAGTCTGCTAACTATAGAAATATTATATTAGTTATGTTTTATTCTTATTTTAATTTGTTTTGTTGTGTTTAATTTTAAGATTAAGTTGATTTACGTTCACATTAATTTTCTTTTACCTTTTGTTTAATATATAGCTAAACTGTTCATAATTTTTGTTAAACAATATGTCATTTATAATAATAATTAAATTTATTTTAAGCATATTTTGCCTTGTTATTATTTTTTCTATTAATCTATTTCTTTCTTTATTTTCTTTCGTATAATATTTAAGTTAAGTATACATTGTCTGTATCAAATCGCAAGCAATCTGTATTACATCGCTTGTTTAAAAATTAAAAAAAATCTAGTCTAGAAATAAGTCAAATTGTGAAACTGGACAATATAGACCCTTTGGAGGTGGTATAACCTCTGGAGGAAATTAAAAAAAAACCCGACTGCCAAGAAACAACAACTATAGCAAAAATCCCCCCTTAGGCCATCTATAGGAGGCCTTTGTTCAGCGGTGAACTTTTGAAAGGCCGAGAAAGCTAGAATATCTGCAAGATACCTAAAAATAAACTGATTAACTTTTGTGGTTAAAAAAATCCGGCCGAGTGCCAAAATGGAAAAATTTAACTACGTGCATTTATATTATGTGTTTGAACAATTTCAAGTTAATCAAGATTTACCGGATTACATTAAGGAGTGATTCTCCATCGTGAAAGAACATCTATTAATGATGACCTTCGCTCGGAGCGTACTATACGTCAGCAACCAAAAAAAAAGTTAAAAATGTCCAAAAAGAGGTTTAGCAGGTCGTCTTTTCAAGGCACGTTTTACTGTCGAAGAAACAAAGATTTAGACTGGCAACGTGTATAAATAATGTGAACGCGTGGGGATGAAAGTAAAATTGCGTTAAGTGCCCAGAATGCTTAGCGATGTCCATAAACAAACCAGATTTAATATTTTCCAAGATTTTTAGAAACTGTTGCAAATATACTAATCGTTTTTGGTTCGATTTGTTACAATGGACGAACATAGCTTAATCATTACGATCCCGAAACAAAATTATAGACTATGAGTTGGGAAAGACCATATTAAGCCACCCATTTCTAACTCTTTCTTCCGGCTTTCTTTTCTGGGATGGTCAAAACATAATAATCATTCAATATTTCAGTCATGGTGCTATTGAGCTAGGTCCTTTGTATGCAGAACTAATATAAAAAATGTGCAAATAAAACCGCGTAAAATGGAAAAACGGCGATGTAAACTCGCAAAGATTGTTTTATTTTATGATAACGACTTGGATCACAAGCCCACCGATGCTCGGTTATGAAATACTTGAGCATTCTCCATATTCACCATACCTAGAACTTAATATTTTCTACCTACTTTCAACGATTGAAGGAGTATCTAAAATACAAAGATCTGAAGATGCTGAAACAGTAGCCACTGCAGTACAAGATTAAGTCCTTTAGGAAGGAAATTTTAAGCTTAGAAAAACCATTCCAAGTGTATAAAGTATAAATATACTATAGGTATAAATACGGTGGGAGGTTGAGAAATTGTGTAGGGTGAGAAATTGTGTGATAAGACAAGAGTGTGGTTTGCAAGATGATGTTGTGACCAGGATTAAGAAAGGAATGCTTCGGTGGTTTGGTCATGTGGAAACAATGAATGAGGAAAGAGTGACAAAGAAAGTTGCAGAAGTGAACGGCAGAGTCGGAAAGGAACGTCAAAGGCTAAAGTTTATCGACCAAATTGGCGATATATTGAAAACGGGCCGAACTAGGAGTAACCTTAACCGACGAACATGTATGCGTAGGTATATGGATGTGGAGAAGGCGAGAGAGGTGCGTCAGCAATTCAGGATCGGACCAAATGGAAGTCTGTAGTCTCTGCTTACCCCTCTGGGTGACAGGCGTGAGTGCTTATGTATAAATATACCAATAGGTGTGTAAATCCAATTGTAACTACAACTAAAAAAACAAAGTGACAATGTCGAAAAATAAAATAACATTTAATAAAAAAATCCTGTAACTGATGAAAAAGAAAATTCTTGTTAAACGTTTTCTTTTAAGTTTCTCATTAAATTAATAAATGTAATGGGTCCGTTTTCAAAACTCAAATGTACCAGCTAAATGAATTTATAAATTTGAATTTGGAATCCTTAACCAAAGAGGAGATATTTCAGTTCAAAGTGGTCAGTACGACAAAACGCTAATTTCATATGTAAGTACCCAATATTTCTTTTGAGAAAATAAATTAACCATAAAACATCACCATGGCGATGAAAATACGATTAGATTATCTTAAATTATTATAAACCATTAGGTAATGGGACTGCTTCTCTACCTAGAATTAACTGTCAGTCGCATCGGACATACTTTTCTTTTATTGAAGTAAAATGAAATAAAAATAAAATGAATGCGTTCCGGGAGGACTGTTCACTAATATCAAGTAGGCAACTTATTATTTTGCTTTATTTTTTTTATGTGTTTGTTAAATAAATGTTTTTCTATTCTAAGAATTAAATAAAATACTATTTTATTCTTATGGCTACTGGCTGGTAGCAAAGAAACTTTTATTAAGACGCTTCGTTTTTAGAGGCCAAATACTCCTGCAGGTGTACGCCGCATGCGGCGAAGTCGCGGCGGCGCTTTTGACAAGATGCGGGTATGTGCCAAGGCGGCGCGACACAAAGGCGATCGTATCTAAGCGAACCGACTACACACACTACAAACTAGCCAGTTAGAAGTAAAATTACTGCTCTCTTCAATCTGGTAAGAGATGCAGGAAGTCGATGGATACAGGTAGCTCAAAACCGTGCTTTGTACCGTTTGCGGGAGGCTTACGTTCAGTTGTGGACTTGTAATAGATTGTAATGATGATGATGATGATGAATTATTATTTAACGTTTTCCTTTACGAGATAGATCTACTAGAGCGACAGTTCATCTGAATTTTCTTTTATGTCAAATAAGAGTGACAAACTAGCACACAGTCCACCTGTAAGTGGATGCTGTGGCCCATAGACATCTACATTTATCTCCAATTAAGAATCAAAATGCAGATGCGCTGTCACCCGTGAGAACTAAGATGGAATGCCTCGTTTCCAGTAAAACGGGTCTCCCCGGTTCTCTACACTCACCAGACGAAACACAGCAGTATTAAGCTGCCATTTTACGCTGGTATTCAAGAAGATGTTATAATAATATGTTTAGTATGCGTTATAGCTTAAAATAGATTCAATATGATTACAAGCTCTTAGCATTTTTATCTTAGTCCTCAGGCGTAATCTGTTTCCTTCTTTGACAGGAGTTAGTTGCAGGTATAGTAAGCACTGCAGTAGCGACTTAATCGCGTGAGATTTCCTTTTAAGTCGCTACGCAATTAAAATATTAAAAAAATATAAGCACTGCTTTTAAGTCTTACTCAATTTTTTAATAAAATGTCTTGATGTTATAAAGATTCAATACTCAACTTTAGAGAACTCGAATTTCTAAGAATAATGTATTTTACGTAACAAAAACTAAGCTACAGTATTTTACTCATAAATACAGTTTTGATTTTCATCTTCTACCCTTAGCTAGTGTTTCCGGCACTCTCGGAAAAGGTTTTTGTTAAGGAAAATCTCCCGGTTTCAGGAACAAAACTAAAATATTTCCCGCGCAAACTTTTTGCAGTGTAAACAATCTATTCAAAATTGTAATATAAATGTGAAGCTTATGAAATATGAAATATTTGGATTTTGTATAAAACTTAAGTAACAAATAATAATTTGCACAACATACAAAGTCCTTAAACAATAAATACAAAATATTTACTTATTCTGCACAACCTCATTTATTATACGTGGTATAGCCACGCTGCAGTTATATTACAGTTGTAGCACGAATGGGTCGGCTCGACCGGGGAAGGACCACGCTCTCACAGTATACCAGCGTAAAATAGCAGGTTAATACTGCTGTGTTTCGTATGGTGAGTGTAGAGATCCGGAGACACTTTTTTGCTGGAAACGAGGCATTCCATGTTAGTTCTCAGGGGTGGCAACGCATCTGCCACACTGGGCCACAGCATCCACTTACCATCAGGTGGACTGTGTGCTCGTTTGTCAACCTTATTCTATAAAATGAAACAGCGGTATATCAGCTGACGCTTAAAATCGGAAAACCTGTTCTGTAAACGTCAGGACATTGCTATTTCTAGTAATCAAATTGTACCATCAATTTTACTTTGTGCTTTATTAATTTTATTAAAGATGCAGAATACAAATTGAGAAAACAATACCAATTACGTTGACGTCGTTCATCATAGAGTGGAAGTCATTTACACAATAAAAACCAGAGTATGGTAAAGATAGGTTATTCGGTTAGAGACTTTTTAAAGTCTTTCACGACGTTACTTACGCACGCAGTGACGTGAAATGCACTCTCTTTCGCACTTGCAGCAAACTGCTTGCGTCATTTCGCGCCACTGCGTGCATAGGTTACGTCGTGAAAGACTTAAAAGTCTATCCCTAAACTGCCTATCTCACCAAATCATCATCATCATCATCATCATCATCACAGCCCTTCACAAGTCCACTGCTGAACATAGGCCTCCCCCAAGTAATGCCACAAAGCACGGTCCTGAGTCACTTGCATCCATCGACTTCCTGCATATCTTACCAGGTCGTCACTCCATCTAGTGGGGGGTCGCCCTACACTACGCCTATCGGTACGAGGCTGCCACTCGAGAACCTTTCTTCCCCATCGGTTATCGGTTCTTCGAGCTATATGGCCGGCCCATTGCCACTTCAGCTTACTAATCCGTTGGGCTATGTCGGTCACTCTGGTTTTACTGCGGATATCCTAGAATGTGACCCTGCGAAGTGACAAGGTCAAAGGTGCCTACTAAATTTATTGTTTACTTCCGTTCGTAAAGTAGGGTGGATATGATTTAAATTTCGATAGATTTTAATTAATTAAGTACTTAATTTTTTTAATTCAAAATTTTTGTTTTTATTTTTTGTAAAATATCAGTGCCATAGGCTTCTACTCCGTTCACATGTTACACTCTATTTTTTTCCAGACGATAAAAAAGGTCATACAGTATAATAATAAATAAATTTAGAACGGAACACAGCAGTGTAAGGCACTGCTATTTGGTGACAGGAATAGATAGGAGGGTGGTATCCACCCAGACGAACTCACAACCGAAAAAGGAATCCTAGCACCTAGTTGGCCGGAGCTCCCATGGCGCAAGAAAACGATTCTTAGAAATCTATCTCCACCGCAACCCATAGGCCAGTTTACATATATTTTTTTCAACAATATTTGTAGCTCAACGCAGACAAGGTTTGTAAACAATAAAAATCTGAATTTGAATTTTTATTTTTTCCTTTACTATCTAATCAATTCGCTAATTTACATCTGCATAATATCACACCATCTGATTGAAAGTTTTGCTGAAATGAAGATAGTTATGACCAGACTTTTTCTTCACTTCGTTTATGATGCTAGCAAAAGGTCTTACCTTTGCATTTGCGTCAGCCCCAGTGTAAGTTTGCCTAAACGCGTTCTCCACTCCAAGACACATCTACCGCAATTAAAGGGAATTTGTGTTGTGCGTTTTCCAAAGTTAAGGGGATAGAGTAAGTCAGCTCATATTCTAATTTCGTCCCCACTTGCCCGCGCGTCGTATGCTATGTACCGACATGTTTGTAATCACTAATACTGTAAGTAGATAGGTCGTTAGACACTTATTTCATTAGGTTTATCATATTTATGCCTGTTTCTTAACGCCAAGCCAGTCGCTTCTTATTTTTATTACGGTTATTTCCCATTTTAATTTTACGTCGTACTGTTGCGTAATGTATATTTTGATCGTAAGCGACACAACCTCCCCGTTCAAAGGCCGAAGCGAAGTGACCGTGCGGCAGGAATCACGCTTCAAAAGGCCGATAGTTTAAGTAATTTCTTTTTACAGTGAAAATAACGTTATTTTAATTTTGTAAGTAAATAACATAAGCACTGCTTTATAGTTAGTTCAGTTAGTATGCAAAGTTTCATGATCTTATTTAAAGTATTTTACGAATAACAGCGGTTTATTGTTTATTTTGGAGGTAACTTTGGATTTTTTTTCTATCGAGAAAAATTTTCGAAATCGTGTTTTCGTCTAACATAATCCTTAACATTAATCCTCAACTTTACCATATATTTATTTCAAAATTAATGCTGCAATATTTTCGGCATAACGAAGGATCTTGCTAAGCCATTTGAGATTATATTTCCCCTTAAGACATTATGTAAAGATAATTATAACTCTCAACAAAAAGTAAAAACCGAGTTCAAATTGCAAAAATATTTTTTGTTTGCTACCCTTAGGAGTGAATTTTTTTTTCTAAATTTATATTGGTCCAACATTGAAGTAAAATTTGAGAAAAAAAAATTCATTAAAATCGGTTCTCTATCTGCGAAGATATCATATGAAATTACTTAAACAATAGTCCTATATGAACCTTGATTCACCCTTAGGGGAGGCATTTTTTCTTCAAAATTTAGTGGGACCTCCTTTGAAGTAGTCTATTTAATAAAATAAGATAATAAAATCGGTTCGCAATCTGCGAAGATATCGCGTAACGTACATATAAAAAGACACTAGAATTGAGAACCTCCTGGTTTTTGAAATCGGTTAAAAATAACGAAAACTTTTAATAACTTTACAATTACAGCCGTATATAGTTGCACACCTGGCTCGCATGTTAGCAACCGCAGTTTTACCAATAACGTTTTTTCTTTAATTTTCCTTAAGCCCTAGAAAATAAAATGTTATCAAAATAAATATTCAGGGAAAACGTACATATTATTTAATATTTCTTTAATTTTTACCATCATAAACGAAATAATATGGGATTATTTTTAACCGAATTTAACAACGGGGAAGGGGGAAAAGGAGGAGGTACTCCCTCTATTCGACTGAATGTTCTTTTTGTTTGTTACGTCATATCTTCATCAATTGTAAATGGATTTCAATGATTCTTTTTTTATAGATATCGGTAATTTGGCTCTAATTATTATTATTATTATTCTATACATATATAGATACGTAGAAAATTGTTTTGGAATGTTTGTTATTTCCTGGAAAAAATAAGTCCATGAGACTAAATAAAGGATACTGAAGCCAAATTACTGGTTTTTAGAATTTTGTCTGTCTGTCTGTCTGTGAAATTTTGTATGCAGGCAGTTAGGGACGGGGCTACTTATAGGCTACTTTTTATCCGATTACGGAACTTAGAAAAGGAGGGTTAAATATTTTCCTTTCTTTAGAAGTAATTTTCTTTTATGTATGATTCTGTTAGTTATAAGCGGGATAGCGTTGCTTTTTTTAAACGAATACCATATTTATAATTAAAGTTTAAAATTTGTTTTAACTGTTATGTAATAATTTGAAACTACGCCAACGATCTACATTGTACGTTTCCGAAACAGCGCCATCTGTCATAAAAAGTAAAAAATAGTGTATTTAGCCTTCAGTTGTCAGTTACTTATACTTAATAATAAATGAAATAACTTACATTTATATGTTTAAATAAATATATTTATTAAATGATTTGACATTTTAGGTTTTTCATTCTTTCATTTTAATAGTAATAATTTAAATAGATAATAGTAAATCTAAGAAAATTCAGATGGTTTTTAGTTTAATTACTAATACAGTGAATCATGGTTAAGTGGGACCTGGATAAGTGAGAAACCTCTACTAGCGAGAAGTGCAATGAGGTCCCGGCACTTTTTCATCGAATTACCTCTGTTAATGGGACTTTTCGAACCTGGTTAAATGAAATTTAATTTCTAGGATTTTTTCGATGTTTACCTCTATAATTGGGACTCTGGAGCTCAATTCCCTTTACAAATGAGACAATTTATCAGGTTGGGACAGGTTTCGACACGACATTCCGACCTCTATAAGCGTATAAGCGTGTCGCAAATGAGACAACTAAATTTTAAACCTGTCTAATTGGAAAACGGGATAAATGAAAACCTCTAGGTACAAAATCCTTGGTCCCTTGAGGCTTAACCAGGTTTCACTGTATATAATAATGAACTGATTAACATTGGTTTGCCTGCGATTATTGCAAACTCTCATTACATTTATTTTATTTAAAGATATTTTTGTAAACGTCGTGGCCAGATCATGGAATAGATTTTAACATAAATATTCGATCATTACATGAAATTGTGGCATTTCGTGAAATTTAACACTGTCTGTTGACCATATCATGATAAAGCTTGACCAAATCGATGAATGAACATTGTTTGAAGAAATTAACAACTAAACCCAACATTGCTTTTTCATAATATTCTAATTATACCATAAAATAGTTTCACTATTCGCTAGCGGCACCGAAAGCGCATTTTTTTAACAGAATCCACATAACTCTATGCCTCATCGCGGACATTAAAATCTTATATATAAATGTTCGCGGCTCTAAGGTCGCCCAAGGATCACCCCAGCCGCATATCAATCTACTGTCGCTGATATTACTAGATTGTGCTTTCGTATGGCGAAACGAGATTTGACTTCATAGATTCAATTGTAGATTGAGGATAAATTTGACAAACTTTGACATTTATACTATACTAGCGATTCACCCCGGCTTTGCACGGGCGATTTCTGGATATCGGTAACAGCACCACCTACCGGATATAAAATCTAAGCCAACTTGTAAATCACACAAATTTTTTATCAAAATCGGTGAGTTTTAGCGAGACTATCGGATAGCAATTGATTTTTATATTTATACATTACTATAATATGCATGTAATATATGTGTAAACCTTCCACTTGAATTTAATTTTAATATTAATAATTTATTGCTGCATAATAATGAATTTACATAAAATGTATATTAACATACTGTCTGAATATTACGTCTTAGATTATATTAGAACCTCTGACTTCTAAACTAGGCAGGGCCTGTATCATAGAAATCAGCTCTCTTCACAAAATCAGTATCGGCAAGACAAGTATGGGTTAGCAAAATGTAAAAAGAAAGTAACATAAAAAGAAACAATATAAAAAGGAGGAAAATAAAATAAAAATAAAACCAAACGAAATGTGTGTGTTTGTATGTGTGTGCGCGCGTGTGTCTGTCTATTGATGAAAACCTCATCAAAATACGTTGTGTAGTTTATAAGATCTAAGCGTACAGACGGTGGGAAGCGACTTTGTTTTATACTATGGTGAGGTGGTCAGTAATAATAGGCTATCATGAAATGATTGCGATATTTGAAGTGGTTCAGCACTTCATGATTATAATATAATCATGAAGTGCTTATGATCAATTCTACGATCTGGCCACATTTACATAACTTGAGAGTTTTGGCTTTCATAGTTTTAATTTAAAATTAGCGCCATCTATTTACTGCTAAATAAATTAATAATAAATAACTGATGAAATTAAATATAATGCTACTGAATACTTATTCTTGCAGGATCATAAACTTAAAATATCCAGCAATTATCGGGATGATTTACCATAATTGCTACGTTTAACAAAATAACTAACTAAACTGTTATATTGGATACTGTGTATACAAAACTGTGATTAAAGGAGAAACTTTTTAGTAACTATACTTATTGGGTGTATATCGGCATAGCAGTAATTTCACTAACTTCCTTTATTATTAAGTTATCAGATGTAAGTTTTTATCTCTATTTGATGGATTAGTAAAATATAAGCAACTATTTTATAGTGCCAATCAATATTCAATAGGCCTATGACATAAAACAAATGCCATCAAAAACATAACTTGTAAAAAAAACCAAGTCTCGCAACTCAGTTCTTCTACCTTAAAAAGTTGTGAGATCCATGTAATACCAAGTCGGTTAATTTATTGAGTCCCTATTTAAGGGTCCTTCTGTTTTAAGTTATTACTTAATTAGCTAACCTAACAACATTTTGTAGTGACCATATCAATGTTAAAAATCTTATATGTGATGATTGACTGGGCCATCGCAAGAAAACACAATGTACCTCACAAGTAATACATATTATAGATTATAAGAATACATATTACATATTATTGATATATTAGATTGTTTACGCAGGCAATAGAGTAAATGGGGCCCTACGCTCCATTGTGAAGAGTCAAAATGTTTCGAAAAAGGCACGTATGGCAATTCACAATGCTGTGTTGGTACCTACTTTAATATATGGTAGTGAAAGTTGGGTGTGGCAGAAGAAGCACGAGAGTAGAATGAACGCAGTAGAAATGCGGTCGTTAAGGAGTATGTTAGGGCTGAATCTGAATGACAGGGTGAGAAATTGTGTGATAAGAGAAGAGTGTGGTATGCAAGATGATGTTGTGACCAGGATTAAGAAAGGAATGCTTCGATGGTTTGGTCATGTGGAAAGAATGAATGAGGAGAGAATGACAAAGAAAATTTATGTTGCAGAAGTGAATGGCAGAGTCGGAAAGGGACGTCCTAGGCGAAAATTTATCGACCAAATTGGCGATTTATTGAAAACGGGCCAAATTAGGAGCACCCTTAACCGACGAGCATGTATGCGTAGGTATATAAAAAGGAGGCGAGATGAGGTGTGTCAGGATCGTGCTAAATGGAAGTCTGTAGTCTCTGCCTACCCCTCTGGGTGACAAGCGTGAGTATTTATGTATGTATGTATTGTTTAGTGCGATTGCCAAGTCAATCTATATATTTAAAACATATAAGATTTTTAACATTGGTATGGTCACTATAAAATGTTGTTAGGTTAGCTAATTACGTAATAACTTAAAACAGAAGGACCCTTAAATAGAAACTGAATAAATTAACCGACTTGGTATTACATGGATCTCACAACTTTTTAAGGTAGAAGAACTGAGTTGCGAGACTTGGTTTTTTTTACAAGTTATGTTTTTGATGGCATCGCATTTCTTTTTGTAGATAAGATAGTCCTACTTTTTTCCTTTCCGGTACCTTCTACTTCTTGAATACCAACAACGTACCTATCTACACCTATTATACATATACAAGTATATATGTTATACATATACAAGTACACTGATTCATTCACTGCAAATGTAACTTTGTAATTCTATATATTTATATGGGATTACAAAGTTATATATGCAGTTGGTGTATCTAGGAAACTAGACCGAAATAAAAAAAATATTTTAGTTTTTCCTTGATTTATACACTAATTGTATTCTTAATTTTAAATGCTTCGGTGGTTTGGTCATGTAGAAAGAATGAATGCGGAAAGACTGACAAAGCAAATATATGTTGCAGAATTGAATGGAAGAGTCGGAAAGGGACGTCCTAGGCGGAAGTTTGTCGACCAAATTGGCGATATACTAAAAATGGGCCAAATTAAGAGTACCCTTAACCGACGAGCATGTATGCGTAGGTATATGGATGTGGAAGAGGCGAGAAAGGTATGTCAGGATCGTGCAAAATGGAACTCTGTAGTCTCTGCCTACCCCTCTGGGTGACAGGCGTGAGTGTTTATGTATTATGTATTCTTAATTTGAAGCTTCTATGTCTGCTAGAAGTGCCATAGAGTTTTGATGATCGGTCAGTCAATGAGTGACAAAATTAAAAAACTTTGACTAGTTATACTTCTTAAATTACTGGTTCAAATTGAATGAAATTTGAAGTATACCATGTTTATACAATGTCTCCTCGGTTACTGAAAATTCAGGCTTCTAGTTTTGTCCTCTACGAAGTTATAGGGGATCGAAAATGGCCTGAATTGCTTCGAGAAAAGTATTGTACGGCCGTGCCGCTTTTTTGCTCGACGTGGCGGGGTCACTGCCGTGCCCCCAGATGTCGCAAATAAACACTTTGCCGTACATTAATAGAACACAATGAAATTCGACATTATTTGGCCAAAATTAAATTACCTTAATTTGTTTATGAGTAAATGCAAAGAGTAAAAAGTAAATAATGTAACTTTGAATCAAAGATAATTTACTCTTATTAAGGATACCTCGGAAGTCATGACCGATATAAAAAGTGACAGGGTTGCTAGACGTATGATATCAATGCAATTCTAAAAAAAATCTACGTCTAATAACCTCTAACAATTCAAAAGATATAACTTGATTAACAAACGTGACAGCGAGGCGACTCTACAAGTGATCCACATCAATCAAAATCATCAAAAAAAAACTTTGTTGATTTTGGTATAGAGCAGTATTAATGATGTTGCCCACGCAAACGAAGCTGCGGGTAAAAAGCTAGCATATACTATGTCTTTGCACTGATTTCATAAGCTGTTATATGGTATCATTTTTATTTATTTTAGTTTTTTGATATTGATTAGATATTGATAAGCATACATAATATAGTACGTGAGGGTAGTATGGTTATCCGGTTAATATGGTCACTGTCTTATTACTTAAAAAAAACTACAGCATTATGTTTGCAAAGATGGCTTTTTGATACGATAGCTCTTCATCGGTCAATCATATAATAAAGGGTCAAAAGGGCATTGCAATTTAATTGTTAAGTTAAGTGTAGTGTGGTTAGTTATTTTTAAGTTGATTTTTCGAAGTGTTCCTAATTATTTCCAAAGCATGCTTGCTATTTTTTTAAACATAATGGTTATAGTTAACGATTTTGTATTTTCGTCTATGTCCTCTATTACCCTCACATAGGTACATTATATAGAGTTTAATTGTAATAGACCAAACAACTTAAAGACCGTGTTAAAAGCATCGATTTCTTTTCTTAGATTTTTTAAAATTCGGCCAAAAATTTTTCTCTAATATAAAAATACCCTTTTTATTTATCTATGTTTGATACATTGCTTTAATTACCCAATATCAATATAATACTTACTACCTAGTAACAGTAACGTTAAAATTGAAATAATTCAACGCCGCGCGAGTACCTCTAGGTATAGACTATACATGTAGAGTCACAGAATAAATAATAGTAGAGTAGTAAAATACAGTGTTTCCAAATAAGAAATTAACATATATTATTTCATACGTGGGAAGAGCTACTCTGCAGCTATATTATATGTAGCACAAATTGGTCCGCCCGACCCAGATAGGACCCACGCTCTCACAGAATACCAGCGTCAAATAGCAGCTTAATGCTGCTGTGTTTCGTATGGTGAGTGTAGAGAACCGGACACTCTTTTACTGAAAACGTGGCATTCCATCTTAGTCCTCACATCTGCATTTTGATGCTTCTAGGATAAAAATAGATGTCTATGGGCCACTGCTTCTACTCACAATCAGGTGGCTGTGTGATCGTTTGTTACCGTTATTCTATAAAAAAATATTTCGAAAACTATTAAGTTTTGAAAAGCCGTAGAACAAAAGTTGTTGGTTTTAAAGATAGAAAGATAGATATGAGAGGTTTTTGGTATGTTAGAATTAAGCGTGTTACACGCCGTGTGATAGAGGCGTAAATCTCAAAAAATCTCCCATATTGTGTTTTTTTATCCTCGTTGCTACTTATGTTAATATTTTTTAATGGGATCTACTACTACACCGATCCTCAATTACGTTGTCACCCGTGAGGACTAAGAGGGAATGCCTCGTTTCCAGTAAAAAGGGTCTCCGGTTCTCTACACTCACCATACGAAACACACTAGCGTTCAGCTGCTATTCTACGATGGTGTGAGAGCGTGGTCTTTCCCCGGTCGTGCCGATTCCATTTGTGCTGCAACTATACTACTAATATAGCTACAGTATGATTTTACCGCGTAAAAAACTGCAAAAGTTGTTTCCATCTTTAATTTGATACAGATTTTACTATGATTTACTTCTATATTGTACGTAGCTGCCATAAGTCACCACCGGGGCCGCTAGGCCAATGCTGTTGGTTTTGCGAAATATCACAATCAGACGAAAAATTTCAATTGAGATTCGTAATCAAGGATAGATGTAGATGTCTATGGGCCACAGCAACCACTTACCATCAGGTGGACTGTGTGCTCGTTTGTTAACCTATTCTATAAAAAAATACTGTAAAATGCTTTAGCATTGATATGAAAATGTAGTCTCCTCACTCATTCTTTCTATATGACCAAACCTCCGAAGCATTCCTTTCTTAAATCATTATAGCCCTTTACATGACCACATCTGAACATAGGCTTCCCCCAAGGAATATCACAAAGCACGGGCCTGAGCCACCTGCATATCTTACCAGGCCGTCACTCCATCTAGTGGGGTCGCCCTACACTTCGCCTACCGGTACGAGGCTGTTACTCGAGAACCCTTCTTTCCCATCGGCCATTAATCCTGGTCACAACAGCACAATTCTGTAATCGTAAGACCTTATAGCTATACTATGAATACTCTTTACTGTGTTACTAATATTTTCCAACGTTTCAAAACAACGATATCACGTTTCTTGCGTGTCAGCCGCGTCTATATTTTATCATATGACTTGGGAGCAGCTGTGACCGCATGCCTTTAAAGGAATGCCCCTTAGAAGCAATTTTATGCTTAATTACATTTGTTCCGTACTTATTGTAATTGTGTAGATATACGTATATATATACATCTACATCTATTATGGAAAGCGTTTAAGACCTTGACATCTCATAAAAACTATTTGGAAAATCCAAAAGCGCAAACCTCGAACGCTCATATAATGTTTTTAATAATCAATTTTACTTTTATTAATTACCGAAACACAACATATTTCTTTTAAAACTACAAAAAAAATTGTTTCTGTTTAATTAACACGAAGTTTTTTTTACTGCTCGATAACGGGTATTTGTTTTTTTTTACCGACAAAAATTGTCATTTTACAATAGTGAAATTCAAAAGGTTCTTAGGATTATAATTTAAAGCTAATAAAAAAATCAAAGTGATACGTTCAGTTTTTCGAAAGATATCTTGTCCACATCCATACCGACCAACTGACGTTCAAATGAAATTATTTTCAATTAACTTTTTTTTCAATAAAAATCGAAATAAATAATCTTATAACTACGCCAGAAGTGTTAGTTCATATCTCCCCTTGCAATTGGTGTACTTGTTTTATTTTGCAAGTGCAATATGAAGCTGGTGGAAGTGATTTAATTTGAGTGAATCGTGTTTTTTTTTATTTGGTGACAATAGAGCACTACGCCTGCGATCTAAAGACCGTACTTTGACTATACTCAGACTGTACTTACGAAAAACTTTGCAGAGTATATGCTTAGCTTAATTTTTGATTCTGAATTTATAGTTGTTAGTAAGTATAGTAGTAGTTCTGAATATATAGGGGATGAGTCGCTCGCGTCCGTAGGCTCCGACCACCTAACCTTAGGCCCACCCTACACGTGTCCCCCGGGTGGTGCTAAACGAGCGACAAAGCCGAAAAAATAGACTCGGCTCCTCGCCGTATGGTAGCGGCGTAAAATCTACCACCACCCCTTGTTCGAATGACTCAGGAAATAAAAGAAATGGCCCCGAGTTCCCGGCGCCCCTTAAATGGGGCAGGGGTGCGAAGAATCTCCGGGAGAAAAACCGGCGACGAGGTTCGCCACCCGTCACGTTCTGTCTCCCGGAGGGGCGAAAAGTGGATTGCGGAAACCCGTCTGGCTACGCTGAATGTATGTGGAGGAATGAATGATAAGATGGATGAAGTATGCAAAATGATGAATGACAGAGGAATAGATGTGTTATGTGTGAATGAGACGAAACGAAAGGGAAAGGATGCCACTGCACATGGCACGTATACCGCGTATTGGTCTGGTGTAGGCGAGACCGAACGGGCGTGCCAGGGAGTCGGTTTCATCCTTTCAGAAAGAATGGGTCAATGTGTGAAAGAGTATGAATGTGTAAGCCCGAGACTGCTATGGATACGAATGAAAGTGGGCTTAAAGAAGCTGTTCCTGCTAGGGGTGTACGCCCCAGACATGTCTAAGCCCGCTTACATTCGAGAGCAGTTTTGGGACATGGTAAGGATGGTGTTGACAAAATGTAAGGAAAATGAAAATATTATTATGTTAGGAGACTTTAATGGAAGGGTTGGGGTGAAGAGGTCTGGTTATGAAAGGATATTGGGAACGTTTGGTGATGAAAGTATAAATGAGAATGGTGAAGACCTCCTCACCGTATGTGCGGAAAAGAATCTTTTTGTGACGAATACTTTTTTTCGTCATAAGAAGATTCACATGTATACATGGGAAAGAGGTGATGATAGAAGCATGATAGATTTCGTAATTGTGGATGAAAGAATGAGGAGCGCAGTCGTAGATACAAGGGTTTACCGGGGGTCCAACGTAGGGACGGATCATTACTTGGTCTTATGTCGAATTAATGGTCTTTTCAAGCGTTGGCGGCATCGGACATCTGTGTCTACCACTGCGTTACAGCGTATAAGAATAGAGAAGTTACAAGATGAAGATGTGAAAGAGAAGTATAAATGTAGACTGAGAGAAAATATTAGATGTTTGAATGAGTTGTGTATGAATGATTTAGACTTGAAGACTGTGTGGGATAATATTAAGAAAGGTTTGGTGGATACCGCCACCGAAGTATGTGGTGTAAGTAAAAGAACAAATGAAAGGAAAAGTAATACGTTGTGGTGGGATGATGAGGTACGGGTGGAAGTTGAATCAAAGAAGAAAGCATGGTTAGATTTACTAGCAACCAAAGCTGGTAATTCTTCTGGTATGAATGATGAGATTGAAAGAAAAAAGGCAGAATTTAGACGTCTAAATAAGAGAGTAAAAGAAGTTGTTGAAAGGAAAAAGAAAGAAAGAATGGATAAGAATGATAGAAGGATATCTGATAATTTCCAGGCTAACATAAAAATGTTCTGGAAACTCGTAAGAACTGCCAGGGGAAATACAAAACAGCCTATAATAAATGCTATAAGAGACGAGAATGGATGTATTCTGAATGATGAAGTTTCGAATTTAAACAGATGGAAGGAATACTTTGAAAGCGTGTTTATGAGTGAAGAGTCGTATGAATTAAATGAACTAGAAATTCCGAAAGAAGTGGAAAGGGGTATGGAGATAAGTGTAGATGAAATAATGAAAGCAATGAAAAGCATGAAAGCAGGTAAGGCAGCTGGATATGATAGAGTATCACTCGAGATGCTAAGGGCTGGAGAGGGAGTGGTGGCAGGCCTGCTGTACACCTTGTTTAATTTATGTTGGGAATTAAAACGGGTACCGGATGACTGGTGTAAAGCAGTTATAGTACCAATATATAAAGGAAAAGGGTCACAGCAGGACTGCAAAAACTACCGCAGTATCAGCTTGCTTAGTATTGTGGGTAAACTGTATGCTAAGGTGTTAATTGAAAGAGTTATGAAAGAAACTGATGGAAAAATTTGGGATGTGCAAGCGGGTTTTAGAAAGGGAATGGGGTGCACAGATCAAGTCTTTTCCATGCGCATGATTGCGGAGAAGTTTTTGGCCAAAAACCAGAAAGTTTTTTGTGCGTTCATGGACTTGGAAAAGGCTTATGACAGAGTGGACAGGAATGTGTTATGGCAAACACTGAACTCATATGGGTTGAGCGCTGGTTTGATACAGGCATTAGGGTCTCTTTATAGGGACTCTAGTGCTTGTGTCAGGATCAATGGGGTCTACTCGGACTGGTTTGGCATCCAAAAAGGTGTCAGACAGGGCTGTGTAGCTTCCCCTTGGCTGTTCAACCTATTTATGGACCGGTGTTTGCAAACTTTGAAAGATGAAGAATGTGGTTTAAGAATGGGCGAGTTAACCGTCAAATGCCTTTTGTATGCCGATGATCAAGTCATATTTGCGTCATCAGCGGCTGAGTTGCAAATGATGGTTACATTAATGAACTGGGAATTAAAAGAAAGGGGAATGAAAGTGAACGCAAGTAAGACGAAAGTGATGGTTTTTGAAAGAGAAGAAAGCAAAACGGTATGTGAAATAAGAATAGAAGGAGAGTTAATTGAGCAAGTGGATGAGTTTGTGTATTTGGGATGTGTATTTAGCAGGGATGGTAGATATGATAGGGATATAGAACGACGAGTAAATGCAGGGAATAGAGTGAATGGGGCACTACACTCTATTATGAAGAACCAGAATGTGTCAAAACAGGCACGTATGGTAATTCATAATGCTGTGTTAGTCCCTACGTTAATGTATTGTAGTGAAAGCTGGGTGTGGCAGAAGAAGCACGAAAGTAGAATAAATGCTGTAGAAATGCGTTCTTTAAGAAATATGCTAGGGTTTAATCTGAATGACAGGGTGAGAAATTGCGTGATAAGAGATAAATGTGGTATGCAAGATGATGTTGTGACCAGGATTAAGAAAGGAATGCTTCGGTGGTTTGGTCACGTAGAAAGAATGAATGATGAAAGAATGACAAAGCAAATTATATGGCAGATGTGAACGGCCGAGTCGGGAAGGGACGCCCTAGAAAAAAGTTTGTCGACCAAATTGGCGATATTTTGAAAATAGGCCACGTTAGAAGTACCCTTAACCGACGAGCATGTATGCGTAGATATATGGATGTAAAGGAGGCGAAAGAGGTATGTCAGGATCGTGCCAAATGGAAGTCCGTAATCTCTGCCTACCCCTCTGGGTGACAGGCGTGAGTGTTTATGTATGTATTATGTATTATAGTTGTATCGGGCTAAGATTAAGCTATGCTTAAAAATCTAAAAAAAATATTTAAAAATCAAAATCAATGCAAGTCGTATTTTATAAATAAGTTATTATTACATTTAACTAATTTTAATATAGTATACCTAAAATACGAAAAGAAACCGAATGTTTGGTCAGCCTGTCAAGCGCTGTCAAATCACTGTTTTTTAATTTTAAGTTTTAATTTATATTTTAAATGCCTGATCTTTTCATTACGACTGGCTTTGGAGCTTTGACCTCCAATCCTACCTATATACCTACCTACCTATTCGACCTACGCTTCGGGAATTTGAACCGACATTCTTAAGGCATTTCAGTAACCCAGGTTTGTTTAAGGACATTGTGATATAATGAAGAGAAGAATAATATAGGGTTCTCTCTACTTATAAATTAAATAAGAATATAATTTACTGGCTTAACTTGCTGTTTTTTTTCTGCTGATTCGACGATTGTGGAAGGGAATGGATGAGAAGAGTGCAAAAATCACAAAGAAAAAATAAGCATATAAATTCGAAACAAGTTTAAAATGACGTAAATAGAAAATGGATTAATGTTATTTAAAACTAGAATACGGCCTAACGGCGCCTCTACACGTTGGCCAACACAGTGGCGAATGTAGTGGCCAATAGCATTGGCTAATGTCGCCTCTACACGTTGGCCAATACAGTGGCGAATGTAGTGGCCAATAGCATTGGCTAATGTCGCCTCTACACGTTGGCCAACACAGTGGCGAATGTAGTGGCCAATAGCATTGGCTGATGTCGCCTCTACACGTTGGCCAACACAGTGGCGAATGTAGTGGCCAATAGCATTGGCTGATGTCGCCTCTACACGTTGGCCAACACAGTGGCGAATGTAGTGGCCAATAGCATTGGCTAATGTCGCCTCTACACGTTGGCCAATACAGTGGCGAATGTAGTGGCGAATATATTGGCCGAGAGTTGGTGACGGCGTCCACACGTTGGAAGGTCGTTCAGTTTACTTCGGTTCGGGCCAATGTGCGACGGCTCCGTGGCGCAGTGGCTTAGCAATGAGTAGCTGTGCCGGGGGCCGCGCGTTTGAATCCCGCACGGAACATGTATTTGTATATCCTACAAATAATTGTTTGGGGTCTGGATGTGTGTCCTTGTGCAATTTATGTTTGCAAGCCGCCTCCGCGATACAGGAGAAAATCCAAGTGTGGGGGTTAAGTTTTTATAAAATAATTATAAAAGAATAGTGGATATTAATGGGGCTGTAAATAGAAATACGATATACGATTAGCTTTATTTATTCTTTACATGCATCATAAACTGGTATAAATACCATTAGTAAGAACTTAATTTATTTTAAAGTTAAAGGAGTTATAATCGATTAGTCTATGTTTTAAAATTAGGTTTTGATTTTAAAGTTTAGCAAAATATGTGCTTGCATTTCTATCAGACATTTGATGTACTTATATAAAAAAACACCTTATAATTTATTTGGTAATTTAATTATGTTTTGAGAAAGACAAAAACAATAGCAATAAATATAATTAACACTGACTTAATAATAGGTACTAATTATAACTTAGAACATAAATGAAAAACTCATAACAAGCAAAGTGGCTCAGGACCATGCTTTGCGGCATTCTTTGGAGGAGGATGTTCAGTAGTGGACTTGTGAAGAGCTGTAATGATGATGATGATTCGAAAACTTGCACGATTAAATTATTAGAAATCGACGCTTTTTTATATAGGATAGGGTGACAAACGAGCACACAGTTCACCTGCTGGTGTTGCTGTGGCCCATAGACATCTACATCTATCCTCGATTACGAATCAAAATGCAGATGCGTTGTCACCCGTGAGGACTAAGATGAAAAGCCTCGTTTCCTTTAAAAAGTGTCTCTGGTTCTCTACACTCACTATACGAAACACAGCATCATTAAGCTACTATTTTACATTGATATTCTGTGAGAGCGTGGTTCTTCCCCGGTCGAACTGACCCATTCGTGCTACAACTATACTTCTAATATAACTGCATGGTTCTATCACGTATAAACGACGTGCTTCATTTTTTTTTTCATTTTAAAATTGTTCTCGTAATAATCTGATTGTAAATAAATGTTCATTATTTTTTTTAAAAGCTGAAAAACAAAAAAATAAATCGCGCTAAAAAGTAGAGGATTTAATAAATTGCACTAAAAGACTGTAATTGGGTCATCCACCTACAAAGCGTGAATTAAAATAATCAAGCGTGTAATCACTCTGGGAGCCAAACCGGCCAACGGCGACAAACCTGCCAACAACGATCTTGTAACCAGGCCGCCGGCCCACAACCAATGAAGCCCAACACCCCTAACGGCCAATTATTGGCTAACACCCATTGGCCAACAACTAACGTGTAGACGGGGTGTTTGGGCTTCATTGGTATGTATTGGAACGATGGCCCGCAAGTTGGCGCGAGATCCGTGTGGTGTCGGTTTTTTACAAAAGATCAAAGGATTGTTGGCAGAGTGTGGTCGCCGCGTCCACACGTTGGCCGCGAGTTTAGTTTGCTACAAGCTCCCAGAGTGATTACACGCATCTGATTAAAATTTTATATTCACGCTTTGTAGGGTGGATGACCCAATTACCAGCCTTTTAGTGGCAATTTCCACTTTAAACATTCCTACTACTTTAATTAGCGCGATTTAATTATTTTTAAACATTTGTTTTAATCGTTAAGCTATTTATAAAAAAATAATGACCATTTATTTACAATCAGATTATTACGAGAACAATTTTAAAATGAAAAAAAATGAAGCACGTCGTTTATACGTGGTAGAACCATGCAGTTATATTAGAAGTATAGTTGTACCACGAATGGGTCGGTTCGACCGGGGAAGGACCACGCTCTCACAGAATATCAATGTAAAATAGTAGCTTAATGATGCTGTGTTTCGTATAGTGAGTGTAGAGAACCAGAGACACTTTTTAAATGTAACGAGGCATTTCATCTTAGTCCTCACGGGTGACAACCGCAAAAAAAATCTGCATTTTGATTCGTAATCGAGGATAGATGTAGTTGTCTACGGGCCACAGCAACCACTTAACATCAGGTGAACTGTGTGCTCGTTTGTCACCCTATCCTATATAAAAAAAGCGTCGATTTCTTATAATTTAATCGTGCAAGTTTTCGAATCATCATCATCATTACAGCTCTTCACAAGTCCACTACTGAACATCCTCCTCCACAGACTGCCGCAAAGCATGGTCCTGAGCCACTTTGCTCGTCATGAGTTTTTCATTTATGTTCTAAGTTGTAATTGTTACCTATTAGTAAGTCAGTGTTAATTATATTTATTGCTATTGTTTTTGTCTTTCTCAAAAAATAATTAAATTACCAAATAAATTATAAGGTGTTTTTTATATACATCAAATGTCTGATAGAAATGCAAGTACATATTTTGCTAAACTTTAAAATCAAAACCCAATTTTAAAACATAGACTAATCGATTATAACTCCTTTAACTTTAAAATAAGTTAAGTTTTTATTAATGGTATTTATTCCAGTTTATGATGCATGTAAAGAATAAATAAAACTAATCGTATATCGTATATCTATTTACAACCCCATTAATATCCACTATTATATTTTTATAAAAACGTTAACCCCACACTAGGATTTTCTCCCGTATCGCGCAGGCAGTTTACAAACATAAATTGCACAAGGACACACATCCAGACCCGAAACAATTATTTGTAGGACATACAAATACTTGTTCCGTGCGGGATCAAACCCGCGGCGCCCGGCGCAGCCACTCATTGCTGAGCCACTGCGCCACGGTGCTTATAAATTCGTCCGCACATTAGCCCGAACCGAAGTAAACTGAACGATCTTCCAACGTGTGGACGCCGTCACCAACTCTCGACCAATATATTCGCCACTCCATTCGCCACTGTGTTGGCCAACGTGTAGAGGCGACATTAAACTACCTAATTATTGTTATAAATAATTAGAGTTACATAAAAACAACAATTTAACATTAATACAGTGGTTTTGGTATACCTGAGTTTTTAAGTTTACAAATAAATATGTATTAAAATTTAAACGTTTTTTTTAATGATGATCTTGAACATTAATCAAAAGTCTAAAATGTGTAAATTTATTCAATCTGTCAACACAGCGAATCGGGTTTGTAGTAGTGATAATACGACGTAATTGCTTGTATGTGTGCTCCCGACGACGTCGATCCTCGTACAAAATAAGGTTGACAGCCATTCTATTGCATATTATACTATTCTATGGCGTAAACGACGCATAAGCCTAGCCGACCGATGAGAACCGAGAGAAATGACCGATGAGAACGAAAGAATTGGCGTAAACGAGGTGTCCACGTACATTACAATTACAACGAGCTGAGCGGTGAGTAAAACATCGCGAAACCTGCATGTCTGAGAAATAAGAAAAAATATTTTGAAGTGATGTGTAAGTCCGCTAACACGCATTGGGGCAGCGCGCGGACACTTCTTTGCCTTGAAATCTTCTCAGAAATGAGAGGACGCCTGTGCCCTGCAGTGGGACGTATTTAGGCTGTCACTTTAACTTTAAGCGAGGTGTCATGTCGCGCGGCTCAGACACGTAATATCGCGGGTGAAAACGCGGAGCACAGCTATTTATTAAAATAATTAATAATAAGGCCGGGTTAAACTGATTAGGTATTTCCATAGAATTATTTAGAAAATGCCAAATTGCACGCTATTTACAAATAAATATGTATTAAAATCCGTCTGTCAACACAGCGAATCGGGTTTGTAGTAGTGATTAACTGATAATACGACGTAATTGCTTGTATGTGTGCTCCCGCTCCCGGTGACGCCGAATCTCGTACAAAATAAGGTTGACAGCCATTCTATTGTGATTTATAGTATTCTATGGGTATTTCCTACAGCTCATTCCAAGTATGCACTGGCGCAGCGTGACAGACAATTTTTCTCGGTACGAAACAAATTAAAAAAGTAATGTTAAATTCCACAGCTGAGCACCCCTCTCTCATTTCTGAGGGTTAGAGTAATACCTAAGCCGCGCTGCGCCAATTCTGGTTGCCACCTTTTAATTTTAAATATAGTAAGTATTTTCGGGATTATTACCGTTAAAAATATAAAAGAAAGCGAAAAACTATAAAAACATGAATAGAATAGAATATTTTATATTCAATATATATTACAAGTAATTCTTATTGAAAGTCAGTTTTTACCACAAAGAAACCCAGCAGAACTTTCTTTGAAAGTAAGATTATACAATAAAAACGCAATACAAACTACTTACAAAATAAACACCTTAGAAGCGATGACCTCTATAGTATGTTTTAATAAATGGAATGACGCTTTGGTAAGATATGCAGGAAGTCGATGGATATAAGTGACTCAGAACCATGTTTTATAGGGTTCCTTGGCAAAGGCTAATAATTAGCAGTATAATTGTAAAGGGCTGTAATGAAGATGATGATAATGAAGTTTCAAATCCATATTTTATTAAATTTTTTTTACAATCCAAAAATTTTTTTCCAATGACGTGTGAGTATACTTCCGTTTGTTTTAAACGCGGTAATAAAAAGAGTTATTTTAACTTTCCTAAAAATTTCTAACTCTTCAGCATAACTAATTTAGTTAATGATGTGTATACAGTTGATGGCGTTGGTATTTGTCGATTGAATTCAAATTAAGCTAAGATAAAAATAAGGTTTTATTTACTGATCGTAGCTGGTTTAATCGTTATGAACGACTAGCTGTTCCCCAAAACTTCGTCCGCGTGGAATTTTATTACGATGGATTACGTGGGTTTTTTTTAGGCGGAACCCTAATTTTTTTTAAATAAAAGTATCTTATATAAGTTACTCCTTATAACATAAGCTATCTGTCAGTGAACATTACGTCAAAATCTGTCCAGACGTTTCGGAGATTAACCGGAACAAGCAGACAGGTTGTCTGCCTGACAGACAATTTTTTTAGACATTTTTTTTTGTTATAATATCACTCACCGTATATTATACTTTCATATGCATTTAGTAAAAAGCTGTTATTTTGACATTACAAACAGACAATTCAATTTTATTTATTTGTATACAAGTTGTCCCAGAACGTAACGATCAAACGAAATGGGGTTGTAGACCATGGAAGAACTGTTCAAAAAAGAATTAAGTCCTATACCCAAATTGCGTGGTTTAAAAGATAAAAGTTGATTTAATAAATTTTCCAGAAAATCAACCTTTGCGTCAATATTTTTGATGCTGCATCTGCAAATGAGGACCTATTTTGATTTTTTTTCTGTTTTGTATAGCCTAATGATATGCCTACTATACCTCCTATTTTATTTTTCAATACTTATTACGGTATGGAAGAAAAATACATAAAAATTCGTAAAAGTGTAAAAATGTAACATTATAGTTTTATCGAGCAAGTTGGGCCCTTCATACTGTAAAAAAATGTACCAACATGGACCTGGCAACTATATTCAAAAGTTGGCGCAATTCATGTTGATTTCAAAATGGTATAATACTTTCTATTTTTATTTCAACTTTTTGTGGTATAAAATTTTTTCTGGCAGAGGGAAGATTTTGTGCAAATTACTCAATTAGACATTTTTTAAAATGATTCGTCCGTTCGATTAATGTTTAAAAAAAAATAATTCGTTTTCACGCTAGTTTGGCCAATTTCAGACCTCTGGGATTCTTCTGGGACAGCCTGTAGATATACATTAAATACGAAATTTTGGAATATTTGCCATAAATCATAATTTTCCCGAGAACTAGAAATTCTAAGACATTATAGGTTAGGGTAAATCAAAAATTTGCTCCACGTGGTGACCTGTCCCCCGCCCCCCTCAATGCTTTGCATCGATCTTCCGAACTGTATTATGAAGGAATATTTTTGCTACTCTCTTTGAGCCTTAATTAACTCCCAAATCCATTACAGCCTATTAAGTCCACCGCTGAAAATAGGCCTCCCCATGCCTCAGGATCAGAGTTTTGTTACAGCAAGCGTCTTGGTAATCATGGGTTATATTATTTTGGATTGTTATCAGAAAATTGCTGCTGTCCATGTTCTGTTTCAGTCTCTATTCTCGCCTCTTACGAAACATCCGGGTGGATATGGGGTAGTTATTTTTTTTATAGAATAAGGGTGACAAACGAGCACACAGTCCACCTGATGTTAAGTGCATGCTGTGGCCCATACACCTCTACATTTATCCTCGTTTAACAATCAAAACGCAGATGCGTTGTCACCCCTGAGGACTAAGATGGAATGCCTCGTTCCCAGTAAAAAACGGTCTCCGGATCTCTACACTCACAATACGAAACACAGCAGTATTAAGCTGCTATTTTATGGTGGTATTCTGTGAGAGCGTGGGCCTCCCCAGTCGAGCCGACCCATTCGTGCTACTCGTGTAACAAAAATATACTCGTAGTTGCAACGTGGCTCCACCACGTATAAAAGTTAATATTCTAACACTACCTCTACACGGTAAATTCTCTTAAACCATTTTAAATTATAGTAGTTTCGTGTACCATATATTTTTTCTAGAAATAAAGTTCTTTTTCTTCTTTTTTTTTCTAAATTTGTTTATATATTCGTACGGCTATTTATTTATAAAGGTTTTATGCATGTATACATATTACACACACACACGCACACACGCACACACGCACGCACGCACGCACGCACGCACGTACGCACGCACGCCCGCCCGCACGCACGCACGCACTCTCGCACGCACGCACGCACGCACGCACGCACGCACGCACGCATGCACGCACGCACGCACGCTCACACACACACACATATATACATATATATATATATATATATACATATATATACGTATTATTGTATACATATACATATATATGTATGTGTGTGTATATATATTTTAATATATGTGTACACTATATTTATGTATTATGTTTGGCACCTGCCAATAATTGTCTTTGGCACCCGGTTGACTGGTAGAGAATGGCACATGGTATTAAATCCGACTTTTACATTTAAGTTTTTAAATAAATATTTGGACCTCTAAAGTAGGTAGTATATTATATAATAGGGTTGGCAACTCCAGTTACAATGCGTTTCAGTGGACACATTACGTGACCTGGAAATATTTTATTTCTCAGACATGCAGGTTTCCTCGCGATGCTTCCTTCACTGCAATGCACTTGCTAAGTTAGTTTCTAAAACTACAATTTACAATTTTATTGGTACCAATTAAAATAATTTTGTTGAAAATACGAATCTCTGAGAGATAACTATATATTTGTGCCCTTTATGGTAGAGAATATTGGTCAGTGCGGTGAAGTTCCTTAAGGAACTGTATTTGGAAGTTGTCGTCACCGCTGCTGAAAAGAGGGCTGGTTCTTTTCTCGCTTAGACATTCAGCGAGGAAACGCAGCCAGCGTTCTTGGCACAATACCGCGGGAAGTAGGGCTGTATGATAATTAAAGTTTTTAATTATTTTTTTATTAAAGTAATAAATATCATATATATTTTAATGTTATGTAAATAACTTTACTAGAGTTTCGTCATTGAAATACATAGAAAATAAATAGGGCTTTTCCTTGGCGTCATAAAAAAAATCCCTTTCAGGAAAAAGTTTTCTTTTGTTATAGTCCTATTTTTAGTTTTAGTTTTTTTTTAATAATATATATTATTTCAATTTCATGTGAATAAATATTTTAAATATAATAATAAATTATATTTGGCGCGGATTGGATTTAGAACTCGGTTTGTTCGTTGTACTATGTATGAAATCATGTGGGCGCTCCTTCCAACATCGTTGGTCAGGGGGTCGTAAGCTCGTAATCGCATATGCTGATCATGTGGTTCTCAGGTTCGAATCCCGCATCGGACTAAAATCTGTTTTTTATATAAAAAATTGAAACGAAACTGACTTAATAGTCCACTTGGTGGTACTTATGCTGGATTCAATGAACACATGCAACCACAAAAGGCCACAAATGCGTTATCACCACTTACCTTACTACACAGGTGGAATGCCCCGTGCCTCGGAAAACTCCTAAAGCCCTTCAGCTTGCTCCTGGTATCTCTCCCGTAATGTCGGATTGCCGTACTATAGGACTATGAGTGTGAGGGAATAGAGAGTGGACCTGTGCTTAACACACTCGTCCTGTGTACTAAGCAGATGGCTCGTCTCTGTTGACTGGCCACTACCGGCATTGGATCTTCGAGGACATTATTTTAAAATAAAATCTTGGGACATTATAAACATACTTATTCTAATGAATATGACGGGAATTTAATTTGAAATATTTATGAAAGGAATTAAATTATATGTACTCGTCCATTGTCACTAAAGTATTTCAATAACCAATCGCAATAGAAACAATATAAACATTCATTACATTAGATAAGGCCAAACTGCCGCCATTTTACATTTGTGTATCACTGTACATGAACTTCTAATCAATTTTGAAAAAACATTATCTCTCAATTTGATATAAAAAACCGATAATAAAAATACAGACAAGTTTTAATTTTTTTTACATTTCAGTTACATCTAGGTAAGTAGGTAATTACTATGCAGCATGTTTCGGAAATGTCATACGATGTAAACCAAAAGTATTTTAAACAAACACTGAAGTTTTGCTAAAGCCTCCATTCCTAATGACGCTTGATAAAAGTGCTATGTATTTAGATATTATGTGAGTAAAGTCGCTGTGAATTTATACATAACAAGTAACAACGAATCTTAGACGGCCCCTTGCGTAGATTGAGTCACGAACGCCGCACTGTTTTACCACCATATTCTTCTACGATAATTTATTTTGCAGCATATTAACTGAGTAATGTACATTGCTCGGTTATTACAAAGCTTGAAGCGACTTCTGAATATGTGTATTAGTAAAGAAGTAATGTAGTTGTGTATTATGCGCAAGTTCTTTTACGTTTCGAGTTTATCAAGAAATATATGATAGCAGTGTACGGAGTTGACACGTCGTCGTACGCTCCGCGGGAGTTTTTTTTTGTGTAAAGGTGGACGCTTGTTTGATATTATGAAAATAATACGATGATGAAATAATTTCCCACAAACCGAATATATTTATTTTTAACGTTTTATTTCCATTTCATGTATGCTTAGTCTTTAATACCAAATTAACAACGACGAAGCGTTATCAGTTACCTACGCTGTATTTTTTTCAATGCGTGTAAGCTATGAGTTATAGTCGATTGACTTATAAAATTTACTCTTTTATATTATTACTATTTATAAAAAGTACCTACTTATCATTAAGATAAACTTCAATATTTAACAATGATGATTAAATTTAAAAAATATATATTAATTCAACGATACGATTTATGCTAGGTGTATGTGTTATGTAACGATGACGCATAAATTTTATAACCAAATGTTTTATGTTTTTGAGAAAGTCATTATCAAAAACACAAAATATTTTGAAGGTATTATTTTATTTAAATAGGCACTTAGCAAATCCTTCAATTCTAAATTTAAAATAAAACGTGATATTTTATCCTTGAGATAAAAGATCTACGAGTAGGTACATTCAAATTTAATGTTCCGCTAATTCGCCTGATTCTGACTTATTTTTTTTTAGTTCATTAAAATTATTTCTGATAATCTGTACGATCGCTTTAAGGTAAGTTTTTAATTTGAATGTTGATGTTGAGCAATTAAATCCACCTTAAATCGTGTAGACCTAGTAGTACCTAGGCTTTAAAATTTTTGTGCGATGCGGACGTGACTAGCGAGTAGCGAGGCGAACGTTAGGAAAAATATTTTATGAGAAAATTAATGTCCATAATAGGAAGTAACACATTGTTGTCAAATTAGAATTATTTCAGTTTTTAAGCCTTTGGATATTATTATAAATAACGTAACTAAAAATAATTTTGATAAGGTATAATAACATGAATGACGTAATAGCCAATTGCAAAAAAATAGAATGATAATATTTACTCAATGATACTCTTGAATAAAAAATGTTAGAATAAACGAAAAAAATAATTGATTCAAATCGTTTAGCATGCAACTCGACGCCCAGCAATAACGCGAAGATAAATAAGTGCAGTACCTACATCGGGAACCATATTGTTATAATATTACGTAGGTACTATATTAGTTGTTATCGGTTGATTAATGGCGTCGAACCACCTCGGTACACATAATAATCAGCATATTGAAAGCCCGTCTAATAAATAAACGAAAAAACGCGACGTTTTAAATTGAATAAATTCCGCAGTGTTTTGCGGTTGACGGTTTGTTAATTTAAAATATTAAATAGCTATTAAATAAAATTTATTTTAGCAATAATTAGTAGTTATACCATGTGGGTTACTTTTAAACTATTAGTCATATTTCGAAAGCATCAGAATATAAATGTCCGAACAAAGAGCACGCAAGTCGTACGCGACAATTGCAACCCGACCGGTTATAGAGCGTAAGGTGGCTGCGAGCGCCCGTTGCGGCGAGTCTACATCCGCAAATAGGCGAGATAGCGTGAACATACCGGCCGCTAACTTCTCCGTCGGCCCCAGCGCACACCAGCCCGGCACTACGCTCTCGCACACTTCATCCCAGCAGCGTGCCTTCTCTGCCCTGTCTCCATAATTTGTATGATTCGTATCGAATAAACAAGGTCTTTTTTCCACTTCCGACACGATCATACTACTCTTGATTCCGTCGCCATCCTTCGTCCTGACCATTGCGAAGTTTAAAAAAAATATCGGAATGAATATTAAAAAGTTAAAAATTGTCAAACGCGGCGTCCGAGAACTGCGGTTGTTTTGGAAGTGCGTTCGATCGCTTCGTGAACTCGGTAGCGGTACGCGATAGCACGTCTGAATGCCCGCGTGAAACTGGCGGGCTGAGTCGGACCGAACGGCGCATCGGGCAACATGGCCGCTTGAGACGGCGGGGAAACGTATAGGTGCGATGCGAGCGTCGACTGAGGTCGTTGCGATATCGCCTTCCTTGCGCTAATAAATAAATAAGATATATACGATTATACGATATATCCTATCTACAACGTGGCCGGTAAATATGTTCCCTCAACAATTTAAGCATCAACTGAAATTAAATACTTTGCGTAGGAAATTACCCGATGATCGACAATGTCTCAAAGAGAGACTACTGCGTTACATTATGAGTATTGACGGTTGCACTGTACATAATAATTATTGCATAAGCAAACCGAGTCTCCGATGGAATTTAAACAGTTCTTCTAAATATTGATTAAATCTACTTTTACGGGTTTTATCGCGTTTAATTTATTTTATTTTTTAACCCGACGTTTCAAGTGCTCTCCAGCACCCATGGTCACGCCATGGTCCCCCGTGACCATTCGTGTAAATATAAGAAATCATTAGCTTTTCCAAAGTTTTGCACTATTAGTTTATTCAATACAAAAATACTTCTTGCGCTACTATATGTAACTTCGACTACGACAACTACGTCCGAATTGTTGGAAGGTGGAACTGTTGAAAGATGCTTGCATGATTTAACAGTACCACAAGAAGTTTCGCACAATAAGTCATTCTCTTAACGAATCTCTTTTGGAGAAGGTCCTCTTTTAACTAACCAAAAGTAGTCTTTTATAGTGTAATGGATAAAGGGAAGAGTATAAAAACCAAAGTTCATAACAAATCAATAAAACTAGGTTATAATATATTTTTAAAAAGAGACTTTTGTCTAGGAAGCAAGGACAGTGTAGAGATACACCGTAATAACAAGAGAAACGAAATTGATCGGAACAAACTTAAAATATAATAAAAAGGCGTTTACAAAACAAAAGACTTTTAATTCAAGACAGTAAAAGAGACCTTATTCTTCGGTATAAGTCCGTACTTAAACATATAAAACAAAACGAAGATAATAAACATGCATATTTTGTCATTTAGCAGTACCAAAAGAGCCTTTAAAGAACACTCCTAAAGTCTGGATCCAAGACTTCCATTTCACCACTCCTTATTCAGCTTCAAACAACAACTAAAATCACTAATATTGCTACAAATTTTATAGTGTAGGTAACCACTGAATCAGCAAACTTTATAAATATAGGAATGCAACTTGCCAATAAAATACAGAACGTCAATGTGACACCTAGTAGACCTATGGAAAGCAAATCGTCCATTACACTCCTTTGTTTTATTACATACAGACATAGAAGCAGTTAAAAATATCATTTTAAGCTTAAAATCAAACAGTGCAATATTCCCAATGACTTCATGAAATTGGCAGTCAATGATTTGGCTCCTATTATTTCCCACTTAAATTATCTATGTTTCGAGACAGGGATATTCCCAGCACCATTAAAGCAGTCTATTATTACACTTGTGTACATTAGTAATTACAGACCAATTTCCGTTCTACCAGCAATATCTAAAATTCTGGAAAAGTTACTTAATATTAGATTACTAAATTACTTAAATAAATTTGATATATTAGCACCCACACAATTTGGCTTCAGACAAGGAAGATCTACAGAAGATGTAATTCTTGAATTAAACACATTTGTAACAGAACAACTCGACCACAGTAAAAAATGTTTGTCGGTCTTCCTTGATCTGAAGAAAACATTCGACACCGTCTCTGTCCCTACCCTTGTGCACAAGCTTGAAAAAATTGGAATAAGAGAGACTCCGCTTGCTCTTTTCGAAAGCTACCTATCGGAGAGAAAATAAAAGGTAAAGCTTCCTGGGTTCATTAGTGGGGAAGCGGTGGTGACATCAAATGGCGTTCCACTGGGTAGCGTTCTGGGGCTGACCTTATTTCTAATTTATGTCAATAATCTGTGCAGTATGACCATACCAAATGCCAAAATCCTGTCGTACGTCGATGACACGGTTGTGGTTTTGCTGATGAATCTTGGGAGGCTGTCAAGACTAGTGCTGAAAGTGGTCTAGCTCGAGTCGCTCTATGGTTGCAGCAAAATCTCCTCACTTTGAATACAGCTAAGACAAATTTTATTTGCTTTAGGATTACCAACAACATGTAGCCACAGAATGACTTTTGCCTTAAAATTCATATGTGTTTTGAGGATGCTAAAAACAAAGCTTGTGACTGCCCATCAATTGAAAAAGTCTCTCACACTAAATATCTGGGCGTCGTTATAGATCAGAGGCTATCGTGGTACCCACACCCTGAACATGTCATTAATAGGACCCGAAAATTGATTTGGATTTTCAAAACTCTAAGACACGTATTACCTGATAGTACTAAGCAGTCGGACTCTCCCAGATATATTCTTTACCAAATATACACGGCCCTTGCACAATCTATCATAACATATTGCATTCCGGTGTGGGGTGGAGCTGCAAGACCAAATTTCTTAACTTGGAAAGAGCCCAACGAACCCTTATTAAGATCATGTATTTAAAAAAAAGACGTTTTTCACTCATCAACTGTATATAATTAGTGGTCTACTCTCAGTTAGACAATTATATGTTACTATGACAATCCTCAAAGCACATCCAAAAAACACCCTGCCCTTTGACCCATGCATCTTGAAAAAGCGGCGAAAAGATGTTGTGGTTAAACTTTCTGGTACCAAAACAGTTTTTGCTAGTAGGCAATTTGGCTCATGTTCTGCATTCCTATATATAATAAAATAAATAGAGAATTGAACATATACGACAAAACGTACAGGTGGTGTAAAAACCTGATACTAAAGTGGGTGCAGTCGAAAACTTGAGAAGAAACCGAATTTCTGCTGTACCGCATTTCATAATTCACTTCTATGTACAATATAATATAACAAAATAATTCTTCATACACACACACATACACACACACACGCACGCGCCGCACGCACCGCACCCCACGCACGCCCGCACGCAGGCACGCACGCACGCACGCACGCACGCACGCACGCACGCACGCACGCACGCACGCAGCCGCACACACCACACCACCACGCACACGACGCACGCACTCCCACGCACCACTCCACCACCACTCCCACCACACACGTCGCACGCACGCACGCACGCACGCACCACACGCCCCGAGGACACGCACGCACGCACCCCCACACACGCACGCACTCACGCACGCACGCACGCACGCACGCATACACACATACACACTTTTGTAATTTTTTTAAAGTCGAGTAATTTGTTTTGGTTTTTAAATTAAAAAAATGTATGTTTAGTTAAGGAAGAGCGGGAGTTCCAAACAAAGGCATTACTTGCTTAAATGGAGATCCCAGTCAACTATGTCATAAATTTAAGTTTTGTGAAGAAAAATAAATTATTTTATTATTATTATTTATTAGATATCAGCAACAATCGTCCCATGAACATATTATATACAATTCATTTATTGTTTGCATAATGTCTGCAAGAACAAAGCCCAAAATATTGAAAGTGATCAACCCATAAAACAGGCAGGTTTCAGGAACGGATATTTAATAATTAACGACATTCATAGAAATAATTAGGGAACTAATAAGAAAACTGGTTAGTTTCAATAGCCCCTAACATTAACTGATTATGCAAAAGCGTTTGATATTACTTCTCATCAATTTATTTGGTAATCTCATCGATATATTAGAAGATATCTAATAAAAATCACAAGCTTAATTAAATTTCTAAACTTAATAAACGTTGGAAATTTAACATAAGTTAAGTAAACCGTCCACGAGATTTTAGACTAACACCTTCGCGTGTGGAGTTTTAAAAGTATAAATAGTTAGGGTGTTGGGTGCTGTATAACGAAGTGATTCCAGAAGTTAAGTCGACGGTTTGGCTGTTTTAAAATGAACTAATGCCACAATCAAAGTGAAGTTGTCGAGGAGCTCAGGGATAATTTTGCTCGGTTATTTTTAATGGGTATCTGATATCAATTACTTTACAAAATCAACGTATCAGTGCCAAATGGTATCCTACTAAGTGATTGCCAGAACTGTTTATTACTGTGAGCAATAGCTGACCAAACCCGGAGCTTCGTGGGCTTTAAAACGACAAGGCTGGGCGCACTGTACCCTCAGCGCTCAAATAGGCACTTGCAGGATACCATCGCTTATGCTGGTGACGGCTCCGTGGCGTGGCTTAGCAATGTGCTACGGCGCTGAGAATCTCGGGTTTGAATCCCGTACGGACAAGTAAATACAAATAATTTTTCCGGGTCGGGATGTCCTTTTGAAATGTATGTAAACTGCCACCACGGTGCAGGAGAAAATTCTAGTGTGGGAGTAACGTTTTTTTATAAGTAATAAAAGAGAAAGATGTTGGGAGACCCACCTTACAGCCCTGATTTTGGCACAATGTAACGTCTTTTTAAAACAAGAAATCAGCTGAAAGTGATATAGATTTCGTCTACGGAAGATGCGCTCGTAGTGTGCGAGTAGGCCGCAGAAGTGGCGTTTTTTAAATAAAAGAGGTAGTAGCAACAAGCATGCGACTCATCCGATAGTGACTATCGCCGCCCATAAACCACAGAATTGCACAGAATTGCAAGCACAAGGTGCAGGTTTAAACAAGTGGTAAAATTAAAAATGTTGTACAACCAACTTCAACATAGAGAACATCATCAATGTATTCAAAGTTAATTAAATACGCATTGCTCTACCACGTATAAATACTACCACCAGTAAGGCTGACCTCGCTTCTTTACTCAGCAAAAGAAAATGAGAAGTAACAAAGAAAACCAGACCAATTAAAAAAGGAGTAATATCATTTGAACGCTGGGTAGCCGGGAATAGCAGCAACTGCAGGAAAATACTGTATGAAGAAGGTGATGGATAGGACTTCCTGAAAAGCTTTATAGATGAGATGACCTTCTCTCAAAGAGAGGTCCATAATAAATTAAAAAAATTGGTTGCCCCTACAGGCTATCCTTGGAAATTCCCGCTAATTTCAAATCCAAAGCGCTCCAAATTTCACCAAATTATGTTGCAAAATCTCGAAGTTATGTTAAAAAAAACGAATGAACCGATTTTTATTTTCCAATCGGCATTCGACGTCATTTTTTGAGGTTAAGAGCTGATTAGTTTTTGAAATCGATCGGTAAAGCCGTTTAAAAATTATTCCGAAAAACAGTTTTTCAAAATTTTTAGTTTTGAGATTTCTCAAAATCTACTCGTCCGAATCAGTTCATATTATCACCAAATCTATCTCACACACACGCACGCGCACGCGCACGCGCACGCGCACGCGCACGCACGCACGCACACGCACGCACACGCACGCACACAAGCACACACACAAACACACACACACACACACACACACACACACACACACACACACACACACACACACACACACACACACACACACACACACACACACACACACACACACACACACACACACACACACACACACACACACACACACACACACACACACACACACACACACACATACACACACACACACACACACACACACACACACACACACACACACACACACACACACACACACACACACACACCATCCCAGCGCTCCTCCAACTATAAAGACGTGTACACCAACGAGATGGCACAGCATGCTTATGATGCTAACAAGCATCAGCCACAATGCAAATCGCCGACCCATTAGAGACATGTTGATTGATATAGGTCGTAGTGCTCTTTTACTAGATGAGAATGAGTACAATTTAATTACTAGCTTGACATCGTTCTTTGATAAATTTAAGAAGACAGTAGAATGCTTAAGCAATGAATCACAAACCACTATTAATTTAGCATTGATTTTTAAATCAGAAATTAGAAGGTTGCTAGAAGAATACAACGACGATGAACCTGTCATAGTCACTAGAGGAAAAAATAACATGTTGCAACGTTTGGACCATCGCTTTCCTGTTACAGACACTATTGTGGCGACTACTTTATTGGATTGTAGGTTTCAATCAATTAAGGAAATCGACATTTACATGGAAAGTCAAATTTTTGTCGAATTTTTTAAGGAATATTTTGAAAGAGGAGGATGTTGTTGACCCAGTAAGAGATGCAAGACCTGGACCAAGTTCCGCGCCTACGCCGTCAAATTTTTTGATGTATTTGGTTGAAAAGCACAGCAGTACATCCACTGATATTGACACCGTGGTTGAAAATGAATGCTGGAGCTATTTTAGCACGGCTAGTGTCAAAGATCTTCAGCCCTACGACGGTGATGTATTGATGTTCTGGAAAGACAGAAAGATTTCCTTTCCATGGTTGTCAACTTTGGCTCGAGCAATATTGTTTGTACCGGCGACAAGTACCCCAAGCAAAAGAGTTTTCTCTGTTGCAGGGCAGGTAATAACCGCTAAACGGTCTCGATTAAATTCCCAAAGGTTAAACCGAATAATATTTATTCATGACAACTATAGCCATTGCAAACGAGAAACCGACATTTGAATTAATTGATATTTCACCTTTTAACTGACTGAACCTATGTTCTAATGATTTCGTTAAAGTTTTAAATAATGTTTATAATTTGAATTATAATTATAATTCTTTTTAATATGAATGATTTCTATATGTTGTAATATTTATATGATAGTACCTTGAGTAGAAGATTAAAAGATACTGTTGATTGTTGTTGTTGATTATTTAATATTTCAACATTTAATAATGTAGGTAATTGAAGTGGGTTTTATGTTCCTAGTTTCCTATTAATTTATAGCTATGTTACTGAATATAAGACTTTTAATTTCATTTTTCTTTTATATTTTATCTTATCAATTCGTCATGTCAAAATTATAATAAATCTTTATACGTAAATTTTTGTTTAATTTTTCTCTTTAAGTAAGGTTATGAATATGAAGGTCACGCCGCCGACGCCGCCGCCGCCGACTTCTAAAAGTCGGCGCACCGCCGCCAACAGATTGACCATCGGCGCTCATATCTAATATACATACATACGAACGTCCACGTAAAATTAGTCAGAATAGCTTTCTGGGATCTCAAAACGTCTAGATCTGATGAAAACTCGATTTTTGAAAATCGGAGTAAAACCAATAACTTCCCAATTTTTGAAAATTTTCAATTTTCTTACCGGGAAGCAAAAAAATAAATATTACTACCTACTTAATTATTAGAATTGAAGGAAATATCGGAAACAAAATAATTTTATACACAATTGAAATACATAACATTGTAATTTTATTTAAATAAAATAATAATTGTATAATGTGAGTACAAAACAAGTCATGTGTATCTAACGTCCATGATTGTGTTTACCTAGTACAAATAGTCTATTCGGGTAAGTCCAACTTCGACTGAGAGGTCAAACGACGGATTTAACTAGGCTGGGATACGTTCGGGAAATTACTACACATCTCATCATGTATACCTTAAAACTTGAAAACAAAATTATACGAACAGTGCTTGTTTCCAGTTATGACATATGAGTAAGATCAAAATCCCTCATTGAGCTACGAATAGGACTACGCTCGGAGTTTCTCTGCGTGATAGATTTAGAAATGAGATTTAGAACCAGAGTAATCAAAATAACCTAACGGATTAATAAGCTGAAGTGGCAATGGGCCGGCCGTATAGCTTGAAGAACCGAATACCAATGGGGAAGAATGGTTCTCGAGTGGCAACCTCATACTGGTAAGCAAAGTGTGGGGTGGCTCCAGACTACATAAAAAACATCTCTTCTACGGCGTACTCGAACACTGCGAGCGTATCTTCTGTAGATGAAATCTATATCAATTTTTAGCTGATATTTTGTTTTAAAAAGACGTCACATTGTGCCAAAAATCAGGGCTGTAAGATTTTGGTACACCCAGTACCAAAATATTTCTCTTTTATTATTTGTAAAAAAAGAAGGTTACTCCCACACTAGAATTTTCTCCTGCATCGTGGAGGCAGTTTACATACATTTCAGAAGGACAAACATCCAGACCCGGAACAGTCTTTTGTAGGTCATGCAAATACTTGTTACGTACGGGATTCGAACCCGAGATTCTCAGCGCCTCAACACATTGCTAAGCCACGCCACGGAGCTGTCAAAAGCTTAATCAGTGCTATCCTGCAAGTCTCTTACTTGAGCGCTGCTTGCATGCCAAGTGTGGAAACTATGGAAAGTATCCCCCCACCCTATGACAAAATAAGCAAAATTGGAATTAAATAATGATCCAATTTTGCTTACAGAGTAGTATTGATGACGTTCTATAAATGTAGAGTCACCTCGGTATTTGTGTCTACTACGTCTGTTTTTCACAGGAGTTTTTTTAATTCACAAAGACTATAATGACGTTAAAGTAAAAATTTTAAGTTACAGCCTATATACGTTCCACTACTGGGCACACGCTTCCTCTGATTTCTGAGAAGGTTGTACAGCAAGGAAATGTCCACGCTTCACCAATGCCTCAAACTTAACGTCTTTAAAAAATTCTTATTTCTCAGACATGGAGATTTCCTTACGATGTTTTCCTTCACCGCCGAGCACGTCGTAAATCAGCACTTAAAATTGCACTATAATGAAAAAAAAATGTTGAAATTTGGCCATATACCTAATATGCTACAGGAACATTGAGTTATACAACACTAGAGGAGCAAACCACATTACCGCGCGTCGAAAAAAGTGTAACCACTATCCAAACGCGACGACGTAGCTTTGAAACTAATAAAAATTTTAAGTAAACATATATCTATCTCACTTACACAAGTTGCGAAAACAATATCGTCGTCGTAAGATTAGATAAAGATAGACACACAAACATGCAATGGCGGGTTGGTGTGGCTTACTATATGAAATTTTACCTAAAATACGCAATAAAAATGAGTTTTTTAAGCTGCAGTTAATTGTTTTTATATTAAAAAAGTATATTTTATTTTAAAATTTTTATTACGTCCCCTTAGAAAAAAAGGGATACAAAGCTTATCAGATGAATAGAAAACATAATGATGAAATAAAACGTATTTTTATGGTTCTAATAAATCAAACAATATAAAATAGGTATCTAATAAAATATAATTAATATAAAATTTATAGGAAATTATAAATAATATAAAATTATTAGTATAAAATAGGTAATAAAATATATTTAATAGATAATTCATGAATAAACTAAAATAAGAATAATTAAATATTTTGTATGAAAGTTAAAACGTAGTTTTTATTATAATTTCCAAAATATTTAAAATCAGAGGTAACAAATTAACTTACTCAATTAACTATATAATCTCCCATTAATGTAGGATAATCGCAAATGCGGAAAAGTGGCAACATTGAACCTAAATGACAATATTCGATAATTTTATTTAATTATTTGAGGTGTTTTACGTTTATATGAAAACAAGAACTAAATATTATGTGTTGAAAGTGATGCCGCTTGATTTATTAAGTTTTTGTGACCTTGAATAGCATTCTTTCACTACACATTTACCCATTTTAGTCGCGGCTCAACTCTGTCGGCGTCACATTGAACAATGAACTCACGTTAGCTAGGCATATGGCTGTGGCCATATGTGCAGTGACAACGCTTTGGCGCGGTTATTACGGATCCAGGGTTATATAAATCAATGTACAGGAACACATAAGTAAATTTGTCAGAATTGCATTAATATAATGCATCTAGCAACACCTTTTTTTATATCGGGCACGTCTTCCAATGTGTCCTTATAATGAAGAAATAGTTACTGTTTTATTTACGTTCGAGCAGACTTCAAAATTTCATAAATGTATTCACGGTGAACGTTTGAAGAACTGCAAAATCAACTGGGTGACTTTTAACCGTCTGAAAAATAGGGTGTAAAAGGTAAACAGAATAGAAGCCACTGATAATTTACTATTTTTTTATCTTTTTTTATTAATATAAAATAATAATAAAATAAAAAATATTTTTTTTTTCATAATATTTAGTTATAGGATAAGCGCAGATAAAGGTGCGCGGATTCTAAGGTGCACCTTTATCTGCTTGGAGAATCGTGAGCTCGGGTCTGTTGCGTAAGTTTTTCAACGCGGTAAATTAATTTTTGGGAAGATTACGCAACAAAAGTATTATCGAAAGTTTTTAATTTTGCCATAACACCTCGAAGAATCCCTTATGAGGACATTATCTGTAGTGTTGAGGATTGTCTGTATAAAAATAATATTGGTGATGAAGATTTAGAGCCCATACGTCAAGACATTTCGTCTATGTTATGTCGAAGCTCAGCGCCGAAATTAAATCTTCCCAAAAATGAATTTAATGCATTGAAAAACTTACGCAACGCTAATAAGCTTAAAAAGCTAGCGATTTAATTAAGAAATACTCCGAGAAATTGAATCTAGATTAATTCGATAATACCTGCGTATGCTAAACCACCGAAGTTGTGTGGCTTACCAAAAATACACAAACCGAACGCTCCATTACATCCAATAGTAAGCCAGATCGATAGGCCATATTGTATTATTATAAAATATTGTCACCACTCGGATGACACACACGAGCACACACTAAGGATTCATACTATTTTGCCAGTGAGATAAAAGACCTACGTCTTACTGACAATGAAACCACGGTCAGTTTTGATGTTCAGTCTCTATTTACATGCCTACCTGTTGAAGACTGCATCTCAATTATAACTAGGAAACTAGATGAAAATAACATGCCAGCAGAATATGCAGTATTACTAAGACATTGCCTTACATCTGGCTATCTATTGTGGAAGGAAGAGTTTTACAAGCAAGTAGATGGTGTTGCGATGGGCTCACCTGTATCTCCCATTGTCGCCGATATATTCCTGGAAGACTTTAAGGAGAAAGCCCTACTTATTGCACCTGTAACCCCAAAGTTCTACAAGCGGTATGTAGACGATACTTTCGCAATATTACCATCAGACAAATTAATTTCATTTTTGGAACATTTTAATTCCAAAAACCCTAAAATTCAATTTACAATGGAGTTAGAGGCAAATAATTCCTTGACCTTCCTAGATGTGTTAATCATCCGAAATCCTAACAATACCATAGGTCAAATGTATAGAAAAAAGACTCTCTATGGGTCCTATATTTAAACGGTGAATCTCACCGTCATCCTTCACGGTTAGATACCGTGAGCAATTTTATATTACAAAGAGTACGAGGAATCTATGATAGCAAACACCTGGCCCTCGAGCTTCAGCACGTCAAGCAAGTTCTGCATGACAACAAGCTTCGGGTCCCGCGCCTACATTACAGTGACCGAGTGAAACCGGCCATAGTCGTTCGTATGACTGCTGTACTACCATACCATACATATGCCAGAGGTGTTAGAGACAAGATTGGCTACACCTTAAAGCGAGCTTCTATTAGAACATTCTACAAGTAGGCGAAGAAGATTAGTGAGTTCTTACAATCTGTCAAGTGTCATCTTCCTCTACAAGATGCAGGAATGTACAAGCTTGAGTATGAATGTGGTCTCACATATATAGGGCAAGCAAAAAGATCAATTAGAACCCGCGTAAAAGAACATATAGCTGACGTGAAGCACTAACGTTCCGGAAGTCTGCAGTTTGTGATATCATAGACGGTCCCCGCAATTACATCAGATTTGATAGACCACAAATCCTCGCGAAAGAACATCGATTCCTACCAAGGATGATACGTGAGGCTACTGAAAATAAAAAACATCCTAATTTTAAAAGAGAAGGAGGTTGGGTACTACCGCCTGCTTGGGATCCTGTAATTAATAAAATTAAAATTAAACACAAGCATACCACTGCAAGACTTCAAGACACAGTAAGTTCATTCCGCGTAGATCAGGCCGTAAGTAATAATTTAGAGCTAAAGGTACTCCGTGTTAACACTGACATCGGAACGTCAGTCGCCTCAGTCCCCCTTGACCATGGGTGCTGGAGAGCACCCGAAACGAAGGAATTAAAAATTAAGTAAATTAAACGCGACAAAGTCGGAAAAAGTAGTTTTAATCAAACCACAGACTCCTAGAAAAATGGCTGGTTTAAAATAAATATTAAAACTTTAATTAATAATTGGCACAATACATTTATTGCAGGCTAAACGCCTCTTTCTATATTTAATTATAGAACATTATATGAACATAATTTCATTATAAACCGCTCATTGCTTACTGGGAAGTTTCAGAAGGCTTTTGTTCTCCTTCTTTCAAAAATCTCTATACCCAGTGCTCTCAACCACTTCCGGCCTATCTCGATTTTGCCGTTTTTATCAAAAGTCTTAGAAGCTGTAGCGCTCAAACAGATACAAACTCACTTAACCAAAAGCAACTTAGTGAATCAACACCAATCAGGACTTCAACCCGGACATAGCACCACAACGGCGCTTTCAAAAATGTATATAATTGATCGAAGAAAATAACAGAGGATGTGCGTGATGGCATGGAGTTTGGAAAGTTGACGGTGTTAGTTTTAATAGATTTTTCTAACGCCTTTAATAACGTTGACCATGATATTCTCTTCTATAAAAAATAGAAAAGAACAGGAAAAAATAAAATACATAAATAAACAAATAAAACATACACATAAGTATAAAAGATTTGATATACAGAAATATT